>JAUDYJ010000013.1:9072001-9672001 GCA_030761175.1 Masticophis lateralis
GAGCCTGGGAAGAGCAAAAAACAGGCCTACCACGCCCACCATGCCATCACGTGCCAAAAGTGGGGGGAGCACAGGTGGGGTGAGGCGCATTATGGAAGTGGGTACGCATGCGTGTTACCCCACCGCACTCCACCTGCTTTTGGCACGTGATGGCAAAAAGGTTAGCCATCACTGCTTTACAGCAACTTGACCATTAAGCAAAGCAATCGCTAAGTGAAACCACAACCGTGCTTCCATAGTGCTTTTCAAAAGGCAATGGGACTTTCTTGGGTTTTTTTTTTCCCCCTCTTGAAAACGTTTTGCTTCTGATCTAAGAAGATTAATCAGTTCATTTCATAACTGTGGAAGCTTCCTGGATCCGAAGCGAAATATTTTCAAGGAAAGAAAAGAAAAGAAAACCAAGGAAGTCCAGTTGTCTTTTGAAAAACATCTTTGAGACAACTGTGACCTGGATGATGGAGAATCTCCATAGACACAACGGTGCTTATGATCTGATTTGAGCTACCCTTTGCTTTGGAGATCTGTAAAGGACTTCAGTGCAAGGATTGATCTAGCACTGATGATGTTAGCTAGTTGGGTAATGAAACATCTGCATAATAATAATAATAATAATAATAATAATAATAATAATAATAATAATAATAATAATATCACAAAGTACCAGGACTTACAAATTGAAGTTGAGCGACTGTGGAAAAAGAAATCGTGTATTGTCCCGATTGTAATTGGAGCCCTTAGAGCAATACCCAAAGGGCTACCCCGCTATTTAGAAATTCTAAATTTACTGGACTTGAACATTTTGACTCTACAAAAAACCACCTTACTCGGAACAGCTTACATCCTCCGACGATACCTGAACAGTTCCTAGGTCCTTGGTTAGGACTCGAGCTGCTGAGCTATTAACAAGCCTCAAAGACTGTGAATATCACTACGGATTAAATAATAATAATAATAATAATAATAATAATAATAATAATAATAATAATAATAATAACCATCTCAGAGAGCACCGAGGATCCCTCATTTCAACCTGGAGCTACAAATATTCTATTTTTAAAGTTACCATATTTTTTGGCGTATAAGACACACCTTTTTCCCCCCTAACAGGGGGTGAAAATTTGGGTGCATCTTAAACACCGAATGTAGCTCCAGCCACCCATTGGCCCCCACCCTTTGGCCTCTACCTCCCAGCAATTTACCTCCTTGCAGCAAACAGCAGGAAGAAACAGCCCATTTCAGATTCAGCACAGCCTAATTAGCACACGTTGATTGTCCCTTGGATCAGCCTCCTGACTCTCAGCTGTTTCAGGCTGCAGGGATTGCCATCGCCTATTGTTGCGCGGGCCTCTGCTGCTTGCTGCGAGGAGGCAAATTGCTGGGAGCTTTTTTTTTCTTGTGCTAATCAAACTATGCTCCAAATGAAAATGAAAGTAAAGCAGGCTGTTTGCTATTTGCTGCAACGAGGCAAAATTGCTGGGAGGCAGAGGCAGATTTCTCTTTCTTGTTTTCCTCACTAAAAAGGTAGGTGCGTCTTATAGTCCGGAGCGTCTTATACTCTGAAAATACGGTACTTTTTCATCACTGTTGGAACTGCAAACTAGCAAAATGACTAAATGAGTGGTAGCTACATGATAACTTCAGGACCTTGGACAGTGCTAATGGGGGTTAATTGGTCTTGGGTGTATCATGTGCTCTAGCAGAGATGCTTCTTTCAGCAAAAGTCTCGAAACGAGAGATATTTAGGCTTTATTTGCCTACTGTGCTTGATTCAAACATAAGGTGGCATACGTTTTGTAGACTCCAAAACCCAATTAATTCCACCAGTCTCTCTCCAGTGAAACAGTCATTGCTGTCTGCTGCAGTGATGGGTTTCACTTATTTTTGCTGTTGGTTCGCTCGCGCGCACCCTGCTTCTGCATATGCACAGAGCGTATTTGATGACATCTGGGTGCCCCACTGCCGCTGCTACCGGTTCGTGAGAACCGGGGTGAACCGGTAGCAACCCACCACTGGTCTGCTGCCATTCGAAGGTGACAAAGTGGCAAAAATGGACATGGGTACCCGAGGCAATCCTTTGCGACTCTAATTGAAGCTGCATTTTAAAATGATTTCCACCCCTCCTTTTGGAAAGAAAAGCAGTGGGAAGCGAAGCCCTATATTCCCCAGAATACCAGCAGCTGTGAGTACTAAAAATATAGTTATTGGCCAAACCTCCCCAGTTATCCTGGAATATCTCTTGTGAGTATAGGAAGGTGTTTGGACTAAGGGAGCCAGGAGCTGGTTGTGTAATGCAACCAGGCCCTAAGAAAAGTGGAAGGATATTCTAATAATTTTATCACTTCTAGAGGCGGATGTT
This sequence comes from Masticophis lateralis, assembly GCA_030761175.1. Taxonomy (NCBI): domain Eukaryota; kingdom Metazoa; phylum Chordata; class Lepidosauria; order Squamata; family Colubridae; genus Masticophis; species Masticophis lateralis. The sequence goes on from JAUDYJ010000013.1 coordinate 9,074,358, forward strand.
GACCAAGAATGGAATATAGAAGCAGAGCCATTATTCCAGCAAAGATTTTAAAACAAGTAAAGCATTAAGAGGGACAGTTTGGGGGTAATGGTCAAGGTGCTGGCTGAGGAACCAGGAGAACGTTAGTTCTAGACCTCCCTTAGGCATGGAAGCCAGCTGGGTGAAATTGGGCCAGTTTGTCTCAGCTCTAGCTAGAGGGATTGTTTTGGGAAAAACAGGAAGCAGAAGTATTAGGTATGTTCACTTTCATGAATGGGGTTTGTGTGTGTAGATTATAGATAATAGGTAATAGATACATGGTAGGTAGGTAGGTAGATATAGATAAAGAAAGAGAGAGAGAACCATCTTAAGTGTGTGTATCCATCCATGATAGATAGATAGATAGATAGATAGATAGATAGATAGATAGATAGATAGATAGACAGACAGAAAGAGATAGATAGATAGATAGACAGAGATAGAGATAGATAGATAGATAGAAATAGATAGACAGACAGACAGATAGACAGAAAGAGATAGATAGATAGATAGATGATAGATAGATAGATAGATAGATCCCTCTTAAGTATTTGTGTGTGTAGAGGATGATATAGATAGATAGGCAGACAGACTAGATAGATAGATAGATAGATGATAGATAGATAGATAGATAGATAGATAGATAGATAGATAGATAGATGATAGATAGATAGATAGATAGATAGATCGACAGACAGAAAGAGATAGATAGATAGACATAGAGATAGAGATAGATAGATAGATAGATGATAGATAGATAGATAGATAGATAGACAGACAGATAGACAGAAAGAGATAGATAGATAGATAGATAGATAGATAGATAGATAGATAGATAGATAGATAGATAGATGATAGATAGATAGATGATAGATAGATCCCTCTTAAGTATTTATGTGTGTAGAGGATGATATAGATAGATAGGCAGACAGACTAGATAGATAGATAGATAGATAGATAGATAGATAGATAGATAGATAGATAGATAGATAGATAGATAGATCTATCTTAAGAATTTATGTGTGTAGAGGATGATATAGATAGATAGGCAGACAGACTAGATAGATAGATAGATAGATAGATAGATAGATAGATAGATAGATAGACAGACAGACAGACAGACAGACAGACAGACAGACAGACAGACAGATGTTGATAGATAAGCTAATAGGACTTCCTATTCTTATAACTCCTGCCTTTCGGGAAGTTTTGGTTCTTAAAGAGTTCTGTTAATTTCTATAATCTGAGACACCAGCAAAGCTGTGCAACAGGAGAAGCTATGGGAAATTAATCCTGGAAGCAAGTCCAAAATTGAAGCTGGTTGATATATTCAGGCTATGAAAAAGCTGAGCTGAGTAGAACACTTAATGGCTCAAACCATTAAGGTGCCCTGAATTCCATTTCAGGCCAACCTCCAGTTTGATCCTGATAGGTCGGTATATTTCCATAAGTCTATCCATTGGTGGATGAAAAGCAAGGGAAGAGAAAAGAATGAAAAGTAGAAGGCAAGTTGTCTTCCAGCCACATCTGGAGGATCAAGGGTCTCTACCTGATTTTTCACAATGCTTGTGTTAGGGTTCTGACGGATGCCCTAATTAATTAATGAGCCTCGAGCCAGGTTTCAAAAAAAATCCAATTATTTATTAAGAGCAACATGTCGGCACTTATCCAAATGGAGTCAACTCTGCCCCACATAATTTACGGCCCCACTATGACCCTGTTTCCCCCCTCCTCCCTGGGTGTGTCATAAATCACATTCTCCAACAGAGCACTTTCACGGGCTGTAGAAAACACGCCTCTCCTGCTGGCTCTGATAACCTGGGATACAATCTGGAGAAATTCTGGTCGTGCTTCTGCTTCTGGTCATGGCAGCTGAGCAGCTCCGTCAGTTTCTCCCCCCTCTTGCCTATAGCAATTCGAGAGCAGGCCTGGAATGCTTTATGAGTTGACAGCTTGTCCAACAAATTTGGAAAGTGGAGGGAAGGGGACCTTTAAGCAAATTAACCACCTCCATTCCTCAGGTCTGGCACAGCTTGGGAGCCCAGGAGTATGCAAATAGGAAGTATTATGTTCAGAGAATCTCGGAAGAGTTACCAAAGAGGGAGAGAGATTGTTGTTAATTAACGAGGATGCTATAAGTGGACGAAGCACCTGTTTCAGCTCCCAGAGGGAGGTCAGAGCTGAAAAAGCTATTATGTGTCTCAGATTTAAATACCATGAGGTTTTATGTGGATGCATTCCAAAGAACAAAAGCAGACCCCTCTCCTTCCCCAGGCCTGTAATTTCACCTTATAATTAGCTACAGCTCTAAGAATTTGTGCGAAATAACTCAAGGTCTTTTTGGAAGGCTAGGCCTCCTTTTTCAAGGGAGACATGAACACTAGTTCTGCCTAACAGAACAGAACAGAATAGAATTCTTTATTGGCCAAATGTCAGTATAGAAGATATATTCATACAAGTAGGAGAAGGAGAAGGAGAAGGAGAAGGAGAAGGAGAAGGAGTAGAATAGAATAGAATAGAATAGAATAGAATAGAATAGAATAGAATAGAATAGAATAGAATAGAATAGAATAGAATATAGAGTAGGAATAGAATAGAATAGAATAGAATAGAATAGAATAGAATAGAATAGAATAGAATAGAATAGAATAGAATAGAATAGAATATGGAATGGAATGGAATAGAATAGAATAGAATAGAATAGAATAGAATAGAATAGAATAGAATAGAATAGAATAGAATAGAATAGAATAGAATAGAATATGGAGTAGGAGTAGGAGTAGGAGTAGGAGTAGGAATAGAATAGAATAGAATAGAATAGAATAGAATAGAATAGAATAGAATAGAATAGAATAGAATAGAATAGAATAGAATAGAATATGGAGTAGGAGTAGGAGTAGGAGTAGGAGTAGGAGTAGGAGTAGAATAGAATAGAATAGAATAGAATAGAATAGAATAGAATAGAATAGAATAGAATAGAATAGAATAGAATAGAATATGGAGTATTCTATATGGAATATAGTGTAGGAGTAGGAGTAGGAGTAGGAGTAGGAGTAGGAGTAGGAGTAGAATTCTATTCTATTCTATTCTCTAACCTGTCCGTCTCTCTCTCTCTCTCTCTCTCTCTCTCTCTCTCTCTCTCTCTCTCTCTCGTCTCTCTCCTCCTTCTCCTTTCCACAAACCACACTCCTTCTAGCACTGATGATATTCCCTAGTAGTTGGGCCATGAAACGTTATATCTCTCATAGATATCAGAGAGATATAATCAATCTCTATATCTCTCTGATATCTATGCCTTTATTTTTCTATCTGTCTCTCTCTCTACGAAAAGATTATGCTACTTTCTGTTGGTTGGGAATACGGACGAAGTTGGATAAGCGAGTGTTTGCGAATGCTGTCATGAAGAAGACCAAGGCTTGTGGCTGTTATGGAGATGCTACCCGTGATGACGGGGCCATTAATTAGGGGAAATCTATTTGCTATCCGAGAGCAGCCTATTTAAACACAGGATGTGTTTTTCTCTTCGCACAAGGAAATTGCATGTCTTACAACCCTTGACTTCTCCAGCACAGAAGAAAGACAAATAACTAATTGCACTACGGTTCTCCCAGGGAGATTGTTAAAAAGGAAAATAATAAGTCAAAAGTCTGCTTTTCAGGCTTGTCTTCACACTAGTGTACTTGTGGTCTCTTGAGGGTTTCTGCAGCACTTTTATTATTCATGTAGAAAAATTGCTGAATGTGCCCGATTTTCTATCTTTTTTTTTTTCCTCCTTCCCTCTGATTGATCAAACTTCGGGCAGTTGAGTTTTTTTTTTTACTTTCGTATTTCAATGGTCACTGCTCACTCATGTGCCTGGAATGTGAGCAGAGAAAAGCTGCATACATTCATCCCATTTGGCTAAGATTCAGTGCTGATAATTCTGAGGTCCAGGTTGAATAAATATTTCCAACCCGGCTTTTTTTTTTAAATTAGATTTATATGCCGCCCTTCTCCGTAGACTCAGGGCAGCTTACAATGCATTAAGCAATAGCCTTCATACTTTTGTATATTTTACAAAGTCAGCTTATTGCCCCCACAAACTGAGTCCTCAATTGACCTACCTTAGAAAGGATGGAAGGCTGAGTAACCTTGAGCCTGGGGAGATTCGAACACAGTAATTGCAGACAGCTGGTGTTTAATTACAATGCTTTTAGTCTGCTGAGCCACCAGAGCTCCTTGCTTTTGGTCATCCGGATAACTCTGATGTGGGTGGCAAAAGGGGATGCTTTCCTAAGGACAGCAATAGCAATAGCACTTAGACTTATATACCAATTCATAATGCTTTTACAGCCCTCCCTAAGCAGTTTGCAATCAGAACATATTGCCCCTAACAATCTGGGTCCTCACTTTACTGATCTCGGAAGGATGGGTCAACCTTGAGCCAGTCAGAATGAAACTCCTGGCTGTGAGCAGAGTGTCAACTCACAAAGTATCCCTGGCTTGCTTGCGATTTGCCATAGGCAAGGGGGATGGGAAAACGGCGAAGCAGCACAGCAGCCAAAACCAAAAGCACATTCCAGACATATCTCTCTCAAGGGTGTCTCCCAGGGTTACCCACAGTGGCCGGAGGGGAGTGGTCTCTACAACCTGCGAAATTGCTCCATTGGTGAATGTAACTAATGACACACCCAGGGGGCAGGGGGGAAACAGGGTCAAGTCTGGGCCATAAATTACGTGGGGTCAGAGTTGGCTTCATTTGGGAATATGCCAACAAGGAGCTCCTAATAAATAAGTGGATTTCTTTTGAAGCTTGGCTCGAGGCTCATGATTTAATTAGGGCATCTATTGGAACCCTGACACAGAGTTAGCCTGCAATACTGCATTATGACCACTGCGCCACCTCCAGCCATATGAGCCCAGTATGGATGGCTAAGTCAACCTTAAGCCAGTGAGAATTGAACTACTGGCAGTTGGTAGAATTAGCCTGCATTCTAACCACTGTACCACCAACGGCTTAAGATGTTTATCCCTTGCAAATACATTCTCTCTAATAATGTCATATTGTCACCGCTACCGGCTCGGGAGAACTGGGCCGAACCAGGAGGAACCCAACACTGGTGGACACAAAGCAAGCTTAAGAACAGAGAAAGACAAGACATTTTCCCCTCTTAAAAAAACTGCACAGCTTTCTTATAAATTAAATAAAAGGGGAAACCTAAGCATGGCTGCAGGCCAAAATCTGTTTTGATGCTGTTTTGAAAAAAAGGGGGAATTGAGGTGGTGCATTCTAAACATATCCTCCTTGTGTTAACCTCAATGATGCTAGACTGGTAAAAATGTGGCCTCCATCAGGCACTGCAGACTAAGCAGCAGATCATCCGTTTTCTCTTCGCCTCTACTGCAAATTCTTGAATCTGCAGCTTCTAAAAGTGCCTATAGGAAATCAAGTCAGCATGAGCCTTGGAGAAGAAGAGAGGAAAACCATGGCTCTCCGATATTTCTATCTTGTGTGACCAGATCAACCTCCAACAATGCTGGTGAATTTCAGGGTCTTCTCACCATTGGAAGCAGGCAGTACATAAACACAGTTGTGTCAACCCAAACTAGGTTTGACCCAGTGGCGAAATCCAAATTTTTTTTACTACTTGTTAGAATGCAGTATTGCAGGCTAATTTTTCCCACTGCCAGCAGTTCAAGGCTCAAGGTTGACTCAGCCTTCCATCCTTCCGAGATCGATAAAATGAGGACCCAGATTGTTGGGGGCAAGAGGCTGACTTTGTAAACCGCTTAGAGAGGGCGGTAAAGCACTGTGAAGCGGTATATAAGTCAAAATGCTATTGCTATTATGTTCCATCAATACATTACTGACTCTTAGCATCACGTAGATACAGTTTCTCCAGGGAGATATGGCCCTAACCTGGTCCTTCAGGTCTTCCAATGGCACAATCGTCATAACTGTAACAACCCATCTACCTTCTGTTGGTTTTTTTTTCTCTTTCTCTCTTCCCTTCCAGCCTTCCCAGCATTAGATCTTCTCTCTTGCATAAAGTGTCCAAATCGAAACTCCTATCTCGGGAATTACAATACTCAATACTTTGCACAAAAAAAAATAAAATAAAAAATCAGTCTTAATGACAACCGATTAGCACAATTTTCAAAATTACTGTACAAGATTGGCTTTGCCAGGTGTGATGCAAAGGTAATATTAAGCAAGCGTCTTCATTTAGAGTTTTTACCCTCGTTAAAGCAGGCTTCCCAGCAAATTACAGCATCTAACGGGGTTCCTTCTACCTGAGTGTGTTATGAAGGAAGTCCATTGGGTAGTTTATGGTTCGGTGTATTGTGTGAAGCCAGAAAATGGCTTAATTCAGTAACCAGCTTGACATTTTTTAATGAATGCAGCCACAGGCTCCACTTCCAAGATGAGATATACTGGAGATGAGTTTAAAAAAAAAAAATTAAATCGGAAGGAAGATGCTTGGCTGTTTTTATGATCCCATCAGGATGTAACAATGCCGTTTAGAGTCCAGGAAGGTATGTAGATCTCTGCTCTTTTGTTCTTTGTAGGATAGAAAACAATTCAAATCCAGAAGATGCTTTTAATAGTTCTCCAGATTTGACATGTTGAGAGATGTAGACGTCAGATATGCGTGCTTTATAACTGGCATGGAGTAATTAAGCAAATAATCACTTGCAACCCTCCTTCTTTCTTATAAATAGCAAGTGCTGAGTGAATGTAATTTTATTTGAATAAAGTTTTCACTGTTTTAGTACAGCCAAATTGTTCATCGGGACTGGAGGAAAAGTTGCATGGGTACTGCAGTTTGGTCTAGGGGTGAAAGTACCAGATTAGGAACCAGGAGATTGTGAATTCTAGTTGCAACCTTAGGCATAAAAGTGGCTAGGGGACTTTGGGTCAATCTCCAGAGGATGGTGAGTTTTAGTTCTGTTTTAGGCATGAAATCTGGTTGGGTGACTTTTTAAAAAAAATATTTATTTTTTTTAATTTGATTTATAAGCCGCCCTTCTCCGAAGACTCAGGGCGGCTTACAATGCGTTAAACAATAGCCTTCATACTTTTGTATATTTATACAAAGTCAGCTTATTGCCCCCACAAACTGGGTCCTCAATTTACCTATCTTTGAAAGGATGGAAGGCTGAGTCAACCTTGAGCCTGGTGAGATTTGAACATGCAGTAAGTGCAGACATCTGGTGTTTAATTACAATGCTTACTCTGCAGAGCTATCCAGGCTCCTGGACTTTGGACCAATCACCAGGAGATGGTGACTTCTAGTCCTGCCTTAGGTATGAAAGCTGGGTGACTTTGGACTAGTGGTGGGTTGCTCCTGGTTTGCACCGGTTCACAAGAACCGGTAGTAAAAATTTGTAGTAGTTCAGAGAACTGGTAATAACATTGGCTGGCCACGCCCCCGAACCGGTCCCCAGCCCAGTCACCGTTTGCTTACCCCGCCCACTTCATCAGAGGCTTTTTTTTTTACTTTTAAAAGCATTTTTTTCTACAACCTCTTTGACCAAAAAAAATGCTTTTGAAAGTTAAAAAAAGCCTCTGATGATCGCACGACTCAGCTGGGATCGTCAGAGGCTTTTAAAAGCATTTTTCCGAAGAGGTTGTAGGGAAAAAAATGCCTTTAAAAGCCGCTGGTGATCCCAGCTGAGTTGCCTGATCATCAGAGGCTTCTAAAAGCATTTTTTTCTGCAACCTCTTAAGGTTGTAGAAAAAATGCTTTTAAAAGTAAAAAAAAAAAAGTTGGCCACGCCCACCCAGTCACATTACCCCCCCAAGCCACACCCACAAAATAAGCCACGCCCACAGAACCGGTAGTAAAAAAAATTAGAAAACACCCCTGCTTTGGACCAATCACCAGGAGACGGTGAGTTCTAGTGCCACCTTAGGCATGAAAGCCAGCTGGGAGACTTTGGACCAATCACCAGGAGATGGTGAGTTCTAATCCTGCCTTAGGCATGAAAGCCAAATGGGTGACTTTGGGACAGTCCCTTTTCCTCAGCCCCACCCACCTCATGGGCTTGTTGTTGTTGTGGGGAAAAGAGGAGAGGGAAGGAGTATTAGGTATGTTTGTCAACGTGAGCTATTTATTAAAAATAATAAAGGTGGGATAAAGATAAATCAATCGGTCATAGATAGTTCTGTCTGATACATACAGGCATCACCCATTTTCTCAACGTTTAACACAAGTGTATATATGCACGCACACCATATATGCCCATGATGGTGAATCTATGGCATGAGGAGCCATTTTGGTGGGCACTCGAATTCAGCTCACCAGCTGATTTTCAGGCCTTCTGGGTCCACCAGAAGTAGGGAAACAGGCTGTTTCCTGCCTCTGGAGGGCCTGGGGAGTGGGTGGGGAAAGCCTGTTTTTTACTCTCCCCAGGCTGCAGAGCCTTTCTAGGAGCCTGGGGAGGGCGAAAATGGCTTTGTGCAACTCCTCCACACACACACACACACACACACACCCCTGTGCTCTCCCGGCTTTTGGCACAGGATGGCAAAAAGGTTAGCCATCGCTGATATATGCCATCTTTTCCAGCTACCTTAAAGATAACGTGGACTTCAACTCCCAGAATTCCCCAATTAGCACGCTGGCTGGGGAATTCTGGGAGTTGAAGTCTACACATCTTAAAGTTGCCAGATTTGAAATACCTGGAATAGCTCAGCGGACAAATGCACTGTAATTTAACTCTAGCTGTCTGCAATTAGTAAGTTCGAATCTCCAGGCTCAAGGTTGACTCAGCCTTCCATCCTTTCTAAGGTGGGTAAATTGAGGACCCAGTTTGTGGGGGCAATAAGCTGACTTTGTATAAATATACAAAAGTATGAAGGCTATTGCTTAACGCATTGTAAGCCGCCCTGAGTCTCCGGAGAAGGGCGGCATATAAATCAAATTAAATCAATTTTTTAAAAAATACACTGTTCAGTTCTTATCTATATTTCCTCTTTTCGGGGTGTCCTGCTGCTTCAACCACAGCAGTTCCATGATGGAAAAAAGGGGGAAAAAACCTGCAGCAACGAATTTTTTATAGAGTCTGTGTGACAGCTAATAATAAAGTGCTGAATATAAACGCAGAGGAAGAGTTTTAAACAGGATAGAGAATAATCAGAGATGTGCCAAATTATTGAGATGGGCAAAGAAATAATGCAAACGCATCTGAACAGGGGCTCAGCAAAGATGGAAATCTGGTTTAAATCATGTGTCAAGATAAACCAAAGATTAGCTGACAGTTTTAAACTCGAAGAAACTGTAAAGGTTAAAGGTAATCTACTTCTCAGATATATAGCCCACAAATCTGACAGCTGCCTTTACTTATATGATGGAAATATTTTAGTTGAGTTGACACAGTTCTCAAGAGAATTGTCTCTGCCCTTGATAGTTTATTTTATTTTTATTTTTCAGCTCAACGTACAAAGAGAGAAATCTATCTGGCTTTGCTTCTTGAGGTCTTCATTTTTAAATGAGGTCTATGACGACTCATTTAAGAGCCAACTTGCCATGCACGGCCAGCTCGTTGTAGGACAAGGGTTACACTAATATTGAACAAATAGTAGAAGAGGAGAATTAAAGAAAAGAGGAATGAAAGGAATTGTGAATGACAAAAAATTAAAATTCTTTTTCAATGGTTTTAAATCATTGAATTGTAGGAATTGCCCCATGGCAAGTTGGCTGTGTTGAGTTGGCCGTTGCAAGGTGAATCAGCTGTTCCAAGGTGACCATGGCAAGTTGGTTGTAGCAATTTTGGCTACGGCGAGTTGTCCTGTTCTATTTTAAATGAGCCACTTGGATTTTTCAATTACTGTATTTTCCTGCGTATAAGACTACTTTCTAACACACAAAAATCTTCTCAAAAGTCGGGGGTCGTCTTATACACCGGGTCTCATTCTCCTGTAACCAGGCAGACCAGCCCATAAGGCTCTGACGAGCCTTAAATGGCTCTGAGGAGGGTCGTCTTATACGCCCAGTCGTCTTATACGCCGGAAAATACGGGTATTTTTTTTCCTTTGGCCTAATACATAAATGAAATCCATTCACAGTTGTATTCGACTAGATGACCTCCGAGGTCCCTTCCAACTCTATTACTGTTAACATTAACTCTATAGTTGATGGGGATAAAATATCACACCACAGATGTGTTTATAGAGGGCAGGTCATACTGAAGAAAATGAGGGCTTTTGCAAAGTCTAGATATCTTTTTGATTTTAGATTGATTGATTGATTAGATTTATATGCTGCCCCAGGACGGCTTACAATGCATTAAGCAATAGCCTTCATACTATGGTATATTTTTTATACAAAGTCAGTTTATTGCCCCCACAAACTGGCTCCTCAATTTACCTACCTTAGAAAGGATGGAAGGCTGAGTCAACCTTGAGCCTTGAATTTGCAATAATTGCAGACAGCTGAATGTTAATAACAGGCTATTAGCCTGTTGAGCTATCTGAGGCTCTTAATTAATTAATTAATTAATTTGTTTGTTTATTTATTTATTTATTATCAGACTTACATGCCGCCCTTCTCCACGAGGACTCAGGGCGGCTCACAACAATAAAACCAATCCAGATTAAAAATTCAAACACTAAAACCTAAAATTCCCATTAAAATCCCATTCAATCCAGGTCAGCCTGGCCAAACAACCATGTTTTAAGGCCACGGCGAAGGAGCGAAAGTCAGGAGCCACCCAGAGTTTCAAGGGGAGCTGATTCCAGAAGGTAGGTGCGCCCACAGAGAAGGCTCGCTCCCTAGCGGCCGTCAGCTGACATTGCCTGGCCAACGGGACCCCAAGTAGGCCCTCTCTATGTAAGCGCACCGGGCAATGGAGAGCTGTTGCTGGCCGCAGGTGTTCTGTCAAATACCCCAGACCTAAGCCATATAGTACGCTCCCATAGAGAGGGGCTCCTCAGGGTGCCGTCAGTCAAACAGTGTTGACTGGCGGCCCCCGGGGGAGAGCCTTCTCTGTGGGGGCACTGCCCTGTGGAACGAGCTCCCCCCGGAGATATGGAGGATCCTGGATCAGTGCGCTTTCTGCCGGGCCCTCAAAACATTCCTATTCCAGCAGGCTGGCCTGACCTAACTTCTCTTTTACACTGCTTTTAAATTTTTAATTTGTCTAAACTGGGGTGCTTTAATTTGTGTCTTGGGCCAAACTATTTAATATATTTCAAATGATTCTTTTAACATTTGTATTATATGTATTTTTATCTTTTGGCTGTTCACTGCCCTGAGTCCTTCGGGAGTAGGGCAGTATATAAATTTAATAATAAATAAATAAATAATAAATAAATAAATAGGGCTTTTTAGGTGATCACCAACACTTTGAACCTCACCCGGATATTATAGACACAGAGCAGAAATAAGGGAATCATTTCCAATATGAGGAGAAATATTTTTGAAATAAGGTCGAAAAGTCTTGGTTGGAAGGATCACCTCAGTTTCTGAAGCACCCTTCCAGCAATGGGTGGAAACCAGAGGCGGGTTCTACTTATCTTTACTACTGGTTTGCAATGGGGCCCGCCCAAGCGCAGAAGCTTCTGCACATGCGCAGAAACATTTTGATGACGTCAGGGTCAGTGGGTGGAGCCTCCCAACCATTTTACTACTGGTTCTATAGAACCGGTGCGAACCGGGGGCAACTCATGACTGGTGGAAACACATCATGGAAAGAAGCAACTTAGAACTAAGGAGAAATTTCCTGACAGTTAGAACAATTAACCAGTGTAACACCTTCTGCCACCGATAACCTCCCACCGGCCAATATGCTGCAACAGAGAGGGTCTCCTCAGGGTGCCGTCGGTCAAGCAATGTCAACTGGCGGCCCCCAGAGGGAGAGCCTTCTCTGTGGGGGCACCCGCCCTCTGGAACGAGCTACCCACAGAGATACGACTGATCCCGGACCTCTGTACTTTCCGCAAGGCCCTAGCGACTTTTCTATTTCAGCAAGCTGGGCTGGCTTAAAAAAATTTTTTTTTAATGGATTAATTTTATGGGTAAGGGGTTTTAAATTGGGGAAGCCAAATTGATTTAATTACGTTTTAAATTATTTTAATTTTCATATTGTATGAATTTTAATTTTGGCTGTTCACCGTCCTGAGTCCCTCGGGAGAAGGGCGGTATACAAATTTAATAAATAATAATAATAATAACAACAACAACAATAACAACAACAACAATAACAACAACAATAATAATAACAATAATAACGACAATGACAATGACAACAACAACAATAATAATAACAATAATAACAACGACAATGACAATGACAACGACAACAACAACAACAATAACAACAACCACAACAACACCTTGCCTCCAGAAGTTGTAAATGCTCCAACACTGGGAGTTTTTAAGAAGAGGTTGGATAACCATTTGTTTGAAGTGGTGTAGGGTTTCCTGCCTAAGCAGCGGGTTGGACTAGAAGACCTCCAAGGTCCCTTCCAACTCTGTTATTCTATTTCTATCTTTCTGGTTGTCTTTCTTCTTAAACCCATCAACAGATTTCTTCTCACTCTTCCTCCACCTTTTCCTTTCACCAAAAGGAAAACAGCAAAGCAAACCGTGCTTTGATTGTCGACATCTGAGATGAATATTAATAAGGATAGGCAAATCCTTGAAAGTGAAGGACGTGTAGAATTTAAAAGTTTGGAGTGGGCAAAATTGTACTTTTGAAGGACACGCGGCCAGCCGCAACGCACTTGTTTACCAGAAAATAACCGACTCTACCAGTTGGAATATTGCCATTGGTTTGGATCACCATGAACACAGAAAAAGATATCGAGACTCTAGAAAGATTGCAGAATAGAGCAGGAAGGTGATTAGAGGGCTGGAGGCTAAAATGTAGTTGCAGGAACTGGGTATGTCCAGTTTAATGAAAAGAAGGGTTTATGGCAGGGGTGAGATTCAAAAATTTTAGCAACAAGTTCTGTGCCTGGTTGTTGGGTGGGTGTGGCCATGGTGAGCGTGGCCTACTCAGCCTCCTGCACCATGGTGGGGGGAGGAAGTTTTCACCAGTGGTGGGTTTCAAAATTTTTTACTACCGGTTCTTTGGGTGTGGCTTTGTGGGCGTTGCATGGCTTAATGGGCGTGGCTTGGTGGGTGTGGGAGGGGAAGGATACTGTAAAATCTCCATTTCCTCCCCAATCCAGGGGAAGGTTACTGCAAAATCCCCATTTCCTCCCGATCAGCTAGGACTCGGGAGGAAGAGAATAGATGGGGGCGGGGCCAGTCAGAATTTTTACTACTGGTTCTCCGAATTACTCAAAATTTCTGCTACAGGTTCTCCTGCTGAAATCCACCTCTGGTTTTTGCCCTCCCCAGGTTCCAGAGGCTTTCCTCCAGTCTCCAGAAGGGCAAAAACAGCCTCCCCTGGGCTCCGGAGGCCCTCCGGAGGCCATAAACAGACCCGTTTCCAGACTTCCAGAACTTCTGAGAGGCCCATTTTTCACTCTCCCAGAGCCTCCACACAGGCCCTGCACTTACCTGGCATCCAAATAGGCTGCGTGGAGACTTCTGGGAGCAGAGGGGTGGGGTGGGTGGGGCCAGCCAATCCTTGCAACTACCAGTTCGGCGAAACAGATGTAAAATTAGCATCCGGTTCACCCAAACCAGCTGAATCCCAACTCTGATTTAGGGGAGATAGAATAGCAGCCTTCCAATATTTGAAGAGCTGTCACAGAGAAGAGGAGGTCAACCTCTTCTCCAAAGCACCTGAAGGCAGGACGGATGAAAACTCAGAGGGACCATTGTGGGCCTCAAATGGTTTCTGCTACTAAGAAGAAAGCTACAAGTGCTTGGCTTCCAAATTCACTTTCCTTTCAATTCAAAGAATTTTAAAAGCAAATAGATAAAGAAGATTGGCCAAAACCTAGAGAATTTCGGCGGCCACATTAAAGTCAGACAGGCATTGTTTTCCCTAGGTCTCGTTTAAAATATGGAGTCTGTTAAGGTATTGAGATTTAAGAGCTGACCAACTGTAAAGCTGATGCGATGTAAGGCTGATGCAATGAAGATGAATCAGCATTGGTATAGCCCAGTGATGGCTAACCTTTTTAGGATCAGAAATTGGCAAACGGGCCATTTCCAGCCTCCAGAGGGTCTCCGGGGTGGTGGGGAGGCAATTTTCTCCCTCCTCAGGCTCCTAGAAAGGCTCTGGAGGCTGGGGAAGAGCAAAAAACAGGCCTTCCAGTCCCACTGGAAGTTGGCAAATGGGCCGTTTCTGTCCTCCGGAAGGCCTCCTGGGGGGGGTGGGGAAGGCCGTATTTTTGCCCTCCCCAGGCTCCTAGAAAGGTTCTGGAGGCTGGGGAGAGAGGAAAACGGGCCTTCCCCACCACCCCCTGAGACCCTCCACAGGCAGAAAACAGTCTGTTTCCCTACTTCCAGTGGGCCCAGAAGGCCTGAAAATCAGCTCTGAGCTCGCGTGCCCTCCGATACTGCTATGCGTGCCATAGGTTCGCCATCACAGGTATAGCCAGTTTTAGACTATGAAGGGGCCCACAAAAGTCTTTACCACTTTAAGAGGTGTTTACATAAGGCAGCCAGGAGAGGGTGTATTCTCTCTCCTTGTGTCCGGTATCCATTGCTAAGTTCTCCGTGTAGAGTTAAGAAGAAGATTGAGTGCTCGTCAGGTATCTGCCTACCACATATAGTTCTTCACATGTCTTGTATATAAACCACTGTTACATATCTAACTCTCTCAGTGCTGTGTTTTGATCCTTGGTTATCTCCAGTGGTGGGTTGCCACTGGTTCACACCGCATTTGGTGAACTGGTACTGGCGGCGGTGAGAGGCTCTGCTCATCCGCCTGGACACTTGAAGCGTCATGCACGAGTGCACACACACAAGCAAACCAGTAGCAAACTCAACTGAAACCCACTACAGTTGTCTCCTACTAATAGTCACGCTGCAAATGCTCTGACAGAGTCCCTTAGACCAAGGGAGTGGAGAAAGGGAGACCTGGATTTGACAGCAATAAATGAATGCTCTGTGTTCAGAGTAAAGTGTGCCGAACTGATTTTCCAGCAGACGTCCTTTGGGAAGGATTGGGGATATGGATGAGAAATTCAACAGTTTCGCACCGGATGTTTTCACTTCGGAACATCCTTGCCTGAAAGGTGGTGTGACAATACCGTCTGGGAACCAGGAGATCAAAGGAAACCATTCTAGGTAGATCTAATAATAATAATAACTTTATTGTCATTGTACGTGTATACACAGTATACACAGTATGCGAAGAGGCGATCACGCCCGAAGCGCGCACACAAAGAGGACCGGTAGTAAAGCTGGTTAGAACCCACCCCTGCCACTGCCAGCAGTTCGATCCTCACCGAATCAAGGTTGACTCAGCCTTCCGTCCTTCCGAGGTCGGTAAAATGAGGACCCAGATTGTTGGGGGCCATAGGCTGACTTTGTAAACCGCTTAGAGAGTACTTGACTTCGTGTTTCCTTTTATCGTGAGATGGAGAAGGAGGAAGGGTAGAAAAGGTCTGCTAAAGATGGACAGTTCCTTCTATTTTCACCCCCCTTTTCTCTGTTTCAATGGAAAGTCATCAGTTTATAGAGCTTTTGACACCAATTTATTTATCTGACCAATTTATATAGCTGCCCGTCTAATAGATGAAACATTGGGCAGCATACATTCTCCTCCTCCTCCACTCTTCCTCCTCCTCCTCCCATTCTCCTTCTCCTCTTCCTCCCATTCTCCTCCTCCTCCTCACACCTCACTCCATTTGACCATTGATAATGTTCCCTAGCTTGGTAATAAAACATCTGCAAGAAAATCACCAAGTTCAGACAGCACCAAGGGCTTCACAGTTCTCCTCCTCCTCTTCTTCCACTTTTCCTCCTCCTCCTTTCTCCTCTTCATCCTCCTCCTCTTCTTCCTCCCATTCTCCTCCTTCCCCTCTTCCTCCTCCTCCTCCACTTTTCCTCCTCCTCCTCCCACACTCCCTCTCCTATTCCTCCCATTCTCCTCTTTCTCCTCTTCCTCCTCCTCCTCTTCTTCCTCCCATTCTCCTCCTTCCCCTCTTCCTCCTCCTCCTCCACTTTTCCTCCTCCTCCTCCCATACTCCTTCTCCTATTCCTCCCATTCTCCTCTTCCTCCTCCTCCTCTTCTTCCTCCCATTCTCCTCCTCCTCCTCTTCCTCCTCTTCCTCCTCCTCCTCCACTTTTCCTCCTCCTCCTCCCACACTCCCTCTCCTATTCCTCCCATTCTCCTCTTTCTCCTCTTCCTCCTCCTCCTCTTCTTCCTCCCATTCTCCTCCTCCTCCTCACACTTCACTCCATTTCACCAGTGATAATGTTCCCTAGCTTGGTCATAAAACATCTGCAAGAAAATGACCAAGCTCAGAGAGCACCAAGGGCCTCACAGTTCAACCCTGAGCTACAAAAAAATTTCCTTCTATCAGTAACACAATCATGTTACAGGCTCTATATACCATATTGCCGGGGAGGGGGGGTCCCCAAGCTAGGCGACAGATCCCTATCTTCAACTCCTTCCAGAAGCCCAATAATATTTTCCTCATTAGTATTGGTCTTTCATCACACCATTGCCGCTTATAATAATTCAAAATCAGAGCTGTTTTTGGAAATCCTGTTCCCAGAGCAGCCATATTGCTTATCCATAATTCCTTGCATATTGATTGCTTCGTCTCCACCATCAGGCTTGACCAATCTGTCAAGGACACGAATCCCAAAGCGGGATTTGAATTCAGAGAGGACAGCAGACAAAGGAAGCCGTTTAGCTCATGTTTTATTTATTGCAAATATTTCTTACAGTGCTCATATGCCACCATCTCCTTCGGGACTCTTAGCCATTTACAGACATCCATAAAACCATGAAGACCATATTGTTGGATTTGGACATGAATGTTTGGAGGGTTTTATGAGGATTGTAAACACGGTAAGGAGCATCCATAATAAATAACCCAGCTGGCAAATTAACATCTGTTCTAATAATAATAAGCACCACCCAGTGGTAGGTTGCCCTCGGTATGCACCGGTTCTATAGAAGCGGTAGTAAAATCGATGGGAGGCTCCACCCACTGACGCTGATGTCATCAGAACGCTTCTGCGCATGCGCGGAAGAGTGCGCGCGGCCCCGTTGCGAACTGGTAGTAAAGGTAAGTAGAACCCACCCCTGCCACCACCTGAATACCATTGGCATTGACAAAGTCAAATAGTCAGTCAATTGCAAAAGGCAGCTTTTCATGGAATAGCTTACATCCTGGCGTTACCTATAAGGTCATCAGTCCCAGACCTTTGGGAAGACTTATTGTTGTTAGTTGCAAAGTCGTGTCCGACCCATTGCGACCCCATGGACAACATTCCTCCAGGCCTTCCTGTCCTCTACCATCCTCTGGAGTCCATTGAAGCTCACGCCGCCTGCTTCGGTGACTCCATCCAGCCACCTCGTTCTCTGTCGTCCCTTTCTTCTTTTGTCCTCCATCGTTCCTAGCATTAGGCTCTTCTCTACGGAGTCCTTCCTTCTCATTAGGTGGCCAAAGGATTTGAGTTTCCTCTTCAGGATCTGGCCTTCTAAAGAGCAGTCAGGGTTGATCTCCTCTAGGACTGACTGGTTGGATCGCCTTGCAGTCCAAGGGACTCGCAGGAGTCTTCTCCAGCACCAGAGTTCAAAGGCCTCCATTCTTTGGTGCTCAGCATTTCTTATCATCCAACTTTCTTATCGTCCAACTCTTATGGAAGGACTTATAGGTAGATGAAAATGCTAAATCAGGTCTGAACATGTGGCTGACCGTGCAACGAACCATAATACTGAAGCATACATTAACCAAACACACTGAGCAACACAAAATGACACTACCCTAAAGCCATAAAAAAAGGGGTGGAAAATCCAGATCCATGACAACCAAACATCTTTTCTCCTAGTCTTCCCCTAACCTGCTTAAGCGTGTTCCATGAATGTGTCTATTGTGTCATCCGACCCTCACCATTAGGGGAAAAAATGCCAAAAGTCAGTCTGGCGATCTGCCCAGTCATCGCCACCCAAAATATCATGAGTGGGTATAAATAGGTATTCTTGCGTTATTTAGTTATTTTTTTTTTCCCCCCTCTGCCGAGAGTGCTCGTTTCAGAACAAGTCGAAACGGAGCCCATGAGTCTCATTCAATTCAGTGGCTCATTTGTTTGAAAACAAATCTACAGCCTTACTAAACGGGAGGAAAACGTAAATGAACTGGAAATAAACACACACTCCAATGCACAAAAACTCAAGCAAATAGGTGGCTCAGAATCTCTGTGACTGTGGGTTCGGTCTGTCAAAAATAGACTAGAGAACCATTGGACTGATATGAGACTCCTACCTTGAGCAGAGAGATGGACTAAAAGATCTCCCAGCAGGAGTGAAATCCATTTTTTTAAACTACCTGTTCTGTAAGCGTGATGTGGCGTGGCTTGGTGGGCGTGGCTTGGCTTGGCTTGGTGGGTGTGGCAGGGGAAGGATACTGAAAAATCTCCATTTCCACCCCACTCCAGGGGAAGGATACTGCAAAATCCCCGTTCCCTCCCAACTTCTGGGAGAAGGATGTTGCAAATCCTCCATTCCCATTCCACTCCTGGGGGAAAGATATTGCAAAATTTCTATTTCCACCCCATTCTGGGGCCAGCCAGAGGTGGTATTTGCCGGTTCTCCGAACTACTCAAAATATACGCTACTGGTTCTCCAGAATCTGCTGAATTTCACCCCTGCTTCCCAGGTTCTTCCCAGCCTTATGTTCTGTGTTCTACATTTCATCTGTCCATACAGATTAAGAGAGTTGGAAGGGACTTTGTAAATCATTTGGTCTCACCCCCCACCCAAGCAGCCCAACCCTGCCTACATCATTTCTGACAGATGGCAGTCCAGTCTCTTCTTGAAAAGTGTTGAAGCTCCCACAACTTCTGAAGGCAACTTCTGTTCCATGGGTTGATTGTTCTCACTGTCAGAAAATGTCTCCTTATTTCCAGGTTGAATCTCTCCTTGATCAGTTTCCATCCATTATTCCTTGTCTGGCCTTCAGGTGCTTTGGAAAATAGCTTGACCCCATTCCTCTCTTTGGCAGTCCTTCAAATATTGGAAGATTGCTATCCTGTCTCCTCTGGTTCTCCTCTTCACTAGACTAGCCCTGCCCAGTTCCTGCAACTGTTCTTCGTATGTTTTAGCCTCCAGTCTCCTAATCATCTTGGTTGCTCTTCTCTGTGCTCTTTCTAGAGTATGTCTATGTATTTCTCCTAATATACCCAAGGCTTACCCAAGTTCACCATGCTCACAGATGTGTGTGTGTGTGTGTGTGTGTGTGTGTGTGTGTGTGTGTGTGTATACAGACTCAAACATTCAAGCAATGCCTCATAAAGTATCTTTGTATGTCATTTTCCAGACTGTAGGATTGATGCTGAGATCAGCGTTCATTTCATCCACTGGTATTTTGAGTTTTGACCTGGAGGAAGCATCTAGAATTGAAAATGGTTTGGAAATCCTTTCTAGATTTTGTGCTTCAGAGAGAAAAAAATAACTCTGAATTTGGGATCTGCTAATTAGATACGTTTGTTATCGTAGAAATGGCTAGTCTAGATTTAAGTACAGTAAAGTAAAAAGCTGAGGTTCCAATGTTGTTACTTTTATTCCCCTGAGCTGAAAAGAATTGAAGTTCTTCTTTTCCTCCTGCATCCTACACTTTTCTCTCTTTCCAAATTCTTCCCCTTGCTCCCCACTATCTTTATATTTACTTGCATTTTGTACTTTGATAAGTTTCATGATAATATATATATTTTTTAAAAAAGGGGAGGAAAGTGATTTGGACAAGAAGGGTCTGGTGGCTCAGCAGACTAATGCATTGCGATTAACTCCAGCTGCCTGCAATTACTGTAAGTTCGAATCTCACCAGGCTCAAGGTTGACTCAGCCTTCCATCCTTTTTAAGGTAGGTAAATTGAGGACCCAGTTTGTGGGGGCAATAAGCTGACTTTGTATAAATATACAAAAGTATGAAGGCTGTTGCTTAACGCATTGTAAGCTGCCCTGAGTCTCCGGAGAAGGGTAGCATATAAATCAAATTTTTAAAAAAAGAAGAAGAAGAAGCAGGTCTACCATTTCATTCTGAATTAAGCCAATTGTATGAGATGACCAGGCTGAGCCCGAGGGAGAGGTCAAAAATGTCATCAGTCTTGAGTCCCTTCGTGCCCACAAGAAATCTAAGTCCAGCCCATCTTGAATTCCAATTTACCACCAGTTTGCTTTGATTGTTAGTAGCTCAGATTCTTGTAGAGAGCCGCTAAAGCTTGCAATAAACCCTTTACGTTCATTTGAACTGCCTGGATTTCCAGATTTCCTGTGCTTGTCCCCTACGTCGGTGGCAATCTCGGCCTCCATTATTTCCCTCGTAGAAAAAACTAAGGGTATTTCTCACCAGCTAGGTTTTGAAATTACTACCCAGTTAAGTAGGTATGAGGGGGATGGGGAATCCAATGCACAATTGTCTTCAAGGAAAGAAACCTGAACTCACTCGCCAAGCACTTAGTGAGAGGTTCGTGCTGATATGACAAAACTGCACATTAAAAAGTTGTCTCTCTGTTACTAAGATCCATTAAGAAGACATTCTGGCTGTCAGGGAGACAGCAGGCTTTTCAGTCCCAGGGAGCCGCATATCCAACTTTTTACTGCTTTGATTGAATCAGAAAGAACATTTTAGTCATGAAAAGAAATTGTTTGGCACGATATGGAGAACATTGTGCTGGCAGAAGTCTAGTGTTTTAGGAAGTCTTGAATGGAAACTCTTTGAATTGCTGTGAACTAAGGGGGTTTCTCCTTCCTATGGGTGAATTTTAGGAGGGTTTTTAAATTTGGGGAAGCCAAAATTTGATTTAATTACGTTTTTAGTTTATTTTTAACTTTTATATTGCTTGTATTTTAATGTTTTAATGTTTGGCTGTTCACCGCCCTGAGTCCATCAGGAGAAGGGCGGTATATAAAACTAATAAATTAAACTAAACTAAACTAACTATATTTTACCTCAGAACTGGTGGACCTGTCAAAAAAATCCAGAAATCTTCAGTGTGGGTAGAAATGGATGGAGCTCTCAAGTTTCGGTCACTATTTTTGAATTATTTTAGACCAAGTGACAAATATTCCCAATGTTTGGAAGCTCTTACTTTTCTCCACTCATCCACCAGTAGCTTCTTTTTTAAAAAAAGGATGTGTGTCCTAGTTCCAGCCCCAAATCCTGGATAGTGGGAATGTTGGCTTAAGCAAGTCATAGATTCCAGTGGGTGAGAAAAAACAGTGTTCTGAAACAGAGGTTTTCTAGCAGCCCATCCCATAATATCTCTCAGCCTTTCTGAACAGTTTTTGAATAGTGGGAGAAGTCAGCCATCAAGGTGGAGGGAAAGGATTATAAAATAGAATAACAGAGTTGGAAGGGACCTTGGAGGTCTTCTAGTCCAACCCCCTGCTTAGGCAGGAAACCCTACACCACTTCAGACAAATGGTTATCCAACATCTTCTTAAAAACTTCCAGTGTTGGAGCATTCACAACTTCTGGAGGCAAGTTGTTCCACTGATTCATTGTTCCAACTATCAGGAAATTTCTCCTTAGTTTTAGGTTGCTTCTCTCCTTTGTTAGTTTCCACCCATTGCTTCTTATCCTGCCTTCAAGTGCTTTGGAGAATAGCTTGACTCCCTCTTCTTTGTGGCAGCCCCTGAGATATTGGAAGACTGCTATCATGTCTCCCCTAGTCCTCCTTTTCATTAAACTAGACATACTCAGTTCCTGCAACCATTCTTTGTATGTTTTAGCCTCCAGTCCCCTAATCCTCTTTGTTGCTCTTCTCTGCACTCTTTCTAGAGTCTCCACATCTTTTTTACATCGTGGCGACCAAAACTGGATGCCATCTTCCAAGTGTGGCCTTACCAAGGCCTTATAAAGTTGTATTAACACTTCACATGATCTTGATTCTATCCCTCTGTTTATGCAGCCTAGAACTGTCTTGGCTTTTTTGGCAAATTGTTACTCTCAGGTGCTCCTTGGAGTTGATGTCTGTTTTTATAGGAGGAAATGTAAACAAAAAAAAAATTCCTGTGAAGATTGAAATGTTCTTCCAAACCACCCCCAAAGAAACACTGGCTCAACATTACACAGAATGAAGGAATGGAACTGAATTGGAAAGATGAGGGTTTTTAAATTTAGCTGAGAAAAAAGGGGGGCATGAAATGTCATTCCCAAATGGGTTTAATCCATACAATCTCCATCTTGGTCAAAGGCTATGATAAGATTTCCCCCATAGAATGTTAGATAAGTAGGTTGATCAGCCATGGCTACTGGTCAATCTATTGACAGCCCCTAGAAGGAAGCTACTATTTCTCTATCTAAATCCTGTATTTGTCATTCATTTTCCCTTCCCAATGATTAAAAAAAATAATGGGTTGGCACAATAGGAGTCTACCACTCATTTTTGCCTCTTTTTTCTTTTCTTTTTTCTTTTTTTGAAAAGTTTTTATTTTTATTTCTCATAAACATGTTTAAATGTACAGTCTCTTATCCATCATTAATCATTCATCTCGTCTTTTAACTATTTTTAATTATTAATTATTAATTGTTTGGGGCTGCCTTTTTACCATTTCTTCTCTTTTATTTTACCACAACTTTCCCTCTTCTTTGTCCCTTCTCTTCCTTCTTCTGATCCTTTCTACTTTCTTTATTCCTCCTCTCCTCTCCTCTCCTTCCCTTTCCTACTTACCCTTCCCTTCCCCCACTCCACTCTTCTTCCTTTTCTAACCCTCTCTCCTACTCTTCTTTCCCCTTCCCTTTCTTCCTCTCCTTTTCTCTCTTTTCTATCCCTCTCTCTCTTTTCCTTTCTTCTCCCCTCCTACCCTTTCTCTGCTCCTCTCTCTTTTCCCACTCCCTTGTTGTTTCCATTTTCAATTCAATCTAGAATGGTATCTGAGGAGCCCCAATTTTCTATTCATATACATCTTCATTTCAATTTCTTATTTGTTTAATAATTACAACTATTTCACCATTCATGTACATTTTTTATGGCAATACTTTTTTCCTTTTTTCCTTTCCCTTCCCCCTTTTTCATTTACCTAGGCGTCATCTGGGTTTCTATTCTTTTTATTATCTTTTCTCTTATTTGTCTTTTCCCTATCCATTTTATCTTTATTTGTATTTCTTTTCTAACCAATCATAAAATTTATTCTGCCTCTTTTTTTTCATCTGTTTATGGCCTGGGTGTCAAACCCGCTGTATCCTGTTGCCATCATGTGATGTTTCGTGACATCTTTCCCCTTCGCGGAGCTGGTGTGGGTGTGGCCTGTGCATGGCACATAAGTCCCACGGGCTGCTAGTCCCTGGTCTATAGCTACAAAATATGAAATCCCCCAAAGCTACAGAGACAAGAATGCCCAGAGAGGTCTGCTGTATGGGGGCCTTCTAGGATTTTTCACTTGATGACAGCTGTCAAGAGAGACGCCTAACTTTTAAATCAGGGGTGTCTAACCTTGGCAACTTTAAGACTTGTGGACTTCAACTCCCAGAATTCCCCAGACAGCCATGCTGGGAATTGAAGTCCCCAGGACTTAAAGTAGCCAGGTTTGGACACCCCTGATTTAAATCAACATTCACATGAAATTGAGCATTAGTGGACAGAGGGAGAAATGAATTCAATTCCCCATCAGTTCATTTCTGTTTGGGGGCCAAAACTAAACCCTTTAGGATTAATGGAACAATATACTTATTTCACCCTGGAAATATCCATTTAAGCCAAATGAAGGCTGCTAATATTTCATTTGCAGCTTTCGGTCAACTGCTGATAGATGCATGCAATAATTAATTCATGATCCTGGAATAGCGCAAGGATCTCCATTGATGATAAGTGATACCCCAGTGGTCTGTCTCCCAACGTATTCAGTCAAATAAAGCAAACAAAGAGGAAATCACCGGGATTAACACAGGATCAAGCTAATATTGTTACAGTAACCCAGGAAAGCATCAAATGCCTTTCAAAGAATTTAGGAACCCCCCGCATTCATTATAATTACATTTTATTCCTTAAGCCACCAATCTTGGCGCTTCCCACTTGTGTCATTTTGAGAGGGGAGGGAAGAGGCAAAATGGGTACTCTGAATCATAGAGTCATAGGGCTGGAACGGATCTTGGAGGTCTTCTATTTCAACCACCTGCCTGAGGAAGGAGTCCTTACCAGGGGTGGGATTCAAATTTTTTTACTACTGGTTCTGTGGGTGTGGCTTGGTGAGTGTGGCTTGATGGGCATGGCAGGGGAAGGATACTGTAAAATCTCCATTCCTTCCCCACTCCAGAGGAAGGATACTGTAAAATCTCCATTCCCAACCCATTCTAAGGGATCTCACCCCACTCCAGGGGAAGGATATTGTAAAATCTCTATTCCCACCCTACTCCAGGGGGAAGGATATTGCAAAATACCCATTTCCTCCCGATCAGCTGGGATTCGGGAGGCAGAAAATAGAGGGAGGCGGGGTCAGTCAGAGGTGGTATTTACCGGTTCTCCGAACTACTCAAAATTTCTGCTACCAGTTCTCCAGAACTGGTCAGAACCTGCTGAAATCCACCTCTGGTCCTTACACCATCCAAGGCAAATGGATGACCTGTGTTTTCTTGAAATGGGGGGTCCTTGGGGCTCTCTAAGTTTGACTGTTTTCTTGCTTTTTCTTTTCTTGAAAACCCACAGCGACGGAAGACCCACAACTCCAGCAGGCAAGCTATTTATAATTTAATAGTTGTCGCTGTCAAGAAATTCCTCCTGATTTCCAGATTGGATCTTCCTCTGAGGAGCTCTGAGGAGGTTTAAGACATCCAAGGCAGAGCTGGTATTCATTTAGTTTCCCTCCCGGTTCACAAATGTGAGCATGCTCACACACGCTTCACTCACATATGCCACCTCCGTGCATGCACGTGGCCTTCCATGCATGCGTGTTGTTTGTGCGGATGACTTGCACACATGCACGCAGCTTCAAAATGTGCCTAAGCAAGACGGCATAGCACCGTGGTGGCATATTACCAGTTCTCCTAAACCGGTGCGAACCGGCTGAATGCCACCTCTGATCCAAGGTTCCTGTATACACAAAGCCTTCCATAGTATCAGCACTAGAAAGCAAGAATCAGCTTCCTATGTATACAACATGGCTGACCAGAGGAATTGGTTTAGCGCTAAATAATGCCCTGGTGGTTTGGTGATAAGATCAATCCTTTTTGCTCTCACTGCTGAGTGGGTTTAGTTGCTCACATGTAACACAGTGGTGAAATGTAAGATTTGTTACTACCGGTTCTATGGGTGGGGCTTGCTGTGGGGGGGGGGTAATGTGCCTGGGTGTGGGTGGCCAATTTTTTTTTTTTACTTTTAAAAGCATTTTTTTCTATAAACTTAAGAGGTTGCAGAAAAAAATGCTTTTAAAAGCCTCTGACAATCAGGCAACTCAGCTGGGATGGTTAGAGGCTTTTAAAGGCTTTTTTCCCCTATAACCTCTTCAGCCGAAGAGGTTGTAGAAAAAAATGCTTTAAAAAGCCTCTGACGATCCCAGCTGAGCCACACGATCATCAGAGGCTTTTTTTTTTTTTTTTTACTTTTAAAAGCATTTTTTTCAGCCGAAGAGGTTGTAGAAAAAATGCTTTTAAAAATAAAATAAAAAGTCTCTGATGATCGTGCAGCACAGCTGGGCATGGGGTGGGGGAGTGGCGCAGGGATTTTTGCTACTGGTTCTCCAAACCACCCACTGCCATTGCTCAGGCGATCCGGTCCGAACCGGGAGCATTTCACCCCTGATGTAACACCTGACTCTTAGATACAGTTACACATGACAAGTGACTCCACACAAGGATTTTGTAACGGGTGATGAGAATAATGGCCTGAGGAGAGATACAGCAGTGACCAAAATTGTGGAAATTTTTTTTTTTTTTTTTGAATTTCAAGAGAATCCTATTCCACTGCTGGAATGGCCTGGGAATAGCCCAGACTTTAACTCAATTGAAAATCTATGGAGCCGACTAAAGAAACTTGTTAGTCAGAAGCGACCCAGCAATAAAACCCAGTTAATAGAAGCCATCCTTCAATCTTGGTTTCACATGATAACAGCTGCAGAACTAAAAGACTTGGTTCACTCCATGGGAAGACATTGTAAGGCTAAAAGTTCCCCAACTAAGTATTAACTGACATGGTGATCATTTTTGTAGATCTCATTTTTTCCAGCTGTTTCCCTTTTCTTCTTTATACTGTAATTGCTATTCTAATAGCAAATCCGTCGTCAAAGTTATTGCATTACATTCTTGATTAAATTATCTTTCCATTGATATATCATTTTATGGTACTACTCCAAAACAAAGTGGTGTTATTAGCTAGTTTTAGAAAATACACTCAGCCCGCAGAAGGCATGGGGCCAAGGCAGGGGTGAAATCCAACAGATTCTGACAGGTTCTGGAGAACCGGTAGCAGAAATTTTGAGCAGTTCAGAAAACCGGTAGTGGAAATTTTGAGTAGTTTGGAGAATTGGCAAATACCAACTCTGGCTGACCCCAGAGTGGGGAGGGAATGGAGGTTTTGCAATATCCTTCCCCCAGGAGTGGGGTGGGGATGAAGATTTTGCAGTATCCTTCCCCTGCCACGCCTACCAAGCCACACCCACTAAGCCGCACTATGCCCATCAAACCACTCCCACAGAACCGGTAGTAAAAAAAAATGGATTTCACCACTGGGCAAAGAGAAGTATGTCAATCCCGTCTCTTATTCTCTGTAAAGTAAAGGCAAAGGAAGAGAGCTGTTGGGGTAGAAATTAAGGCATTGGGCTAGAAACAGGGAGATGTGAGTTCTAATCCTGACTTAAAGTCAACTGGTGACCTTGGGCCAGTCTCTCTCTCTCTCTCAGTCCTAGCAAATGGCAAACCACTAGCCAATTTGGAAATGTAAGCACAAATGTTGGACAAATACAGGGCTCTCCAAACTTGGCAACTTTAAGACTTGTGGACTTCACCTCCCAGTATCCCTCTTTCTTCATACTAGCTGGGGGATTCTGGGCTAAGATACGGGCTTGGAGCAAATCAAACCACTTCATTTCTTTTGATCAGTTATTTTATTCTTGGAAATACAGCTTGGATTTTGCTGGCTCGTCTGATGGCAAGATAGGTTGTATTCAACTCGGCGAGGAACTGGTGTCATGCTCATTAGCTTTTTCTAGAATGCCTGTCTGTCAAGCCATTGGGGATTTCTCACACCGTAGAAAAATGTGTTATAAAATGATAAAATAGAGGCCTGGCTGTTGTCACTTAGAACTGCCTTTTCAGCAAAAATTCAGGATATATTGCTGCATTTTGAAATGATTCTGCATTCTTTGTCAGGGGATATTCGGGCTAGCCAAGGTAGTTCCTCTTGCATCATTACAAGGTTTTTTTCCATTTGCACGTGGCACGTCTGAAAATAAGGACGACAACCATCACAGCAGCATCCGAGTTGCAAACATGGCACAAAGAGAACGAGATTAGCCCACACAAAGTGCCTGGTTAATCAGTTCCTGATCTCTCTAAGAGGAGGCATTTGAAGGGTGCTTTCTTCTGATCTCAGATCCTAGTCTGAAATGGGAACAAGCCATTAGCTGCATTCCATGTTTTAATTAAAAAGGAAGACATCCTTTTAACAGCACCTGCATGTTATATAAAAGCACGAAGATGCCAATTAACAAGGAGACAGATGGAGGCAGGTAAAGCTTGTAGAGTATAATTTGACAACATGGGCTCTTTCAGAAGCAATTTAAATTCACCAGGAGGAGGAGGGGAAGAAGAGGAGGAAGAGGAGGAGGAGGAGAAGAGGAGGAGGAGGGAGGAGGAGGGGGGAGGAGGAGGAGGAGGAGGAGGAGGAGGAGATGAAGACGAAGGAGAAGAGGAGGAGGAGGAGGAGGAGGAGGAGGAGGAGGAGGAGGAGGAGGAGGAAGAGGAGGAAGGAGAAGAAGAAGAGGGAGAAGGAGGAGGAGGAGGAGGAGGAGGAGGAGGAGGAGGAGGAGGAGGAGAAGAAGAAGAAGAAGAAGAAGAAGAAGAAGAAGAAGAAGAAGAAGAAGAAGAAGAAGAAGAAGAAGAAGAAGAAGAAGAAGAAGAAGAAGAAGAAGAAGAAGAAGCATCTCTCTGAAGAAGCATGCATTATGGTTCCAAAAAAGAAACTCCCAAGTAGGAGGCTGTTAAACAGCTACACGCCCTCATTCCTTGCCTAGTAAAGGCCAACATGTCAGAGCTGCAGATGAAGCTCATGCTGATCCCAGGGCCCATCTGCTGGATATAGAACTTGTTCACTCCTTCCAGTTATCCGTCTGAGAAGCCTTTGAGCATCCAGAGGTCAGGCTCGGTGTTAAAACTATTACGTCGATGCTTTACGGTCCTTTTCCAGGTAACTGGAAGCATTGAAACGTTCTACCGTCTTTTGTGCTTCGCAAAGGTCCAAGTAGCATCTCCATCTCAACTTATCTCCCCTTTAGTTCACGCATTAGAAAGTGAGGTCTCCATTGATTGCAAGACCCTTCACCTTTCCTGCCACTGCTGGGCAGGAAAATAGCATATGAAAAATAGGATTGGTTTGTTCCAAGCTTGAGCCTGGACATAGGATATAAACCCTTAAGTCTAGTTATCCATAGGAACAGCCTTTGAGCACCAGAGATTCTCAGTATTAAAACTATTACAGGAAGATTTAGAATGCTGCACGATAGCAGTGTTCCAATATTTGAGGGGTTGCCACAAAGAAGAGGGAGTCAACCTATTTTCCAAAGCACCTGAAGGCAGGACAAGAAGTGGAAACAAAGGACCTGGTGGCTCAGCAGACTGAAAGCATTGTGATTAACACCAGATGTCTGCAATTACTGTAAGTTCAAATCTCACCAAGATCAAGGTTGACTCAGCCTTCCATCCTTTCTAAGGTAGATAAATTGAGGACCCAGTTTGTGGGGGCAATAAGCTGACTTTGTATAAAATATACAAAAGTATGAAGGCTATTGCTTAACGCATTGTAAGCCGCCCTGAGTCTCCAGAGAAGGGCAGCATATAAATCAAATTTTTTAAAAAACTAATCAAGGAGAGAAGCAACCTGGAACTAAGGAGGAAATCCTGACAGCGAGAACAATTAACCAATTTTATAAGAGCACTGGTGGCGCAGCAGACTAAAGCACTGTTATTAACAGTTATTAACATCAGCTGCCCGCAATTACTGCCAAATTCAAATCTCACCAGGCTCAAGTTTGACTCGGCCTTCCATCCTTTCTAAAGTAGGTAAATTGAGGACCCAGTTTGTGGGGGCAATTAGCTGACTTTGTATAAATATACAAAAGTATGAAGGCTATTGCTTAATGCATTGTAAGCCGCCCTGAGTCTTCGGAGAAGGGCAGCATATAAATCGAGCCAATAGATAGATAGATAGAGCCTGAGTAGCGTAGGGGGCTAATGCCTCCTACTAAAGGCAACAATTAACATCCAGCTGCCTGTAATTCTGTGAGTTCAATCCTAGCCAGACTCAAGGTTGACTCAGCCTTCCATCCTTTCTAAGGTGGGTAAATTGAGGACCCAGTTTGTGGGGGCAATAAGCTGACTTTGTATAAATATACAAAAGTATGAAGGCTATTGCTTAACGCATTGTAAGCCGCCCTGAGTCTCCGGAGAAGGGCGGCATATAAATCAAATTTAAAAAAAAACAAAAAACAATTTGCCTCCAGAGGTTGTGGCTGCTCTAATACTGGAGGTTTTTAAGAAGAGATTGCACAGCCATTTGTTCGGAATGGTATAGGGCCAGGATGGTGAACCTATGGCACGCGTGCCACAGGTGGCACATGGAGCCATATTCGTGGGCATGTGAGCATTGCTCTAGCTCAGCTCCAGTGCACATGTGTGCGCCAGCCAGCTGATTTTCGGGCTTTGCTGTCCCACCGGAAGTTGGGAAACAGGCCACTTCCGGCCTCCAGAGGGCCTCGGGGGGGGAGGCTGTTTTTGGCCTCCCCAGGTACCAAGAAAGCCTCACTGGTAACCTTTTTGCTGTCGCATGCCAAAAGCAGGGGGAGCACAGTGGGGTCGCGTGTGCATGCACGGGATGCGGGGTGCTGGGGGGCATTGAATTATGGCTGTGGGCACATGTGTGTGCGCCCCCTGCGCTCCCCATTTTTGGCACGCAACGGCAAAAAGGTTAGCCATCACTGGTATATGGTCTCCTGCTTGAGGGAAGGGGGTTGGACTAGAAGACCTCTAAGGTCCCTTCCAATTCTATTATTCTGTCTGTGAAGTTTCCGAAAGATGCCCTAATTAATTCATGAGCCATGAGCCAAACTTCAAAAGAAATAGAGTCGTTTATTAGGAGCACCATTTTGGCAATATTCGGATGCAGTTAGAACTAATCCCACGTAGATTTACGTTCCCCTATGATCCTGTCTCTCCCCTCCTCCCTGGCCATGTCATAAATCACATTCTACAATTAACCACTTTGGCTGGCTGTGAAACCCAACACCCTCCTTCTGTTTGCGGTCAGGAAGCCTGTATGGAATGTAACTTCAGTTAGGGAAATCAATCAGCACTATCACTTCTCTCTCCCTGCTGCTCATGGCAACTTGAAAGCTTTGCAAGTTGACGCTGTCATTTAAACTCCCTTTCCAGATAACTGGAAGCATTGGAAGGTTTTAGCATCTTTTGTGCTTCACAAAGATCCATCTCAAGTCCACTTAAATCCAAGAATTAGAAAGTGGTTCCCCATTGACCGCAAGACCCCTCAGTAAACATTGTTGGGCAAAAAAGAAAAGAAAAGAAAAGGCATATGACAAACATTCAGGTTTAGTAGTTCCAACTTTGATCTTGGATACAGGATGGAGACCTTGGGTGCTGAATCCTCTTAATGGCCTATTTTGTTCATCTCTGACTTGTTTGCCTGAAGTGGTGTGCAAGGCAATGGGATTTTGGCTTTTATTTTATTTTTTTTAATTCCTCACCATAGGATGAAACAGCTTTGCTCCCTGTGACCTTCTGAGAAATGTTGAGAATGTCTAGAGCTAGCCTGGGGATGGACTTCTTCAAAAGGAAAGCTCCAGAGATATGGGGCCAAGTAGAAGCAATGTGGTGTGGTCGAATTAGTCTTTCATTTGTACAAATTAATGAGAGAGTAGAACCACTGAGAACAGTTGCTCGTCCTCCCTCCCTCCCTCCCTCCCTCCCTCCCTCCTGAATAAATCCTCAATAAGGGGTAAATCCAATGCCAACATTGGACAAAAAACAGTGGTTTGGCTATTAGTGACTTTTCGGTTGTGTCTAAATCTGCAAGAGTTGTGGTCCAAGCTCTACTACATTTTTTGCACGTGCATAAGGGATAAAACTGCAATCTTGGATATGCAGACATTCTTGTATTCTCTCTGTTTTTCTGTCTCTCTCTGTGTGTGTGTCTCTGTCTCTCTCTCTCTGTCTCTTTCTCTCTGTGTGTGTGTGTGTGTGTGTCTGTCTGTCTCGCTGTCTCTCTCTCTCTGTGTCTGTCTCTCTCTCTTTCTCTATCTCTCTCTGCGTGTGTCTCTGTCTCTCTGTGTCTCTCTCTGTGTGTGTCTCTGTCTCTCTCTGTCTCTGTCTCTCTCTGTGTGTGTATCTCTCTCTCTCTCTGTCTCTCTCTGTCTCTGTGTGTGTGTCTCTGTCTCTCTCTCTCTGTCTCTCTCTGTGTGTGTCTCTGTCTCTGTGTGTGTGTGGGTCTGTCTCTCTCTCTCTCTGTCTCTCTGTCTCTGTCTATCTGTCTCTCTCTGTCTCTGTCTCTCTGTCTCTCTCCATGTATGGAAAGATAAGCCTCCAATAGCTACATATGAATTCTTGACTAGCTGCCAGGAGTTTACAATGCTCTCTACTGCTAACATTCCTTTGGTCTCTCTACAGGGAAGAAGGCTTGTAATTTCTTACAAATCCTATTTATGATCCGGCTGTTATCTCCATCTGGAAGGGGATCTTAATTTTAGCCCACACCACTGCATCTATTTATACGTTGCAGTCTGGCAATGATATGTTTTATTTTAAAAACCTTCATTTCCTACCTCCAGGCTAACCTTCCCTTATTTTCTCTCTCTCTCTTTCTCTCTCTCTTTCTCTCTCTCTCTCTCCTTCTTTCAAAACTAGCAGACAAAGGTAGCGAAGATTTCTATTCCAAACGGCGTCACCTGGCCGAGCTGGCTGCCAAAGGAAGTCTCCCCTTGCACCCGGTGCATGTGGAGGAAGACCGGCCGTATATCTTGGAAGGGGGCACCATGAAACAAAACGGACAGAAATCCAAAGTCACCAAGCCACATATGCATCCCTTGGCTTATAAGACCTGGGATCCCAGCGACCAGTCCCTTCGAAGGCAAGCCTACGCAGCCAAAGGGAGGAACTTCATGGGAGACCCCGCCACCAGGGACCCCTTGACCACACGGAGTCAACATTATTTGCCCACACAGCCATATTTCATTACTAACAGCAAGACAGAAGTGACTGTTTGAGAGGAAGTTCCCTTCGGGGCGCCTTTGTTTTTTGTTTTTTGTTTTTTGTTTTTTTAAAAAGAAAGAATTAAAAACAAAGCAAAGATGCGTCAAGAGGACACCCGTGGAAACAAACCAACCAACCCAGGTTTCACTTGAAGCCAGGAAAGTCCAGACATCCTTGGCTGAAGAGAGACGGAGCTATCTCTTCAAGGGAAGCACCTGTCAAAGACTGGGTCAGCGCGATATAGCAATATTTCCGACGTTTGCTTAGACTTTTCTATTCCACCTGGGAAACTGACTCCTTCCGACTGAATCCCCTTCCTCCTCGAAACTGAGATCCATGATGAGAAAGTAGCACAATTTAGAGACCGCCATCCATTGGCTTGAGGACTCTTTCCCACCTTCCAGGAGAGGAAGGGAAAACTTTGACACAATCAGGATTCTTATTCCTGTGATGATGATGATGATGATTTTTTGCTACAAATTTTCAGAATGTTCTCTTGTAGTCACTCAATCTGTGAACCGCAGAAGGCCGAAACCGAGAGCAGAGACCGAAAAGGGCATCATCCTGATGAGCGTCCGCAGGGGTTTTTTTGGGGGGGGCAGCTGTTTTTTTTTTTTCGGGGAGGGTAAGTACCACCGCATAACAAAACAAGCAAGCAAGCAAAAAAAAAAAATACGTGGAGATCACACATCTCGCATTAAGGAAGAGCATGGACTCTTGCGCCAATCCTACAAGACTGTTACCATTCAACGAATGACGAAGACTTTCTCATCGATTGCAAAGCTCGGAGTTTTTCAGTCTTACGTCATCTGTTTTTCCAGATTCGTACGGGCTACGAGTGACATGGTCAGAAACCCCTTATCCTGTCCTAAAACCCTTCATCCCACAGCACTCAAGTTACTTTCTCTCCAGCCTGCTTGGCGTATTTTTTTTTTCTTAACCTAGTTAATTATTCCCAGTTTTCAATTACTTTGGGACTGAC
Source organism: Masticophis lateralis (assembly GCA_030761175.1). NCBI lineage: Eukaryota > Metazoa > Chordata > Lepidosauria > Squamata > Colubridae > Masticophis > Masticophis lateralis. Next base: position 9,107,830 of record JAUDYJ010000013.1, read on the forward strand.
GATAACTACTGTAAGAGTGGGTGGTGCCTTTACCGTATTATTAATGTTTGATGACTGTCTTGTTTTTAAGTGAAATCCGTACCGATTTCAGATGCTTCCCTCACCTCTAAGGCTTCTGTTCTCTTCTGTTTCTTTCTCTTTTTTTTTAAGATGAGAATACACTAACGTCACCTTTATAATGTCTTTTTTCTTTCTTTCTTTCTTTCTTTTTTTTTTTTTTTTTGCAAAGCCTGGAACTGTCATTCCTTCCTGGTCACTTCTCCTGTTGAAAACTGACTTTCCCTGCCCTCTGATTTTTCAGAGTATTCTGCTGTTGCTGTTTATGCTCCTTTAAGACTTGTTTAAGTCTGTTTTGAATATTTCTCTGTTCCTCCCTTCCTTCCTTCCTTCCTTCCTTCCTTCCTTCCTTCCTTCCTTCCTTCCTTCCTTCCTTCTTTCTTTCTTTCTTTCTTTCTTTCTTTCCTGGTTCTCACCAAATCCTTCCTTCCTTCCTTCCTTCCTCTTTTCCCTCCCTCCCTCCCTCCCTCCCTCTTTCCTTCCTTCCTGGTTCTCACCAAATCTATCTTCCTTTCTTCCTTCCTTCCTTCCTTCTTTCCCTCCCTCCCTCCCTCCTTCCTTCCTTCCTTCTACCTTCCTTCCTTCTTTCCCTCCCTCCCTCCCTCTTTCCTTCCTTCCTTCCTGGTTCTCACCAAATCTATCTTCCTTCCTTCCTTCCTTCCTTCCTTCCTTCCTTCCTTCCTTCCTTCCTGGTTCTTACCAAATCCTTCCTTCCTTCCTTCCTTCCTTCCTTCCTTCCTTCCTTCCTTTCTTCTTACCTACTTTCCTTCCTTCCTTCCTTCCTTCCTTCCTTCCTTCTTTCCTTCCTTCCTTCCTTCCTTCCTTTCTTTCTTTCTTCTTTCCCTCCCTCCCTCCCTCCTTCCTTCCTGGTTCTCACCAAATCTATCTTGCTTCCTTCCTTCCTTCCTTCCTTCCTTCCCTCCCTCCCTCCCTCCCTCCCTCCCTCCCTCCTTCCTTCCTTCCTTCCTCTCCCTCCCTCCCCCCTCCCTCCCTCTTTCTCTCTCTCTCTGTGCTGATTGTTTTTTGCAGATCTCAAGGGGAAGAAAGAGACACGCAGGTTAGAGAATATAACCTGTGATCACTTCCCCTTAAAAGAAGGCTGTATGTAAAAAAAAGGAAAAAAAACCACAATTGTTTTAAAATATAGTTATTTCAATGTGTTTGTTCATGTAAATAGACCCACAGAAACAGTGGGGGATGTGAAGGGACTGCTTGGATGGGTGACACCAAAGTTGAACAATGGAAAAGGCAAGGATCCCTGATTTTGATGGTCTCGTATTTCTACAATCACTGTGCATTTATAATGTCTTGACCAGCAAAGTTTCCCCTGGTCTCCTTCAGAAAGACCATCTTGGAACATGGATTACATTGTATTTCTCTTTTATTTCCTATCTTGTCTCCTTTTGTTCTCTAATGGGCCTAATCTAGTGTTTTACCAGATCTAAGCTGCAAAAATCCTTATGACCACTGGGTGGCATCTATAGGTAGCCCTTGATTTAAAACCGTTTGCTTAGCAGCCGTTCAAAGTTCTAACCGCCCTGAAAGAAAGTGGCTGATAACCAGTCCTCGCACTTATGACCGTTGAACACCCATGCTGTCACGGGATCAAAAATTCACAGGATCAAAATAAATACACTTGGCATGCATTTACTACAGAGTTGTCCCCCTCTCCCCCCACCCAAGATCTTGTGTTCACCATCGGTGACCTTTCCAGCCGGGTTTCCATAGGCAAACTCAATGAAGGAAGCCAAATTTGCTTAAAGACCACATGCTCACTTAATACTGCAGAGATTCATTTAACAACCACTGCAAAAAATTTTTAAAAAAAGTTGTAAAACCGGGCGCGACTGGTGCCCAAGTGTGGTCATAAGTCGAGGACTTCCTCCTGTATCTGTTTTGGCCAGATAATGGTCATCTGGATAATGCCTAACAGCGAATAATTTGATTTTCCCTAAACTGAAATCTATTTTCCCTAATGGATAATGCTTGGCTATTAGGAGTGGAACCGTTGGCACCAATGGCCTTCTTACGTAGGGCTACTCAATGTTTCCGCCATACTCTCTGTCTGAGTCTTAATCCCGCCTCCTGCCCCCCTCCCCAGTAGGGGGAGGAGCTGGAAGTAGAAGTCTCGATTGGTTGGCTGCCAAAGAATTGTTGTTTTGCTGACATTAAACCGATGCTCCTTGCTAGTCGTTTCCTATCCAACTGTTTTCCATCCTTGGGAAGATGGGCTGGTGAGGGAAAGAAGGAGAGAGAATGTTATTCTCCATTTCATCACTTCTTTGGCACCTTGAGGAAACCATGAGAGAAATGGAAGGGCAGTTTTGAGAGTGGAGGGCTGGTGAGGAACATGGGCTGAGGACAGGGGTGGGCTTCAAAAAATTTAGCAAGGGATTCGCTGCCCAGTTGGTGGGTGGGCATGGCCATGGTGGGTGTGGCCTACCAGCCTCCTACACCACAGCTGGGGGGGGAGTTTTTGCCCTCCCCAGGCTCTGGGGGCTTTTCTCAAGGGAGGTCATTTTGCTGTAGCCTTCCCCTGGAATGGGGTAGGAATGGAGATTTTGCTGTATCCTTCCCCACCACGCCCACCAAGCCACACCATGCCCACTAAGCCATGCCCACAGAACCGGTAGTAAAAAAAAATTGGATTTCACCACTGCGGTTCATAGATTTCTTATGGGTCTCTGTTGGTTTCCTCCAACGTGCCAAAGGTTTCTCCATCTCTTCCAATTATAATAGCTAATGTTTTGCTTGATATAGTGTTATGGGTGCTTCGCTCTCATTATGTTGTTGCTGTTGCAAAAACTTCCTGGTTGGGTCAATAGTGTATGGTGGAAAAGAGTGCAGGAAGGCAGAGATCAACTGATCAAGCCTCAGGCAAATGGGAAGTTCAAAGAAGGAATATAGAATATGACCCAAGATTGGTTGCTCCCTACATATCATTGGTTGCTCCCTACATTCCTAACCAGCTGCTTTGACCTTGCCCAACTTGGTGCCTCTCTGAAGCTTTGGATTACAACATCTATTCGCTCTAGTCATCACGGCTTAAAAGGATGGAAACCAAGATCTGAAGCATCTAAAGAGCATTGGGTTGTCTTTGCTGGTGGTGGCTTTCAATACCAGAGATGGAATGGGACAAGCCGCCACAGCCAATTCGCTGGGGCTAACTCACCATGGCCAACTTACGGCAGGACGATTCCGCTGTGGGACAATACAACAAATCAATTGAATTGTTTAAAATTGTTTTAAGAATCATTTTAATGTTTGTCATTCACATTTCATTTTATCCTTCTTTTGTCACCCTTTCTTTAAAGATTCTATTCATTAAGAGCCGCGGTGGCGCAGTGGTTAGAATGCAGAACTGCAGGCTACTTCTGCTGATTGCTGGCTGCCTGCAGTTTGGCAGTTCGATTCTCACCAAGCTCAAGGTTGACTCAACCTTCCGTCCTTCCGAGGTCGGTAAAATGAGGACCTAGATTGTTGGGGGGCCATAGGCTGACTCTTAAATCACTTAGAGAGGGCTGTGAAGCGGTATATAAGTGCTATTGCAGGCTAACTCTATCCAATGCCAGGAGTTCAATTCTAACTGACTCAAGGTTGACTCAGCTTTCCATCCTTCCGAGGTGGGTAAAACGAGGACCTAGATTGTTGGGGGGGGGGGGGCAACAGGCTGACTCTGTAAATCGCTTAGAGAGGGCTGTAAAGCCCTGTGAAGCGGTATATAAGTCTAAGGGCTCTTGCTCTTGCTATTCCACTATATCTCTGATGATAGTCTAACTCTTGTCCCATGGCGAGTTGGGTCATGGCGAATTATCCCGTGGAAAGTTGGCTGTGGCGAGTTGACATAGTCCCATCAGAGAACAGTATTTTCCATCCCTTGCTTCCCTTGTTTGCTTGCTTGCTTGCTTTGGAAGTATATGCTCAGGGCCTGCCTCGGAGATCTTCTGCATGTGTTTTCTCCTGCTGAGCTTTCCATCCTTCCGAGGTGGGTAAAGTATAGTCCCTCTCTTCAGGTAAAGACCAAGCAGAAATCAGGGACTTTCTAATTCATTTCTTGATGTCTTAACGGTGCAGTTTTATACATATCTGCTCCGAAATAAGCCCTGCTGATCTCATTGGTGCTGTCACACCCCACCTCCCCCCAAAACAGCAAGAGTTGCAACTCTATCCACCACATCTTCTAACTCCTAGGTCTGTAAGATCCCTCCTACTAATTTTTTGTACGATTGGTTTACATGGCTTTACCTTCAGTAAAGGAAACAAACTCAAAGCAATGTCAAGAAAATCTGTTTGGTTTGGAATTTTTTTTTTTTTTTTTCGCATCACAAGCAACCATGCCTTCAGAGCGCATCTCGCTCAGCAGCAATTTCAGTGGGCTAAAATCCGTTTGAGCTGGGCACGTCGCACCTTCAGTGAATTTTGGAAAACTTATTTGGGAAAGCAATTTGAGAACGGGGTAACCCCCAGAAGCTTTTGCAATTAATTTCTCAGTTAATCGCTTCAGAAAGCCTAGAAACCTGACCACTGTTTTCCTCCAAAAAGCCAATGGACACACATCACAAGGAAGCATCCCAAAGAGAAAATGAAGAGAAAATAGCTTGAGATAATAAGGTGGAATAAAAAAGAACACCAGAGTTTCTGTCCCAAAAGTGCTTTTTCCAAAAGGCAACTAGACTTCTTGGTTTTCTTTTGGAAAATGTTTGTTTTTAATCCGAGAAGCTTCTTGTATTCTAACCGAAGAACTGACGAAGCTTCTTGGGTGAGAAGTGAAATGTTTTCAAAGAAGAAACCAAAGGAAATCCAGTTGCCTTTTGGAAAAAGCACCCTGATCTGGATGACTGTGAATCTCCAGACTTTCTGCTACCCCAACATCATCTCTGCTCAATGAAGAGATGACCAAATTCTTGGTATGCCCCATGGGAGATGCCAAATTTGCTTAAGGACCACATGGTCCGCTTAAGGATCATGTGGTTTGCTGAACCACCTTGGAGACTGACTTAACAACCGTCAAGAAAAACAAACATGAAATCAAGGCAGGCCATGTGGCGATCTATTTAACAACGCCAACGACTTGTGAACACAATTTTGGGTTTTAACTGTGGTTGTTAAGTCGAGGATGACCTGTATTTGATAGAGAGTCAATGAGATAAAGAATGCATTTTGGTCTTAGTACCCGAAATTCATTTGATGAGAAAAATAAAACTGGGAGTGGCTGATATAGAGGAGAGAAGTGCTTTTTTTTTCATTTGCAAATGCATTTTGGAAAATAAATTGCTTATTTAAAGTTATCGGGGAACGTTCCTTCAGAAAGTGGTGTGGTTATTTATTTAGCTATACGGTCATCTATAAAGTTTAGAAGCTCATGCTAATAATTTTAGGGTTACTTTGGATGATTCACCAGGAGCTGGGATTCAGCTGGTTTGGGCCAGATCAGACCGATTCGGGCGAACCGGTAATAGCGTCCTGCGACACTATGCTGTCCTATTTAGCCATGTTTACTAAGTCACGCGCATGCATGCAAGCCATGTGTGAGAGCAAAGCGTATGAATGGAAGGCAAGTGCTCACATTTTTGGTGCTGGGCGAACCAGTTGTTAAATTATATGAAAGCCCATCTCTGATCAGGAGCCTTACCCCAAAAGTGACTAAAGAAATGGAAAGGAAGAAAATCCCATCAGAATTTGTTTCTATGTCTACAATGTATGTATTTGTATGTACAGATAATTCTCGACCTACAACCCTTCATTGAAATTACAATGGTACTGAAAAAGAATGACCGTTTTTCATACTTAACGACCATTGCAGCTTCCCTATGGTCACGTGATCAAAATTTGTTATGCTTGGCAACTCGCTCATCTTTATGGCGGTTGCAATGTCCCTGGGAGGGGTGGGGGTCATGTGACACACACACCCCGGACAAGCAAAGCCAATGGGGATTCACTTAACAACTGTGCTGGGAATATAACAATGGCAGTGATTCGCTTAACAAGTGTGGCAAGGAAGATCGTAAAAAGGGGCAACGCTCGTTTAAGAAATTCAGGGCTCCGTTGTGGTTGTCAGTCAAGGAGTACCTACCGTGTTTCCCCCAAAATAAGACCCTGTCTTATATTTTTTTTGAACCCTGAAATAAGCGCTTGGCCTTATTGCCCTGCGCTCAAAAGCCTGATTGGGTTTATTATCAGGGGATGTCTTATTTTGGGGGGAAACGTGTATATTATATGTACAATATAACATACTTCCGTCACATAAAAATGGGTGAAAACATCTTTAGGGGAACCTGAGGCAGCCCAAGACACCCCAGGTTTTGGGGGGACAACCGGAGTTAGGTCATCCTACCCTGATTCGTCCTTCTACTTTTCTCAGGCTTTCTGATCCTTCCACCTCTCTCCTTTTAAACCATTTCCAACTCAACCGCTTTTGTCAATTTTAGGGACTGCCTCACTGTTCGTTCCAATTTAATGCTAAAAAAGCCACCATCAAAGGCAAAATGTTCTCAATTGTCCTATTTTTTTACCCCTCTTTCTCTATTTCTGGTTGTTATTAAAAGGAAATCGGGGACTTCATCGTGTGGAAACATAGATCTGAACCAAAGCATCCCTAGAATGCATTTTTAGATGTTCTTATTTCTTTCCTTTATCACCTTCTTAACATGCTGGCTGGGGAATTCTGGAAGTTGAAATCCATACAACTTAAAAGTAGCCATGTTTGAATAACACCACTTTACGTGATTTTTTTATAAATATCCTCTGCCAGTATTTGTTGAATTTTCTGATGTCCTTTCCACAAAAGACCCAGAATAATAATAAATTTAGGTTGAGGGCCAAGTTTACCAAATGGTAGACAGAAGGATGCTTCTGCCTCTGATACTTGTTTAATACTTTATCCCCCAAAAGTCATTTTCTCTCTAAAATTGTCTGTCCACCTTTTTTTCTTCTGAAGAATTTCTCCTCGTTTAAAAAATAAATGGATATTTCCCTCCCCCCCCCCCCATTACAAATATAGTCTTGCGAAGGCTTCCAAGCTCTCCCAGATTATTGCTGAATTGCCTTGCATCCCCACAAGTTTGCTGGAGAAATTGTTAAATAATATCGGATATATTTTTTTTGAAGAACAATTCTTAGAGAATTGCTTTATTCCCAGAAAAAGTGCTGGGGAAAAAATATAGCCAAGGAAGAGTAAAGAGTTGCTTTGGGGCTTGTCATCACAGGAGATTCCAGTCAGTCCTTCAATTTTTTAATTATTATTTTTTTTGGAAACAAACCAAGTTTGATCTTGTACATGGCTGATGCGTGGCTCAAAGGAATCTAGTCATTTATCTATGGCAACCCATTGGGGGCACAGAGGAGACATCCTCTATTCATACTTGTTAGAGTGACCACCAGAGGGCAGCTACACATCCTTTCTTTGCTGCCATCTAGTGGTCATCCAAATGTGGGGCCCATGGTGCTCTCTGAGCTTGGATTTTTACTTACAGACATTTCATTACCCAACTAGGTAATATTATCAGGGCTACTGAGTATGGAATTGGCTCCTTGTTCATATACAGTCGCTTCCGTTGCCAATGCTTCTGCGGGTATGGCTTTATCCTTGGTAGTTTCTTGATTTAGGAATTGATTTCTGCTTGATTGTTTGTCTGGTATTAATCCCTGCTTATCTGGGGGGGAGTAGTTTGCTTAGAGAGGACATATTCTGGTCTTTTTGTAGCATTGATGAAGTTATCTAGTTGGCCCAGTGATGGTATTCAGCCGGTTCTATCCGATTCAGGCAAAGCGGTAGCAGTAGCTTGGACATCATCACGTCCCATTTTTGATACTCTACGCACATGCTCACATTTGTGAACCGGTAGCGAAGTTAAGTGAATACCACCCCTGAGTTGGGCCATAAAACATTTGTAAGCAAAGAATCAATTTCAGAGAGCACCAAGGACCCCCTCCCCCAGTTCAATTCTGACATTCTCTCTACATACTGTACATCCATCATATCCCAATGATATGGATGGGGTGGGGAAGGGGTTCCCACCTGAGAACTTTGCCTTGGGACTCAGAGAGTTCTACTCAACCTCAAACACACACACATACACATACCATCTTCCTCCTGTGTAATTCTTGGAGAAATTGTCAGTGCAATGACTGTCTTCCAACTTCTCCAGCTGCAAAGGTAAACGGAGAAGTCTGAGACGCTATTTGCACATAGCCCCTGGCAGAAGTGCGCAGCTCGGGTTGCGCTCACTGACCACTTCCTTGTGATGTGAAACCAGGCTCCTGCCCTTTGGCCCTCAAGTGGAATGTCGCCGTTTCCTTCGTGTGCTTAAGGAACACGCTGCAACTGCACTCAAAACCAACCACCACCACCACCACCACCACCCCCTTCAAGGTTTTTTCTTTGTGTAAACTTGGGCATCTGTTTATGTGGAAGCAACTTTAGTAAGTGTATGTTCTGTAAGTACATGTGTTAATACTTGTTAATGATAACGGAGTTTGAGATCACTTCCTACACTTAAAAGAAAATATATGTTTGTTTTTTAAATTTGTTTATTTGTAAACATATGTATTCACTATATTAATATGAATTTCTTACTGGGCAATAAAAACTGATTCTATGTGAGTGAGAATGGTGAGCTTCATCTGTAAACGCCAGCCGTGACCCACTAGTGACTCTGTTGTGCTACGGCAACTTTCTGTGAATTTTCCTCTTCACAGCTACATCATCTCCAGATAAACCTGAGGAAAGAAATTCCACCCACCCACAGATCCACCCCAAAATCTGGAGATGCACCCGGAGTAGGACAAACAGGAAAAGAAATAATGGTTGGATAATAATCAAGGAGAGAAGCAACCTCAAACTAAGGAGAGATTTCCTGACAGTGAAAACAATTAACCAGTGGGACGACTTGTCTCCAGAAGTTGTGGGTGCTCTAACACTGGATGTTTTTAAGAAGAGCCATTTGTCTGGAATGATGTAGGATCTCCTGCCTGAGCAGGGTGTTGGACTAGAAGACCTCCAAGGTCCCTTCCAACTCTGTTATTTTGTTATTTATTGTTTTATTATCCGCCCCAGGATATTTACACAAACACATCAGTAGTGGTATTGAGGTGGTTACAGCCGGTTCGTGTGAATTGGTAGCAGCTGCGGGAGGCTCTGCCCACTATCCAGACATCATCACATCCCGTTTTTGACCCTCTGTACATGTGTGGAAGGCTCCGCGCATGTGCGGAGGTGGCCCATGCGAGTGAAGTGCACATTTGAGAACTGGTAGCAAAGGTAAGTGAGTACCACTCATGAAATACACACATAATGCACGCCTACTGTAGACGCACAGACACTTTCAAACGTTCTTCCCAAGGATGGGCACGCAAATGCCAACGCTCTCAGAAGATCCACAAAAAAGGAGACTGGGGGGGAAAAAATCCCAAACCCAACAACAAATCAAGATGGCAGCCATGATGACACAATCCAAGGCCCTTTCTTATAAGAATTACACATGTGATGCACAGAACCAGGGGACGTGGCTTTAGTCACATGGTCAAGGACCTCATTCCCACCTTTTTGACCTCCCCATGTGGACACTTCTGTCAAGAGCGATGATTAGCTGCTATTTTAAACCATCTGTCAGGCACGAAAAATCAGAAACCGTGCATTAAGTTCCAGTTAAACGGATTTATTGCTCATGGCCAGTGGTGAGAATCAGCCGGTTCAAGTCAGGTTGGGTGAACCAGTAGTTAAATTGCTAGGTGGCCTCGCCCCGTCCCTTCCAGGAGTCCTCACATGAGCCATTTTGGCTCCCAGATAAGTGTAGGGAGGCCTACTAGGCCCAAAACGGGGTGCGGGGAGTTGGCACGCTCCCCCACAGCCCGTTTTTGCTCCCAGGAGAGGTGCAGGAGGCCAAGTGCTGCCTGTCACACCCCCATGGCCACACCAACCATGGCCTTACCCACCCAGCTGGTCATTAGGGCAGAAAACTGGTTGTTAAATTATTTGAATCCCACCACTGCTCATGCCTATGTATAAAAGTCTAGTCAATTACAGTAACAGCACTAAATTGGAGATGTGGCTCTGCATGCCACTTCCGGCACGCACGGACCTAGGGAAGCTGCTCCAGGATCACTCTCATTGTCCTCCTTGAAACCTTCTTGAGCTTCACTATTTCCTTTCACGGTCTTCTCCCGTGTAAAATTGGAAGTGTCTTGGTGACGTTTCGACGAAGTCTCATTCGTCATCTTCAGGCTAGTGTTCTCGGCTTCATGCTTCCAGCCTGAAGATGACGAATGAGACTTCGTTGAAATGTATATATATATATATATACATATATATATATATATATATATATATATATATATATATATATATATATATAGAGAGAGAGAGAGAGAGAGAGAGAGAGAGAGAGAGAGAGAGAGAGAGAGAGAGAGAGAGAGAGAGCGCAAACCAGTGGTGGGTTTCAATTTTTTTTACTATCAGTTCTTTGGGCATGGCTTGGTGGGTGTGACAGGGGAAGGATACTGTAAAATCTTCAATCCCTCCCCAATCCAAGGGGGAGGTTACTGCAAAGTCCCATTTCCTCCCGATCAGCTGGGACTTGGGAGACAGAGAATAGATGCCAGTCAGAATTTTTACTACCGGTTCTCCGAACTACTCAAAAATTTCCGTTACCAGTTCGCCAGAACTGGTTAGAACCTGCTGAAACCCACCTCTGATATAGAGAGAGCAAACCACTATCTGAAACCCCAGCAAAGTGGGGTTTCCTGTCCCAATGCAAATGTAGAGATGGAGAATATTTTTGTGCCTTGAAATGAAAGTTCATAAAAGATGAGCTTCTTCCGAGGCTCCTCTCTGACAAACTCAGAACTCTGGGTAATCTCTTTAATGGGGTTTTATTAACTTCTGCCAAGGTGATTAATTACTTCCATTTGAACTTTCTTCCTTCCGCTCCTGGTGAAAGCCTCTCTCTCCCCTCCGTCCCCTTCCATTGTCAACTTAACACTTTGCACTTTTCAAAGCTGCTTTTGTAGCCGTCCCTTCCCCTCGCTCTTCTGAATTAAGCCCTCTTGGATTTGTGCCCTTTTCTCACTGTCCATCTCTGGCACTGCATTTTAATTTTCTTTTTTTTCACTTTTTAAAATGTACTCAGGCTCATTTTTTTAAAAAAAAATGGCTCTAGCGATGGATATATACAGAGTTCTCAACTTACAACAATTGGGTCCAGAATTATCATTGTTAAGCAAGGCGGTTATTAAGTGAGGCATGCTTAATATTTATTTATTTGCAGGCTGCCCTCAATTTACATGAGTTTGTTTAGTGATCTTTCAGTGTTGCAATAGCACTGAAAAAGTGACTTAGGACAGAACAGAACAGAATAGAATAACCGAGTTGGAAGGGACCTTGGAGGTCTTCTAGTCCAACCCCCTGCGCAGGCAGCAAACCCCATACCAGTGATGGCTAACCTTTTTGTCATCCCGTGCCAAAAGCTGGGAGAACACGGGGGGGAGGGGTTGCACAAGGCCATTTTCGCCCTCCCCAGGCTCCTAGAAAGGCTCTGGAGCCTGGGGAGAGTGAAAAATAGGCCTTCCCCACCCACCCCTCAGGCCCTCCGGAGGCACGAAACAGCCTGTTTCCCTACTACTGGTGGGCCCAGAAGGCCTGAAAATCAGCTGGTGAGCTGAGCTCACGTGCCCACCGATTCAGACAAATGGTTATCCAACATCTTCTTAAAAACTCCCAGTGTTGGACCATTCACAACTTCTGGAGATAAGCTGTTCCACTGATTCATTGTTCTGACAGTCAGGAAATTTCCCCTTAGTTCTAAGTTGCTTCTCTCCTTGATGAGTTTCCACTCGTTGCTTCTTGTCCTGCCCTCAGGTGCTTTGGAGAATAGCTTGACTCCCTCTTCTTTTGTGGCAGCCCCTGAGATTTTGGAAGACTGCTATCATGTCAGCTTTTCACACTTATGAATGTGGCAGCATCCCCATGGTCACAGGATCAAAATTCACACACTCGGTAACCGGCATGTACTTAAGAAGGTTGCAGTATCCTGGGGTTATGTCATCAACTTTTGCAACAAGCAAAGTCCATGGGAAAGCTAGATACACTTAACAACATGATGTTAATTTAACAGCTGCAACGATTCGCTTATCAGCTGTGGCAAGAAAGTTGTGAAATGAGGCTAAACTCACTTAACTGAAAAGAAAATGGAGGACTACCCTTTATGAATGCCATGGATTAGTTTATTTTATAGGCAGCCATATCTTACAGGGACACACCTTACAATTCAGTATGAAGTAAGATTCATTATATTTGTTTTTTTTTTTTTAACCGTGGTTGCTGGGCAAACCCCTGCCGTTGTGAAGTGAATTACACAGTCAAGCCTCCATCAATGACTTTGTTGGTGAAAAAACTATCACAGAAAGTTGCAAAAGGCAATCACACGACTCATGAAGCTGCAACCCTCTTAGAGGGAGGGAGGGAGGTAGATAGATGATAGATAGATAATACATAGGAGATAGATAGATAGATGATAGATAGATAGATAGATAGATAGATAGATAGATAGATAGATAGATAGATAGATAGATAGATAGATAGATAGATACTGTAGATAGATAATACATAGATAGATAGATAGATAGATAGATAGATAGATAGATAGATAGATAGATAGATAGATAGATAGATAGATAGATAATACATAGGTGATAGATAGATGATAGATAGATAGATAGATAGATAGATAGATAGATAGATAGATAGATAGATAATACATAAAAGATAGATAGATAGATAGATAGATAGATAGATAGATAGATAGATAGATAGATAGATAGATAGATAGATATAGACACTGTAGATAAATAGATAATACATAGGAAATAGATAGATAGATAGATAGATAGATAGATAGATAGATAGATAGATAGATAGATAGATAGATAAGAGATAGATAGATAGATAGATAGATAGATAGATAGATAGATAGATAGATAGATAGATAGATAGATAATACATAGGTGATAAATAGATTGATTGATTGATTTTCAAGAATTATGGAAATCTGGTACTATATTGCAATATTTATGCATAGTATCACGAAACCATCTTCTTACTGTCATCAACAATGTTTTTCAAAAGAAGGAGGTTTTTAAAAACCAGAAATGGCTCAGAAGAACTTATGTTTCTGCATTCCACAGTTGCCATGGGTATGGGCTTTAAATCCGTCCGCTGGCAACAGAGCATTCTCAGATTCCTATTGGTTCTTCACCTATCCTCTTGATTGGTTCATTGGCTTTCAAGATATTCTAGATTTGGAACAGGGTGGCTATTAATAGGCTGCATTTGCTGCAGAATATTTCCTGTTCTTCTGTTTTCCTCTTCCCTGGCTTTGGTTCCATGCATCGCTTGAAAAAAAAACCACACACATTAAAAATGGGCTCTTGCAGCTCCTGGCATGAATTTCCTTCAGGTATTGATTGCATCAACATTATCTGGAAGATCTGAAAGCATCCAATCCATGGAGGGAAAAGATTCTTCTTCTTTTTTCTGCCAAGTTTTGTCCATCCCAAAATATGGTTCTCGTTTGTTAGCAACTCACCCTGCGATAATCGTCTCTGAATTTCTTTCTCTCTTTTTTTCAATATCTGTCATTGAAACGGCTCAGTGGGAATTTTCATCGGGTACCATTGGACTTCTCAGTGGGAAATGAGAATCTGCTTGTACTTTCAGGGAAGGAAAATGAAAAGAGCATCTTATTTGCGAAACCATCACAATGCACCCTCTGGGTTGCCTGAAACTGTAAGGCACAAAATATGTCGCTGAACAGCTGACCAGAAGCAGTTCTCCAACTAAATTATGACTAGCCCAGGAATCTGCAACCTTAAATACTCAAAGAGCTGTTTGGACTCGTTTCCCACATAAAAGAAAACACTGGGAGCCACAAAACCAGGGTGGGTGTGGCCAACTCAATGTCACTCACTTCCACCAGTCACATGACTCCGCTCCCCCCAGCTATGCCTACCCAGACGGTCATTAGGGCAGAGAACCGGTTGTTAAAAAAAAATGGGAATCACAAAATCCTTTTGACATATTTCTCTCTGCCCTACCTTCCTCTTTCCCCCTACACAAAAAGACCCCGAAGGGGGAGACTCTCTGCAGCAACACAAACGTTCATTGTACGTATCTGTCCCAGGCGCCATAGGACCCCTGATTTAGTGCAATATAAAAAATGCAAATAATTTTTCTGCAGACTACCAAAATTTTCTCGCGGACCACCAGTGGTTCACGGACCACCAGTTGGTGACCGCTGGTATAGGGTTTCCTACTTGAGTAGGGGTTGGATTAGATGACCTCCAAGGTCCCTTCCAACTCTGTTATTCTATTTAAAGCCACTGGATACCAGCTTGATAGTGATGGTCATACCTTACAGAGTAGTCATTCGTTAGAGAGGGAAAAAATCATAGGGCCATGCCGTTTTTCTACTTACAGAAATGATAGCTTGAGAAATACAACTTGCAGCTCAAAACATCCCAGGTGTTCGAAAGTGGGTTTCTCCAATGAAAGAAAAACCGAAGCCTGTTGTGGTCCACCAGCAGCCTGCAGACCTGGCAGTGGAGTTAGACAGTGAGGAGGTTGGAGAGGAACATGGGCCAGTCCTGGAGTCTGGGGAAGGCCCAGAAGAGGGCTCTGCATCAGAGGCAGAGATGGGGCCAGGTTCATCGGGGAGCAATGTGTGGACTCTGGAGCCTCCAGAGGCGGACAGCAGAGAGGCAGAGGAACAGGAGGAGCCTGTTCCTAGTGCACGCATGCGAAGAGCTGCCAGAAGGCAAGAGCAGCTGAAGCAAAAAAGGACAACTCTGGAGCAAGGCCAGAAGATGATTGGACACTCCCATAAGGCTTAAAAGAGCAGCAACGAGCCGTTGGGTTCTTTGTAGAAAAGCAACATTGATTCCAATGCTTCTTGTCAGCGTCTCTTGAACTTTGTGGTGAGTTTGCCAAGAAAAGCCTTTGGCAGGTTGCCAAGGACATCAAAGGTTGGTGATAAGGCCGACGGACTGGTTTTAAAGGATTTGTTTTGGACTAAGCTGAGAATGAATTAATTCTCAGCTGTTTTAATAAAATAAGTTTGTTCAGGACTGAATTGTGTTTGGTAATCACAACTTGGGCCTAGGCCACAACAAAGCCAAACAAGTTATAGCTTCCACGCAAGCTGGAAAAATAAAATGTGTTGCTATCTCTAGTTACTATTTACATTTTTCTTCTAGCAAAGTGCATGCCCTCGGGCAACTCTGGAAGGTGTCAACATCGTTGACCTAAAATGCAAAACATCAGCAGGACCTGTCTTAGCATCCTTTCAAAAGTAGAACTGTGTCGCTTGACATTCTTCATGGAGAAACCATCATTAGCAATTATCCTTCAGTTGGCTTCCCTCTTCAGGGTTTGGACAAGATGGGGTCATCAACTCCAAGAATACGTAGAAGGCAAATTATCTAGAAGTTCTTGACAAGAGGATTGGAGAGTTTGATTTTATTAGGTAGCTTTGTGAAGAGTCACACAAGGGTTTTTAGAGCTCTGAATATTTTTTTTTTCGTTTGATTGGTGTCCTGGTATTTCTTTGAGGACACTTGGAGTGATTAGTTTTACCTCTTGGCCCAATTATAAGGAGAAGGTCTCACAGCAGGGCTACAATCAACATCTGGATTACAGCAGTGGTGCTAAATTCAAATAATTTAACAACCAGTTCTCTGCCCTAATGATTTCTTCCAACAACCAGTTCACCAAACTGTTCAGAAAGTTAACAACCCTAAGTGGTGCGAACCGGCTGAATCCACCACTCGATTACAGGGACAATTTTCTTCCAGAAGGTTTTACCAATAATACCCATGGTCCAGGTGTGAGCTCTACTTATCTTTACTACTAGTTTGCAATGAGATCGCATTCACAGATTGCCGATGATGACATCCGGGGTGGTGGGCGGGGCCTCCTACTGGTTTTACTACCAGTTTGTCTGAACCGATCCAAACCGGGGCCAACCCACCACTGCATTGGTTCCATTTTCATTTTATTTTCTTCTGCTTTCACTCAAAGCTTCAAAAATTTCACAATTAAAAGTTCCCCATTCTGGCCAGTTTTGTTTCCCATCATTATCCCAAAATCTCGCTGTTTAGCAAAATTCCCCTGCTTCTTACTCATTCCAATTTGAACTGGGAGCTTTCCAGAATCCAAAGCCTGCAGAATTTTCTTTCTTTTTTTTTCCTAAATCAACTCATATATATGGTTGTGAGAGGAAATAGTCCAACTGCTCCTGTGATGATGTTGGCTGCGTTGAGCTGTGGCTTAGCTTTTCCTGTTGTCTGTACACAATTCCATGGTTTGCAGTCTATCTCACAAAATGGGTAGCTTGAGGCTTTCCATACCCACTCCGTATCGATATATTCCTCTCAAAATATGATCTGATTCTGCTCCATAGGACAAAGGATCCAGAGGTGACCACACAGACAATGGACAGAGCAATGGACAAGCAGACAGATGGGTGAACAAATGGACAGATGGACAGGCAGGGGGACAGAGAGTCAGATAGGTGGATGGACAGAAGGACAGAGCGACAGACATACAGACTGACACATGGGCGGGACAGATAATGGATGGTTGGACAGGCAGACGGACAGGCGGATGGATGGACAACTGACCGTATCAAGGGCTTCTGTGAGGTCAACAAAGATTGTGTAGAATTGATGAATGCTCCTGACACTTCTCCTGAAATTGAAGCATAGCAAACAGCATGTCAACAGTCTCACAATCTCCGCAGAAGCCCCACTGTGACTCTGGCGACAAGCCCAGCTCCAGATAGGTGGCCAAATGATTTTAGCACGACTCTTGCGAGGATTTTTCCTAGGATGGAGAGCACAGCAAGATTCCTCAGTGGTTGTCCCATACTTGCTGATTGTCCTTCCTCTTGTAGAGATGTACGATGGAAGCATCTTTAAATTCCTGAGGAATGGATCCTTTCTCCCCCCCCCCCAAAAAAAATAATGATGAAAATAATTCACTGAAATTTTCTATAAATCAATTCTCCATAATATGTCTTCACTTGCTAAGATAGGCAGCTTTCAAGACCCATCAGCTTCCTTCATCTGGCTTAGTTGGCTTGGGAAAGCCATTGCCCATTCCTACTACTACTACTACTACTACTACTACTACTACTACTACTACTACTACTAAATTTATTTGCAATGGTTTTTCCTACTGGGCGATGTGATAGCACTGTTCCAATATCTAAGGGGTTGTCACAAAGAAGAGGGAGTCAATCTGTTCTCCAAATTACCTGAAGGCAAGACAAGAAACAATGGATAGAAACCAACCAAGGAGAGATCCAATCTACAACAAAGAAGAAATCCCTGACAGTGAGAACAATTAATCAGTGGAATGGCTTGCCTCCAGAAGTTGTGAATGCTCCAGCACTGGAAGTTTTTAAGAAGATGTTGGATCACCATTTGTCTGAAATGCTATAGGGCAGTGATGGCTAACCTTTTTGCCATCACATGCCCAAAGCAGGGGGTTGTGTGGGGGGTCATGGGCGTGTGTGCCCATATTCATAATTCAATGCGCCCCACCCTCCCGTGTATGCGTATTTGACCCCCCACACACACACACTTCCCCCTGCTTTGGGCACGTGATGGCCTAGTGGGCCCAGTAGGCCCGTTTTTCTCCCTCCCCAGGCTCTAGGAGGGTTTTTGCCCTCCCCAGAGGCTTTCTAGGAGCCTGGGGAGGGCAAAAACAGTCTTCCCCATCCCCCAGGAGACCTTCCGGAGGCCAAAAACAGCCAGTTTCCCGACTTCCAGTGGAACCGGAAGGCCTGAAAATCAGTTGGCCAGTGCGCACATGTGCGCTGGAGCTGAGCTAGGGCAACACGCGCGTGCCCACCAATATGGCTCCGCGTGCCACCTGTGGCACCTGTGCCATAGGTTCGCCATCATGGGTATAGGATCTCCTGCTTGGGCAGGGTTTGAACTCCAAGGTCCCTTCCAACTTTGTTATTCTGCTATTTGCCAGCTATTTTGCCATGGGGCTATTCTAGGCTACTCACAGAGATGGGCTGCTGAGGGTTCGCAGGGGTTCGGGAGAACCTCTAGCTAAGATTCTGTGCAATTTGGAGAACCCACAAATCCCACTCCTGGCTGGCCCCTCCCAGGAGTCCCCATTTTGGAAACAGGTAAATGCAGGGCATGCGCAGAGGCTTGAGGAGGGCAAAAAACGGGCCTACTGGAAGTTTAGGAAGGCCAGAAACAGGTCTGTTTCTGGCCTCCAGAGGGCCTTCGGAACCTGGGGAGGCTGTTTTCACCCTCCCAGAGGCTCAAGGAAAGCCTCCAGAGCCCGGGGAGGGCAAAAACACCCACCCTCCTGCCATGGTGCAGGAGGCCGACTAAGGCCATGCCCACCATGGCCACGCCCACTCAGTAACCAGGCAGAGACCCCCTTGCTAAAATTTTTGAAGCCCACCCCTGGCTGCTTTACTCATATTGTTGCATGTAAACAGCTACATGGAGCCATAGATAAGAGCCGAGTGCCAGGTGGGACCAAAGGATAAGTCCTCCTGCCAAAGACGGTGCAGTACCATCCTTGATACCCCATACCAGAGATGGGTTTCAGCAGGTTCTGACCAGTTCTGGAGAACCGGTAGCGGAAATTTTGAGTAGTTCAGAGAACTGGTAGTAAAAATTCTGACTGGCCCCGCCCCCATCTATTCTCTGCCTCCCAAGACCCAGCTGTTCGGGAGGAAATGGGGATTTTACAATATCCTTCCCCTGGATTGGGGAGGGAATGGAGATTTACAGTATCCTTCCCCTGCCACACCCACTAAGCCACGCTCACCAAGCCACGCCCACAGAACCGGTAGTAAAAAAAATTGAAGCCCACCACTGCCTCATACCTCCCGTGGTTGTTCATATCTCCCCCTACCAGACCTTCTTCCCCGTCTCTCCAATTTCAGAGGATGCAGTGATAGACACCTGAGATTAGCTGGATCAGGAATACACAAGCATGACTCACTGCCCTGCTACCAGCCAATTAATAGATCTTCTTTCCTGAATGTTGCAAGGTGTTTCAACTTCCAAAAATGTCAATAGAAATGGGAACAAAACAAAACAAAAAAAAAATAGGAGAGCAATGTTTGCAGAAGATGCTTTGAAAACATCTTTCTGGCTGTACACACACCTACAAAAGAGCAGAGCCAATTCAAAAACACAATGGAAGCCTGCCCCAGATCTAAAACAATCCCAAATTGAAATATATATATTTTTCCTCTTACTGCGGATTCCAGGCTAAACAATACCAAAACATTCCTGAACCCTAATTGTTATGTACCATATAAGGTAGTGAGCCATAGGCTTCACTCAGGTCCTCCAAAACGGCGGGAAAATACTTGAAGCTCATTGGTTAAGCTGATTGGCAGCCCTCTATAAAAGGGGACGCTGCCAGAGAAGCAGATTGTTGGGTTGTACTGCTCTACTAATAAAGAGCTGTTGTCACTGAGAGAGCTGCGTCCGTCTCTTTCATCATTGAATCTAACAGTAATTATGCTCGGTGTGGCGATAAATATTTAAGTTAACATCATAAAGGAATGTGATTTGAAAGAATACTTTGCCTGGCAGTAAGCAGAGAATATGCCATGACTTGAATTTGGAAAGACAATTTAACTTCCCATTGTTTCCCAAGAAGTAGAGAGAGAAAGGGAGACCTATGGGAAACAGGTCGGGTCTTCTCCCGCGTAGAATTGGAAGTATCTTGGCGACGTTTCGACGAAGTCTCATTCGTCATCTTCAGGCTGGTGTTCTCGGCTTCGTGCTTCCAGGAGCAACACCAGCCTGAAGATGACGAATGAGACTTCGTCGAAACGTCGCCAAGATACTTCCAATTCTATGCGGGAGAAGACCCGAATAACCGAAGACCTACATACAAACACATATAAATTTACATATAAATATATTGAATACAGTGCAATTGTCCTGGCATTCCACTTGCTATGAAACAAAGGTGAAAACAAACTAACATATATACTATTTTAAACAGTGCTAGTGCTGTACAGTTATTCTAAAATATGATGGTCAGAACTATCAATTTATCTTTCATTCTAATACCTACATAGCATCTCTTTCCATTTCCACCTAACTTGATTCTTTTGCATTCTAATTCCACCTCGTGTTTTTAACCATTGATAGAATCTATTCCATATAGAATAGTATTCTGTATCCCCTTTATCTTTTATTTTTAACGTTAGTCTGTCAGAATAGAATAGAATAGAATAGAATAGAATAGAATAGAATAGAATAGAATAGAATAGAATAGAATAGAATAGAATAGAATAGAATAGAATTCTTTATTGGATATTTATTAATTTATTAATATTTATTACTGGATGTCCTTCCATTCCCCACCATCCACTCAGAGCTGAAGAAGCTCCTTGGATGAGAAGCAAAACATCTTCAAAGAAAAACCAGAAAGTCCAGTTGCCTCTTGAAAAAAGCATCTTTGGGACAACCATGACCCAGATGATGGAGAATCTCCATAATGATCCCAGCATAAAATTTGATTTTTTTTTTCAGATGCAAGTACCCAAGCTTCATGGTTTGCATTGTGACACTGTAATACAAGTTCCATCGTTTTGACATCCCTCTCAGCAGTGGTGGGATTCAGCCAGTTTGCACCTATTCAGGAGAACCGTTGTTAACTTTTTAAGCAGTTTGGAGAACCAGTTGTTGGAAGAAATCTTATTTTGTTTTTTTTCCACTTTACAGGGCTAATCCTGTAAGGAACTGAAACATTCTGGTGTTGTTTCTAGCCTAATCTTTATCACCTTGCTTAAAGAAACTGCCTCTCTGGTTAACCCTTATTACATTGTAACAGCTGGGTCCATCATGGCATGGGCCAGGGGTACTTGCAAGACCACCTCCTACCGGCCTCCCACCACCCAGTGCGCTCACATAAGACTGCCCTCCTCCGGGTGCCATCAGCCAGACAATGTCGGCTGGCGACCCTCAGGATGAGGGCATTCTCTGTGGTCACACAGACCCTCTTGAATAGTTTACCCACTGGGCTCCGGACGGCCCCCGACCTTCGCACTTTCTGCACCGACCTGAAGACATGGCTTTTTCAGCAAATTCCCTGATCTGCTGCGAGGTTTTAATTGTCTGGGGATTTTAAATTGGTTTGTTTTAGCACTATTTTATTGTCATGTTGTTTTTATTCTGTGAGCCGGCCCGAGTCCTGCGGGAGAAGGGCGGCATATAAATTTGATAAAATAAATAAACAAATAAATAAACAGCTAAGGCAAAGTGCCCATTGATGCAAGTGACATTGAGTTGGCCACGCCCATACGGTCACATGACCACCGAGCCATGCCTACGCAGCTGGTCATTAGGGCAGAGAACCAGTTGCTAAATTATTTGAATCCCACCACTGCCTCTCACCCTCTGAAGATGCCTGTAATTGCTATACACCACCAAGAGTGTCCCAATTTCATTACTCATAGCCAGTGATGGAATTCAAATTTTTTTACTACTAGTTCTGTGGGCATGGCTTGGTGGGTGTGGTGTCGCTTGGTGGGCGGGGCAGGGAAGGATACTGCAAAATCTCCATTCCCACCCCACTCCTGTGGGAAAGATACTGCAAAATCCCCATTCCCTCCCCACTCCTGAGGGAAGGATACTGCAAATCTCCATTCTCCCCCTCTCTCTGGGGGCCAGCCAGAGGTGGTATTTGCCGATTCTCCGAACTACTCAAAATTTCCGCTACCAGTTCTCCAGAACCTGTCAGAACCTACTGGATTTCACCCCTGCTCATAGCTCAATATTTAGGCTCTTGCCAGCACAAATGTCTGTTATTACTCCCTCCTTTGGCTTACATTGAATATTGGCTCTCTTTGCAAACATGAAGCCGGCTTTGCTCAGTCAGTTGACTCACCTCCATTCACCAGCACTGCACAACTCAGGAGCGACTGAATTATTGATGTGCTGATGAATTTTTACACTCTTTTTCTGCTGGCTAGTTAATCCCTTGGAAAGCAATTCATTCCTACAACACAGATCGCTAGAGGATGTTACCGAAGAAGACAGAACTAAAGTATTTATTGGTGATTCAGTCTAATTCCAGAAAGTTAATTGGGTGAGCCAATTAACACTCTTCTGTTTGTGCCGCAATGGTGTTCCCTCACCCTTGATCTGAATCAATCAAAACTGTCGGGTGTTTTCCACGACAAGCCAAAAGGTTTCCAGAAAAGCATTATTTCTGTTAACCGATCTCCCCTTTTGGCTCTAAAATGAAAGCTTGGAGGACTTATGAAATGAAGAAAAGGTTGACTTACACTCAAGTTACAAAGGGCCTACCTTCCATAAGCTCCTTCTTGATACATCTTTCCTTTCCCGTTTTTCCTATCTGCACTGTCTTTTCTACCTCCTCTTTTATATTTTATCTTTCTTTCTTAATTGCACTCTAGATCAGGGGTCACCAACATTTCGGACCTCAGGGACCACTAAATTCATAATTTTAAATCCGCAAAACACTAATATCATCTGCCTAATGACCCGCTGGGTGGGTGTAGCTAAGTGGTCATGTGACTGGGTGGGTGTGGCCAACTCAATGTCACTCACATCGAGGGGCGCCTTTGCAGCCTCTACTCGCCACTTCCCTCCCAGCCACTCCTCGCCTCCCCGCCCGGGCTCCTTAGGGCCCCAACAAGAAGCAGTTGTTGGAGCTAAGCAGCCACCATGAGAAAGAGTTGGCAAAACAGCTCAGTTCAAATTGGATCTGACCGAGAAGGAGGCTCAGCAGAAGTACCTCACTAAAGACTAGGAGCATAGGCTTTCCAAGCAGAGGGAAGACCTGCGGGAGTGCAAGGCGCGTGGAGGCTCAGCGGGCTGAGATGGTCAGCCAGTTCCAGGCCATAAGGCAGTCCCACTGGAACAAGGCCCTCTGGCTCTTCGCCACCTCCGGTGCTTCCCTCTAGCCTTTGCCCAAAGCCCTGCACCAGGAGGCTGAAGGAGACCCCAAGTTGGAATTTCGGTCCCCCTCCAACCCACACAAAAAGACCCCAAAGGGGGGGACTCTCTGCAGCAACACAAATGTTCATTGCATGTATCTGTCCCAGGGGCTGTAGGACCCCTGATTTAATGCAATATAAAAAATGCAAATAATTTTTCTGTGAACCACTAAAAGTTTTCTCGTGGACCACTGGACCACCAGTTGGTGACCACTGCTTTAGATCAGGGGTGTCAAACTCGATTTCTTTGAGGGCCTCATTAGAATTGTGTTTGAAGTTGGGAGACCAGGGTAGGCATGGGCAGCTTGACATCATTCATGTCGGGGGCACCTGTGGTAGCCCAAGCACTCTACCAGCAAAAATGGATTCCCGACCTCCGTTTCCTGCTGCAATGGCCTCCTGCAACCTCCTGCCAGGCAAAACGGAGCTGGGGAGGGCCACACGCAGCCCTCACGGGCTCCATTTTCACTGGCAGAGGCACCGCAGGCCGGTCCTTCACTGTGTTCAGGGCAGGCCCGCAGGCCAATCTAAACACCCAGCGGGCCAGATTCGTCCCACGGGCCTTGAGTTCAACACCCCTGCTCTAGATCATTCCATGTTTCTCTTTGGCTTCTGTGAAAATCTTTAATAAAGAAAAGAATATTTCTTTTTATATGCCTATAAAAAGAAATATTCCCTTTTTCTTAAAAATGAACAGAGAAAGAACAGTTGCTGTACTCAATATTTCGGTACGAAAAAGAATATTTCTGGGGTCTTCGGAGGAACGTTTCGTTTCTCATTTAGCACATCCCGTGTAGCATGCACACAATTTGAGCGATGCTATTTTGCCTGCAAAAGCCAGTAACATGCTGGAAACCCTGGAGAAAATTCTATAGGAGTTGATTAATCAACTAGAGATGACCTCCGATCTGAAAAGCACAGCATGGAGTCCTTAACCATACACAGAAGCTGCAGAAGAGGCCCCACAAGAGAGCCAACAATGGTATTGATTGCCTGCAAACTCAACTTAATATCCTTAGCAGGAATCCCTCCTAAGAAGTAATTAACTTCTTTAACAAATACAGCTTTGGTCTAAACAATCAGCAGGTGATCGGTTCAATTTGCCCATAAATTAAATGGATCGATATCCTCCCCTTAAATATAAATCTGTCTCTTTAAAACCAAGCTATGGAAATGCTTATCCATTCCAGTTTAGGAGTAAAGGGAAAGGGGAGGGGGGAGGGGAGAGTGATACTAATTATTAGACTGACAATCCATCTATTGTCACTGCTCATTCTTGCAGAAGGCAGGAAACGGCTCTGAGAACAAGACAAAGAGAAGGTTTCTCAGGATGGGGAATTCTGCATTCTGCTTCCAAGGTTTCATTTGTTCGGATTCTCTCAGGAGGACTCCAATTCAACTTAGAGCACAATCCGTTTTTAATCCTCCACGTTAAAAGTCAAGATTTCATTAGCATAAGGGAATCTCCTCCTCCTCCTCCTCCTCCTCCTTCTCACAAAAAAGTGGGATCTTCTTCTTCTCTTCCTCCTCCTCCTCCTTCTCCTCCTCCTCCTCCTCCTTCTCACAAAAAAGTGGGAAGGCTTCTTCTTCTTCTTCTTCTTCTTCTTCTTCTTCTTCTTCTTCTTCTTCTTCTTCTTCTTCTTCTTCTTCTTCTTCTTCTTCTTCTTCTCCTCCTCCTCCTCCTCCTCCTCCTCCTCCTCCTCCTCACAAAAAAGTGGGATCTCCTCCTCCTCCTCCTCCTCCTCCTCCTCCTCCTCCTCCTCACAAAAAAGTGGGAAGGATTCTTCTTCTTCTTCTTCTCCTCCATCTCCTCCTCCTCCTCCTCCTCCTCCCAAAAAAGTGGGATCTCCTCCTCCTCCTCCTCCTCCTCCTCCTCCTCCTCACAAAAAAGTGGGAAGGATTCTTATTCTTCTTCTTCTTCTTCTTCTTCTTCTTCTTCTTCTTCTTCTTCTTCTTCTTCTTCTTCTTCTTCTTCTTCTTCTTCTTCTTCTTCTTCTTCTCCTCCTCCTCCTCCTCCTCCTCCTCCTCCTCCTCCTCCTCCTCTCCTCCTCCTCCTCCTCCTTCTTCAGAGGGCCTCTGGAGCCTGCGGAGGCCATTTTCACCCTCCTGGAGGCTCGAGGAAAGCATCTAGATCAGTGATGGTTAACCCTTTTGCTGTCGCGTGCCAAAAGCGGTAGGAGAGTGGGGGAATCATACATGTGCATGCCCATACTCATAATTCAATGCCCACTCGTGCCCTGCCCTCCCATGCATGTGCGCATGCTCCCCCCGCACTCTCCCCCGCTTTTGGCACATGATGACATAGTGGGCCCGTTTTTCACTCTCCCCAGGCTCCAGAGGCTTTCTAGGACAGTCCATTTCCTGACTTCCGGTGGGCCCAGAAGGCCCAAAAATCAGCTGGCCAGCGGGCACATGTGTGCTGGAGCTGAGCTAGAGTAACGCTTGAGTACCCTCAGATATGGCTCCGCGTGCCACCTGTGGCACCCATGCCATAGGTTCGCCATCACAGCTCTAGTTCCCGGGGAGGGCAAAAATGCCTCTCCCACCATAGTGCAGGAGGCCGACTAGGCCACGCCCACCATGGCCACGCCCACCCAGCAATTGGGCAGAGAACCCCTTGCTAAAATTTTTGAAGCCCACCCTGAATTGCTCCCTGTTTATATACAGTCGCTTTTCAGCGTGGGTTTGGTTTTAACCTTGGAAGTTCCTTAACTAGGCTCTTGTTTACCGCATGGTTTATTTGTCTGGTTCCAACAGAAGAGAATATCTGTAGCTCGGGGTTGAAATGTGGAGTCCTGGATGCTCTCTGAGCTTGCAGATTGTTTTCTTCCAGATGTTTCATTACCCCACGAATGATGGCTGGAGAATTCCGGGACTTGAAATCCACACAAATCCTCCTATTTTCTGAGGTTCAGAAAAACACTGCATTAGAACTTCACAGGGATTCGGGGCTCTTTATATCGTAGTGAATTGCACAGACATTTTTTAAAAAATTTTTTAAAAAATCACACATGAGAAATCTGCAATGTTTATCTTGCTAGTTTCCCCTTATCGCTCTTGTTCGTTTAAAAGGGCCTCTTTAAAATGCTGTGTGCTGGTACAGAGCTGCTTTTTATGCATCCAAGATTTCCTTTGGGCTGGTGAATGATTATGGGTGGCAGAATGAGAAAGCCTGTTTCCTGCTTGAGCCGGCTCTCTTTTCAGAGGCTTGATGTCCGGATGGGGAATAACAATTCA
Organism: Masticophis lateralis; assembly: GCA_030761175.1. Lineage (NCBI taxonomy): Eukaryota > Metazoa > Chordata > Lepidosauria > Squamata > Colubridae > Masticophis > Masticophis lateralis. The sequence goes on from JAUDYJ010000013.1 coordinate 9,134,139, forward strand.
TCGCTCAAGCATCGCTGTTGTCTTCTATTCTACTTATTTTATGCGCTCAGATCTCCAGCTGAACTCAAGTAAAGAGAATGTGGAGACAAAACAGAAGCCAAGCCTGACCCTCACCCCACCCCCCACCCCAAAATTGGATTTCCTCTATTTTATTTATTTTGGGTCATGAGATGGGATTACGTATCCATTTTGGAGAAAAGTTGGGAAGATCCATATATGAACCCATCTCAGAGTGTCTATTGTGACCTGGGCTTACTGAGTCATTACAAGGCACGATTAGTCCCAAATAAACCTATTTTATTGTAACAGCTGATAATTACGTTCATACCCAGCTGAGTCCCGATTAGTTGCAAAACAAGTCCTTTGGAAGAAGTCCTTCGGGATAATCACCAATCTTTATCTTCTTTGACACCCTGCCAAAGGCCTTACTTGGCAAAGCCACACAAAGTTCAGAAACAAACAAGAGACGCTGACTGGAAACAGAGTTAGCAACGTTGCTTTCCTGCAAAAAGGCCCAAGTGCCTTTGTTTCTCTTTTAAACCTTAGCAGTGGGGCAAATCATCTCCTGGCCTTACTCCCAAGTCATCCCTTTTGCTTTAGCTGCTCTTCCCTTCTGGCAGCTCTGAACATGTTCCTCTGCCTCTCTGCTGTCCAACTCTGGGGGCTCCGGAGTCCACGCATCACACCCAGATGGCACTGGCCCCATCTCTGCCTCCGATGCAGCGCCCTCATTCGGGCCTTCCCCAGACTCCAGGACTAATCCATGTTCTTCCTCAGCCTCCTCACTGTCCAACTCCACTGCCAGGTCCGCAGGCTGCTGGCGGACCACAACAGTGTCAGGACTGTCGCATCTTGGGCATTTAGGAAAGAAAGACCCTCAACTCCATTCACAGTGAAAGGTATAGTCTTACCAAAGCCAAGTGGTTATAGTGTAAGCAAAGCCAGATAGGAATATTCCCATGGAAAAACAACAATTTTCCCTTATCCCAGGCCCTCCCCCTTTGGTCATTTCATTAATGTCCAATGATATTGAAAGTAGGTGTTTTGGTAATAGTTCTAAAGTTTGGCACTTCTTTGGCGTGCGTTTGCATTCTGTTCTCATGCCTGTATCCTTGGATCTTTGGCTCAGGATGGCATCTCTGGTTCCTGTTTCAGACTATATACCCCTGCTTTCCCCTCCCCCTGACTTTTTATGGCAGGATGCTATCAAAGTGAAGCAAGGCTGAAGCAGTGCGATGGCAGATCTGACACAGAGGATTGAAGAGCTGCTGTGACTTGTATCAGAGGAATGAGCTGCTCGTAGGTATTGCTCATGGATGGACATTATGTGTTTGTTCATATGTGTTTGTGTGCACCTGGAAGTCCATCTGGATTACTGGCAATTGCCTGGATAAGTCCCTGAATGTTCTTCAGGAGTGGTTGGTCCTTGCTGTCTTCTTCCCAGGGCTGAGACAGGACTGGCCAAAGCTCACCCGGCTAACTTCATACCTAAGGAAGGACTAGAACAGTGACGGTGAAACTTTTCAGCATCAAGTGCCCAAACTGGAACTCATGTGCAAGTGTGTGCATGTGCACACGTGTGCGCCGGAGCACTGGAAACCAGAAGACCAGCTGGCCAGAACACACGCATGCATGTGCATTTTGGTTTGGGCACTCGGTGCCAAAAGGGTTCACCACCACTGCTCTATACCATTTCAGATTTTTGGCCCAAAAATGGCCTGAAAAACTGCCTGGAAAACTGCCTGGAAAACAGCCCCAAAATGGCCTGAAGATAGCCTGCAAAATGGCCAGAAAACAGCCCAAAAAATGGCCTGAAAACAGCCTGAAAAATTCCTCAAAAACACCCCGGAAAACGGTGTGGGTTTTGGCCATTTTTCGGGCTGTTTTCAGGACGTTTTCTGGTGCTCCAGCATCTGCAAAGACCAACTGGCTGGAACACACATATGCATGTGCATTTTGGTTTGGACACTCAGTGCCAAAAAGGTTCACCACCACTGCTCTATACCATTTCAGATTTTGGGCCCAAAAATGGCCTGAAAAACAGCCTGAAAACGGCCCCAAAAAACAGCTGGAAAACGGCCCGGAAGGAGCCCGGAAAATGGCTTGAAAACAGCCTGGAAAACGGCATGGTTTTTGCCATTTTTTTGGCACACCTATGCATGCCGGGAACCAGAAGAGCAGCTGGCGATGGCGTGTGTGCCCACAGAGAGGACTCTGTGTGTCAGATCTGGCATGCAGGCCATAGGTTCACCATCATGAGCCCTCATCACTTCCCGTCTAGACTACTGTTATGCTCTCTACATGGGGCTCCCCTTGAAAAGCACTCGGAGGTTCCAACTGGTCCAAAATGCGGCCACGCAGGCGATTATGGGAGTGACTCGGCGCACCCATGTAACACTCTTCCTGCGTGAGCTGGACCGGTGGTCTTCCGGGTGAGATTCAAGGTGGTGGTGACCATCTTTAAAGTGCTCCATGGCTTAGGAGCCGGGTACTTACGAGACCATCTTCTGCTGCCAATATCCTCCCACCAGCCAATATGCTCATATAGAGAGGGACTCCTCAGGGTGCCGTCGGTCTAACAGTGTCGACTGGCGGCCCCCAGGGGGACAGCCTTCTCTGTGGGGGCACCCGCCCTCTGGAATGAACTGCCCCCGGAGATACGGATGATCCCTGACCTACGCACCTTTCACCATGCCCTCAAGACTCTATTATTCCAACAAGTGGGGCTGGCCTAGACATGATTTTTAATTGGGGTTTATTTTTAATTATTAGGCCAATGGTTTAATATGTTTTTTAAAATGTTTTTTTAAATTTTGTATTTGGACTTGTTTTATTGTTGGCTGTGCACCGCCCTGAGTCCTTCAGGAGAAGGGCGGTATAGAAATTGAATAAAATCTAAATCTAAATCTAAAATCATAGGACTAGAACTTACAGCCTCCTGGTTTCTAGTCCAGTGCTTTAGTCACTATGCCAGACTGGTTCTCCATATTACATTGTCAAAATTTCTTTCTGTTCTCTGATCATATTTCACAACAATGGGACCTCAAACAAGATCTCTCTCCATATATATATATATATGTCCCTAGTGGACTTGAAAGTCAGAAAGTTCTCTAAAACTTAAAAAGAAGATAGTGGCTGCAAACTCCACTTTGACATTGTATAATTATTCTACCAATTATACTGTTTATTTATGACGTGTTTTTTTCTCTCCCCCCCCCCACCCTCCCCCAGCTTTAGATTTTCTGAAGGTGAATAATTAGCTGAATAAATGTCAAGATGTAATGCATTTCCTTCAAGTGTACTTCAGATTTGATGACCTACAGCTGCAAAACCTGGAACAAGAAATAATAAGTGGTGAAACTTTGAATAACATGATGCGTGATGGAAAGGTGAGTCTTAACAATCTCATTCAGAGACCAAGCTCATAAATGACTAGAGTGGTGTTTTTTTCAACCTTGGCAACTTGAAGATTTCTGGACTTCAATTCCCTGAATTCTCCAACTATCACACAATCTCCTAAAACATAGTATCTATCCAAGATTAACATTAACTACATCAAGTATGTTGGGTGCTGGTATCTTCTAGGTCTTTAACTTGGTCAAAGAGGTAACGTGCTCAGAAAGTTCAAAACATTCTTTAAGATCCATCTCATCCTGGGCACCCTTTTTTTGAACTATTACCATCTGGCAGACGGTACAGGTCAATAAAAACAAGGACAAATAGGCTGAAAAACATCTTCTATCCCAGGGCAATAACCATATTGAATTCTACGTTATAGTGCAATATCGAGTTTTCAATTTCAATTATATAGAATGTAAAGGATGTATGTTTGTGTTCTTATTTTTATAGTTATAATGTACACTGAAGACAGCATTTAATTTCGGTGTACCATGTGCAATGACAATAAAGTAAACTATAAACTAATGTCCCTTCCGATTCTTTGATTCAGGACTAGAGTTGAGAACTTTGAGGAGAAGAGCAGGCCCAGTCCCAAATTATATTCTAAGCCTACTCACAAAATGGCTGCTGTGGAGGTTATCTCCAATCACAACATCTACTCCAAATATATCATAAAACATAGAATAATAGAACTGCAAGGGACCCTGGTGGTCTTTTAGTCCAGTCCCTTGCTCAAGATGAGAATTTATACCATTCCGGATAAATGGTAGTTTGGTCTCGTCTTGAAATCCTCTGGAGATAGAGCAGTCACAATTTCTGGAGGTAAGCCATTCTACTGATTAATTGTTCTGTCAGAAAATTTCTCCTTAGTTCTAGGTTGGATTTCTCTTTCATGATTTTCCAGCTGTTACATCTTCTCTTGCCCTCAGGTTCTTTGGAGAATAGAACCCCATCTTCTCTGTGACAGTCCCTCAAACATTAGAAGACTGCTATCATGTCACCCCAGTCCTTTTCTTCATTAGGCTAGACATACCTATTTCCCTCAATCGTTCATCATACACTTTAGCCTCCAGACCCCTTATTATCTTGATTGTTTTTCCTCTGCACTTTTCTAGGGTCTCAAGATCTTTTTTGTATCATGGGGACTAGGACTGGGTGCAGTATACCAAGTATGGCCTCACCGGTGCAGTATAAAGTGGTTCTAACACTTCATGTTGTTTTGATCAGATTAGAACATTTCCAGTGATTTCATATCTGGTAAGCTTTGTCAAGGGCTCCAAAATCACCGCAAGAAATCAAAGCCAAGAAATTAAAAGACGTTTGCTCCTGGGGAGGAAAGCTATGGCAAAACTAGACAGTATAATAAAAAGCAGAGACATCATCCTGCCAACAAAAGTCAAGGCGATGGTTTTCCCAGTTGCAATGGATGGCTGGGAAAGTTGGACCATAAGAAAGGCTGAGCACCAAAGAATGGAGGTCTTTGAACTCTGGTGCTGGAGAAGACTCCTGCGAGTCCCTTGGACTGCAAGGCGATCCAACCAGTCAGTCCTAGAGGAGATCAGCCCTGACTGCTCTTTAGAACAGCGGTCACCAACTGGTGGTCCATGGGCCACTGGTGGTCCACAAGAAAAGTTTGGTGGTCCACAGAAAAATTATTTGCATTTTTAACATTGCACTAAATCAGAGGTCCTCCAACTCCGGCTCCTGGGATGGATACGTGCAATGAACGTTTGTGTTACTGCAGAGAGTCTCCCCCTTCTGGGTCTTTTTGTGCAGGTCAGAGGGGGGCAGAAATTCCTACTCGGGGTCTGCTTCGGCCTCCTGGTGCGGGGCTTTGGGTGAAGGCTGGAGGGAAGCACTGCTGGTGGCAAAGAGCCAGAGGGCCTCGTTTCACTGGTACTGCATCATGGCCTGGAACTGGCTGACCATCTCAACCCACTGAATCTCCAGGCACCGGTATCTGGCCTTGCACTCCTGCAGGTCTTCCCTCTGCTTGGAAAGCCTACACTCGTAGTCCTCAGTGAGGTGCTTCCGCTGAGCCTCCTTCTCGGTCAGATCCAATTTGAACTGAGCCAGCTGTTTTGCCAACTCTTTCTCATGGTGGCTGCTTAGCTCCAACAACTACTTCCTGTTGAGCACCTAAGGAGCCCAGGCGGGGAGGCGAGGAGTTGGCCACACCCACCCAGTCACATGACCACCTAGCCACACCCACCTAGCCAGTCATTAGATAGATCGTGTTAATGGTCTACGGGATTTAAAATTATGAACTTAATGGTCCCTGAGGTTCAAAAGTTTGGTGACTCCTGCTTTAGAAGGCCAGATCCTGAAGAGGAAACTCAAATACTTTGGCCACTTAATGAGGAGGAAGGACTCCCTGGACAAGAGCCTAATGCTGGGAACGATGGAGGGCAAAAGAAGAAGGGGACGGCAGAGAACGAGGTGGCTGGATGGAGTCACTGAAGCAGTTGGCGTGAGCTGTGGGAGAAATACAAAATTATCTTGGTGTGGAGATACAAAAAACTGAGAAAGGTGGTTATGTTCTCAGTCAAAAAAAGAAAAATTAAACAGTTGTTGGAGAGATATAAAATGAAAAATCGTAATACTGCTCCAACACCTATGAGCACAGATTTTCATAACAGTTTGGATGAGGACAAAAGTGAAGCCTATGATCAAGAGGTATATTAGTCAGCAATAGGGAGTCTGTTATATCTGTCACAGTGGTCCAGACCAGACATAGCTTGTGCAGTAAGCATTTTGAGTCGCTTTACTGCTGCACCAATGCAATTGCATTGTGGATGGATGTAAAAAGGATTCTCAGGTATTTAAAGGGAACTGTGAATTTGGATCTTCAAATATAGGTCTCTGAAGAATTAAAATTGAAAGGCTACGTTGATAATGATTATGTAAATGATGTAGAAACCAAAAGTCCAATTCTGGGATTGTGGTATTGTTTGGAGGGGTTTTAATTGGAAGTCCGGGAAGCAAACAACTGTCGCCATTTCAACTGTGGAGGCAGAATTTATTGCTTTGTCTGAACTCTTGTTACATAACCCTGGTATGTACGGCTATTACAGGATTTAAATGTAAAGGTAAATGAAGCTGTAACGGTGTATGAAGATAATGCCGCCTGCATATCAATGGCAACAGATGACAGAGTAAAGAATAGAAGCAAGCTTGTGGGACATTAAATATTGTAATGTCAAGGAAGCCATAAAATGTAAATTGATTAGCTTGCTTCACTGTTCTTCAGAGGAGAATTTGGCAGACATAATGACCAAGCCATTGGGTGGAGTGCCCCGTGGGAAGAATATTAAGTTAATTGGTTTTGTGTCTCCTCCAGTCAGGAAGGGAGGAGTGTCAGAATATTCATGACTGGGAAGACATGGTAACAAGGTCAGCCAGCAAATAGGCATAGCAATGAAGTCAGCCAATTGGGAGCTGAGCCAGACTGGAGCCAGGGCATGTCTTAGTCTGCAGCTTCTGATTCTGTGCAGAGAAACAAAACTGAAACCAGTGTGTGTTAAGCTCTGAGCTGTGAAGCTGTGTGTGTGAACTTGTCTGCAGATCTGAGCTGAAATGAAACTGAATCTGCTGTTGGTATTGTAAACTTACTTCATGTATTATTGTGTATATAAAGAAGTTAATGAATCCTGCTGCATCTGTTTATTTTATTTATTTATTTATTTATTTATTTATTTATTTATTTATTTAATCACGCATGTATTTTATGACAGATATAAGTGTAAACATAATTATAAATACATGAAAAGGATATGAATAAAAGAAAACATTAGGACAGGAGCAGTAGGCACGCTGGTGCGCTTATGCATGCCCCTTACAGACCTCTTAGGAATGGGGTGAGGTCTACAGTAGACAGTCTAAGGTTAAAGTTTTGGGGATTGGGGGAAGAAACCACAGGGTTAGGTAGTGTATTCCAAGTGTTGACCACTCTGTTGCTGAAGTCATATTTTCTGCAATCGAGTTTGGAGCGGTTTACCTTGAGTTTGTATCTATTGTGTGCTCTTGTATTGTTTTGGTTGAAGCTGAAGTAGTCATTGGCTGGTAGGACATTGTATCAGATGGTTTTATGTACTATGCTTAGGTCAGACCAAAGCATTTATCTGTGTGTGCTTCTGGATTTATTTATTTTTTTTGCAACAAACTCTGACACTCTCCAAGCCAGATAAGGTCTGTGACTGTAAATTCTCCCTTGAAAGACTTTGCTGGATGTGAACGAGAGGAATTCACAGTAACTTAATAAAAAGGGTTTTTGGCGGGACAAGGAGTCTGCTTCAGGCTCTTGGGAAGCCTAGGCCAGAACAGTTTTTTCCTGAAATCTGTGCACCTAAGGAACCTTTAATATGCAATGCGAGGTCCATTGTCAATAAGGCCCCCCTCATATGTGACCTTCTCCAAGAGGGGGGTGTGGACCTGGCCGGCATTACTGAGACCTGGTTGGGCCACGAGGGGGGGGTTCCCCTCATGGAGATGTGCCCACCAGGTTTCCTTGCATTCCACCAGCCGAGAGCTCAGGGGAGGGGTGGGGGAGTAGCGGTCATTATTAAGGAAGGTCTGAGTCCGAGGGAGACCACTGTACCGCAGATAGCCGGGTGTGAGTCCATCTTCGTGAGGTGGGGTCGTGGTGGGCAGATGGGTCTGTTAGTCACGTACCTGGCTCCCTGCCACGTGGCAACAACCCTGCCCGAGCTTCTCAATGTTGTAGCCGAAGTGGCGGTTGATACCCCTAGGCTTATGGTCATGGGGGATTTCAACCTGCCATCTATCGGTGAAACATCTGAGTTAGCCCGGGAGTTCATGGCTTCCATGACGGCCATGGACCTGACCCAGGTAATTCAGGGCCCGACCCACGTTGGTGGACACACCCTGGATCTAGTTTTTGTCTCTGGTCAGTGGTTGAGTGGTCTAGATATTGGGGATATAGTTATGGAGCCCTTGTCATGGACTGACCACTCGCTCCTTCGACTCGACTTTCAGACCGCTGCACCTCACCGCAGGGAGGCGGAACCGACTAGGTGGTTCCGCCCCAGGCGCCTGATGGATCCTGATAGGTTCCAGACGGAGCTTGGGCCATTTCCTGAGACACTGACACACGACTCGGCTGAGGATCTGGTGGCTGCCTGGAATAGGGCAGCCGGTGGGGCCTTGGACCGTGTCGTGCCTTTGCGGCCTCTGACCCGGCGCCGAACTCACTTATCTCCTTGGTTTACCGAGGAGCTGAGGGAGATGAAACGCCGGAGAAGACGCCTAGAGAGCGGTTGGAGGGCCAGTCGCTCTGAATCTGACTTGACACTAGTAAGAGCTCACATTAAGACTTACTTAGTGGCAATAAAAGCGGCAAAATCTAACTATTTTGCCGCCCTTATCGCATCATCAGATAATCGCCCAGCCGCCCTGTTTAGGGTGACCCGCTCCCTCCTTCATTCGGGAGCACGGGAGGATCCCTTGCAGGGTCGTGCTGAGGATTTTGTTCAATATCTGGATGACAAAATAACTCAGATTCGGGATGACTTGGCCGCCGACTGGGTTAGTTCGGGCGAGGTGACTGAGACAGGTCTTGAGAGTGTTATCTGGGCTGAGTTCGATCCTGTGGCTCCCGAGGACGTGGACAGGACCTTGGGGAGACTGAATGCAACCACATGTTTATTGGACCCGTGTCCCTCCTGGTTGGTGCTGGCCTCCCGGGAGGTTACACGAGGCTGGCTCCAGGAGATCATAAATGCTTCTTTGCGTGAGGGTGCCCTACCGGCCGCCTTGAAGGAGGCGGTGGTGAGGCCCCTCCTCAAGAAGCCCTCCCTGGACCCGGCTATTTTGGCTAATTACCGTCCAGTCTCCAACCTTCCCTTTTTAGCGAAAGTTGTTGAGAGTGTGGTTGCATGGCAGCTCCCTCGGTACCTGGATGAAGCTGTCTATTTAGACCCGCTCCAGTCCGGCTTCAGGCCTGGATACAGCACTGAAACGGCATTGGTCGCATTGGTGGATGATCTCTGGCGGGCCCGGGGTAGGGGTTATTCCTCTATCCTGGTGTTATTAGACCTCTCAGCGGCTTTTGATACCATCGACCATGGTATCATGTTGCGCCGATTGGAGGGACTGGGGGTGGGAGGCACCGTTTTACGATGGTTCTCCTCCTACCTCTCCGACCGGTCGCAATCTGTGTTGACAGGGGGGCAGCGGTCGACCCCGAGGCGCCTAGTGTGCGGGGTGCCGCAGGGATCGGTCCTCTCGCCCCTCCTGTTCAACATTTATGTAAAGCCGCTGGGTGAGATCATCCGTGGTTTTGGGGTGGAGTTCCATCAGTACGCTGATGATACGCAGCTGTACATTTCCACCCCAGACCACCCCAACGATGCCGTGGAAGTGATGTCCCAGTGCCTTGAAGCCGTGCGGGCCTGGATGGGGAGAAACAGGCTTCGACTCAACCCCTCCAAGACCGAGTGGCTGTGGCTGCCGGCGTCCCGATATAGCCAGCTGACACCATCACTGGTTATTGGGGGCGAATCATTGGCCCCCACGGAAAGGGTACGCAACTTGGGCGTCCTCCTGGACCCACGGCTGTCTTTGGAAGATCACACGACAGCTGTGGCCAGGGGAGCTTTCTATCAGGTTCGCCTGATACGCCAGTTGCGGCCCTTTCTAGATCGGGACTCCCTACGCACAGTCACTCAGGCACTCGTCACCTCTCGCCTGGACTACTGCAATGCTCTCTACATGGGGCTCCCCTTGGGATGCACCCAGAGGCTCCAACTAGTGCAGAATGCGGCCGCGCGAGGGATTATGGGAGCGACGGGACGCTCCCATGTGACACCTCTCCTGCGCGAGCTGCATTGGCTACCTGTGGACTTCCGGGTGCGTTTCAAGGTGTTGGTGACCACCTTTAAAGCGCTCCATGGCTTAGGACCAGGGTACTTACGGGACCGCCTTCTGCCGCCAATAGCCTCCCACCGGCCGGTGCGTTCCCACAGAGAGGGTCTCCTCAGGGTGCCGTCAGCCAGACAATGCCGGCTGGCGACCCCCAGGGGGAGGGCCTTCTCTGTGGCAGCCCCTACCCTCTGGAACGATCTTCCTCCAAAACTGAGAACAATTGCTGACCTCCGGACTTTTCGTCGGGCCCTGAAAACTCATCTCTTTCAGCTTGCTGGTCTAGCCTGACCCCGCTGAATTTTTAAGATCTGTATTATAGGGTTGGGTATTTTAAATATTTAATGGTTAATGGTTTTAATTTTTAGCCAAAGTTATATGCTTTTTTAAAGAAATTGTTTAACTTTTGTGTACTATTTTATTTGGCTGTTCACCGCCCTGAGTCCGCAAGGAGAAGGGCGGTATACAAATCTAAACAAACAAACAAACAAACAAACAAACAATATAATGTATAGAAAGGATGGAACAATTCCACACACATCCTATCTTCCACTTCATGGCATGGTCCAGCTGGAGACAGATTGGGCGAGCTTGCTGAGGGTGCTGCTCAGATCTTAACTGCTCTCTTCGTAGTTTTAGTATGTTCACACAAACATGGAGAGGAACTGTTTTTATGGCGATCCTTTTTTTTTTTTTTAATTTGATTTATATGCCGCCCTTCTCCGGAGACTCAGGGCGGCTTACAATGCGTTAAGCAATAGCCTTCATACTTTTGTATATTTTATACAAAGGCAGCTTATTGCCCCCACAAACTGGGTCCTCATTTGACCTACCTTGAAAGGATGGAAGTCTGAGTCAACCTTGAGCCTGGGGAGATTCGAACTTACAGTAATTGCAGACAGCTGGAGTTAATCACAATGCATTAGTCTGTTGAGCCACCAAGCCCAGCATTTTTCATTCTCAATCATCCAGGTCATACTTGCCCCAAAGGTGTTTTTTTTCAAAAGGCAACTGGACTTTCCTTGGTTTTATTCCTTAAACACACTGAAGCTTGAACAGAAGTGAATTGAAGAAGGATTTCTTCTGAGAACCGAAGACGTTTCTTGGATGAGAAGCAAAACGTTTTCAAGGGAAAAGAAACTAAGAAAAGTCCACTTGCCTTTTGAAAAAGAACCTTTGGGATGGCGTGGAACTGTGGCTCTTGAAGGAGCCATTCAAAGGCTTAAGACTGTTTTGTTGTTGTTGTTGTTGTTGACAGGAACACAAACAGATCTCTCCCTAGAATTGTGAAGGCTCCTATTGGTGGCTACAAAAGTAGCTTCCTTTTCAGAACTCTGAAAACAGTTCTCATTGGTGGATCCAATAGTATGCTAATGAGACCTGAAAAAAGGATTATCCCGGTCAACAAACAGCATCTTGGAACTGCCATTTTGAATTTGAAGAAAGATGGATGAGTAAGATCACAACCACATTGTGTGGCATTCAAAATTGTCACACACAACCCAGATTTCTGGAAGGGGAAAATAGTCATAGCAATAGCACTTAAATTCCACTTCGCAGTGCTTTACAGCCCTCTCTAAGTGGTTTACAGAGGTTTACAAGTATCTGGGTCCTCTGTCTGGGATGGAAGGCTGATCGACCTCGAGTCGATCAGGATCGAACTTCTGGCAGTGGCAGAGTTAGCCTGCAATACTGCATTCATTCATATATCTATCTATCTATCTATCTATCTATCTATCTATCTATCTATCTATCTATCTATCTATCTATCTATCTATACAGGCTAACTCTGCCACTGCCAGAAGTTCGTGTGTGTGTGTGTGTGTGCGTGTGTGCGTGCGTGCGTGCGTGCGTGCGTGCGTGTATATATATATATATATATATATATATATATATATATGTTTTCTGAGGTTTTCGCGGGTGTTTGTATGTAGGTCTTTGGTTATTCAGGTCTTCTCCCGCGTAGAATTGGAAGTATCTTGGCGACGTTTCGAAGAAGTCTCATTCGTCATCTTCAGGCTGGTGTTCTCGGCTTCGTTCTTCCAGGAGCAATGTGAGATTGCAGCTGACCCTTCCTTTTAACTACTAGTGGGGGTGTGAGCTGATTGGGTGGGAGCTTGTCTGTGTTCTGATTGGGTGGAGGTGTGTTCTGATTGGTTGGGGGCTTGGCTGTGCTCTGATTGGATGGAGGGTTGGTTGTGCTCTGATTGGCTGGGGGTGTGTTCTGTTTGGGTGGGGGCTTGGTTGTGCTCAGCTTAGTCTGGGTTGCAGGGGGATTTGAGCTGGTGAGCTGCGTTGTTGTTGTTTGGCTTCGGGTTTGTGGTCTTGAGGGCTTTTCATGGAGGGTGTTGGTCTGATTCATGTATGGATTGGAGGGGTTAAAAGTGGCTAATGATGCAGCTGCGGTCTGGCTTCTGGTCCTTGGTCGTGCCTCATTATCAGTGTGGGTTTGAGTCTGCTTTCTGCGTGGATGTGTGGTGGTGACATCCTGTGTGGGTCTTGTGAGTGTGGGTCTGGTGTCATTCATCGTGTTAGGGACTCGTTTGTCAATAAGGGAGGGTTTCCAAATGGCTGGCAGGCGGGAGGTATCGTCTCGTTTGTTCATGCTGTGTGGGCGTTTTTCTATCTCGATGGCTTCTCTGATTATTCTGTCATTAAAGTGTTCAGTTTTGGCGATAGTTCTGGTCTTTTTAAAGTCAATTTCATGTCCTGTGGCTTTGAAGTGTTGGACCAGGGAAGAAGTTGGTTCCTCTTTTTTGACTGAGTTTTTGTGTTCTTCAATGCGTGCACTTATTCTTCTGTTTGTTTGTCCGATGTATGTGGTGGGGCAGGCGGTGCATGGGATTTCATATACTCCTTGATTTTCTAACTCAATTTTGTCTTTGGGGTTCCTCAGGATGGTGGATATTTTTCGGTTTGTGCAGAATGCTGTCTTGATGTTGTGTCTCTGGAGGATTTTGCTTATTCTGTCTGTGGTGCCTTTTATGTATGGGAGGAGGGCTTTGCCGTTTTCTTGTTCTCTGTCTTGAATTTTAGTGGGGGTTTCTTTTTGGATTAGGTTGGTAATCTTATTTCTTTGGAATCCATTGGATGTTAGTACGTTAGTGAGAGTGTGTAGTTCGGTTTTTAGGTGTTGTTCGTCAGCTAAGCGTTTTGTTCTGTAGATGAGTGTCTTGGCTACCGAGTTGATCTGGGCTGGGTGGTGGTGTGAGAGTGCATGCAGATAGCAGTTTGTGTGTGTTTTCTTCTGGTAGATAGTGTGTCCTAGGGAGCCATCGGATTTCCTGTAGACTAAGACATCCAGGAAGGGAAGTTGGTTGTTTGCTTCCATTTCCATGGTGAACTGTATTTTGGGGTGTAGGCTGTTGAGGTGTGTGAGGAAGTTGTCCAGTTTTTCTTTCCCATGTGGCCAGATTATGAAGGTGTCGTCTACGTATCTGAGCCAGAGTTTCGGTTTGTGATCGGATTTTTCTAGAGCTTGGGTTTCGAAGTGCTCCATATAGAGGTTGGCAATGACAGGTGAGAGGGGTGATCCCATGGGTGCTCCTTCTATTATATATATATATGAATGCAGTATTGCAGGCTAACTCTGCCACTGCCAGAAGTTCGATCCTGATTGGCTGGAGGTTGATCAGCTTCCCTTTCACCTTTCAGCTCCAATCCAGGAGCCCTCAAGCGGTAGCATTCACAACAAACCATTTTATACCAAATTTATATTTGCTGATAAAGAAATAAAGGGAGACTAGTCTCCCTTTATTTCTTTATCAGCAAATATAAATTTGATAGGTAGATAGGTAGATATAGATAGATATAGATATAGATATAGATATAGATATAGATATAGATATAGATATAGATATAGATATAGATATAGATATAGATATAGATATAGGATTTTGAGCTGAAATCTTAGCCAGGATTTTAAGCATTTTAACTAACAGACTTTTAAATGACGTGGGAAAACACCCGAGATTTTAAGTTTTTACATAGATATAGATATATACAATTTTTAAATATACATCCCTATTGAGTGTGGACAGAATTGGTTCTGGGTATCATTCATATTAATCCAATTTGCAGTAATAATATTAATAATTTCTAACACATTTATCAAATTTAAATAATCGTCATTATATTGTTTAAACATATATAAACAAAAAATGCCTAACTCCTCAACCTTATCTCTATTATCATCTATATCCTTTTTGTTCAATCTAAACATTTATCTATTATGTACAGGCAAAGTTGTTTCTGGGTACCATTCGTATGAATCCAATTTACACTAAGAATATTAATAATCTCTATCACATTTATCAAATTTAAGTAATCCTCATGTTATTTAAACATATCTCTGCAATACTACATTCTAACCATTGCGCCACCAGGGCTCCGAATAGCAATAGCACTTAGACTTATATACCACTTCACAGCGCTTTACAGCCCTCTCTAAGCGGTTTACAGACTCAGTCTATTTTCCCCCAACAATCTGGGTCCTCATTTGACCCACCTTGAAAGGATGGAAGGCTGAGTCAGCCTTGAGGCTGGTGAGACACGAACTGCCAAATTGCAGGCAGCCGGCAATCAGCAGAAGTAGCTTGCAAAACTGCACTGTAACCACTGCGCCACCATTATCATGGTGATAATGATCCATTCTGGCTATCACTCTATGGTGCCTACAAACCTGAAATTACATTGCATAAATTACAAATACATAAATTACAGGGCAGGGCAAAAGTAAGGCTTCCTGGTGATTACAGTTGATTAAGGAAGCAAGTATGTCAGCTTCATAATCCCTTGCTATTAAGCAAGACCAGCTGAGGGTTAAGGAAAAGGAGTTTGCAATGAATGAAGGACAACAGGTTGCCTTCTCTACCTAGAGAAAATTATTAAATCTGCAGACTGTCTGGGAAGCCTTTGCACCTCACAAAAGACAGTGATGAAACGAGGGAATGGCAAAATTGTGTTGTTCCATAGGTAGCCCCAAATTGGAGTTGCAATAATACTGATTACACTTGTGTTATTTCAAATAAAAGATGCCTTGATTAATAGCAATCAGTCACCATACAAAACTGTTTGTCGGTATTTATATGCATCTTACCCTTTTTCTATGATTTTTCTTTTTTGGCAAAGAATGGCCGAGGTGTAACTCGGAAGAAGTAAGTCCTAGGTTGTTGTTTTTTTTTAATACCTGGTAGTCCTCAATCAAGAAAGAGCTAAGAACACTGATATCTGGATTTGTACATGGCCATGATTTTTAGCTGGGCTTCAGTCAAAAATGCATGGACACAAGACTAAGAAATAGTCTCTCTCTATATAGAGAAGAAAGCTTCTCCTTCTCTAAATTGGCTTTTCTCCATTTTAGCGCCCTCTAGATCCATGATGGTGAACCTATGGCACGTGTGCCAGAGGTGGCACACAGAACCCTTGCTGTGGGCATGCGCTGTGGGCATGTGGGCCAGCTAATCTTCTGGGTTCCATTGCATGTATGCGCACAGGCCAGCTGCTATCTTCCAAGTTCTGATGCATGCATCCGCGCCAGCCAGCTGATCGACATTCATATGCACGTGCCGGAACCCAAAAGAGCAGCTGGCTGGTGCGTATGCACGCCCGGACTAGCTGGCTGGTACGCATGCATGTGACAGAACCTGTTGTGACCCAGGCCCAAGTATGTAGTATTTGATGCAAACAGTTCCAAAACAGACTTTATTAGAACAGCTGAGAATTAACTCATTCTCAGCGTAGTCCAAACTAAATCATCACAAAGTCTTCTTAACACAAATTCTTCAGTCTAATTAGCAACCTCGGTCTAATTAGGCAAACTGCCAAAGGCTTCTCTTGGCAAAAGTTCAGAAGCAGAAGACACCGACCAAAGATGAGTGCAGCAAGACAAGAAACAAATCTATCAACATTGTTTTCTGGCAAAGAGCCCAAGAGTCTTTGCTCGTCTTTTAAGCCTTATGGAAGGGGTCAATCATCTCTTGGCCCTACTCCCGAGTTGTCCTCTTTGCTTTAGCTTTATTCTATTCTATTCTATTCTATTCTATTCTATTCTATTCTATTCTATTCTATTCTATTCTATTCTATTCTATTCTATTCTATTCTGTTGCTTCAATTTAGAACTTCAAATGGTATATGGTTTCCTGCCTAAGCAGGCTATTAGACCAGAACACCCTTCTGACTCTGTTATTCTTTGATTCTATTATCCCTTTCCACTCCATGTTCAATAACCTGGATAAGCGGGTCCAGTTTCTTCAACATCGACGTGGCCATTTCGATATGCAGAGCAGTTCTTCAACACAACACTGTGACTTCCTCAAATCTACTGCCTACTTTATTTTCTGCTAGTGCCAAGATTGGTCCAGATGGTTTGTATTTATGGGTCCTGGAATGACAGCTGATTATGTAGTGGGGGAGGGAATAAAAGCGAGGTGGGGGAGAATTAGGAAAGAAGGCAAGGTGGGTAGGTTGGAATATTTAGCAGCCAAAAGCATCAACAGACCTACGTGTTCTTTCCACACGTAGGTTGTAACTTCACTTAGCAATGGAGAGAAGGGAAATTCGGGGCTAAATCGCTGGAAGAAAGCTGCCTGTTCAATTGTGCCTTTTGCCAAAGCTTGAAGCAAAGGATAATGGGCACGTTATATCGCAGGAGGGCGAGTCTAAGAGGCTTTGTGAGTCAGGAAAACATCTCAGTCAATTCACTCCCAGGAGTAATGGGCTGTAGCTAGCAATTTACTTGGTAGTCTGTGACCGATTTTCCCTCAAGGTCATAACCCAATGCTTGGGTCCAACCACTAGAGATCAAAGAGCTGGATGAATGTGATTATTATTTGGCCAGAGTAGAGAATCTCCTTTGATGGCTATTGTAAATCCTATGTGTCAAATGATCTTAAGTTAACATTCCTGTACGTTTTTTTTTTTTTTTTGTCATTAAGGCAATTGATTGCGTGCCAATTTTTCTTTTTTATCTATGTGTCTGGCATGATTGTCCTGCTGCATTTGTCCCTTGCCGAGATCCTTAATTCTCCATTGAAATGCAGAGGGTTTGCCTTACAAGAGTCGGATCTAGAGTGATACTTGTTGTGTGCCTCAAATTACTCATTCGCATGGAACCAACAGATTTAAAAGCGTACGTCAGAAACCATCAACGATTGAGGTAGGTATGTCTAGTCCAGGGGTGAAATTCAGCAGGTTCTGACAGGTTCTGGAGAACCCGTAGTGGAAATTTTGAGTAGTTTGGAGAACCGGCAAATAACAGCTCTGGCTGGCCCCAGAGTGGGATGGAAATGAAGATTTTGCAATATTCTTTCCCCAGGAGTGGGGAGGGAATGGAGTTTATGCAGTATCCTTCCCCCAGGAGTGGGGAGGGAATAGAGATTCTGCAATATCTTTCCCCAGGAGTGGGGAGGGAATGGAGATTTTGCAGTATCCTTCCCCCAGGAGTGGGGAGGGAATGGAGATTTTGCAGTATCCTTCCCCTGCCACACCCACCAAGCTGCGCCCACCAAACCATGCCCACAGAACCGGTAGCAAAAAAAATTGAATTCCACCACTGGTCTAGCCTAACAAAAAGAAGGAATAGGGGTTGACCTGTAGTTGAGGAGTCTCACACAGAAGAGGAGGTCAATCTGTTCTCCAGAGGACCTGAGGTCAGGACAAGAAGCAACAGAAGGAAGCTTATCAAAGAGAGATCCAACTGGGAACTAGGAAGAAATTTCCTGACAGAACAATGAATCAGTGGGACAACTTGCCTCCAGAAGTTGTGGGCGCTCCATCACTGGAGGCTTTTAAGAAGAGATGGGGCAGCCATTTCTCTGGAATGGTATAGGGTCGTGATGGCGAACCTGTGGCCTATGTGCCAGAGGTGGCACACAGAGCCCTCTCTGTGGGCACACGCACCGTCCCTAGCTGCTCTTCTTCCCCCGGAAACGTGAAGATCAGCTGACCAGTGCGCATGCACATGCCGGCCACTTGGTCTTTGGGTTTCCGGGGCTCTGGCACACACGAGGACCAGTTGGCTGGCACACACACATGTCCCGTGAACCAGAAGACCAGGTATCCAGTCTTCGAGTTTCCAGGAGTATCCACGTGCTCCGGTTTGGGCACTCGGTGCCGAAAAGGTTCACCATCACTGGTATAGGGCCTCCAGCTTGACCAGGGGGTTGGACTAGAAGACCTCCAAAGTCCCTTCCAGCCTTACGGTTCTATATTCTATGCTAGCTGATCCTTCAGTAGAAGAAGTTAAGGCAGTGGTGAAATCCAAATTATTTTACTACCGGTTCTGTGGGCGTGGCTTGGTGGGCATGACAAGGGAATGATACTGCAAAATCCCCATTCCCTCCCCACTCCTGGGGGAAGGATATTGCAAAATCTCCATTCCCACCCTACTCCAGGGGAATGATACTGCAAAATCCCCATTCCCTCCCCACTCCTGGGGGAAGGATATTGTAAAATCCCCATTCCCACCCTACTCTGGGGCCAGCCAGAGGTGGTATTTGCCGGTTCTCCAAACTACTCAAAATTTCCGTTACCTGTTCTCCAGAACCTGCTGGATTTCACCCCTGAGTTAAGGCCTGAATTAGGGACTGCACACGGAGTAGTCAAGCTTTTCTCGACCTTCTCCAACAGAAACAAGACAATGCGGTCATGTATTCCTTGATCTAATTTGAAAAGCTCTAGGCAAATAATCAGATCGGTATCAAGATGTTTATGTCATGCCCTGGAGCAACAGTAGAGGAAGAGAAGGTGGCATCAACAAGAGACACGAGGTGGCATCTTCTACTTTAGCTGTGACTCCACCCCACCTGTCTGGGACTTCTTAGTGGCCCTAACAAGGGAAGGCAGCTGCCCAGCAGATGAAAGATGCCCCCCCCTCACCTGGTTCAAACAAAGAAAACTCCAGCTTTTTGACAGCTCCTCGGGATGACAAGAGAGCAGGCACAGCTGCAGTTCTCATGTTTAATTTAGTTGCCTACATTTTCCTTTCCTTCATCGGTGGCTGGGATAAAACTGAAAGGATGGAGAATGGACGTGAGGTGTGATCTTAAAACTGTTCACAATTCTTTGCATCCAAGGGGGCATCTGATCATTCTTGGCTGCCAGCATAAAGATTATTTGGTGTATATTTTTCCTCCTCCCTCTCTCTCTCTCTCTCTCTCTCTCTCTCTCTCTCTCTCGTTTCCCTTTCCCTGCCGAGCTGTAATTGGAAAGGCAGAGAAGCAGTGGGAGGGAGGTCTCTTTCCTTCCTCCCTCCTTCCCCCCTGATTGCTGGGTCCTGTTGGCCATCTCCAACCCAGCTATGTCAGCTACCATTTATCTGGGTCTGCAACTTCCAGGGTGATTCATCTGAATTCATTACAAGGCTTGGCCAGCAAGATAAATGCACCGCAATTAGACAGCGTGAAGACAAGATACCACTTTGAAGTCAGCCTGGATCTGTTGATTAACCATCTCTTCCCCTTTTTCCACCCACTCTTTCCTTCCAAGTCACATCAAGCTTGCCTTGCCATCGTGTTCTGGTTTAAAGGAGAGCAAATCCAACTCCAGATTTGATCAGAGGCCACTTCCCATCCAAGGAATCCGATTTCTTTGGTAGTTTTAAATTTCTGGGCATTTATATCTCGGAGGACCTCTCATGGACCATGAATGCTAATATGCTTGTGAAGAAGGCACAGAAGAAGCTGTACTTCCTGAGAATGCTCAGGAAGATCAATCTATCTCAGCATCTACTTCTGTCCTACTATCGCAGCACCATTGAGAGTGTCCTGACATATGGCATTCTTGCATGGTATGGGAGCAACTCTGCAGCAGACAAAAAAGCTCTACAGAGAATCATTAAAACTGCCCAGAATATCATCGGGCTCCAGCTACCAGCCCTGGACGACATTTTCACATCTTGCTGTTTGAGGAAGTTGCATAATGTTCTCAGAGACCTTTCCCATCCTGCTTACAATCTTTTTGGACTGTTGCGTTCTGGCAGAAGATACAGAACAATGAAAACTCAACCACACATCCTCTGAATAGTTTTTATCCCAGAGCTATAATTGCACTCAACAAGGAACTAAAGGGCCACCATCAGTGAGCTGCTGGACAGCATTACTTGGTCTGTTGTGTGGATGCTTGGGGGGTTTTAGGGGTGGGGAATTTTTGGTGGATGGGGTGTGTGTTTGGGGATTGCCATGTGAGTTGGGTCTGCTCTCTGGGTGTTCCCTCAGGATGGGCTCCAGCGCAAGTCGGAAAGCTCAGAAGACTAGACTTCTGCTCCTGGTGACCTACCCAGATTACATCCCGTGTATTCTTTTCTTTTTCTTTTTAATTGGCATTATTGCACTGAAGCATTCAAAAAAGTTTGAGTTGTGAAGGATGGCTATTGTAGGTTTTCAGCGATGTTCTGGTTTCAAAGTGTGAAATGATAGACCTTTAAATTGACACTTCTTGAAATCTGGCTTTGGAGAAGACTTCAAGTGAGACCATACATAGCAAAGAAAATGAATAAATGGATTGTTCAACAATCCAATCAAGAATTCTCACTCAAGGGACAAAGGACCAGGCTGAAGTTATCTGTCAGACCCGGAAGTCGTCTTTTGCATTGGGTCTTTAGGCCTGCTACATTTACTATGGTGGGAAACTGGGAGGGTAGATTGTATGGAGCCGGAGTGATATGTAGTCATAATAACATTCCTTTCTCAGAGAGTCAAGGACATCTTGCCCTGCGCCTGGAGGGCTGGACCTGAGAGGCATCTCCAGTTGGGACGGTGATTTGATTGGACCATGTGATGGACATGTGGGTGTTGGGCAGGGACTTGGACTTTCCTTTGGATGGAGAAAACCTGGAAGCTTTCAGATTTGGGTTTCCCAGATGTGCCAACATGACACCTGTAATAAAATGAAACTTTGAGGAACATCAAGCCTCGGAGTTTTCTTTTCGCTGGGGGTGTTACTTGGAACCCTGACATTATCCTTCTTCAAACGTGTTATGTAAAGTGTGAAAAACAGTCGTAAGTCCCTGTTTTCAGTGGTGTTGTAACTTTGAACGGTCACTAAATGAATGGTTGTAAATCGAGGACTACCTGTATTTGAAGGAATAAATTCAAGTAGAAAAAAATGAGAAGGTATGACGGTTCCATCTTCTATGACAAAGTCCCAACTCCTTCTTCCCTTCTAGCCTCTTTTGGTGGGATAGTTAAGAGATAAGGGGGAAAGGGGCATCTTTTTTTTTTACAAACTTTTCTTCCTCAAACTTTTAAAACAAAAAATATCAATCTGGCATTTTTTTTATTCAGAATAAGAATGGCATTATTCAGTGTGTCCTCAGGATTAAATTGTTCACAGGTTGTTGGTTTTTTTTTAACTAGTTGAACTTTCTGATTTGGGAGCTATGATCAGCTTGAAATGCTGTCCAGAATTCTAAATACAACTGAAGGAAGGAAAAAAGGAGAAAAATGAACACCCAACTGTTCATTTCAGAAACTTTGGCACCTGATAGCCGCTGTGATTCATTTTCAATTTAGTGATCAGGCCCAGTCTTCCTTCTTTTTGATATCGGAGTGTGCCGATAGCCAAAATGATATTGCTCATGCATTAAAACAGTAGTCCCGAGGGGGATTAAAGTATAAGATATGTTTAGTAAGGAGACCCGTAGAGGAGAAAAAAAAAATCTCAGCTGCAGCCTAATGAAAAAAAAACTTCAGGAGCCCGATAAAAATGCAAAATTCAGCAAGTTTAGAGACAGTTTAGTCTCTAACCACTGTGAAGTCAAGAAAATATTAGATTCTAGGCCAGGGGTCAGCAACTCGTGGCTCTGGAGCCGCATGTGGCTCTTTCACCCCTCTACTGCGGCTCCCTATCATTCAAAATATGCCTCACAACCGCCAATGTGCAACACCCGAGGACATGTGATTTATTGAACTTTTCAACTCCCGGTAGGCCAACCATGGATAAATCCAAGAAAAGAAAAATTTCAGAAGAAAACAGAACATTTATATGCCGCCATTCTCCGGAGACTCAGGGCGGATTACAATGCGTTAAGCAATAGCCTTCATACTTCTGTATTTTTATACAAAGTCAGCTTATTGCCCCCACAAACTGGGTCCTCAATTTACCCACCTTAGAAAGGATGGAAGGCTGAGTCGACTTTGAGCCTGGCTAGGATTGAACTCGCAGAAATTGCAGGCAGCTGGATCTTAATTGCTGCCTTTAGTAGGAGGCATTAGCCCCCTACGCTACTCAGGCACAGGAATGGTTTTGTGGCTCCCAGTGTTTTCTTTTCTGTGGGAAATGGGTCCAAATGGCTCTTTGAGTGTTTAAGGTGGCAGACCCCTATACTAGGCTATATAGGGGTCAATTAAAATACTTAATACACTGGAATACCCTTTGTCTGAAGCTACCTGGGTCATTGGTTGGAATGTGAAAGCAGATAGGCTAGTCAAACAATTCCACGACAAACACCCTGATAAGCCAAAGGGTCCCCCTGGGGTGGGGAGGGGTGGTTAGAGATATGATTAACCTCCCTTGTATTATTGTGTTCAAGATACATGGCTTTTCTGAGGGGGGGAGGTGGCAGCCTCTCAGACCTGGAAGCCAGCTTTCTATCCTTCTGCCTTCAGGCTTCAGGCCTGCCACAAACCCTTCTGTGGGAAGTTGGGAAGGGGGATTGTATAGAGCTATGATGGCGAACCTGTGGCACCATATCGGTGCCGTAGGTTCACCATCGGCGGAGCCATACCTGAGCTCAGCTCCAGCGCACATGTGCACGCTGGCCAGCTGACTTTCGGGCCTTCTGGGTTCACCGGAAGTCTGGAAGCAGGTTGTTTCCGGCCTCCAGAGGGGCTCTGGGGGGATGGGGAAGGCCATTTTTCGCTCTCCTCAGGCTCCAGAGCCTTTCTAGGAACCTGGGGAGGGTGAAAATGGCCTTCCCCAACCCCCCAGAGGCCAGAGGCCAGAGGCCAGAGGCCAGAGGCTGGAAACAGCCCATCCAGGGGGATGGGAAAGGCTGTTTTCGCTTTCCCCAGGCTCCTAGAAAGGCTCTGGAGCCTGGGGAGAGCGAAAAAGGGGCCTACTGGGCCCACCGTGCTATCGCGTGCCAAAAGCAGGGGAGTCGCGTGCGTACGACATACATATGCCCCCCCCCCCTCCCGTCTTTTACAATGCGATGGCAAAAAGGTTAGCCATCCCTGGTCTAGAGTGAAGAAGATGTTTAGTCACAATAAAATTCTTTGCAGTAAGTGAAGGCCATCGTGCCCTGCAGTTGCCCCGAGAAGAATGAGGAGATGTCTTCTGTTCCAGAGGGTGCCTGATTGCAGGTGTGATGGACGTGTGGGAGAGGGGCAAGGTCTTGAACTTTATTTTTGGTGTGGAAAACCCGGAAGCTCTCAGATTCAGGTTTTCACAGATGTGCCAATATGACAGCTCTAATAAAAGTTAGCTATGAGGATTCTCAAGCCTTGGAGTTTAATTTCGTTGGAGTTGTTACTTGGACCCCTGACATAGTGGTTAAAGCAGCAAATTAAAAAAAGGATATGATGAGTTCCAGTTTCACCTTAGGCTACAGTAGTAGCTAAGCTACTACTTAGCTTAGCTACAGTAGTAGCTAAAATTGTGGAAACCTTTTGGGAAAAGTGTATTTTCTAAAACTAGCTAATACCACCACTTTTTTTTGGGAGTAGTACCATGAAATTATATATCACTGGTAAGATAATTTAATCAAGAATGTAATGCAATCCCTTTTAGGAAGGATTTGCTATTAGAATAGCAGCTACAGTATCAAGAAGAAAAGTGAAACACATAGAAAAAATGAGGTAAAGAAAAATTATCCCCATGTCAATTAATACTTAGTTGGGCAACCTTTAGCATGAATTATGGCCTTACAAGATCTTCCCATGGAGTGAACCAAGCCTTTGAGTTCTGCAGCTGTTATAATGTGAAACCAAGATTGAATGGTTGTTTCCATTAACTGGGTTTTATTGCTGGGTTGGTTGTGACTAACAAGTTTCTATAGTCGGCTCCATAGATTTTCAGTTGGTTTAAGATCTGTGCCAGGTGTCGGCAACCATAAACACTCAAAGAGTCACAAAAGTCCTAACCGGAAGCCTAGAGCCACGAGTTGCTGATCCCTGGTCTGGGGCTATTCCCAGACCATTCCAGCAGTGGAATAGGATTATCTTGAAACTCAAAAAAAAAAGTGGTGTTATTAGCTATCAAACCTCAAAAATACCCTTTTCCCAAAAGGTTTCCACAATTTTGGCCACCATTGTAGCTGAATGACTTTGAGCCAGCCCCTCTCTCTCAGCCCTAGGAAAGAGGCAATGTCAAACCGCTTCTGAAATCTTGTCAAGGAATAATCCAGGCCGTTGGCAGGAGCCATCGATGATTTGAAGGCATACACGGGATTTGGTTTAGTGGCACCAAGCTAAAAACCAGGAGGCTGTGAGTTCTAGTCCTGCCTTAGGCCCAAAAGCTGGCTGCAGAGAATCGCACCAGCATTCCCTTATCAGACAAACTTACCTCCTAGGATGATTGTTAGGGGAAAAAAGAACATCACTTAGGGGGGGCCGAAAGCCCTACTAAGCAGGTATATACAAAAGTATGAAGGCTATTGCTTAACGCATTGTAAGCCACCCTGAGTCAAGCTATTCTCCAAAGCCCCTGAGGGCAGGACAAGAAGCAATGGGTGGAAACTAATCAAGGAGAGAAGCAACTTAGAACTAAGGAGAAATTTCCTGACAGTGGGAACAATTAATCAGTGAAACAACTGGCCTCCAGAAGTTGTGAATGCTCCAATGCTGGAAGTTTTTAAGAAGAGGTTGGATAACCATTTGTCTGAAGTGGTGTAGGGTTTCCTGCCTAAGCAGGGGGTTGGACTAGAAGACCTCCAAGGTCCCTTCCAACTCTGTTTCTATTCTATTCTATTCTATTCTATTCTATTCTATTCTATTCTATTCTATTCTATTCTATTCCCCCTACTTGAATACAACCATTGAACCTCTGGAAGGCCACAAAAGTTTCAACCACTGGGGAACTGGAAGAAACATGACAGACTCTGACATTTCCCAAGTGATGGAAACAGAGCGCAAGCTGAAAGCTGAGGGAAGACGGTGGGCACTGAAAATGTACCCACAGCACATATGGCAGGCAAGCAAAGGAGCACTTGAAAACCTTGAGTCTGGAGCCCACATGCCAGGAAGTAGGCTTTCGCGAGAGCCAGCTGGTATGTGTTCCACCACAAATGGAGCTGAGCTTGATGTTCTTCAACGTTTGAGGGGGGGGGGGAACAGTGATGTCACAGGGAGTGTGGGTTTGCTCCTCAGGCAGCTATTTTAGGCATGGATTGGCATTGTTATGCACTGCTGGTTGACCATTGTTGGTTGGTTAAAATAGAAGATGCATAATATTGCCCCAGAATCATCAGATGATGGAAAATTTTTATAATGTATGTATGTATGTATGTATGTATGTATGTATGTATGTATGTATGTATTTCATCAAGCATGTATTTTATGACAGATACAAGTGTAAACATAATTATAAATACATGAAAAGGATACGAATAAAAGAAAACATTAGGACAGGGATGGTAGGCATGCTTGTGCACTTATGCACACCCTTTACAGACCTCTTAGGAATGGGGTGAGATCAACAGTAGACAGTCTAAGGTTAAAGTTTTGGGAATTTGGGGAAGAAACCACAGAGTCAGGTAGTGCATTCCAGGCATTGACCACTCTGTTTCTGAAGTTGTATTTTCTGCAGTCTAGTTTGGATCGGTTTACCATGAGTTTGTATCTATTGTCTGCTCTTGTGTTGTTGTGGTTGAAGCTGAAGTAGTCATTGGCTGATAAGACATTGTAGCAGATGATTTTATGTACTACGCTTAGGCCAGACCGAAGATGGCAAAGTTCTAAGTTGTCTAAGCCCAAAATTTCAAGTCTGATGGCATAAGGGATTTTGTTGTGAGCAGAGGAGTGGAGGACTCTTCTTGTGAAATATCTCTGGACTCACTCGATTGTATATTCATACCCGATATACAGTGCGGGTTCCAGACAGATGAGCTGTATTCGAGAATTGGTCTGGCATATGTTTTATATGCCCTAGTTTGCAGTTCAATATTACCAGAGAAGAAACTAAGCAAGATTAGGTTAACAACTCTTATATTGGGTAGGAAATTTAAACAAATGGTAAACTGCCATCTTTATATTTGTAAGATTTCTCCAAGTTTTCAAGGAGGGAAGAAGTAGCTATGTGTATCTATGTATACAAGGGAGTCCTTGACTTAGAACCACAACTGAGCCCAACGTTTCTGTTGCTAAGAGGGTTTTGCTCCATAGTTAGTAACACAATTGTTAAGTGAATCCGGCTTCAATATTGACTTTGCTTGTCAAAAGGGTATTACAGGACATTGCGACCATCATAAATATGAGTCAATTGCCAAGCGTCTGAATTTTGATCACCTGACTATGAGGATGCTACAACGGTTGTAAAGTTTGAAAAACAGTCATAAGTCCAGTACCATTATAACTTCAAACAATCACTAAATAAACTGTTGTACGTCAAGGTCTACCTCTATGTGTAAACCAAACTGGCATCATACATCATAGAAAGAAATGCTATGTTTTAGCTCGGTTTATTATTTGGATTAGATTTATATCCCATGGCACCCTTCAAGACACTGTGGAGATCTGCCCCCATTTTATCCCACATCGGGTTGAGAGATAGCAACTGGTTCCCAGTTATTTGGGCAGCTTCCACAGTTTATGGTGAAAATAGAGGAGAGGAGAGGAGAGGAGAGGAGAGGAGAGGAGAGGAGAGGAGAGGAGAGGAGTTGAAGGGACCTTGGAGGTTTTCTAGTCAAACCCCCAGTCCAGGCAGGAAACCCTCCACCACTTCAGACAAATGGTTATCCAACCTCTTCATAAAAACTTCTAGTGTTGGAGCGTTCACAATTTCTGGAGGCAAGTTGTTCCACTGATTAATTCTTCTTACTGTCAGGAAATTTCTCCATAGTTCTAAGATGCTTCTATCCCTCTGTTTATGCAGCCTAGAACTGTGTTGGCTTTTTGGGCACCTGCTGCACACTGAACTTCAATCTCCCTGATCTAATCCAGCAACGTAACTTCTGTCTTCTGAAAGAGGTCCAGAGAATGTGTTGAGCCCAAAGTACTGATTTACAAGCCATACCTTAGCATGTGTGAACCAAGCGAGTAAGAAAGAGAGCTGCAGTTCTGATTGTGGAAGCCATGAATGCATAATTCAATAGGAATTGCGTGGGATTATTTTTTAAGATGGCTCATTGCTGCAAAGGCTGATGCATGAGTTGTAGTTAAAAGAGAATCCCTGGCTGAAGGTCACTCAGCTGGTTTCTATGCCTAAGGGAGAAGTCTAGCACTTTAACCCTACAACATATTAGCTCACAGATCATGGGAAAGTGATGGGTGTAAATCAGTTTAATATTTCCTCAAGAGAATGCCATCAAAACGTTCTTCTTTGAAAAAGAACAGGAAACAGGTGTCACTTCTGTAGCATCAAAGAATAAATGGGGTGTTGGAGTGAGGGAATGCTGAAGACATTTGACGTAGCTGTTGATCTATCACAAGTGTGATCTTCTCCATTGCCCCAAAGGGGCTTTTTTCAAAAGGCAACTGGATTTTGTTTTTCCGTGAAGATGTTTTGCTTCTTATCCAAGAAGCTGACTGAAAGGTAGAGGATGGAAGGATTTATATTCCTTGCCATCATCTGGTTGTTAGCACTCTTTCTGAGAATGGTTGAGGACACTTGGAGGTTTATTTATGCCCTCAGGGTCACCTGAATAGTGCAAATGGGTGTGGAGCCTTCTTGGAACTGGTGAAAGGACTGTGTTGTACCATCTTTACCATGCGGCATCTTGAAGATACAAAAATTTGAGATACTTGCTGAGAGAGGTTGACTTGGGCTATAAGATGAACTCCAAATCTAGAACCTATTGAAGGATTTTGAAAAAGATGGGGAGAGATAACAGAGAGTCAACACTCATCTATGATGTGGCATGCTGTAATAATATGTGTTGTGGTACACTGGCAGCCTGCGGAGCTGGCAGCAGAATCAGACAGTGAGGAGGCTGGGGAGGAACATGGGCCAGTCCTGGAGTCTGAGGAAGGCTCGGACGAGGGCTCTGCGTTGGAGCCAGAGATGGAGCCCGGGCCATCTGGGATTTATGTGCTGCCTCCGGAGCCTCCAGAGTCTGACATCAGCGAGGCAGAGGAACAGGGGGAGCCTGTTCCCAGTGCATGCATGAGTAGAGCTGCCAGAAGGCAAGAACAGTTAAGACAAAAGGGGTGACTTGGGAGTAAGGCTTGGAAGTGATTGGCCCCTCCCATAAGACATAAAGGTGGAGCAAAGGGACATGAGCCTTTGCAGGAAGCAACTTTGTTCGTTCTGGTCAGTTTAAACTCTGAAGCTCCGTTTTGACCCTGTGCTCCATGTGGCCTTGCAAAGCTAATTGCCAATTAGGTCTTTGGCAGCATGTCAAGGGAGATAAAATCAGCCTTATCCCAAAGGACTGAGGCAGACTTCTGTTGGACTCTTTACAAACTATTTGTGACTCATCATGGGCTGCGAATGAACAGAATTCATAGCCCTTGAAATAAATAGTGGGCTTTTGGGACTAATTGTGTTCTTTTTACTGTCTCAGGAAGCCTAGGTCAGAACAATATGGCTGTAGTTATGAAATGCATTGATTCGCCAGTGTTAATTTTAACAATTGATTTTCAACTACCGTTCTTTTTCGATGATAGCACTGAAAAGGATGAAGGGAAAGAAGTTTCAAATCTCCTGATGGAAACAGGTTTAAACCAGACTCCCTATTAAATCTATATATATAAAACAGGGGTGAAATCTACTTACCTTCCTTACCGGTTCAGAAATGCACACGCTGTGCGCCTGTGCTCACTTTGCTCATTCGCGCACATCACGTGCATGCGCAGATCCATGCACAGAAGGTTAGCAAAACATTACTTCCTGGTTAAAACCAGGAAGTAATGACACCCGGGCAGGTGGGCGGATCTTCGCTCCGCCATCGCTACCGGATCGTCAAACCATGGGCCACGATCACTACCGAATCAGGCAATCCGGTCCAATCCAGGAGCATTTCACCCCTGATCATTCGTTAGACGTTCTACTCCCTCTCCCAACTTGAAAAGAACTCTGGAGAGAATGGGATAGCATAGGACAGGCTTCTGTGGGGCCAGCCTCATGGAGAGAAGGGGCTAGAAAGCTTGAGGGAGAGAAGAGGATAGGATAGGAGCCGTTTCTGTGGGGCAAGGCTGAGGGAGAGAAGGGGATAGAAAGAATCTATGGGGCCAAGCCTGAGGGAGAGAAGGGGAAAGGAGAGGCCGATTTTCAAACTCTAAGTGTCAATTTATCAAGCTCGATCACATAGTTTCATAGTGGAGCACCGGTAGTAACAGAATAAATAACAGAATAACAGAGTTGGAAGGGACCTTGGAGCAGTGGTGGGTTGCCCCGGTTCGGACCGGTTCTATAGAACCGGTAGTAAAACTAGTGGGAAGCTCCGCCCACCAACACCAACATCATCAGGAAGCTTCTGCGCAGAGGTTTCTGCACATGCGCAGAAGCGCGCATGCCCGAGCGAAGCAAGCATGCGCGCACAACCCCATTGTGAACCTGCCTTGGTGGTCTTCTAGTTCAACCCCCTAGGAGATCCTACATCATTCCAGACAAATGGCTCTCCAATCTCTTCTTAAAAATCTCCAGTGTTAGAGCACCCACAACTTCTGGAGACAAGTCGTCCCACTGGTTAATTGTTTTCACTGTCTCAGGAAATCTCTCCTTAGTTTGAGGTTGCTTCTCTCCTTGATTATTTTCCATCCATTATTTCTTTTCTTGCTTGTCCTACTCCAGGTGCATCTCCAGATTTTGGGGTGGATCTGTGGGTGGGTGGAATTTCTTTCTTCAGGTTCCTCTAGAGATGGCATGGTGTTTTAGATGGTAGCCCTACGGAGCCTAGAGGGAGAAAACACGAGATCAAGCACAAGGCCCTGTGATTTTGAGATCAAAGGTACGGAGCATCTTTCTCAACTTCTTCTGACTCTGTTTCTTCAGTTTTGATGAAAGAATTGGCTTTCGGTGTTGCTTTCACAAAAGAAGAAATTTTGAGTAAACTTCTCCCGGATGTATTGGGAGACTTTGGCGCTTACTGAATAATGAGGTGTCAAGGGATATGTGTGAATGTTTTTCAGGCTACAGTTATCTCTCTAATGGCCTGCCGATCATTTGGTTTCCCACACTACCGGTAAATCCTTTAAAATGACAATGTAGGGGAAATCCCCCTAAGAAGCTGGTTCACATTGTAGGAAATGTGAGCATCCAGAAAGTTTTGGAAAGGTGTCCAACAGGCGATAACTTATTATTGTTGGAATAAATGTCCTTCTGGATTCAGTTCCAAGTGGGGAGAAAGACACTGGATTCATGGAAGTTGCTTGGAAAGAAGGTTTATTGATGACCAGGATCACACGGCTTGAGTTCCTGAGCAGAAAAGAGAAGAGATGCTGAGAGTGCCTGGATTTTATGCACTCTCTGGGCTTTTGAATTTGAGCTTGTATTCTGATTGGCTGTCAGACTCCCATGGGGTCATGCAGGGGTAACTTTGTAGGTTGCCTTTTGAGCCCCAGGCTTGGTTGAACCTTGCTAGGTGATGCAATCTCCCCAGGTGCCATGTGGTGAGTTCTGGTGCTAGATGGGTAGAGGGCTAATCATATCTTTGTTGGATTGTTGGGTGAGGGCATTTGCTTATGAATAGACCTAGCTATCTCTTTATCTCTTAAATGCTGACATCAGCTGTGGGCTACTGAGGAGGGTGGGGGCTATTAAGAGTGAGTCTGTTTCCTGCCTAAAAAACATGCTTCTCCATTTCTCATCCAAGGAAATATAATATTCTGCCTTTTCAATATTTCCTAGAATATTTCATTCTTGTAGGAGAGGGGAGGGTGCTAACTTCCTACATTATCATATTGATTATTTACTGTTTATTATCACATTGATGAATTCGTGTTTTCTTTTTCATTGCTATTTTACTTTATTTTATTGTTCTATTGTTTTGCTTTATTTTGCTCCTGTTTTGTTTATGCTCTTTTCATTTCTTCCTTCTTCTTTTTTTAATTGTAGTAAGCTGCCTGGAGTTGGCCCGTGTGATGAGATAGGTGGCAAATAAATTTAACAAATAAAAAATAGTAAAAAACTTCAGCACTAACATCTCCCACTACCTTCTGCAAGAAATATTAAAAAGACCACGAGAACTCTGATGCATCCAAAAAAGTAGAAGAGGAGATGCTTTTTTTGCAAGGGGAAAAAAAACCTGGAAAATGTAGAGGTGAGGTAGATTTTTACCATACCAACCATTTCAGAATAACAGAGTTGGAAGGGATCTTGAAGGTCTTCTAGTCTAATCGACCTGCTCAAGCAGGAGACCTTATACAATTCTGAAAAAATGGCTGTCCAGTCTCTTCTTAAAAGCCTCTAGTGTTGGAGCTCTCACAACTTCTGAAGGCAACTTCTATTCCACTTGTTGACTGTTCTCACTATCAGGAAAATTCTCCTTGTATCTAGGTTGCTTCTGTTGTTTCTTGTCCTGCCCTCTGGTGCTTTGGAAAATCAGTTGACCCTCCCTCTTCTTTGTGGCAGTGCCTCATATACTGATACTCTAGAAAGAGTGGAGAGAAGAGCAACAAAGAGGATTAGGGGACTAGAGGCTGAAACATATGAAGAACGGTTGCAGGAACTGAGTATGTCTACTTTGATGAAGAGAAGGACTATGGGAGACATGATAGCAGTTTTCCAATAACTCAGGGGCTGCCACAAAGAAGAGGGAGTCAAGCTATTCTCCAAAGCACCTGAGGGTAGAACAAGGAGCAATGGGTGGAAACTAATCAAGGAGAGAAACAATTTAGAACTAAGGAGGAATTTCCTGACAGTTAGAACAATGAATCAGTGGAACAACTTGCCTGCAGAAGTTGTGAATGCTCCAACACTGGAAATCGTTAAGAAGATATTGGATAACCATTTGTCTGAAGTGGTGTAAGGTTTCCTGCCTGGGCAGGGGGTTGGACTAGAAGACCTCCAAGGTTCCTTCCAACTCTGTTTTCTATTCTATTCTATTCTATTCTATTCTATTCTATTCTATTCTATTCTATTCTATTCTATTCTATCCTATCCTATCCTATCCTATCCTATCCTATCGTATTCTATTCTATTCCATTCTATTCCATTCCATTCCATTCCATTCCATTCCATTCCATTCCATTCCATTCCATTCCATTCCATCCTATCCTATCCTATCCTATCCTATCCTATCCTATCCTATCCTATCGTATCCTATTCTATTCTATTCTATTCTATTCTATTCTATCCTATCCTATCCTATCCTATCCTATCCTATCCTATCCTATCCTATCGTATTCTATCCTATCCTATCCTATCCTATCCTATCCTATCCTATCCTATCGTATTCTATTCTATCCTATCGTATTCTATCCTATCCTATCCTATCCTATCCTATCCTATCCTATCCTATCCTATCCTATTGGAACACTGCTATCCTGTCGCCCTTAGTCTTTCTTTCCACTAGATTGGACACACCCAATTCCTGCAATCATTCTTCATATACGTTTTAGTTTCCAGTCCCCTAATCATTTTTGTTGCTCTTCTCTGCACGCTTTCCAGAGTCTCCACATCTTTTTTATATCGTGGCGACCAAAACTGGATGTGATCTTCATTCTATCCAGGGGTGGTTTTTTTTTAATAATTAGATTTATATGCCGCCCTTCTCCGGAGACTCAGGGCGGCTTGCAATGCGTTAAGCAATAGCCTTCATGCTTTTGTATATTTATACAAAGTCAGCTTATTGTCCTCACAAACTGGGTCGTCCATTTACCTACCTTAGAAAGGATGGAAGGCTGAGTCAACCTTGAGCCTCGATCTTGCAATAATTGCAGACAGCTGAATGTTAATAACAGGCTATTTAGCCTGTTGAGCTATCTGTATTCACTTACTTTCCCTACTTGTGAGCTGCGGCCACCCACGATTTCTGCTATCGGTTTGGGCGAACCACTCCGAACCAGCTGAATATCACCTCTGATTCTATCCCTCTAAACTTCCTAACAAACAGGAAGCAGCTGGTGAAGCTAAGCAGAATCACATCAGATACCTGTACAATTAGCACAGGGGGCCCCCAAGGCTGTGTGCTCTCCCTACTTCTCTTGTCTCTGTATACCCAGTGGTGGGATTCAGCCAGTTCGCACTATTTCGGGAGAACCGGTTGTTAACTTTCTGATAAGTTTGGTGAACTGGTTGTTGGAAGAAATCATTAGGGCAGAGAACCGGTTGTTAAATTATTTGAATCCCACCACTGTGTATACCAATGACTGCATCTCAAACGAGCCATCTGTTAAACTACTGAAGTTCGCAGAGGACACAACAGTGATCGGTCTCATTCGAGACAATGATGAAATCGCATACAGACGGGAGGTTGAACAACTAGCCTCGTGGTGCGACCGGAACAATCTGGAACTGAATACACTCAAAACCGTAGAAATGGTGGTAGGCTTTAGGAGAAACCCTTCCATATTTCCACCTCTTACAATACTACATCACACAGTATCAACAGTAGAGACCTTCAAATTTCTAGGTTCTACCATATCGCAAGATCTAAAATGGACAGCTAACATCAAAAACGTCATCAAAAAAGCACAACAAAGAATGTTCTTTCTGTACCAACTCAGGAAGCTCAAACTGCCCAAGGAACTGCTGAGCCAATTCTTCAGAGGAATTGTTGAGTCTGTCATCTGCACCTCCATAACTGTCTGGTTTGGTTCTGCAACCCAACAAGACAGACACAGACTTCAGAGGATAATTAGAACTTCAGAAAAAAACATGGCTACCAACCTGCCTTCCATGGAGGACCTGTCTACTGCATGAGTCAAAAAGAGGGCTGGGAAAATATTTACAGACTCCTCGCATTCTGGACATAAACTCTTTCAACTCCTACCCTCCAAACGACGCTATAGAGCACTGCACGCCAGAACAACTAGACACAAGAAGTTTCTTCCCGAACACCATCGCTCTGCTAAACAAATAATTCCTTCAACACTGTCAAACTAATTACTAAGTCTGCATTACTATTATTCTTCTCACATTGTTCCCATTACCCATCTCCTCCCACTTATGACTGTATGACTGTAACCTTGTTGCTTGTATCCTTACAATTTATATTGATATTGTTTCCTGATTGCTTATTTGAACCCTATGACTATCATTAAGTGCTGTACCTTATGATTCTTGATGAACGTATCTTTTCTTTTATGTACACTGAGAGCATATGCACCAAGACAAATTCCTTGTGTGTCCAATCACACTTGGCCAATAAAATTCTATGCTTCTATTAATGCAGCCTAGGACTGCGTTGACTTTTTTGGCAGCTGCAGCACACTGCTGGCTCATATTTAAATGACTGTCAATTAGGACTCCAAGATCCCTCTCACGGTTACTGCTCTTGAGCCAAGTTTCACCTGACTGAGAAAACTGAATTTAGAACAAACCTAAATTCACAATTATAGAGTTCCTAAGAGAACAAAGATTATTCGGCAGCAGAGATTGCCACACTTAAGCACCATAGGGAATTCCAGTCCCCAATTTTCTCATTGTTACAATTGTTTTAAGATCTTTTGTTGCAAAACTGTCTGTTATTTTTTTTTAAATAGATGTATATATGCTTGATGAAGGGACATAGAAGAATGGGGGGGAGGGGAATGCAACATAAAAATAAATTCACCTTCACTGCTAATTCTGAATGCATTTGGCTGACATAAATGTGATGGGAGCAAATTAGACACAATAAAATTATTGAGCATTAGGCTTTGTATAATTAATTTGCTACTTGCTGACATTAATTGCACCTTGCCTTTCAAAAACCTTTGAGTTGCAATTCTCAGTCAAATGGCTCCTAACCCATCTCGACCCTTGTGAGAAGGAAAAATTGTAAAAAAATTTGGCTCTTTGAACCCTCATCGCCAACAGCTCTATTACTTCAAAACACACAGCTTTATCTTGACTATTTTAAGATGTATATATTTGCATGTTATTTCAAAGATGATTTGGGGTCTTAGGCAACATAGTAAGCATTTTTCCCCCCATTTTTCTGGCTTAATTTATATCCACTTGATTTTAGTTTTATGAGAATCCTTGGAAATGATGTTGGAATTTTATGGGACTATATGCTGTTTTATTGTTTTAACTGACCATAAACTGTCCTGCTGCCTGATATCGAGGGCAGTCTATGCATATTGTAATAAATAATACAAACAAATATGACTCCTCTACCAAGTACCCATTTCTCTTTTCCACCTTCCCTTTCTTATGTTTTATTATTCCATTTCTTTGGAACGTTAGAAGGCTTGGCCTCCAAAATATATTTTAGGATTCTAAATATTTTGATAGACAAAATTGGCCTAAAGATATTGATTTTGGCAAGCTGATTTTCTAAACGTGATAATTTTCTAAAACATGCTATTTTGTACAACCATATAATTGACAGGTGTACTTTCTCCCCCAAGGATGTATCAACTCGTGATAGCAGTAATTCCAATATTTGAGGGGCTGCCACAGAGAGGAGGGGGTCAAGCTATTTTCCAAAGCACCTGAAGGCCAGACAAGGAATAATGGATGGAAGATGAACAAGGAGAGATTCAAGGTGGAAGTAAGAAGGAACTTTCTGACAGTGAGAACAATCAACTAATGGAACAGAAGTTGCCTTCGGAAGTTATGAGAGCTTCAACACTGGAAGCTGTCAAGAAGAGACTGAACTGCCATTTGTCAAAAATGGTGTAGGGTCTCCTGCTTGGGTGGGGAGTTGGACGAGATGATCTACAAGGTCCCTTCCAACTCTGTTAATCTGTTAAGTTATTTGTTAAAATCAGATAAACAAGCTAACAATAAACGTCAGCCTAAGCAAGCCACTTGTATATCAACAGAGATCAAAACTCACTTCCTTGTAACACTGATGATGTTACTAGTTGGGACATGGAACATCTGCAAGAAAACAACCAATCTTAAAGAGCACAAGTACTCCATAGCTCCTCCTTGTCTTCCTCCTCCTCCTCCTCCATCTTCCCCTTCTCCTTTTTGCAAACCCCACTCCCTTTGTTGCCGCCCTTCAGTGATATCCTAATCTGTGTCTAAAATTGCCACCTCAATTGTGCCATTGCTCCCCAACAGCTTGCAGAGTATCTGTGACTGGGAAAATCTTTGCGTGCAATTGGGATACGATATCAGCCAATCCATTCTTTTTAGATCAATATGAAATGGCTTGCAATTATCCTCTGAAATTCATGTTTGTCAGATGTTTCCAGTGCTGTACTTGGAAGGAAGAGCCTGGTAGCTCAGCAGACTAAAAGCATTGTGATTAACACCAGCTGTCTGCAATTACTGTAAGTTCGAATCTCCCCAGGCTCAAGGTTGACTCAGCCTTCCATCCTTTCTAAGATAGGTAAATTGAGGACCCAGTTTGTGGGGGCAATAAGCTGACTTTATATAAATATACAAAAGTATGAAGGCTATTGCTTAACGCATTGTAAGCCACCCTGAGTCTCCCGAGAAGGGCGGCATATAAATCAATTTTTTTTTAAAAAAAAAAAAAAAGGGAGACATGAACAAAATGGTAAAATCTCATTCAACTGGAGCTGAACTCAATTCACGACAGGGGTGGGTTGGACTTAGGCATCTCATGAGAGCACAGTGATTCCAGGCTACAGTAGTGGCCAAAATTGTGGAAACCTTTTGGGAAAAGTTCATTTTTTAAAACTAGCTAATAATACCACTTTTTTTTTTTTTGGAGTAGTACCATAAAATTATATATCAATAGAAAGACAATTTAATCAAGAATGTAATGCTATCACTTTTATGAAGTATTTTCTATTAGAACAGCAGTTACAGTATAAAGAAGAAAAGTGAAACACAGAAAAAACAAGATATACAAAAAATATCCCCATGTCAATTAATACTTAGCTGGGTAACCTCTAGCATGAATTACGGCCTTACAACGTCTTCCCAGGGAGTGAACCAAGTCTTTTAGTTCAGCAGCTGTTATAATTTGAAACCAAGATTGAAAGGTTGCTTCTGACTAACAAGTTTCTTTAGTCGGTTCCATAGATTTTCAATTGGGTTAAGGTCAGGGCTATTCCCAGGCCATTCCAGCAGTGGAATATGATTATCTTGAAACTCAAAAAAAAAAATAATATTATTAGCCATCAAACCTCAAAAATACACTTTTCCCAAAAGGTTTCCACAATTTTGGCCACTACTGTAATGATACATTTGACTGCACCCTTAGGCTCAGCTTAGTCAACTCCTTCATCATGTTTTCAGATCAGTTTTAGCCTGCTCGACTCGCGAATCTCCAAACCCCCTAACAACAGCCCTCTACTTCCATGAAAGGAGAAGAATGGATGCCCACTCTTCTTCCACTGGAGCTCCTGGGATTTAGTACAGCGTCCTACTCAAAGTTTAATAGGCCCAGGCCTCCATTGTTTGCCTTTCCACAAAATTCTAAAAACAATTCTTTCAAAGGGCCTGTTCTCCAGTGTAAAACCAGTGGAGCAGATAGAACTAACATGATGACATGTGTGTGTGAAATTCAAGCCCCAAGGACCCTCCCCAAGCCCTTTCATTATGCTGGCTTGGTAAAGGTAAAGGTAAAGGTTCCGCTTGCACATATGTGCTAGTCATTCCGGACTCTAGGGGGCGGTGCTCATCTCTGTTTCAAAGCCGAAGAGCCAACTGGCATGACTCAACACCAAAGGCGCATGGAATGCTGTTCCCTTCCCACCAAAGGTGGTCCCTATTTTTCTACTTGCATTTTTTATGTGCTTTTGAACTGCTAGTTTGGCAGAAGCTGGGACAAGGAACGGGAGCTCACCCCGTTATGCAGCACTAGGGATTCGAACCGCTGAACTGCCGACCTTTCAATCGACAAGCTCAGCATCTTAGCCACTGAGCCAACACGTCCTACTTATGCTGGCTTACTTGGGTTCAAATAAGGGTGAAGTATTCCGTTGAGTTCTGCTCCACCTACCAATGTTACATCTCCCTGGCGTAAACGAAATCAAACTGAGGACTTCCGTCAACCCCGTCCCACAAGATAATTCGAACATGTGTCATCTTTGCTGTTGTTCCGAAGGATAAATATAGCCAGAGTCAGATTAATATTTCCAAGATTACTCATTTCTCTTTCATAAGAGAACCAAAGATCACGCGCAAGATGACAGAAACCCATCTGGGATTGTAAAAGTCACCATATGGATGATTTAAGCTAATTATAGGGGTGTTTGTTTTTTTCAACAGAGATTAAAAAAGAAAGAACCATCCATTAAAAAAAAAATACTATTCCTTTCCCAATCACCCCCACTGTATGCTAAATTTCTCAGAATACTAACACATGGATGACGAGAATGTATCTTGATGTATGTTTGTTCATCTCTTATTCACAGTTCCTTTCCTTCGTGTAAAGAAAGATTTCCTATTTGTGTTCTGGGAGACGTGCACGGGCTTTAGGTTTTTCTTGCTTTTCAGAGTCTGTGATATAATCTCGGCTCAAGGTATTCCGTGCAAAAACACCGAAGAACGAGCAAGAAACCAAACTCTCTGTTCTAGGCCTCCTGAGTTAGTAAAACACACGAGTAGTCCCAAAAACCTGTTTTATTTTAACAGCTGTGAATTCTGTTCATTCACAGATGAGTCCCAAATAGTTGTAAAGAATCCTTTGGGATAAGGCTGATAATCACTCACCTTATCTCCCTTGACGCGCTGCCAAAGACCTCATTGGCAAAGCCACATGGAGTTCAGAATCAAACAGAGCTTCAGACTTTAAACTGCACAGAATTAACAACATTGCTTCCTGCAGAGGCCCACGTGCCTTTGCTCCTCTTTTAAGTCTTATGGGAGGGGCCAACCATCTCCAAGCCTTACTCCTGAGTCGTCCCTTTTGTTTTAACTGTTCTTGCCTTCTGGCAGCTCTGTGCATGCGTGCACTGGGAACAGGCTCCCCTGTTTCTCTGCCTCGCTGACGTCCTACTCTGGAGGCTTCGGAGGCAGCATGTACCTCCCAGATAGCCCTTTCTCTGCCTCTGATGCACAGCCCTTGTCTGAGCCTTCCCCAGACTCCAGGACTGGCCCATGTTCCTCCCCGACCTTCTCACTGTCCGACTCTGCTGCCAGCTCCACAGGCTGCTGGCGGACCACAACACTCTCCACGTTGACAAGCTTTGCAATGTAACGGACCTAGTGAAGGAGGAGCTGTATTTAAAATCCCACTTTGTAATATATCCTCATCTCGGGCCCAAGATAAATTGCAAACGAGATCTGTAGGCGGTTGGTTGCCCTGCAGAATGGAGCAAAATTTCCGTCACGGTATGGTGGAGTTTTCATTTGAGGTCCATCTGCACAAGATGTATTTGATGGCTAAGGTCACGTCCATCTGGAAAGGCTGAAGAGATCTGTAACCAAATATGGCTGAGCCTAATTTTGATAATCCACCCCACAGGTGTCCTTAGGACAGAGACAAGAAGCAGCTTGTGGCCCACCGAGCTTGCCAGATCAACATGAGGAGACAGGCAGTGTGTCCGGAAATTAAAGCTAACTCATAATTTTGGAGTTGCAACCAAAATTGGCATACCTTATCCAGGTCAGCTTCTGATACCCTTTTCCTTTCTCTCCCCCCCCGCCCCCCCCCCCACACACTATCCCCCCCCCACAAATACCCATGTGTAGAAATACATATAGAAGCCAGTTCACCTTTTCCGTTCAATCTTGACGCATTCTTCCATATAATTGCATCAGAAATTCTCTCTTCCACCGATGCACAGCGAATGCTTCTTTACCCTCGCTAAATGTTGCCCTTATGAATCTTGATGTAATTATATGAAAGATCACCTCAAGCATGCTTTTTTCTTCTACTTTTTTTTTTTTTTTTTTTTTGCAATCGTATGTTGAGGAAATTGAGAAACAGAGAAACCTCCAATCCAGAGAGAGAGAGAGAGTAACTGTTTTTACAAGGCCTATTTAACCTGCTTAAAGAATTAACCCGTTTCTGGATGTGCCGAAGACACTGGGTGCTTCAGAATCCAAGGGACATTTGCACACCTTGCTAAGTGACAAAAATAGAACCTTACCCACTTTAGAATAAGCCAAGATTAAAACTACAGTAGTGGCCAAAATTGTGGAAACCTTTTGGGAAAAGTGCATTTTTGAAGTTTGATGGCTAATAACACCATTATTATTTTTTTGGAGTTTCAAGAGAATCCTATTCCACTGCTGGAATAGCCCAGACCTTAACCCAATTGAAAATCTATGGAGCCGACTAAAGAAACTTGCTAGTCAGAAGCGATCCAGCAATAAAAACCAGTTAATAAAAGCAATCATTCAATCTTGGTTTCACATTAGAACAACTGCAGAACTCAAAGACTTGGTTCACTTCATGAGAAAACATTGTAAGGCCATAATTCATGCTAAATTTCAGAGTTTAGGCAGTATAATTAGTATTATGAGATAAATCCAGGAGCAAAACACAGCACACAGAGCCTTTTAGATAAATAACAATGGTTTTATCTACAGTTAAATATTTACAGACTTTTACGTGGTTAAATACCTTTATCATACAGCTACTGATACAACAGAGAGCAATTGAGATATATGACGAGAGAACATGAGGAGAATGCATGAGGAAAAGGGAAACACCCTTTAATAGCTTCCATTACATAGGCAGCTTACCCAGCTTCTTAAAGTGGCAGTAACCCTTCTGCCTCTTTCCATTGCATCCACTTCCGGTTGCCTCCGCTTACAACTTCTCATCAGCTTACAGCTATTAACTCTTCATACCCTGACACTAAAGGTTACCCAACTAAGTATTAACTAAGTGGTTAGAGTGCAGTACTGCAGGCTACTTCAGCTGATTTCTAGCTGCAGTTCAGCAGATCGAATTTCACCAGCTCAAGGTTGACTCAGCCTTCCATCCTTCCGAGGTGGATAAAACGATGACCCAGATTATCGGGGACAATATGCTAACTCTGTAAACCACTTAGAGAGGGCTGTGAATCACTATGAAGTGATATATAAGTCTAAGTGCTATTGCTATTACTATCACTGACATAGTAATAATTTCTAGATATCTTGTTTTTTCTATGGTGATAATTTTTGTATATCTCATTTTTTCTACGTGTTTCACTTTTCTTCTTTATATTGTAACTGCTATTCTAAAAGTGGTGTTATTAGCTAGTTTTAGAAAATACACTTTCCTCAAAAAATTTCCACAATTTTGGCTACTACTGTAACCTGAAGGTTGTAACTGAGTTGATTGTTTTGTGAAGTTAACAGATACACCAACACAAGAATAAAGACAGGGAGGAGTTAATGAGCTTAACTGACTTCCAGATACCATGTTAGAGTTTTTTTAAGAATACTCTACTTCTCAGCTTCTTTTATGATGAATATTCAGTAATCAGTCAACGTTCAATCTTTAAATAATGAAAATAACAGTAAAGAAAGATAAAGTCTCAGCACAGTTGGTTGAAATTCAACCCAACGCAGATTGAAATAAGCGAATATTAATGTGGTTGTTTAGCATTTATAATACTATTATCTTTGGAACTGGATGATAGTCTACCAAAAATTAGGGTGGGGGAAATGAAATCTATTGTTCTCTGTTATTTATAAACTATGTCCGCAAAATGTATTTTACCATTACAATGAAAATGAATCTCTATGAATTACCAACAAGGAATGCTTCAGCTGATGAAATCTTATTGTTTCATTAACAATTTAGCTAGATACCAAGAGTACTATGAGACATAAATATTCATGTTCGAATAGAGCTATTTCCAGATATCAAAACAGTTATTTTCTTTAACATCATACATGTCCCATATTTTTATATTTGTATTTTCGACTCACTTTTTAAACTTAGGGTTATTAAATATTCTCAGGAGCTTAAATAGTAGGAAAAAAGGACGTTTTATTTATTTACAGAATTCTTTGATTTTAATTCATGTTCAAAGTTACGACTATCTGGAATGAGCTCCTCCCGGAGATACGGAGGATCCCGGATCTGCGCATCTTTTGCCGCGCTCTCAAGATCTTTTTATTCCTTCAGGCTGGCCTGGCCTAACCTTTTCTCTTTTTTCCCTTTTTAAAATGTAAATTTTAATCTGTTCTTAATTGCTAGGGTTTTTGTAAATCTGTCTTGGGCCAAATTGTTTTAATTCGATTTTATTCTGCTTTTAAATTTTGTATTTTATGTGTTTTATCTTGTGCCTGTTCACCTCCCTGAGTCCTTCGGGAGTAGGGCGGTATATAAATCAAATAAAACCTAAACCTAAACCTAAAGTTAGCCAGCCCTAGAACAGAATATCTCTAAAAGTACAGCGATCAGGGAAAATATTATATTAATCTTATATAATTATGCTTATAAGAGTACAAAATAACTGTTAACCTTAAAATAGATTGTGGATACATGCATATAATTTACATTTACACCCTCCTTGTCACAGTTCTTGACAATTAACCCCCTTAATTGTCCTTAACAATTAACCCCCTTAAACAAAAGGTTAGTTGTTAAGGGCCTGCAGGGGGTTGGACTAGATGACCTCCAAGGTCCCTTCCAATTCTCTTATTCTGCTAATATTTAATGAAAACACTCCACAAACAGTTTCACTTCAGATGATGGACAATCCAACAATTCACAGCTATTTATATTCATACAATCTTTTGGATGCAATGGGTAAGGTTCTCCCTTTATAACTATCATTCAAAGAACTTATGGATCTGCCTTGTATAAATCACTAGATAATGTGGGCTACATTATTTGTCTATGTGTTGGCTCAAATAATCTTAACCTTACATATATTCTTCATAGCATCACTGAGTAGAAAGAAACTAAGCTTGAGACACATCTATTGTTCCATGAAAGAATCCAATCCCAATTAAAAGTATCATCAATACTTAATTCACTTAAACACATTCAGATCCCCAGTAAGAAGCAATGTGGGGCTTTATTTACATAGGGAAATACGGTATTAGGCGCAAGCAGCCAGATCTATTCGTGAAAGGTTGAAACAAGCTACTTTATTGCAATCTGCCTCTATTACAAGAATCTTCCCAGTCTGCTTACTTTCTTTAGGGAATAAATAGATACGGATGAATGAGACATGGGGAAGATGTCTCTTGCAGCTATGCAAAGACTCAAGATTAGTTCCCTACTTGACCCCTCCTCTCTGCCTGGCTGCTAGTAGTTTCCCAACATATAGGGAGCCAAAAAAGCTTGAGAGTAATGAGAAACTATGGAACAGGTGGTATTCTGTAGGTTCTGATCAGTTCTGGAGAACCGGTAGTGGAAATTTTGAGTAGTTTGGAGAAGCGGTAAATACCACCTCTGAGTGGCCCCGCCACTCTGCCTCCTGAGTCTCAGCTGATCGGGAGGAAATGGGGATTTTACAGTATCCTTCCCCTGGATTGGGGAGGGAATGGAGATTTTACAGTATCCTTCCCCTGGAGTGGGGAGGGAATGGAGATTTTACAGTATCCTTCCCCTGCCACATCCACCAAGCCATGCCCACCAAGCCATGCCATGCCACGCCCACCAAGCCACACCCACAGAACCGGTAGTAAAAAAAAATTAATCCCACCCCTGGAACAGAAACTATAGAATGTTTCAAACTAAAACAAAATTAAAAAATCCGCTGCCATGACTCAACTTCCAGACAAGTCCACCTGGATGACTGAGTATCTTCATC
This sequence comes from Masticophis lateralis, assembly GCA_030761175.1. Classification (NCBI taxonomy): domain Eukaryota; kingdom Metazoa; phylum Chordata; class Lepidosauria; order Squamata; family Colubridae; genus Masticophis; species Masticophis lateralis. The sequence continues at coordinate 9,178,235 of JAUDYJ010000013.1, forward strand.
AACACATAAAGGGACAGCAAACCAACTACAAATGACTTGCTACAAATCCCAACCTCAATGCGAGCTCCAAAGCAAGAGAACTTCACCAGAAGGAAGTCTTTAAGCTCCTGCAGACCATCAAGAAGAACAGGACTCACTTTTCAGATGGGAAGAGAACATGGGAAGCCACAGAGAGCAGATATCACATTCTGGATCTGAAGGGCTTTTCATGTAACACCATCTGGTGGTTCTCTTTGACAATTCTGGCCCTTCTTTTCCTAGGCTCAGCTGGCCAAAACAGCAAGCATCTATGAGCTGTCATTTTAAATGACCCACTGTGCCCATAATAAATCTTCGCTCCGGGGCCTTGCGAGAATTCAGCCTGGTGCAGAATTGCCACATAAAAATTCCCCGTAAAGCTACAGAACAATGCCGGAGCAGAGCAGAGCACTGCAACAAAAGTGAAGCAACAGTTCAGAAACCCAGCCAAAGGGACTGTTGTTTTCTAAAAGACACAATAGGGCAGCAGTTCCCAAGGTGCTATGGAATTAATTGCCTTTCTCCAGCATTCAGAGGAGAGCCACAGGTATTACGCTTAGTCCTCGACGTACAACTGGTTGCTTAGCAACTATTCAAAGTTAACAACGGACTCCAAAAGAAACCAGGATTCAAAGTTATGACGGCCCGTGCCCCTTCCTGCTGCAGTCACATGATCCGATGTTGTTCTAGTCAGGGGTGGGCTGCTGGGGGTTCGGGAGAACCTCTAGCGAAGATTCTGTGCAGTTCGGAGAACTTCCAAATCCCGCTCCTGGCTGGCCCCACCCACCCGCCCTCCCAGGAGTCCCAACGCGGCCTGTTTTGTATGCAGGTAAGTGCAGGGCATGCACAGAAGCTTGGGGAAGGCGAAAAATGGGCCTACCAGAAGTTCAGGAAGGCCGGAAATGGCCTCGTTTCCGGTGACCAGAGGGCCTCCGGAGCCTGGGGAGGCCGTTTTCATCCTCCCAGAGGCTCAAGGAAAACCTCCGGAGCCCGGGGAGGGCAAAAACGCACCCTCACCCACACCATGGTGCAAGAGGCCAATTAAAATTTTTGAAGCCCACTCCTGGTTCTAGTCCTGCCTCAGGCACGAAAGCCAGCTAGGTGGTTTTGGGCCAGTCATTCTCAGCCCAACCTACCTCACAAGGTGGCTGTTGTGGGAGGAAGATGAATTGGTACTGCCTTATTTGTAAAAAAAACAATAAAGGCAGGTTACCAATTAAATCGATCAATAAATATCTACGAAGACAGCAGTGGTGGGTTGCCACTGGATCGGCCCGGATCGGGCAAACCTGTAGCGACAGTTACGGGAGGCTCCACCCACTCACCTGGATGCTTCCTGGAAAAGCGCTCAAGCACTTCCGCACCCACAAGCAAACCGGTAGCAACAGGTTTTGAAAACCCACTCCCGGAACACAGGGATTGAAACAAGAGCTAGTGCCCTAACGTAATGCTATATTTAGGGGAGATTGTTGCTCAGGTTTCCCCCGGCCATTAAATATAAGAACATTGCAAAGTTTAGGAGAACTCCAAGCAAACTCTAGTTCTGAGTCTGAAGAGCCTCTTGAGTGTTGTACACAGTACACAGATCTACGCATTTCCCATGCAATTTTAATTCATGTCTCGGGTGCTTGGGGGAAAAGAAAAGAAAAAAAAAGATACTCACTTAACAAGCCCTTGTATGCCACAACCAGAATGTACGGTAACATCAGAAATTGTTTGTATCTGTGTCCCAAACCACCAGTACATGCCTTTTCTCTCTCTCTCTCTCTTCTTCTTCTTGCAGGAGGAAAAAGTCACTTCGGTGTTTCGTGGCAGCTGCAGAAGAGGGAAGAGAGAGACACGTCTGAATTCTCCCATACACCTTGGAGCGATCCGATCCGTGAGGTTTATTCAGGAACAATCCCCCTCCATCCTTTCTCAACGTTGGCCTAGCAAACTTGACAATAGCAGAAATGGATTTTTTCCCCTTTTCTTCCTTCCTTCCTTCCCTTTATTTCTTTATTTTTGCAAACAAGCAATCTGTGAAGATAGCAAAATAAATAACAGAGGGAAAAAACATTTAGGGCAGCCTGGTTTGAAACCATTGAGAATATTTTTTTAAAAAAAAAAACAAAAAAACTGGAAAGGGGCACGCTTTTCTCAGAAGCTGCGAAAGCATTTGTTTTGCTCATTTTGTTTTTCCCGTTTTATTGAGGATTGGCGTGGAGTCAATCGTGTAATAACTTTCATGTTTCCTTTTTTTTTTCTTTTTTCCCCCCCTCCTTATGACTGGCTCGGGCTTTTAAAGGGCCTTTCAATAGCCATCCTGAAATAAGGGGAAGGGGGGGGGGAAGGGGGAAATATCTGGAGCGATTCATTATAATAGAGCCTACTTTTACAGGAAAGAAAGCTAAAATGTGTTTTATACCGGGGAACCATTGTTTCTTTAATCTGTATAGCATTTAAAGGCTAAACTTTAAAAGCTCCTATCACCATGACATCTAATCTGTTCCAATAACAGGCATTTAATGCTGCTTTTAAGTGGCATATTTGAAAGCATTCATGAAAAGCCCAAATCTCCGGTTTTATTTGTTAGAGCTGCTTGAATTCTCTACATTCTCTCTCTCTCTCTCCCTCCCTCCCTCCTTCCCTCCCTCTCTCTCTTTCTCTCCTTCCTTCCCTCCCTCTCTCACTCACTCCCTCCCTCTCTCTTTCTCTCCTTCCCTCCCTCCCTCCCTCACACACACTCACTCTCACTCACTCCCTCTCCTTCTCCCTCTCCCTTACACACACACTCCTTCTCTCTCTCTCTCTCTCACACACACACTTTCTCTCTCTCCCTCCCTCTCACACTCTCACTCTCTCACACACATACACTTTCCCTCCCTCCCTCCCTCTCCCTCCCTCTCTCTCACACACACTCTCTCCCCCCCATACACACATTCTCACTCACTCCGTCCCTCTCCCCCTCTCCCCCTCCCTCCCTCTCACACACATACTTACTCCCTCTCCCTCTCTCTCACACTCTCACACACACTCTCTCCCCCCCATACACACACTCTCCCTCACTCCCTCCCTCCCTCTCCATCCCTCTCTCTCACACACACTCTCTCCCCCCCATACACACACTCTCACTCACCCCCTCTCTCCCTCCCTCTCTCTCTCCCTCCCTCTCACACACACATTCTCTCACTCACTCCCTCTCCATCTCCCTCTCTCTCTCCCTCTCCCTCTCCCTCTCACACTCTCTCTCACTCTCCCTCCCTCCCTCCCTCCCTCTTTCCCTCTCTCTCTCACGCACACACTTTTTTTAGATAATACATTCTTTTGGGTAGACAATGTATACATTCTAAGATAGGAGCAAGGAAAGAGATTCCTAGATGTGTAATATCTCAGGGGAGGTTTTCAAGAATAGACTGGGCAATCATTTGTCTGGAACGGTACAGGGCAGGGATGGCTAACCTTTTTGCCATCGTGTGCCAGGAGCAAGGGGAGCACCGGGGGGGGGGGGTGTCACGTGCGTGCATGCCCACACTCATAATTCTATGAGCCATGCACATGCACATACCATCCCCCCACATTCTCCACACTCCTGGCACGTGATGGCCCGGTGGGCCCATTTTTCTCTCTCCCCAGGCTCCAGAGCCTTTCTAGGAGTCTAGGGAGCAAAAACGGCTTTCCCCACCACTCCCCTGGAGACCCTCCAGAGGTCAGAAATGGCCTGTTTTCCAACTTCCAGAAGTTGGCCATTTTCGGCCTCCGGAGGGCTTCCAGGGGGATGGGGAAGGCTGTTTTCGCCCTCCCCAGACTCCTAGAAAGGCTCTGGAGCCACCACCCCCCGAGGCCCTCCGGAGGCAAGAAACAGCCTATTTCCCTACTTCTGGTGGATCCAGAAAGCCTGAAAGTCAGCTGGCATGCGCCAGAGCTGAGTTCACCTCCCCATCAATATGGCTGCATGTGCCACCTGTGGCATGCATGCCATAGGTTCCCCATCATGGGTATAGAGTCTCCTGCTCAGAGAGCACCAGAGACCCCAAAGTTGTTGTCCCCGTAACTTCTTGAAAACCCTACTCCCTTCTAGCACTGATGATGTTACATCTTTGGGTCATCAAATGTCTTCAAGGAAATCACCAAGCTCAGAGAGCACCGAGGACCTCTCATTTCATCCCTGAGCGACAAATATTTGTTGAAAACAAGCACACTTGCTTCTGGGTCCCACCTTGAGACAGAAAGGCACTGCCATGAAATCAGAACCGCCTCTTCTACTCGCTCCTTCACCAACCCATAAAAGTCATCTCTCCCTCTCTCCCAAGAGAAGCTGCTGCTTTTGCAACTCTGTCATCTCATTGACTGATGTCACCCTTCGTCCTGTTGAGCTTCATCTTCGCGTTGGCTTCCCTTTTGAGTTTCCCCTCCTTCCCCCTTTCCAATTTCTCTTCTTAGAAAGTCCGTGGAAGGCATTTTCAACCTTACAGAGCTCATGTAATTATCCCCATCAAAACTAAGTGACAATACAATGCCACTTAACAAAGAAAAAAGAAGGTTTTTTTGGCTTCAAAGCCTTTGACCGCAATTCTAGGAGCCAGGAAAAAAAAAAATCTTCGAGTGGTGCCTTGAAGCTATCAAAGAGGCTGATACAAATGCGGGGAAAGCCTCTTAAAACTGTTGAAACAGTCGCAAAGAAGCCTCAGAACGGAAAGTTGTGTAGCCCTTTTTTTTTTTTTTTTTTGCCTTTAGAACTGGGTGAGCCTATTACTTTATAGAGGCAGCTTCAAAAGAAGGCTTCGTGTAAGCCGTCAAAGCACAGCAAGCTTTTGAAGATCTGCCCACAACTCTAATAGTTAAGGCAGCATCGGCTTGTCTTGTGTTTCCCCCCATCCCCACCCCTTTGGATTTATTTAGAGGGAAAAAATGTAATGCAATTTAGTGCCAGGTTAAAAATAATGGGATGCACAGAGATGGACAGACTGACAAAAAAATAAATAAAATACAGGGAAAGGAAGACACAGGCTATTATTTAATTTGGCACAAATGGTATGATTGGCTAGAGAAAAAGAAGATAAAAGAAGGGAATACCACCCAAGGATATGAAAATGAGGAAATGGAATTGCATATCGTCAAATAAATATCGTTATATAATGAAAGAGATACATATTTAGATATACAAATATATAATTGCCATGATAACTCTACTATCAAAGAACAAGTGTTATGACTTGATTTTAATGTGTAGTTCGTTTTTGTATAGTAAGTTTATTTGTATGTACGTATATTTATGTTTTGTTTTATGTCAATAAAAAGAAAAAAAAATAGTGCCAAGTTAAGTAACATCTAGAGCAGGGATGTTAAACTTGATTTCATTGATGGCCCCATCAGGGTTAGAATAGAATAACAGAGTTGGAAGGGACCTTGGAGATCTTCTAGTCCAACCCCCCGCTTACGCAGGAAACCCTACACCACTTCAGACAAATGGTTATCCAATCTCTTCTTAAAAACTTCCAATGTTGGAGCATTCACAACTTCTGGAGACAAGTCGTTCCACCGATTCATTGTTCTAAACAATGCAAACCAGTAGGGAAAGTAAGTGAATACAGATAGCTCAACAGGCTAAATAGCCTGTTATTAACATTCAGCTGTCTGCAATTATTGCAAGTTCGAGGCTCAAGGTTGACTCAGCCTTCCATCCTTTCTAAGGTAGGTAAATTGAGGACCCAGTTTGTGGGGGCAATAAGCTGACTTTGTATAAAAATTTACAAAAGTAGGACGGCTATTGCTTAATGCATTGTAAGCTGCCCTGAGTCTCCGGAGAAGGGTGGCATATAAATCTAATTAAAAAAATAAACTGTCAGGAAATTTCTCCTTAGTTCTAGGTTGCTTCTCTCCTGGATTAGTTTCCATCAGGATGAAATGCTCCCGGATCGGACCGGATCACTCGGTCCGGTAATGATATTGGCCGTTGGTTCGGCAATCCGGTAGCGATGGAGGAGCAAAGCTCCGCCCACCCACCCGGGTGTCATTACTTCCTGGTTTTAACCAGGAAGTAATGTGTTTTGCGCATACGCAGAAATTCTGTGCGCGGTGCGCATGCTTCCGAACCAGTAAGGAAGGTAAATAGATTTCATCCCTGGTTTCCACCCATTGCTACTTGTCCTGCCCTCAGGTGCTTTGGAGAATAGCTTCACTCCTTCTTCTTTGTGGCAGCCCTCAAATATTGGAAGACTGCTATCATGTCTCCCCTAGTCCTTCTTTTCATTAAACTAGACATACCCAGTTCCTGCAACCGTTCTTCATATGTTCTAGTAAATGAGGACCCAAACTGTTGAGGGCAAGATGCTGACTCTGTAAATCGCTTAGAGAGGGCTATAAAGCACTGTGAAGCAGTATATAAGTCTAAGTGCTATTGCTATTGCCCTTCCTTCCTTCCTTCCTTCCTTCCTTCCTTCCTTCCTTCCTTCTATCCATCCATCCATCCATCCATTCATCCATGGTAGCACAGTAGTTAGAATGCAGTATTGCAGGCTGACTCTGCCGACTGCCAGCAGTTCAATCCTGATTGGCTCAAGGTTGACTCAGTCTTCCATCCTTCTGAGGTGGGTAAAATGAGGATCCAGATTGTTGTGGGCAAAATGCTGATTCTGTAAAACCATTTAGAGAGGGCTGTAAAGTACTGTAAAGCAGTATATAAGTCTAAGTGCCATTGCTATTGCTACATATGTTTTTTTTAATGTCTCCAAGTCTGTTTGGACTCCTGGTGACTGCCCCCTTTGGTTTTCTCGATGGCGCTTTTTGGAAATAGTTGGCTTTTTGTCCTTTTCTTCCCCAGGGCTGAGACAAAGAGGGACCGGCTCAAGATCACCCCATCTGGCTTTGCATCTAAGGCAGGAGTAGAATTCACAACCTCCTGGTTTGTAAACAGACACCTCCATCACTACGTTGAAACTGGCTTTCCCTATGTTGGTTACCTCTGTACTAATTAGAATTGTCAGGGTCATCTGCATGCTGCAGAGTTAATGTAACATGTAGGTTGACCCAAAGAGCACTTCTTCACAATGTCAGAGGGAGGTCTCCTTGGCCATATGGACCACAAGCTGTTCCAATTTCAACCAAGTCCTGCAAAAAAGAACGAGTAAACTACAAATAGGCACCGGCATGAGGGTTGCAGAATAACGTGATTCCAGATAATTGACGATTTGCCTGAGCAGTTCTGAAGAGAAATCCATTACCTGCATTTTTCGGGAAAGCCCAGTGAAGGAAAATTAACCCACAAAATAAAAGATGTCACAGAATGGGAGCGTTCATGTAGAAGCGAGCATGAGGCGCTGTTATAAATCCTCTCCACATATTCCGAGGAGGTTTGGAAACATCTCGATCATGCTTTAAATGGGACGCCTCTGTGTGAAAAAAAGCTCTACCCCATTTGAAGCACCAGGAAAGCGTGAGATTCTAAGTAAGAAACGGGTCAGCCATGCTAATGTTGCCTGTGGTTTCAGTCCTCTTCCCAATCAGTCTTGCTGGGTAAATCCAAATTTGACGCAAGAAATTGCTTATAGAGTAGAAATACTTATTCGGGTTCATGGAGGAGCTGTCCAGCAGCTAAGGACTGACAAAGTTGGTTACTGTTTTCCTCTGCTCTTTTTCTTTCTTGGCTTTGGATTATGGTTGAGATCCAGAACTTGCTTCTTGCTTGCAAGTAGGACTTTGAGTCTCTCTCTCTCTGCTCCTTCTCTTTCTTGGCTTTGGATTATGGTCGAGATCCAGAACTTTGCTTCTTGCTTGCAAGTAGGACTTTGGGAAAAGTCAAAGTACAATGACCAACATGCTGACACTGTCCTATTCTCTCTCCAGTTTTGTGCTATCCCTTTAAATCCATTTCTCTGAAAGAGCTCATAGGTTTTACCAGAATCTTCATGGGGTCCATGCCCCCCTCCCCCAAATAAATTAAGAATCTCAGCTTTATTTAGCAGATTGTTTCAGGAAAGCTATTAATTTATCTCATTCTAAGCAGTGCTTCTCAACCATGGTAGCTTCAAGATGTGTAGACTTCAACTCCCAGAATTCCTGACTGGGGCATTCTGGGAGTTGAAGTCCACACACCTTAAAGCTGCTAAATTGAAAGATGCTGAGTTAGAAAGGGGTTTTATATATATGTATGTATGTATGTATGTATGTATGTATGTATGTATGTATGTAGGTCTTTGGTTATTCGGGTCTTCTCCCACGTAGAATTGGAAGTATCTTGGCGACGTTTCGACAAAGTCTCATTCGTCATCTTCAGGCTGGTGTTCTCGGCTTCGTTCTTCCAGGAGCAATGTGAGATTGCAGCTGACCCTTCCTTTTAACTACTAGTGGGGGTGTGAGCTGATTGGGTGGGAGCTTGTCTGTGTTCTGATTGGGTGGAGGAGCAAAAATATTAAAAAAAAACATACAAAAATAGCTTGTCGGCTATATGATACTGTCTGGATGGCCCATGAGATTGGGCTGAAAGGCAAAAATTGGAGATTTGTGATATCTCCTCCATTCGTGGTAATCCAGGATGACTTAATACAAAAAAAAAACAAACATACATACATACATACATACATACATACATACATACATACATATATATATATATATATATATATATATATATATATAAATGATTATTTACTAGTTGTAGAGTATATGCTATTAGAGATATAGTCCTGGAACATCATTATTTACCAGTTCTCCATTTCCACTCAGATTTCACAAGTTCATCCTTTGTCTTGGAGAAAGTCAACAAAAAGAAAACTTTCTTGCAGGTTTGGAAATTGGGCTGTTTGGGAGGGTCTGGCCTGAGCCACAGATAATGCCAGGAACTGGGGAATACACCTCTAATCCTGGCTAAGACTAGGCCCAAACAATATTATTTATTGGTTGGTTGGTTGGTTGGTTGGTTGGTTGGTTGGTTGGTTAGTCAAGTATGTATAAGATAATAGATATAAGTATAAACATGATTATGAATACAGGAAATGGATACAAATAAATGGGGACAGTAGGACGAGGACGGTAGGCACACTGGTGCGCTTATGCACGCCCCTTACAGACCTCTTAGGAATGGGGTGAGGTCAACAGTAGACAGTTTAAGGTTAAAGTTTTGGAGGTTTGGGGAAGAAACTACAGAGTCAGGTAGTGCAGAGTCAGATAGTTGTTTTGGTTGAAACTGAAGTAGTCATTGGCTAGTAGGACATTATAGCAGATGATTTTATGTACTACGCTTAGGTCAGACCGAAGGCAGCGTAGTTCTAAATTGTCTAATCCCAAAATTGCAAGACTGGTGGCATAAGGGATTCTGTTGTGAGTAGAGGAGTGGAGGACTCTTCTTGTGTAACACCTCTGGACTCACTCAATTGTATTATTGTCTGATATACAGTGCGGGTTCCAGACCGATGAGCTGTATTCGAGAATTGATCTAGCAAAGGTTTTGTATGCCCTAGTTTGCAGTACAACATTACCGGAGAAGAAGATTCGCAAGATTAGGTTAACAACTCTTAATGCCTTTTGGGCAATGCTGTTACAGTGAGCTCTGGCACTTAGATCATTTGAATCATTTTTCAGAGGATGTTGGCAATGTTGGGCAGGTAATTCACAAGTTGATCAAGTGACATCTGTCTTTATTTTACCATCTGTTAAAAGGACAAAATGCTGTGAGTGGCAGATTTTTTTTGCTTATATTTTTAAATGTTTTCCAGACTGGTGTTCAGAATATCAGTCTGAGCTAACATAATGTGATCCCAGCCGTAGTTTGCAAAGAAATAAAAATGGCCCTCGCCAGCTGCTGATATCCAAGCTATGTTCACACAAGACCCTGACATGAGCCAAGCAACCACTGAGTGGTTAACCTACTGAGTTAGCCAAAGCTTCCTGTGTGGTTAGTTGATTGTACCAGTGTATACCAGTATATAACAGAGTCGGAAGTCAACCCAAGGTATGCATTCTGTAGTGAATATTGTCAATGCAAAAAAGGGGGGGGGGGTCTTTTGTGCACGTACCGTATTTTTTGGACTATAAAGCACATCTAAATTTAGAAGAGGAAAACAACCAAAAAAAAAGTTTTTGGCCTCCCTTTTTTCGGTCCTTTTTTCAGCCCTTTTCCAATCTTTTTTCAGCCTGTTTCCAAGGCTTTTTTCAACCCATTTTTGAGGCTTTTTTTGGCCCGTTTTGGGGGCTTTTTCCAGCCTGTTTGATATGGATGGGGGGGGGGAGAGAGAGAGAGAGAGAGAGGGAGGGAGAGGGAGAGGGGATAGAGATTGAGATAGAGATATAGAGATAGAGATGGTAGATAGAGAGATAGATAGAGATAGAGATAGAGATAGAGATAGAGATAGAGATAGAGATAGAGATAGAGATAGAGATGATACAGATTGAGATAGAGATGGTAGAGAGAGAGAGAGATGATAGATAGAGAGATAGATAGTGATAGAGATAGAGATGGTAGATAGAGAGATAGAGAAAGAAAGAGATAGAGATAGAGATAGAGATAGAGATAGAGATAGAGATAGAGATAGAGATAGAGATGATACAGATTGAGATAGAGATGGTAGATAGAGAGATAGATAGTGATAGAGATAGAGATGGTAGATAGAGAGATAGAGAAAGAAAGAAAAAGATAGAGATAGAAATAGAGATAGAGATAGAGATAGAGATAGAGATAGAGATAGAGATAGAGATAGAGATAGAGATAGAGATAGAGATAGAGATAGAGATAGAGATAGATTGAGATAGAGATGGAGAGAGAGAGAGAGAGAGAGAGAGAGAGAGAGAGAGAGAGAGAGAGAGAGAGAGAGATTGCTCAGCTGAGGGCTTCACGCCAATACAATAATCTTAACACCTTGTCCTCTGTTCCTCCCCTTGAAAACATTTCTGCAAGTATATATCATGCAAGTGCTCATTCTTCATCTAGACAGAACCCTTTCAAAGATGAAATTCCAACCAAAACAGGTTTGCATTGATTTACGCCCATTAGGAAGGCTGACGTCTCATCGCACTGGTCCTGACACACACCAGAGTGGCTGCAGACAGCTTGACAAAAGAGATCCGTTTTTTAATGTTGGTGTGTGTGTGTGTGTGCAAATGGAAATCACAACATCTATTCTTCTAAGCATCTCCTGCCTTGCCTCATTTCAATTGTAGGGCTTTTCACTACTGCTAAAAGAAAACAAAGCGAGTTGAAGGAAATGTGAGGCTCACGGCGCATTTGAGTCATTCGTTCCTACATCCGTATCAGCCAAGTAAATATTGGTGGTCCGCAAAAAAAATTATTTGCATTTTTTATATTGCACTAAATCAGGGATCCTCACACTACGGCCCCTGGGATGGATATGTGCAATAAACATTTGTGTTGCTGCAGAGAGTCTCCCCCTTCAGGGTCTTTTTGAGGGTCGGAGGGGGCCAGAAATCCTGACTCGGGATCTGCTTTGGCCTCCTGGTGCACGGCTTTGAGTGAAGGCTGGAGGGAAGTACCACTGATGGTGAAGAGCCGGAGGGCCTCGTTCCAGTGGGACTGCCTCATGGCCTGGAACTGGCTGACCATCTCAGCCCACTGAGCCTCCAGGTGCCTGTACCTGGTCTTCCCTCTGCTTGGAAAGCCTATGCTCCTAGTCCTCAGTGAGGTGCTTCTGCTGAGCCTCCTTCTCGGTCAGAGTCAATTTGAACGGAGCTGTTTTGCCAACTCTTTCTCCTGGTGACTGCTTAGCTCCAGCAACTGCTTCCTGTTGGGGGCCTAAGGAGCCCAGGCGGAGAGGCGAGGACTGGCTGGGAGGGGAGGGGTGAGTACAGGCTGATGAGGTGCCCCACAACATTGAGTTGGCCATGCCCACCCAGTCACATGATCGCCTAGCCACGCCCACCCAACTGGCCAGTAGGCAGATCATATTAGTGGTCCGCGGGATTTAAAATTATGAATTTAGTGGTCCCTGAGGTCCAAAAGTTTGGGGAACTGAACCCAGATGGACATTTCTTCCAACACATATAAATATGTAAGAGAAGAGTCTGGACCAACCTATCTAAGATCTATCAAAAGTTTGGGGATAGTCCCAAAAAGCTATTCAAAGACCCCAATTATTGTCAATCTGGTTATTTTCTTAAATTCACCCCCTTTTTTTAGCTTCCCTACCCGCTTATAAAAGGAAAATTACTTTAGCAAGAATTTCCCTGAAGAGGCCAAAACCTACTCAACCCAATCTTCTAAATTCCTAATGCCCATTTTGCTTGTACGTCTACAATACATCCTTCCCCAGTTGGCTGCAGATAACAAGGTCCTCTGGGTAGACTAAACCGGCATTTTCCAAAGCCTTTATTTTATTGCCTCATTTTAATCATTGAACCTTAACAATGAGCCCAAAACTCCCTATTTCTCACAGATGACACAATACGGTCCAGTGGCTAGCTAATTTCCCCCTCTCCGTAAAATCGAGAACGATATGGAAAACAATGGGCTAAAAGCTAAGGATGTTTTGGCATGCTAAAAGCTTCTTTAGTTGTTATGTGGCTGTCTAGGGAATATGTACAAGTCCTAGGAGGTTTTTGTTGTTCCTGCTTTTCCTAGAATAGGACACAGATGTTCCATTTTTGTCAATCCAAAAACCCTTTGGAATTCAAGGCTTAGCTTCACTTCTAAGGGGTTGCCACTAAGTAGAAGGGGTCACTTTACAAAGCCCCTGAAGGCTGGACAAGAAGTAATGGATGGAAACTAATAAGGAGAGAAGCAACGTCGAACTAAGGAGAGATTTCCTGACAGTGAGAACAATTAATCAGGGGAATGACTTGCCTCCAGAAGTGGTGGGTGTGTTGAGGAATTAGCAGAGCAACCCTAGAGTAGCAAGGGTGTGCACATTAAAGCAACTGAGAGCAGTTGCAAATAATCACAGTCAACACACAGATACACTGAGTTGTGTTTACTTTTAGGAAAATAGTAATAAAGCACTATAGTATAAAGTAATAAAGTAATAAAGTAATAATGAACTGTTGTAAATCAAGGACTACCTGTACAGGTAATTCACGATTGACAAACATAAACACCATTACGGTGGCGCAGTGGTTAGAGTGCAGTACGACAGGCTACTTCTGCTGACTGCCAGCTGACTGCAATTTGGCAGTTCGAATCTCATCAGTCTCAAGGTTGACTCAGCCTTCCCTCCTTCCAAGATGGTTAAAATGAGGGCCCAGATTGTTGGGGACAAAAGGCTAACTCTGTAAACCGCTTAGAGAGGGTTATAAAGCACTGGGAAGCAGTATATAAGTCTAAGTGTTGTTGCTATTGCTGTAGATGATTGAATGTTGCATTAGGAGCCCTGGTGGCTCAATGGTTAGAATGCAGTATTTCAGGCTAACTCTGCTGACTGCCAAGAGTTCGATCCTGACCGGCTCAAGGTTGATTCAGCCTTCCATCCTTCTGAGGTGGGTAAGATGAGGAGCCAGATTGTTGGGGGCAAGAGGCTGACTCTGTAAAACTGCTTAGAGAGAAAGCACTTTGAAGCGGTATATAAGTCTAGGCGCTATTGCTATATTCCTTCCTTCCTTCCTTCCTTCCTTCCCTCCCTCCCTCCTTCCTTCCTTCCTTCCATCCATCCATGGTGCACAGTGGTTAGAATGCAGTATTGCAGGCTAACTCTGCCGTCTGTCAGAAGTTCGATCCTGACCAGCTCAAGGTTGACTCAGCTTTCCATCCTTCCAACGTGGGTCAAATGAGGACCCAGATTGTTGGGGGCAAATAGGCTGACTCTGTAAACCGCTTAGAAAGGGCTGTAAAAGCCCTGTGAAGCGGTATATAAGTCTAACTGCTATTGCTATACTGTATACAGCTTGTCTAAAAAAGCTCAAAATGAACAAAAGCAAGATTATCAACTCTGCAGATCTCCACATCTTTTAAAGCAGGCGGCCCTGCACTTCACACCGCCTTACCAATTCTTAGGAGTAAGAAGCTTCCAGCCTCCTTTAATTGTATCTCAGTTGGTAAACCCGGTAAGATTCTACGGTGGAGGGAAATCCTATAATGTCATTTGCAGTTCTTCACCTCTCTGTGATCACTTCATAATAGCTTTGGGCCAAGGTTGAGTAAATCAATAGAGCTACATCAATCAATGCCTGGCTATTAATAGATTTATATCAGCCCTGTTTATTTCTTCTTCCCATCATTATTGCTGGCCCTATAACACTGGTGTGTTATGTCACAGAGGAATGTCAACCTGTCTTAAATCTAAGATTTGCAAAACATCCATCCGCCCTGTTGCACCATATGGCAGTGTATGCTGGGCAGCAACAACAGAGACCGAAAGCTCTCTCCATGCTTTGGAAATGTGAAGACTCCGTTGGATATCGGGCATCTCCCCTTCTTGACCACATCACAAATGACAACCGTTCGACAGCATTTTGGTGTGGCACCAATTATAGAGAAGGTGAGAGAAAGCTGGCTCTGCTGGGATGGATGTGTACAGAGAGCAGCACCTTCCACCATGGCCAAGACTGCCTACCAACTAGAAGTCAATAGCCGGCTTCTTCATCAATGGTGGAGGAGGAGGAGGAGGAGGAGGAGGAGGAGGAGGAGGAGGAGGGGAAGGGGAAGGGGAAGGGGAAGGGGAAGGAGAAGGAGGGGAAGGGGAAGAGGAAGGGGAAGAGGAAGAAGGAGGAGGAGGAGGAGGAGGAGGAGGAGAAAAAGAAGGAGAAGGAGGGGAAGGGGAAGAAGAAGGAGGAGGAGGAGGAGGAGGAGAAAAAGAAGGAGACGGAGGGGAAGGGGAAGGAGGAGGAGGAGGAGGAGGAGGAGGAGAATGATTTTTCTATAACACGGTCAATCAAAACCAAGCCATAGGGTGTGACCTTTGGGCTTAACCAGGAGAGTGATTCAGTTTGTAATTGTCCTAAGCCAAACAGCAATAGCACTTAGACTTATACACCACTATATATACAGTGCTTTTCAGCTCTCTCTAAGCGGTTTACAGAGTCAGCATATTTTCCCCAATAATCTAGGTCAGGGGTCTGCAACCTTAAACACTCAAAGAGCCATTTAGACCCGTTTCCCACAGGAACGAAAACACCGGGAGTCACAAAACCCGGGTGGGTGTGGACAACTCAACATCACTCACTTCCATCAGTCACATGACCCCCCATGCCCCAGCCATGCCTACCTGGCCGGTCATTAGGACAAAGAACCAGTTGTTAAAAAACACCAGGAACCACAAAACCCTTTTGACATCTCTCTCCCTCCCCTCCCTCTCCCTTCTCTCTCCTTCTTTCTCTCCCCCCCCCTCTCTCTCTGTATCTCTCTGTCTCTGCCCTGGCTCCTTCTCCATCCCCTGCCCTTGCCCTTTCCTTCTCAGGCCAGGCAAGGAGTGACTGGGAGGGGAAGGTGAGGGGCGGGGCCAGCCAATGGTGGGATCACCCGACACGGAGCCACAGCAGAGGACCCAAAGAGCCACATGCGGCTCCCGAGCCACAGGTTGCTGACACCTGATCTGTGTCCTCAATTTACCCATCTCAGAAGGCTGAGTCAAATGTTGGTTTCATTCTGGTTTGACCAAGATCTCGTCATCTGGCCTACATGTAAATGCTAAGCTATAAAGCCCGATTAACAAACTTTTCAGGCTGAATAAACACCTTCTCCCCCACCACACACACACCGGAGTTTGCCCCACGATCCTTAAAAAAACACAAGAGTGAGGCAGCTACCCAAAAAAACCACCATTTTTTGCATGCTCTTAAGGTCTGTAAGCCTCTTTACCCAAATCTTATGCCACTCCCTGAGAATTAATTTAGACTGACTTACGAGATAAAACATATGCATTTATATCTCTCATGTTGTTATTCTGAGCCCTGTATTATTACTGCAAGTGGAGCCTTAATTGCCTTCCTTGTTATCCATTATCTAAGGACGTATTCTATGATATCCCCTATAATGAAAGGACTATTCAGATCACATCTTGAGTAGCATTAATGGTTGGAGATAGTTGGATGTGCAAAGAAAAGGATGCGGGGAGTTAAAACACACACACACACACACACACACACACACAAGAGGATAGAATTTTTCGAGTGTGTAAGTTTTTCAAGAACTTCAAAGCACTACAAATGAATGCTGATTTTCTGCACGACAGAAAATGTTCAGAAAGAATGTGTGCTCAGCCTCTCTTTCTCTCTTGACCCAAGAGAAGTGGATGATGATTTATATCAATATAAAGGTTTAAAATAATATTAATTGCAAATAGCAAATGGATAGACTCAGTTACAGCAGTGATGAGTGCTGTTGTGGTCCGCTGGCAGCGGAGTCGGACAGCGATGTGGTTGAGGAAGAACATGGCCAGTCCTGGAGGCTGGGGAAGGCCCAGATGAGGGCTCTGCGTCGGAGACAGAGATGGAGCCACAGCCATCGGGGAGTGAGGTGCAGACTCCGGAGCCTCCTGAGGCTGACAGTAGAGAGGCAGAAGAAGAAGAGGAGCCTGTTCCTAGTGCACACATGAGAAGAGCTGCCAGAAGGCAGGAGCAACTAAAGCAAAGGGGACAACTCGGGAGTAGGGCCAAGAGATGATTGGCCTCTCCAATAAGGCTTAAAAGACCAGCAACAGCTCTTGGGCTCTTTGTCGGAAAACAATGTTGATAGACTTCTTGTCTTGCTGCACTTATCTCTGGTCGGCGTCTTCTGCTAATGAACTTTTGCCAAGAGAAGCCTTTGGCAGTTTGCCTAATTATACCAAGGTTGGTGATTAGACTGAAGAATTTGTGTTATGAGGAATTTGTTTGAATTTGGACTACCCGGAGAATGAGTTAATTCTCAACTGTTTTAATAAATTCTGTTTGTCTTGCAACTGTTTGCGTCGATTACTTGGGCCTGGGTCACAACAGGTACCCTGTCTGAAGGACCAGGTTGGTGTTCTAACCTAAGCCCCCTTAAAAAGCAGGAAGCAGGAATTGGCCAGAAAAGCTCTTTTATTTACACAACTGTGAATTCCTTTCATTCCCAGTCAGCAAGGCTTGTCCAAATAGTTTTTCAAAGGAATATTTATCAACACAGACCTTATCTTGCTTGGCAAGCTGCCACGTAACTAGTTTCCAAATGCAGTACAAGGCAAAACTTGGCACAGAGTCTCTCAGAGTCACAAACAGAACTTTCCACTCTTGAAACTACCGAATGAACGAATTGTTTCCTGCAAAAGCCCCCTCCCTGTTCGCCCCTTTTTTGTTTCCTATGGGAGGGGCCAATCATCTCCAAGGTGTGGCTTTACTCCCAAGTCGCCCTGCTTTCTGAATTGTTCTTATCTTCTGGCAGCTCTGCACATGTACACACTGGGAACGGGCTCCAGCTGTTCCACTGCCTCACTGCTGTCTGTCTCCCTCTCTGCCTCCAACGCAGAGCTCTCGGCCGAGCTTTTCCCAGCCCCCACGACTGGCCCATGTTCCTCCCCAACCTCCTCAGTGTCTGATTCTGCTGCTAGGTCCGCTGGCCGCTGGCAGGCCACAACAGTTGGGCACAGGTCAATGGGGAGATCTATCACCAAGAAGAGGCATTGACTTGATGGCATATAATCAATAATCAATCAATCTAAGTAATCCCATAATGTCATGAGCCCAATGGATTTCCCCACCCATACAAAATATTGTTGAGCCCACATTACACATTAGTTTCTTTGTTACTCAAAGAATCACTTGGGTAATTCCTAGATTTGGGGCTAAAACCTGGTTTTCAAAGCCAAAGATGTGATTATTTTGGTTTGTCTTTGCACTGTGTTATTTCGGGATGAACAAAAGCATTATTATAATGTGTTTGTTTCCCAATATTCTACAGTCCTTGTGTGCATGTTGTAGTGTTTCTTGGATCCCCTCTTCACCCCCTTTAAGGGTGTTTTTCCTCCTTGAACATTTATTCTCTAGTCTTATTTATATTCCTAATTTAATTTAATTTAATTTAATATAATTTAACTGATATAGATGCTGATCAACTCCAAATTATTCTGGGCAGCTCACAGAGTAACAAAAGAATGCAACACAATTTAGAAACAAAACCAACAAAAAGATCAGAAAAGCAATTAACTCCACCATTTCCAGGAGCGCACATACACAAAATGGTGAATCTGGCCAGCAACAAAACTCAAGTTTCCTTCACCTTAGCCCAAGGCCTGGGAGAAGAGTCAAGTCTTCAAAGCCTCCTAGAGCATTGTTGAGTGCCAGGAGTGGTGGCCTAGGGGTGGAGCTCTTGCCTTGCAATCAGGAGACTGTGAGTTCGATCCTAGGTAGAGGCAGATATTTCTCTCTCTGGGCACACTGAGAATATATCTGCTGAACAAAACTCTGCATTGGCAACAGGAAGGGCATCCGGCCAGTAAAATGCTCTGCTAGCTCCATTCAGTTGTCCAGACTCCATCCCACAAGGGATTATGGGGTCATTAAATGAAGATGACTATGTGGTGGTACGCTGAGAACTACCTTTATATCTTTTAGCTATTATGTAGGCTTTGTCCTACTAAAAGTTATTTTTGATTTTACAAACTGTTTGGTGGTTGGAATACCACAAGGTTAAGCATGACCGTATTTCCATCCCGATTCCAAAAGAAAGCATTTTCGGGCGGCAGACCCGCGATTCCCTTCCTGACTCCAAACATGAGGCCAAAAAAAAAGCGCATCGCATTTCAGGCGGTGGATCTGGCCAGGAGGAAAGAGAAGGTGAGTGTGCTGAGAAGGAGGACGAAGGCACACGGCTCTGCAATGTACAATGGGAAGAAAAGCATTTTCAGATGGCAGCACTGCGATCCCCTCCCCAAATCCAAAACAGTTCACGGTTCCCTGCAATGTGCAGGGAACTGTCCGCTGCCTGAAATGTGACTCTGAGAATTGCATTGGGGAATCCGGCCAATGGGCAGCGGTAGCTGGAAAGGAGGGACGTTTCACTTTATGGACTCCCGTTCGGCTCGGCTCCTGGGCGCAGAGAGGGCTTAGGCAACGGCATCAACGGCTCTGCACATTGCTGGGGAGTGAAATCATCATGACCATTGTCTACTCTGAGCTGCCCGCTGGGCGGCCAGAGAGGTGACCAGCCGTGAACCGTGGGGCCCACCTTGTTCCCCAAAGCTGCTGGGCAGATTCCCCCCCACCAGACCATCCTGAAGAGGTTTGTTCCTCCCTCTGAATCCCGACCCAGATCCCCGCTGCCTGGAACTGCCCGAAAATGTCTGAAGGGTGGGGGGCCGGTGGGTGGGCGGGGCTACATTTGGACTATAAGACGCACCTAGATTTTCACCCTCTTTTTGGGGGGTAAAAAGGTGCGCCTTATACTCCGAAAAATACGGTAAATATGACCGTATTTACACTACCCGGGTTTTCAAACACCACGAGAATCTAAGGATGTGGATCAACGGACACAACACCTCTTGAAGTAACAGTAAGAGAGTTGGAAGGGACTTTGGAGGTCATCTAGTCCAACCCCTCTGCTCACGCAGATCTATACGGGGGATTCGAACCACCGACTTTTCTGATCGGCATATGGAGCTTCAAGGCAACAAAAGAAGCCAAGTGTGAATTGCCGGGGTTTTACAGTCCATTTAAAATGGACCATTTCACAAACCAAGATACCATAATAGTGAGCACGTTAAAGTGAGATTTTTTTTTTATTTAATTTATATGCCGCCCTTCTCCGGAGACTCCGGCGGCTTACAATACGTTAAGCAATAGCCTTCATATTTTTGTATATACCTGCTTAGTAGGGCTTTTTGGCCCCCTCTGAGCAGTGTTCTATTTTATACAAAGTCAGCTTATTGCCCCCACAATCCGGGTCCTCATTTTACCTATCTCGAAAGGAGGCTGAGTCAGCCTTGAGCCTGGTGAGATTCAAACTTGCAGTAATTGCAGGCAGCTGGTGTCACTTTAACACCACTTTAAACTGCTGCACCACCAAGGTTCTTTGGTGATTGGGAGATTTGCAAGAACAAAAATGAGAGACAATGCCTTTGGTACGCTGCCTTTTCTCCCCTTAGAGGCAAACCAGGCTATTAAAAAAAAAATGCATGAAATGAAAACACAAATGAAATGAAATATGGACAATAATCATAAATCACGGGCTGGGGAATTCCAGAGGAATGAGCCCGCCGTTGGAAAAAAATCTCTGCTGTTTCTCCTTAGAAAACTTCATCGATCTGTATTAAGCACTGTGCCTCTTTCCTTGAAATGCAATTTCAGTTGGTAATGCAGTCTTATTTTATTAAAGGACGGCACTGCAAATGAGCAATGTTTATTATTATTATTTTTAAATCGGCTTGCATTCATTGTATACGTTTCCACGATTCCCTATTCCCTATAAACGTATTCATTGTATACGTTTCCCTATTCCCTATTCCACCATTGGTCCCTATTATAGTCGGCCTTTGTCCTGCAACCATTCGTTTAGTCAACGCTATTCCTAAGTGAATTGTTAAGTGAATCAGGCTTCCCCATTGATTTTGCTGGTCAGGAGGTCGCAATCATGTCATGTTGGGACACAACGATGGCCATAAATATGAACCTGTTCCCAAGCATCTGAATTTTGATCACACTGTCATGGGAATGGTGGAACGATCGTAACTGTGAATAATGGTTGTTAAGTCACCTTTTTCAGTGTCATTGTAACGTCATACTGTCACTAAACAACTGTTGTAAGCCAAAGATTACCTATATATTGTGCAAGAATTAGAAACTATTAATTATGTATTTCCTGATTAAAAGTAAAGGTAAAGGTTCCTCTTGCACATATGTGCTAATCGTTCCCAACTCTAGGGGGCAGTGCTCATCTCTGTTTCAAAGCCGAAGAGCCAGCGCTGTCCAAAGGCATCTCCGTGGTCATGTGGCCAGCATGACTCAATGCCAAAGGCGCACAGGACGCTGTTCCCTTCCCACCAAAGGTGGTCCCTATTTTTCTACTTGCATTTTTTATGTGCTTTTGAACTGCTAGGTTGGCAGAAGCTGGGACAAGTCACGGGAGCTCACCCCTTTACGCGGCACTAGGGATTCGAACCGCTGAACTGCCGACCTTTCGATCGACAAGCTCAGCATCTTAGCCACTGAGTCACCACGTACCAATTTCCTGATTGCCATCTGACAAATTCAGGAAATAAAATCTGACAGCATCCAACCTATAGAATGTGGTCACCAAACCAATAGAAGAAAAAGACCTGATTATGACTTTTTTAAAATATATGTATTTGTGTGTGTGTGTGTGTGTGTGAGAGAGAGAGAGAGAGAGAGAGGGAGGGAGGGAGAGGGAGAGAGGGGGGAGATGGGGAGAGAGGGAGAGAGAGGGAGGGAGAGGGAGGAGGAGGGGAGAGGGAGGGAGAGGGGTAGATGGGGAGGGAGGGAGAGAGGGAGAGAGAGGAAGAGGAGAGGGTGGGAGAGAGGGAGGGAGAGGGTGAGATAGGGAGGGAGGGAGAGGGAGGGAGGGAGGGGGAGGGGAGAGGGAGGGAGGGAGGGGAGAGGGAGGGAGGGAGGGAGAGAAATATTCAGTTATACTGTAATGGCCCTGGAGAAACGACCCTTATCAAATAACCATTTCTGAATTAAAATCTGAACTGAGGAACATCCAGAAGAGCCCTACAGTAAATAATTTTGGATTTGCATACCTTTTAAGTAAATTAACCTGCTCATATGCATAATTGCTTCTTTCTGGGCCAGTGCAGATAGACATAATTATGGCAAGGGAAAGAAAAAAAAAGTGGGGGGGGGAATTCTAGCCAAGAGGCAGGATTAATTTTTTTTTTACGCAACGGTTTTTCTTTTCTTTAATATTTTGAAGGTTGCTCCAGCAGCCTTTTAGCTTTTAATTAAAGGTAACCTATCATGATGATGGAATGTATCCACCATGCTGAACTGCTGCCAAAACTCTTTATTTTTGTAAAATATGAAAGAGAGAGAGAGAGAGAGAGAGAGACAGAGAGAGAGAGAGAGAGAAAGAGGGAGAGACAGGGAGAGAGAGAGAGAGAGAGAGAAAGAGGGAGAGACAGGGAGAGAGAGAGAGAGAGAGAGAGAGAAAGAAAGAGAGAGGGGGGGAGAGAGAGAGAGAGAGAGAGAGAGAGAGACAGAGAGAGAGAGAGACTGAGACTCCATTATCTTGTATCCAGTTCAGAATCCCTGCAATTATTTCAGAACAAAATATGCAACCTGGCATGACACTATAATGAAAGAGTTTGAATGAGATTTAGATAAGTAGTGTCAAGGGTACAGCCTACCTTAATGTGTAAATTCCCGCCTCTTCACATTTCCCCAAACTTCATGACAGGACTGGTAGTTAAACCCAATATGAGATTGGTAGATCGCAGAAGAGATACTATGGATGGTTTATCTAAGTATGGAAGGTTTCTTAGTCATTGACCTCCTCCAAGCTTTCAAGGAACCACCATGGCTAATTTTAACCCTACCTCTGAAAGGTTGAAGTTTCTGTAACATGGAATCCCACGAACCAATACAAGCAAGGTAGGAGAATATCTAAACCACAGGTCAGCAACCTGCAGCTCTGGAGCCGCATGTGGCTCTTTGGGCCCTCTGCTGTGGCTTCCTGTCAGGTGATCCCACCACTGGCTGCCCCCCCCCCTCGTCCTCTCCTCCCAGTCACTCCTCACCTGGCCTGAGAAGGTAAGGGTGACGGCGGGGGATAGAGAAGCAGCCAGGGCAGAGACAGAGAGAGGAGGAGGATAGAGAGAGACATAGAGAGATACAGACAGAGCGGGAGGGAGGGAGGGAGAGGGAGGGAGGGAGGGAGGGAGGGGAGAGAGAGAAACGTCAAAAAAATGTAGTGGTTCCCGGCGTTTTTTAACAACTGGTTCTCTGCTCTAATGACCGGCTGGGTAGGCGTAGCTAGGGGATCATGTGATTGGTGGAAGTGAGTGACATCGAGTTGGCCGTGCCCACCTAGGTTTTGTGGCTCCCAGTGTTTTCTTTTCTGTGGAAAATGGATCCAAATGGCTGAGTATTTAAGGTTGCAGACCCCTGATCTAAACAGTCAAGCAGTAAACAACAGCCTCACTAAGGAACCAGCAGAACCAGAGATATAATGCTACCGGTATGCACCAGTTTGGGCGAACCAGTAGCGGCGGCACATGGTTTGGCGAACTGGTAGCGGCGGCAGCACAAAACTCCGCCCACCCGCCGGGACGTCATTATTTCCTGGTTTTAACCAGGAAGTAACCTGTTTTTGAACCTCTACACATGCAAGGTCCAAAATCGCATGTGGCGCATGGAGTGAGCACTCATGGAGCGTGCACTTCCGAATCGGTAGGGAAAGTAAGTAGATTTCACTCCTGACCAGAACACTCTCTCCAACACCAAGAGAGTAAGCCACTTGTTTCTAAATAGAGAGTAAATATCCACGCTTGAAGACTGATGATGTTACCCAGTTGGGTAATGAAATGTCTACAAGAAAAGAACCAAGCTTAACAAGCACCAAAGATCCCGCAGTCATTGTCCACTTCTTCCTCTTCCTCCTCCTCTTCCTCTCTGCAAACCCCATTCCCTTCTAGCGCAGATGATGTTACCTAGATGGGTAATGAAACAGCGACAAGAACACCACCAAGCTCAGAGAGCACCAAGGACTTCACATGGCCATTACAATCAATCGGTCCATCAATCGAGCAATCAATCAATCTTGCCTTTCTTTTAGGAGCATTCGATCTTCTAAGTCCAAGGAACCTAGCAAGGCAAAATCTTGGAGTTCAGAAGATTCCATGGAGGGAGACCAAGGGTTGTAGCTTCTCATGCCTTTCTTCTCAACCTGTTGGGCAGTGGTGGGATTCAGCCAGAACCGGTTGTTAAGTTTCTGAGCAGTTTGGCAAACTGGTTGTTGGAAGAAATCATTAGGCCAGAGAACCGGTTGTTAAATTATTTGAATCCCACCACTGCTGTTGGCGCATCGCTACTGGAGAACCAGTAGCGGAAATCTTGAGTAGTTCAGAGAACCGGCAAATGCCACCTCTGGCTGGCCCCAGGATGCGGTGGGACTGGGGATTTTGTAGTATCCTTCCCCTGGAGCGGGGTGGGAATGGAGACTTTGGAGTATCCTTCCCCTGGAGTGGGGTGGGAATGGGGATTTTGCAGTATCCTTCCCCTGGAGTGGGGGTGGGAATGGGGATTTTGTGGTATCCTTCCCCTGCCACACCCACCAAGCCACACCCACCCACCAAGCCACACCCACAGAACTGGTAGTTTAAAAAAATGGATTTCACCACTGCATCGCAGCTAAAGAACATGCCGGATTGTTAGGGGATCTCTGGAGACAAAAGGACATCATTTGATTCCAAGAGGCTATTCTTAGCTTAAGGGACACACTTTCTTAAATAAAATATACCGCCCCCCCCCCCCTTTAAATAAGAAGCTTTCATGCAACCCTTTTCTTTCTCTATCTTTGGCATGCATGTATGCAGAGGTGGGCTCAAGCCGGTTCAGACCGCTTCGGGTGAACCAGTAGTTCTGACCAGCAGCTGGGCCCGCCCACTTGCCCCGGCGCTATCCCGTCCGATATAATCGCAGTGCGCATGCTCAGATGGCGCTCAATCACATTTTCACATTCTGGGTGAACCGTTTGTTACAGTATGTGTGATTGTTGCTTATTTTCTAGGATCTTACCCAATAACTCAAGTACAAAATGCAGCTGAATCAGGTTGCTTTATTCATCAAGTGTTTCTATTACAGGTAATCATCTGGAAGTGCATCTGGATCCCTGGGTCACACCTTTTATACCTGGAAGGTGGAGTCAAGGTAAGGAGGGACCACGGGAGGGTCTGGCTGGGTAGGTGGGAGTAACCCTTGCCATGCCATGGGGAACAATGCTAGGCATTTATATTCAACAGTGATGCCCACCTCTGCATGTATGTGTGTGAAATTAGTTTTGCATTCTTTATTTCTCCCGGAGGTGGGGGGGAAATCCCATCCGCTTACAGCAAATTTATATGGCAGACAATCGCCCTGGTTGATTAATACCTAGAGAGGCCCCGGCTTTCAGGATATCATCTGCAGGCTGACAAACAATTTATGATCAAGCACCTAATTGCTTGTAATCGGATCTATCCTTGTAACAAGGCAAGTGACGATCAGCTTGGATGACTTCAGCTGTCGTTGCATTAAGGTGATTTGTTTTTAGCATCTACCAACTCCAATCGAATGCTGTTCAGATACCTGGGGATTGCAGCTGTTGTGGTTTGCCAGGAGCCTGCACAGCTGGCAGCCGAGTTGGACAACAAGGAGGCTGAGGAAGAATATGGGCCAGTCCTGGAGGCTGGGGAAGGCTCAGACGAGGGCTCTGCGTCGGAGGCAGAGATGGGGCCAGGGATATCGGGGAGTGATGTGCGGACTCCGGAGCCTCCAGAGGCTGACAATAGAGAGGCAGAGGAACAGGAGGAGCCTGTTCCTAGTGCATGTATGAGAAGAGCAGCTAAAGAGCAAGAGCAGCTAAACCAAAAAGGACGACTTGGGAGTAGGGCCAAGAGAATGATTGGCCCTTCCCATAAGGCTTTAAAAAAACAGCAAAAGCTCTTGGGCTCTTTGTCAGAAAACAACGTTGATAGACTTGTTCTTGTCGTGCTGCACTTATCTCTGCGTCTTCTGCTTCTGAACTTTTGCCAAGAGAAGCTGTTGGCAGTTTGCCTAATTATACCACAGTTGGTGATTAGACTGAAGAATTTGTGTTATGAAGAATTTGTTTTGATTTGGACTACACTGAGAATGAGTTAATTCTCAGCTGTTCTAATAAAGTCTGTTTGTTTTGGAACTGTTTGCGTCGATTACTACCTACTATGGCCTGGGTCACAACAGCAGCTTTCTCGTTTTCCAGCTGGTACGACCAAGAGCAAAACCAAAAGGCAGATATGGTCAGCGTCAGGGTTCCAAGTAACACACCGAATGGAATCAAAACGCCAAGGCAGGCAATGTTCCTCAAATTATAGATTTAGCAGGCATGTCATATTGCTATATCTGGGGAAACACGACTCTAACAGCCCCCCCCCTCAGGTTTTCCCCCTAGTTAAAAGTAGAACTTTCTTTCCCCTACAGAGGTGGCATTCAGCTGGTTCTGACTGGTTCTGGCGAAACGGTAGCAGAAATTTTGAGTAGTTCAGAGAGTACTGGCAAATAGCACCTCTGGCTGGCCCCATCCTGGTCTATTTGCTGCCTCCCGAATCTCAGCTGATTGAGTCTCAGTGGATCGGCTGGGTCTTCTTTAGTTGCCCTGCACAGGAGAACAGAGCTGGAAAGCAGGTGTCAGGTTTCGAGGTCGTCTCAAATAAAATTGCATTTCAAACAAAGTCTTTGATGAAAAAAAACCCTCTTGTTTATTAAGCACAACATTTTAGATCCGACTCATCATAGCACTCCAAACCGCATTTACTCTAGTGCTAACAGCAGGTTAGTGGGGTAGGGAGGGAATGGGGATTTTGCAATATCCTTCCCCCAGGAGTGGGGTAGGAATGGGGTTTTGCAGTATCCTTCCCCTGCCACGCCCACCAAGCCATGCCTACGAAGCCACACCCACAGAACCGGTAGTAAAAATTTTTGAATCCCACCATGTGTCCCCTACCCAGGTAATCCGTCACATGGTCCAATCAGGCCCCAGTCCAAAGCTCGCTTGGTCTCGGATCCCACCCCCTTGCACCTGGTGGGAAAGTTTTTGATTCTCAGAAGAAAGGATTTTATTATGGCTACAATCCCCTAGCTATCTCTTCCTCCTCCATCTTGTTCCCACAGCTCGACTCGCTTTGCTGTGGCAGCCCTGAAAGTGCCGGGGGGTGGCGAAATGGTTCCAGGGCTAACTGTCAGATTTGTTGTTTTAGCAATGTTTTTCCCCTATCCGTCCTTATATCAACCCTTACAGGTAGTCTTCAACTTACAACAGTCTGTCGAGTGACTGTTCAAACTTACAACGTAGTGAAAAAAAGTGACTTATGACCGTTTTTCACACTTATGACCATTGGAGCATTCCCCCCCCTCCATGGACACATGATTTACATTTGGATGCTTGACGACTGGTTCATATTTATGACCGTTGCAGTGTCCCGGGATCATAATTGATCCCCTTTTTGCGACCTTCTGATGAGCCAAATCAAGCCAGATTCACTTAACAACCGTGTTAGTAATTTAACGACTGCAATGGTTCACTTCACGAATGCGACAAGAAAAGTCATAAAATGGGGGAGGGGCAAAACTCATTTAACGAATGTCTCACTTAGCAACATAAATTCCGGGCTCAATTCTGGTCATAAGTCAAGGACTACCTGTGTTAGACAGATGTGCTATGGCCCTATGCGAGATCAGTGGAACTGACCTTCCTGCCAACCGAGGAATTCTGGGAGTTGAAGTCCATATATCTTCACATCAGCAACATTTGGAAAACACTGCTTTAGGCATTGTTACAGAGCTGTGTTCCCTGTCAATCAAAAAACTCCAAAACGTCAGGTTTACAGCCTGCTTGTCAAATGCCCAAGCGTCTTCCATGTGAAACGTATTGCATTTATTAATAAATAAACCGCTGTTCTATGTTCTACTGTTTTTAATTTTAAAAGACGTTGATGTCTTTTTTCAAAAAAATAAATAAAAATAAGCAAAACAAGAATGCAATTTCTTTTCTCCCTCAGGTTTGCTCTTGTTTGGCATTTCATCAGAGTACGTCCTTCCTTATTGTCCCTTTTTCTTTTTTCCACCCAAAACATGGGAAGCACATTTGATTTCAACCCACTTAAGAAGGTTTTTTTTTAAACCTCTGCAAGGAAAGGAAAGGGGGTGGGGGGAAACGAGAGTTGTATTTTCACTCTTTTAATTGCATTTCTTTTTCTTTTAAGGAAGGGCATCCTTTCAATAATTGAATTCCAGTATGAAAGTTGCCCTCCAGAAGATATATGCTGGAAAGGAGAAATTTTAAATGATTTATATATATATATATATATTTTCTGTTCAATTCTGTTCAAATGTTCAAGCCATTCCATATGCCCCGGGCTCAATTTTATTGCCCTGAGTATCAACAGCCTGAAATTTGCATTAACCCTTTTTCTACAAGAAATTTGCATTAACCCTTTTTCTACGATGACTACCCCAGATTGAATTTTAGATAGAAGAAACCACATGGCTTAGCAAGGGGGGACAAAGTCCCGGGTCAAAGAACTGGGGATCATGATCAAATACAACAATCAAAGAACACCAAGGACTCCACACAATAATCAGAGAAAGTGAAAGAAGTTAGACCATAAATCATAATAATAAGATAGGAAGGGACCTTGGAAGTCTTCCAGTCCAACTCTCTTCTCAAGTAGAAGATCCCATACCATTCCACAAATGCCTGTCCAGTTTCTTCTTGGAAACCTCCAATGATGGCCTTCTGAAGGCAAGTTATTCCACTGATTAATTGTTCTCACTGTCACGAAATTTCTCCTCTAGTTCTTGGTTGGGTTTCTCTTTCATGATCTTTTACTTCTTACTTTTTGTCCTGCCCTCAAGTGCTTTGGAGAATAGGTCCAATCCCTGTGATAGACTCTCAAATGTCGGAAGATTGCTATCATGGCACCCTTCATTAGGCATATCTACTTCCTTCAATTGTTCATCGTATCCTTTAGCCTTATCATCTTCGTTGTTCTTCTTTGCACTCTTACTAGGGTCTCAATATCTTTTTTTTTTGTATTGTGATGACCAGAACTGGATGCAGTGATAATAGAATGGAATGGAATGGAATGGAATGGAATGGAATGGAATGGAAGGGGAGGGGAGGGGAGGGGAGAGGCGAGGCGAGGCGAGGAGAGGAATAAAATAGAGAAGAGAAAGAGAAAGAGAAGAGAAGAGAGAAAAGAGAATAGAATAGAATAGAATAGAATAGAATAGAATAGAATAGAATAGAATAGAATAGAATAGAATAGGGGAGGGGAGGGGAGGGGAGGGGAGGGGAGGGGAGAGGAGAGGAGAGGAGAAGAGAAGAGAAGAGAAGAGAAGAGAAGAGAAGAGAAGAGAAGAGAAGAGAAGAGAAGAGAAGAGAAGAGTTGGAAGGGACATTGGAGGTCTTCTAGTCCAACCCCCTGCTTAGGCAGGAAACCCTATACCACTTCAGACAAATAGTTTTCCAACATCTTCTTTAAAACTTCCAGTGTTGGAGCATTCACACCTTCTGGAGGCAAGTTGTTCCACTGATTCATTGTTCCAACTGTCAGGAAATTTCTCCTTAGTTCTAAGTTGCTTCTCTCCTTGATGAGTTTCCACCCATTGCTTCTTGTCCTGCCTTCAGGTGCTTTGGAGAGTAGCTTGATTCCCTCTTCTTTGTGGCAGCCCCTGAGATATTGGAAGACTGCTATCATGTCTCCCCCTAGTCCTTCTTTTCATTAAACTAGGCATACCCAGTTCCTGCAACCTTTCTTCGTATGTTTTAGCCTCCGGTCCCCTAATCCTCTTTGTTGCTCTTTCAGTATTCAAGTGTGCATCACCATTGCAATATGAAGCAATACTATCACTTCGCTTCATCAAATCTTGAAAGTATCCCTTCGTTAATGCAGCTTCAGACTGCCTTTGGTTTTGAGTTGCCTCTTACTCCTCTGGATTGGATCCCTTCTTCCTGGGGATCTGCCTTCTCACCACAGTCCATCACAATAGGTTTCACTGACCTCTATAAACAATTGTTTACATGATACAGCAAGCCATCATTATGCATGAATGGATCACAGCTTGATTTATACGTAATGTTAATAGCAATAGCTCTTAGACTTATATACCGCTTCACAGTGCTTTCCAGCCCACCCTAAGCGGTTTACAGAGTCAGCCTCTTGCACCCAACAATCTGGGTCCTCATTTTACCCACCTCAGAAGGACAGAAGGCTGAGTCAACCTTAAGCCTGGTGAGATTTCAACTTCCAAATTACAGGCAGCTGGCAGTCAGCAGAAATAGCCTGCAGTACTGCACTCTAACCATTGCACCACCAAGTCAAAGAAACGACACTACGGCTAAAAGCAGTGTATACATCCAGCTACTCACTTCATTTCTAAATGCACTTCATCATGGTTTGTGGCAATTGTAGTTTGTGGAAGATATAATAATCTCTTTCACCCATAAATGTTAAGCTATCATGGATAAATTCACCCATCACAGTAAGCTGAAACTAGCAAAAATAACTTTTGGACTTCCCACAGCTTGTAAAGTATGTTCTAATTTGATTTCTTGATCCAGATCAATCTTCCAGAAACAAAATACCAAAGGCTTCTGAAGTGAAATTTATAAACCGTCACGCAGGAAACTTAAAGGGTAAGCAAGAAGGGGGGGGGGAGGGAATGTGCATTAGGTTATAATTGTGGCATCCATCTTTTGCCTCAACTTATTTGAATACCAAAGCAATAGAAGATTCCGGTGTTGTCACAAAGCATATCTAAATACAGTAATTTCATCAAATTATAAGTAATTTTCACTTGAAAAGAAAGTCTTCTGCTGTTTGGGGAAAAATAGAAAGGGAAAACAAGTACAGTTATTAGCATCCATTTTAGGAATATAATCCCACACAGACTTAGAACTCAAGTGTTGTCATTAAAAAGAAATTATTTAATCACAGATATGTCTGCTTCTAAAGTCACAGTCCTGGATTCCTCAGCCTGCTTATCTCTCTCTCTCTCTCTCTCTTTCCAAAATTTATATTCGTGCGACTTCGCATCTCAGTCGGGCCTAGTCAGAGAATTCAGGATCTTTTCCGCGTAGGTGTACTTCATAAACATATCACCACAGCATTTATATGAATTTCGTCAGTCGAGGGCATTAGGAGGAGAGAAGGAAGGGCATCTGATTGGCACTTGGAAAAGAACCAGCCTCCGGACTAGAAGGAGTTTATTAAGTGCATTTTGGGAAACTGGAGAGAATGTCCTTTGTTTAGCTTTAAATGACTCTCATGCTTGCTTCTATGTATAAGTGATCAGAATAACAGAATAGCAGTGTTGGAAGGGACTTTAGAGGTCTTCTAATCCAAACTCCTGCTACCTATCTACTTACCTACCTATCTTATCCATCTATCATTTATTTACCTATCTATATCCATCTATCATCTATCATCTATCTATCCATCTATCCATCTATCCATCTATCCATCTATCCATCTATCCATCTATCCATCTATCGATCCATCCATCCATCTATTCATCTATCCGTCTATCTATCCATCTATCCATCTATCTCCATCTATCATCTATCATTTATCTATCCATCCATCCATCCATCCATCCATCTATCTATCTATCTATCTATCTATCTATCTATCTATTTGTAGGGCAGTGTTTGGCCACCTGAAGAGGACGTGTTAACTTCAACTCCCAGAATTCCCCAGCCAGTATGGGGAACCAAGTCCACACATCTTCAAATGGTCAAGATTCAGAAACACTGATGTAGAGACTGCACATAATTTTTAGTACAGGTAAGCCCATTAATAGCTTCCTTGGATCTTATGGTAGCATCATCAGTCCTAGTTGAGCACCTAAATATCTACAGTCATTTTCTCACCTGGACATTCTGAGAGCTGTGTTATTCAATCTGCAGATTTCCCCAGGCATGTTGGTTAGGAGGACATTCTACAATTGGATATCTTCTACTCTAGAGCTCTTTCAGGTCATGGAAGGTTGGTCTGAGTTATCTACACACTGAACATGAATATGTTGAAGATATTACCTTACCACTGAAGATATTACCTATCTGGGTACTGAATTGTCTGCCAGCCAACAACCAAACTTGAAGAGCACCAAGGATCCCTATTCTCTGTTATTATGGAGAATATTTATCAATGGGGTCTTCTCTGAGTTTTTACAGACATTTCATCATCCATCCATGAAACATCATCAGGCAGAAACTCTTGATGTCCTAGTCCCATGATGGTGAACCTATGGCATGGGTGCCCGAAAGTGGCAGGTGGAGCTATGTCACCTGGCACATGCGGTATTGCCCATTCACCTTCTGGGTTTCTGGCGTGCATGCGCGCAGGTGATCAGCTGACCTTTTTGCATGCGGCAGTGTTGGAGACTAGAAGAGCTGGTTTTCCATTTTCCCACATAAGCATGCACACCGGCCAGCTGATCGTCACGCACGCATGCGCACCAGAAACTCAGAAAAGTAGCTATGGCTATGAAATTGGAAGTTCAGTAGCTAAAACCAGAAGTTCATTTTCGGGTGCGCGCATTCGCCCTGAGCAGCTCCTCTTCCAGGTTGCAGCCCAGACGTGTGTATGTGCTCCAGTGATGAGTTTCACTTACCTTTGTGATGTTCACTTGCGCATGCAACACTTCTGGGCATGCGCAGAGCATATTTGATGGTGTCCGGGTGGCTGGGTGGAGTCTCCCACGGCCGCTGCTATCAGTTTGCTTGAATTGGTGGGCTCCCTTTTTGGCACTCGGTGCCGAAAAGGTTCACCACCACTGTCCTAGTCTAACCACAATTTGGCCCCGGCTTATATTTTTCTGAGTGGAGATCAGTGGTGGGTTCTACTTACCTTTACTACCAGTTCGCAACGGGATCTGCAGATGCGCAGATCGCTGATGATGACATCCGGGGCGGTGGGCGGGGCCTCCCACCAGTTTTATTACCGGTTCTTGCAAACCATTCTGAACCGGGGGGCAATCCACTACTGGTGCAAATCCCACAAAACTTAGTTGGAGCTTAGTTTGGAAGCTACCCAAATGAGATTTTCCTGTCACCGGGCTGTCCTTTGTGTTAGAAGATTACCCTGTCAACAGAACGAGCAGCTAACAACCTTTATTAAAATAAGAGGTGTTTTTCATGCAGCGTTAATGGAAGCTGCCATTTGAAAAATGATGAATATGTGTTCGGAAATCATTAAAAAAAAAAAAGCTGTGTTACTTTCAGCAGAATTTTTGCCAGTCACCTTCAGCTGTTTTTTCGGCTGCCCCATTTCACTGTTAACATCTTCGGGAACATTTCTCCTTTCAAACCAGTGGTGAAATCCAATTTTTTTTTACTACCGGTTCTGGGGGTATGGCTTGGTGGGCATGGCAGGGGAAGGATACTGCAAAATCTCCATTCCCACCCCACTCCAGGGGAAGGATACTGCAAAATCCCCATTCCCTCCCCACTCCTGGGGGAAGGATATTGCAAGATTTAGATTTAGATTTATTAAATTTTTATACTGCCCTTTTCCTGAAGGACTCAGGGCAGTGTACAGCCAAAATAAAAACCAACAATATAAAAGTTAAAAACAGTTTAAAATTATTAAATAGTTTGGCCAATCATCTAAAATAAAATAACCCATTCCAATAAAATTTTAGGCCAGCCCTGCTTGATGAAATAATAGCGTTTTAAGGGCACGGCGAAAGGTATGGAGGTCGGAAATCTGACGAATTTCCAGGGGCAGCTCGTTCCAGAGGGCAGGTGCCCCCACAGAGAAGGCTCTCCTCCTGAAGGTTGCCAGTCGACACTGTCTAACCAACGGCACCCTGAGGAGACCCTCTCTGTGTGAGCGTACTGGTCGGTGGGAGGCTATCTGAGGCAGAAGGCAGTCTTGTAAATAACCAGGTCCTGGGTTTGAGTCTGCTTTCTGCGTGGATGTGTCGTCCCTAACACGATGAATGACACCAGACCCACACTCACGAGAGCCACACAGGATGTCACCACCACACATCCACGCAGAAAGCAGACTCAAACCCACACTGATAATGAGGCACGACCAAGGACCAGAAGCCAGACCGCAGCTGCACCATTAGCCACTTTAAACCCCTCCAATTCATACATGACGCAGACTGACACCCACCATGAAGAGCTCTCACGGCCACAAACACGAAGCCAAACAACAACAACGCAGCTCACCAGCTCAAATCCCCCTGCAACTCAGACTAAGCCGAGCACAACCAAGCCCCCACCCAAACAGAACACACCCCCAGCCAATCACAGCACAGCCAACCCCCCATCCAATCAGAGCACAGCCAAGCCCTTAACCAATCAGAACACATCTCCACCCAATCAGAACACAGCCAAGCTCCCACCCAATCAGCTCCCACCCCCACTAGCAGTTAAAAGGAAGAGACAGCTGCGATCTCACATTGCTCCTGGAAGCACGAAGCCGAGAACACCAGCCTGAAGATGACGAATGAGATTTCGTCGAAACGTCGCCAAGACACTTCCAATTTTACGTGGGAGAAGACCCGAATAACCAAAGACAGACAGACAGACAGACAGACAGACATACATACATACATACATACATACATACATACATACGTATATATATATATGAAAAAAAATCCTAGAAACTAGTGGATTGTGATTTCACTGAACTAGGGCTGCATAAAATCTTGATTTATGTAGGAAGAACCTGGCTAAAGAGAAATACACATAAAACCTACGAAAAAGAAAGAATATATATATATATATACACATACATACACACACACACACACACACACACACATACACACACACACACATATACACACACTCTTTAATATTTCAAAAGCAGAACTCCAGGCTAATTGCAATGTCTTGCATCCCTCTGACCTGGTTCAATTAATATGTCTGATTTTCTGCTTTGATTTAGAAACTTTCAAACATTATCTCGCTACAGGGAAGGAAAGCTTAAAGCATTATAATTTTTTTTAAAGTAAAGGAGAAGCAATTAAATCATTTTTAAGCAGAGCACACATTTCTTAACCCTCGGTTCAAGATGCAGGAGGTGCTCCACCTTGAATCACACTGGTTCTCTGCTATATATCCCAGTCAGTAATTACATCGTTGTTGCTTTTTTTTTTTTAAGAGAAGATGATTTGCCTTGAATTTCCAAAGCCAAAAGGACGTACATTGGTCACACGTTAAGCATTGGCACAAACAACTCCTTAAAATAATTAAATAGCAAAGGCTAGATGTGGAGTTGATAAACTGAGCTGCTATATTCCAACAGTGTGAAGGGCTTTAGAT
Organism: Masticophis lateralis; assembly: GCA_030761175.1. Classification (NCBI taxonomy): domain Eukaryota; kingdom Metazoa; phylum Chordata; class Lepidosauria; order Squamata; family Colubridae; genus Masticophis; species Masticophis lateralis. Next base: position 9,213,105 of record JAUDYJ010000013.1, read on the forward strand.
ATCTCTTCCCAGTCTAAATCACCCTCCTTCACTCGGGGGCAAAATCTCCACCCACAAAGCAAAGGTTCGAATCCCAGAAGGGTATGACTAGCAGATGAGAGCTAAATAGCTTGAAATAGATCTATATTAGGTTCCCCTTGCACATATGTGCTAGTCGTTCCCAACTTTAGGGGGCGGTGCTCATCTCAGTTTCAAAGCCAAAGAGCCAGTGATGTCCATCTCTCTGGTCACGTGGCCGGCATGACCAAGTGCTAAAGGCACATGGAACACTGTTACCTTTTCACCAAAGGTGGTCCCTATTTTTCTACTTGCATTTTTACCTGCTTTTGAACTGCTAGATTGGCAGAAGCTGGATCAAGTAATGGTAGCTCACCCCGTTACGCGGCACTAGGGATTCGAACCACTGAACTGCCAACCTTTTGATCAACAAGCTCAGCATCTTAGCCACTGAGCCACCGCTTATTAGCTTTATTAGTTTATCCATACCAAATTATTAAATATTAGTAGCTTATCCATACTAAAAAAAATCCCGTATATAATTAATTATCCTTTTAATCTTTTTAATTCCTGTTTCTATTGGTTAACCAATGGTAAAACAAGCCCCATGTTAGGAAGTATTCTGTTTCTTCCTTTTCTTTTAAGTGTTAGTCTACCCATCTCTGCACATTCTGATATTTTTTTTATAACTCTTTCATCTGCAGGGATCTCTTTATTTTTCCACTGCTGTGCAAACACAATTCTTGTATTTTCATTTCAATTCCCTTCTCAGTGCAGAAATCCAAAATGAAACTATCTGCTGAAAGTACCTAGAATTGTTGATATCCCACCAAAAGGGAGCTGAGGACTGCTTTAAGTTATTGGGCTCCACTGGCAAATTGCTTTTTGCCATCAGAAAATTTTTCCTTACCTTCCTGAGAAGCTGAAACCTAAGATTATTATTTAAGTTTCAATTCTTCAGCTAGTAGAAGGCAGAGAGAACTAAAGAAATTCCTTCAGATTTCTCCCAAAGAAGAGTTCTCAAAGATCTTCCTGTTAATGTGACCTGAAGGACATTTGACTGTATATTTTATTGGTGATTTGTTGTCGTTAGTTACGAAGTTGTGTCCAACCCATTGCGACCCCATGGATAACATTGCTCCAGGCCTTCCTGTCCTCTACCATGGAGTTCATTTAAGCTCACATCGATGGCTTCAGTGACTCCATCCAGCCACCTCGTTCTCTGCCGTCCCCTTCTTCTTTTGCCCTCAGTCATTCCCAGCACTAGGCTCTTCTCCAGTGTGTCCTTCCTTCTCATTAGGTGGCCAAAGTATTTGAGTTTCCTCTTCAGGATCTGGCCTTCTAAAGAGCAGTCAAGGATGATCTCCTCTAGGACTGACCGGTTGGATCGCCTTGCAGTCCAAGGGACTCTCAGGAATCTTCTCAAGCTGATCTAACTGCCAATCAGCTGCTCATGCTGAAGCAGGCTGTGATAATGCGCTGAAGCTGATCAGGCTGTTTGCTGCAAGGATGCTAGCCAGATGAATACCGATGGATGCTGGTAGGCAGAAGCAGAATTTTTTTTCTTGTTTTCCTCCCCAAAAACTAAGGTGCATCTTGTACTCCGGAGCATCTTATACTCTGAAAAATACGGTATCTGTGGGAAGCGGAGAGCAAAATGCAAAGAAAAAAAAACCCCACCTCTTGCAGGTAGCCACATCTGCAAATGAATCACGCACACCTTTCCTCCCTCCCCCCCCCAAAAAAAGCATTCCAAATTGAAGTTCTAAAAACCTATGTCAACAAACCTGAAAAGAAACCTTCTTGATTAATACATGAAGTTCCCACTCCAGCTGCCAATGATGATGGGCCAACTACTCTCAAAGAAACAACTACCACAAAATGTCTGGTTGAAAAGAAACATTTGCAGGCAAGGTGTAGAGGAAGAAGGAAAAAGACAAAGGTTCACAGCAACTATTCGATAATACACCCAAGGTATCAATATTTCAAAAGTCAAAAAAGAGATGGCTACCATCCAGCTAATGATACAATTCTGCTCGTGCGGAATCCAAATGATTACACCCTTTTCTGTTGTCTAGCCAGAAATACAGTTTTGGAAGGTTTTTGTTTGTTTGTTTTTTAAACTAAAACAACTCTCATGCTCACAATAAAAAACTCATTTGCTTCTTCAAACTTTGCCCAAAGAAGATCTATTGCCTTACTGTCTATTTCTTTCTTGAGAGCATTTTAAGTTTTTGAAAAAGTCAGCCATGCCTCTCACTCAAAAAGGAAAGCCTTTTACTCAAGGAGTAGATGCAACTTACTTCAATTTTTCTCACGAGAACAGCCCTGTGAAAGTAAGTTGGTCTGAGAAAGAGTGACTGACCCAAATCACTCAGGATTCATGGCTGAGAGTAGATACAAACAGAGGCATTCCTGGTTTTTTTTCCACCACCATATCTCACTGGTTTTCCAAAGGAACGACTCTTTCAGTTGCATTTATACAGCTGTATATATATTCCTTCCTCAAGTTTTCCTTACAATAGTTCTAAGGAGTAGGCTAGTTCTAAGGAGTAGGCTACAATAGTTCTAAGGAGTAGAGACAGCAATTGGGCCAAAGATTACCATGTGATCTTCCTTGGCTGAGGGTGGAATGGAATCAGAGTCTGCATGCTTCTACTCCCATTACTTAACCCCACAGGCTCTAAAGAATTTCTCCAAGAATTCAACAGTGCATATAAAAGTCCTATTTATTGACACTACTCTCAAAATGTTTGTAAGCTCCATGACTTTTTAGCTGGAAAAGGGACCTTCAAATTAAGAAAATAACTGTCTATTGAGGGAGGGAGGGAGGGAGGGAGGGAGGGAGGGAGGGAGGGAGGGAGATGAGTGATAAATGGGTAGACAGATATATAGAAGAGAGAGAGAGAGAGAGAGAGAGAGAGAGAGAGAGAGAGAGAGAGAGAGAGAGAGAGAGAGAGAGAGAGAGAGTTTTTCCTTTAAGCCAGGTTTTTCCTACGTAGCCAAGATATTTCTGGAACAACAATTGAGCGAAATCACATAGAGATAGAGAGATAGATAGATAGATAGATAGATAGATAGATAGATAGATAGATAGATGGATGGATGGATGGATGGATGGATGGATGGATGGATGGATGGATGGATAGATAGATAGATAGATAGATAGATAGATAGATAGAGATAGATGATAGATAGAGATGGGTAGGTAGATAGGTAGGTAGATAATAAATGGGTAGACAGATATATAGATGGAAGAGAAAGAGATAGAAGAGTGATAAATGGGTAGACATATAGATGAGAGAGAGAGAGAGAAAGAGAGAGAGAGAGATGGATGGATGGATGGGTGAGTGATTAATGGGTAGACAGACAGACAGACAGACAGACAGATACAGACAAGACAAGACAAGAAAGACACATTTGCATACTCCAATTATTCTTCAGAAATTGCAGGTTGAATCCAGATTGTGAGTTGATTAGGCTAGTTTCATTTGAAACAAATATAACGGGCTTCTTATGAAGCTTCCCCACTGAGAGCGCTATGAGAACAAATTCAGCCAACTTCATCTGATTCCATGTCAGGTTTCATCTCCCAGGCACAAATGAATAACTTAGGCAGCCAGAATCCAAGAACTCCAGAACAGTAAGATTTATTGAGGAAAGTAAAAAAAAAAAAAGCTAAAACTAAGGAATTTCAAGAAAGACCATGAGTCAAGAACAAACCCCAGAGAGAAATACAAAGCTTAAAAATGTTGAGTGATGTTTTCCATTCTTGGTAGTCAATGAAGAGCTTGCCTCTCTGTCTGGGGCTGATGGCTACCTCCCTCTCGCCTTAATTTTTGCAACCATCAGATTAGTTATCGTGTCGAGGTGTCAACTCGCAAAGCATTTCTGGTCTGCTCTCGAGTTGCCATGGGCAGGAAGGGGGGAGAACTGACGGAGAAGTTCGGCAGCCACATTCAGAAGCACATTCCATGCATACCTTCCTCAAGGTTGGATCTCAGGTTACCAGAGCTGGCCTGTGAGGCGTGTTTTCTATAGCCCGCGAAAGTGCCTCATTGGAGAATGTGATTTATGACACAGCCTGAGAGGAGAGGGGAAACAGGGCCAGAGTTGAGCTGTAAATTATGTGCAGCAGAGTTGACTTCACTCGGGTAGTTGCTGACATGTTGCTCTAAATAAATAAATAAATAAATAAATAAATAAATAAATAAATAAATAAATAAATAGGATTTCTTTCTAAACTTGGCTCGAGGCTCATGAGTTAATTTAGGGCATCCCTTCGAAACCCTGACATGAGGGTTTGGAGAAGTAGCCACCACATCCTTTTACACTCCCTTACTTGTTCATCAGTCAAGAAATGTGCCATGAAAAGTGAGATATGGCAACCTGGCAAAGTTGGCTGCAGGACCCTTATGGGAGCAAACGTGTCCAACTACTTTGGGTGTTGTCTGCACAAAGCATCACCAAACAGGGTTCTTTCAACAGTTTGTGGGGAAACCCCCATCCATTTGGGTTGATCATGGGAACTATCGACACTCAAGCTATCCTATGAGATATAAAAAAATCAGAAACGAGGAGGTGAGTCAAGGGAAGTCATCAAAACCATTAAAAAGTGAAAGTTAGACTATTTTGGACATGTGATGCAACACCCAGAAAAATACGGCACACTTCACTTAATCCTTCAAGGAAAGATTGAAGGCAAATGAGGTCCATGCAGAAGAAGAACATCATGGTTTCAAAACCTAAGGGACCAGTTTGGACAAAACTCAGCAGCCCTTTTTCAGGCGGCTGTTGATAAAAATAGGATCGCCAGCATGATCGCCAACGTCCGATGACGGATATGGCACAAGAAGAAGAAGAATGAGATATAAATTCAACCCAATTGCTCCAATTTTAAGCATCTTTTAAACATCTCCATCGCCTTCCACCAAAACCCCCACCATACAGGTTCAAGAACTAGAAAACTAGCAACACAGCGCCTCAAACTAAAGACCTAAAGATTTCATTTTATATTTCCCAAGTTTAAGTAAAAACACACATTCTGACAAATACGTTATTGCTGTTGTTATTGGTGGCGGTGGTGTTATTTCTCATTCCCAACATTAGCATGCAACTTATCCGCACATGGTAAATAATATTTCTCAAAGCTGTGTCCTAAAATAAATGTTGCTTGGTAATGAGCTGTGCTCTGCGCCGAGACAATGGAGCTCAACAAGGGGAAGGAGTGGGCAGAGCGCATTTATAATAGATTGCAACAGAATAAATACACAGGAAGATTTTTTAGAAGGGGGGGGGGGGGAAACAACACATCAACTACGTTGTCAGGATATGTAATATTAACAAAGACAAGAAGTAAGCTTTCGAACGCAGCGAACGCTGTGTAATAATATCCACCGACACAAGACAAGGTTTGCAATGCACCCAAAGCTATGTAATAATTTTAATGAAGCTGGTGGAACCAAGTTTTGTAGGCACCAAATGCTACCCGATTTTAAATGCAAAAAACAAAGCAAGCGTTGCTGCAAGAGTTGAGGATAGTTAAGAAGACAGATACTGGGGGGAATCCTGATCTTTTTTTTCCAAAGGTTTTTCAATGTACATCAAAAAAGAAAGTGTGTGTGTGTGTGTGTGTATGTATATAAAATTTATATTTCGCTGATAAAGAAATAAAGGGAGACTAGTATAGTTCTATTTCAAGCTATTTAGCTCTCATCAGCTAGCCATACCCTTACTTCGATTCGAACTATGGTTAGCTGATGAGAGTTAAATAGCTTGAAATAGATCTATACTAGTCTCCCTTTATTTCTTTATCACCGAAATATAAATTTGGTATAAAATGGTTTGTCGTGAATGTGACTGCTTGAGAGCTCCTGGATTGGAGCTGAAACGCGAAAGGGAAGCAGTATGCCCCTTCCCACATGCTGGGGTAGACCAGGTGTCTCAATAGAAAAACACTTAATCTCTCCCCTGGCTTGAGCTGATGAAGGGAGGAGAACTTGTGGCTCAGAGGTTAATACAACTGCCTAATATGCAGGCAGCTCAAGTTCAAAACTGAGTAAGGGTATGGTTAGCTGATGAGAGCTAAATAGCTTGAAATAGATCTATACTAGTCTCCTTTTATTTCTTTATCAGAGAAATATAAATTTGGTATAAAATGGTTTGTCGTCAATGCGATTGCTTGAGGGCTCCTGGATTGGAGCAGAAAGGCAAAAGGGATGCAGTATGCTCCCTCCCACATGCTGGGGCAGACCAGGTGTCTCGATAGAAAAACACTTAATATATATAACACTTTTCTATATAAAGAAAGGGAAAGTGTATCTATCTATCTATCTATCTATCTATCTATCTATCTATCTATCTATCTATCTATCTCTCCCCATACACACATACATATGGGTAGTCCTTGACGTATGACCACAATTACCACTGCAACACCCATCACTAAGCAATGCAGTCATAAAGTGAATCACCAAGTAACCATATCCAATTTTATGACACACACATACACACACACATCGCTCTGGTTGGGAAGTAAATCCAGCTTCTTCCATTGATTTTCCTTGATGGAAGTTGGCTGTGAGGGTCACAGATGGTGATCACATCAGAGAGAGAGAGAGAGAGAGAGAGAGAGAGAGAGAGAGAGAGAGAGAGAGAGAGAGAGAGAGAGAGAGAGAGAGAGAGAGAGAGAGAGAGAGAGAGAGAGAGAGAGAGCTGGATGCTACAACTGTCATGAATATATGCTCGTTGCCAAGCACCCAAATTGCAACCATGTGACCATGGGAATGCTGAAACACTTGTAAAGTGAGAGTATTGATCGTAAGTCACTTTTTTCAGCAGTGGTGTAACAAGAAATGGTCACTAATGGTCATAAGTCAAGGATTACCTGTAGATGAGGATCATCAACAACTACTTCAAAGTTGTCCAGGTAGGACAGGTGGAAACTTTTGGGGAAAGGAAGTCCCAAAGACAGTGATTCTCAACCACCACCGACTCCTCCTTTAAATACCTTTTGTGGCCAAGGACCTCGGCCACGGACTCCCAAGACTTAACTTAAGATTTAAATCATAACATTTTTTCAAGCCATCATGGATCCCCCTGTGATCATGTCACATCTCCCTCCTCCCTAGGGATCCGTGGACCTCAGGTTGAGAATCACTGTCCTAACCTATACAGGATTCTCAAGATAATAACCAGGAACTTAAATTGTACTGAGATACTATTGGCAGCCAGCTTGTTCAAGAGACATCACACAGCAGAACCACAACCAGGGGTGAAATCCAGCAGGTTCTGACAGGTTCTGGAGAACCGGTAGCAGAAATTTTGAGTAGTTCGGAGAACCGGCAAATGCCACCTCTGGCTGGCCCCAGAGTGGGGAGGGAATGGAGATTTTGCAATATCCTTCCCTCAGGAGTGGGGAGGGAATGGGGATTTTGTAGTATCTTTCCCCTGGAGTGGGGAGGGAATGGGGATTTTGGAGTATCTTTCTCCTGGAGTGGGGAGGGAATGGGGATTTTGCAGCATCCTTCCCCTGGAGTGGGGAGGGAAGGGGGATTTTGCAGCATCCTTCCCCTGGAGTGGGGAGGGAAGGGGGATTTTGCAATATCCTTCCCTTGGAGTGAGATGGGAATGGAGATTTTGCAGTATCCTTCCCCTGCCACGCCCACCAAGCCACACCATCCCCATCAAGCCACGCCCACAGAACCAGTAGTAAAAAAAAATTGGCTTTCACCACTGACCCCAACAACACAACAGAGATACCACATGGCAGAACCGCAACTGTCCAACAGTGGCAGAGCTGAGCACACGTGCCATGACATTCGATGTGTAGTAAGTTGTCAAGTAAGGATTTGCAGTTGTGCGATTCACATTCCTTTGGAAGCAACTGTTCGTGACATTTTAAAAAGAAAAAAAAAAGGGGTGGAAAAAAACTTCCTTGAGCTTTTTCCAGCAGCAGCACCAAACATTCTCCATATGTTCCAAAAGTCAACCAATTGCTTTAAAATGAAGCAATCACGGAAAACCACGGTTGTCATAGAGATGGTGGAACACCCAACAGCACTTGGTGGGGGGGGGGGAAATAGCAGCGTACTTAAGAGTACCAGGGCTTAAAGCAAAGGCACGAAAACTTTTAAGGAATAAGAAATGGTACCTTACCCTGCCCAGTATTGCCGGAGTTAAGACCACATATCTTAACGTTGCTGAAAAACCGCTGAGCTTCAATTTCCCAAACTTCACTAACCAGGGTTTGAGGCTGAGAGTTTAGTTCATAAACCATGCTAGTTAAGGGCTACAAAACCGGGCTGCAAAAGCTGAAATCATCACCCTGACACACACTGGATGGTTAGGATTTCCGTAATCTGAATCATAATCTCATTCCACCCATCATAAAAGCTATCTAGATGCTATTGCTGTTATCTTGTGGGAGCTGCATAGAAGGGAAAAGTAAATGTAAGTACTTGGTGACATCAAAACCAAAGCACCTGTTCCCTCTTGATGAACCCTTTCCTTCCTTCCTTCCTTCCTTCCTTCCTTCCTTCCTTCCTTCCTTCCTTCCTTCCTTCCTTCCTTCCTTCTCCTTAAAAAGTGAGAATAAAACAGAAAAAGTCTTAATTCAGCTCTCTTGTATGAATCATACTAGTTCTATGCAATGCAATCCGTCTCTTAAGTAATAGTAGAGGTGATCCAGTCCTGTTTCTTGTCCCAGTTTCTGCCAACCTAGCAGTTCGAAAGCACGTAAAAAATGTAAGTAGAAAAATAGGGACCACCTTTGGTGGAAAGGGAACAGCATTCTGTGTGCCTTTAGCATTTTGTCATGTCGGCTACATGACCATGGAGACATCTTCGGAGAGCGCTGGCTCTTGGGCTTTGAAACAGAGATGAGCACCGCCCCCTAGAGTCAGGAACGACTAGCACATATGTGAGCGGGGAACCTTTACCTTTACCTAGTCTAGTGAAAAGAAGGATTGGGGCGATATTGATAGCAGTCTTCCAATATCTCAGGGGCTATCACAGAGAAGAAGAAAGCCAACCTTCTTCTCCAAAGCACCTGAGGGCAGGAGAAGAAGCAACGGATGGAAACTAATCAAGGAGAGAAACAACCTGGAACTAAGGAGGAATTTCCTGACAGAAGAATTAATCAGTGGAACAAGTTGCCTCCAGAAGTTGTGAATGCTCCAATCCTGGAAGTTTTCAAGAAGAGGCTAGATAGCCATTTGTCCAGCATGGTATAGGATCTTCTGCCATGAACTAGAAGACCTCCAAGGTCCCTTCCACTCCTATTATTTTATGTGTTCCATGTGTTATCTAAGATATTTAGAAGATCATCTCTTTATGAAAGGATGGGCAACCTACAGCTTACCCCCGCCCAGCTCCTTAATCTGTTATTACACTTCCATCAATTTCTCCTCACCAATTTAAGACATCAAATCTAGCAGAAGACTGTAATGAGATGTTTTGTTTTGGTTTCTTTTTTTTTTCTTCCTTTTTGTAAATAGAAATGAAATTCAGAAATAGACACATTAAGTCTCTGGCAAGGTTAATACGCTTGCTTTAGGGGTCAGAAACATACTCCAAAAAATTAAGAAGGGGGCACAATTGCAGCTCAGAGCTGCTCTGCTGATATCACTGCCATGTGCCTCCATGATGCCAGAAAATAAAAATGTAGCCCAAAAGAAAAGGGGAAAAAAAGGTTGCCTGGCCCCAATTTATCAAGTTCATCCAGCATGAAGTCAGGATAATTTGCACAAGCTTAGCTGTCAATTGCACAATCTGTCACTGGTGCAAGTAATGTATACCAAGAATCTCCTGTTTTTGCAGATGGAAATGTGTTTTATTTCAAACTCGGCAAAGCTCCATCCACTGCTAAGGGAGTGGACTGATGGATGATGGATGGATGGATGGATGGAGGATGGAGGATAGATAGATAGATGATAGATAGATAGATAGATAGATAGATAGATAGATAGATAGATAGATAGATAGATGATAGATAGATAGATAGATAGATAGATAGATAGATAGATAGATAGATGATGGATGATGGATGGATGGATGGATGGAGGATGATGGATGATGGATGATGGATGATAGATGGATAGATAGATAGATAGATAGATAGATAGATAGATAGATAGATAGATAGATAGGTGATGGATGGAGGATGGAGGATAGATAGATAGATAGATAGATAGATAGATAGATAGATAGATAGATAGATAGATAGATAGATAGATAGATAGATAGATAGATGGATGGAGGATGGAGGATAGATAGATAGATAGATAGATAGATAGATAGATAGATAGATAGATAGATAGAACTGAAAGGAGACTTTCAGTTCTGGAATAAAGCCAGGAACATAAAGTTTAACAAATACATAAATTAGGAGATTGTTAATAAGATCCAAATTCTTCAGGAAGCATTCTATAGAAACAGAAAACTTATTAAAATGATTATATGGGAGGGGCGGGGGTGCCTTCAGCTTTACAGATCCAGGGACTGAATTTGCATCTTTTTCTGATTAGGTGATAATTGTGTTTGAATACTAAATGTGCAGCTGCACAAAAGATAATTCGATGCTTACGGTTCCTAATATAAATTTTTTTAAAGCTTAAATATAGAGATACTTTCAAGGAAGGTACATGTTTGGATTGAGTCCAAAGGCTGCGCTGAACTCTAGCTTGTCTAAAAGCAGTCAGCATGGTTTTAAAACCATTATTCATGGCTTATTGTGATGTGGGAATGCAGACAACGATGGCTTATTCAAGAAGCCATGGTGTAAAGAAGCAGAAAAGTAGTGCAATGTGTGAACCAGATCCCTGTAATTGTGTCTGGGCATCCCGTTGTTGTTCTTAATTGAAGTCTGTTAAACAAACCCACAACTGGATGAGCTCACACAGGACAGTAAGCCATAAAGCCAGGGTTGACAAACCACAATGGCTTAACTCATAAGCCTAGAATTTCAGGCATTCATAGATACGTGGTCTCCACCAATACATTATGCAAATATATGGCTGGTAGTCAGTGGTGGGTTTCAAATATTTTTATTACCAGTTCTGTGAGTGTGGCTTGGTGGGCGTGGCAGGGGAAGGATACTGTAAAATCTCCATTCCCTCCCCAATCCTGTTGAATAGCTCAACAGGCTAAAAGCAGACTAAAGCCTGTTATTAACATCCAGCTGTCTGCAATTACACCAGTTCGAATCTCACCAGGCTCAAGGTTGACTCAGCCTTCCATCCTTTCTAAGGTAGGTAAATTGAGGACCCAGTTTGTGGGGGCAATAAGCTGACTTTGTATAAAATATACAAAAGTATGAAGGCTATTGCTTAATGCATTGTAAGCCGCTCTGAGTCTTCAGAGAAGGGCGGCATATAAATCTAATTAAAAAAAAAATCCAGGGGAAAGTTACTGCAAAATCCCCATTTCCTCCCGATCAGCTAGGACTCAGGAGGCAGAGAATAGATGGAGGCAGAGCCAGTCAGAATTTTTACTACCGGTTCTCCCAACTACTCAAAATTTCCACTACCGGTTCTCCAGAACTGGCCAGAACCTACTGAAACCCACCTCTGCTGGCGGTATAAAAATAAGTGAAAATTAAGAATGCAGAAATGTGTCAGCTACCTTTTTAAAACTTTTTCCAGGTAAGGAACTTGCCTTTGATGTAAAAGCAGGCTAAACTTTGTCTATGCTTGTATTGTTTTGCTGACTTTTTGATTAAGCACAGGCCCTTCCTAACCTGTCCTCATTAATGATTCCTCTCCTCTTCTAGTTAGCTGCACTGTCATTATTCCACTCTGCTTATATTTTGGTTTTCAAACAATTGTCGCAAAACCTCTTGGGATACCCACCGAAGCTGAAAATAGAGATGAATATATCTCAACGAAGACTTACCTAATTTGCTGGCAGGGATATAGTAGCACAGGCAGTTCAGCAGAATCAAAAGCAGGACAAAGATATGAGATTGCCAATATTCCAGTCAAATCATCAACGAGCAGAGATTGACTATATGTCGTTATTTTTGATTTCTTACACTTCTTTCTCTAAGCCAGGGCTTCCCAAACTTTTACCTTCCTTAAAAAACAAAAAGTGCTTATCGAACTTCAAGGGTTGGTTCTAAGGTCCTTCCTTCGTCATTGTTGTAACTCCAAACAGTTGCAGAACTAATGTTTGGAACTCGTCACTCGATTGAATGATGTTTATGTCATTCCAAGAAATTACCATCAGTGATTTCATCAATGTTTGTCTTAATAGGGATACTTTGAGAGATTGTAAAATATATTTTAGGGGATGCGGTGGCTCAGTGGTTAAAACGCTGAGCTTGTTGATCAAAAGGTCAGCAGTTCAGCGGTTCAAATCCCTAGCTCCATGGAGTGAGCTCCCGTTACTTGTCCCAGCTTCTGTCAACCTAGCAGTTCGAAAGCACGTAAAAATATGCAAGTAGAAAAATAGGAACCATTTTGATGGGAAGGGAACAGAGCTCCATGCACCTTTGGCATTTAGTTATGTCGGCTACATGACCACGAAGACATCTTTGGACAGTGCTGGCTCTTCAGCTTTGAAACAGAGATGAGCACTGCCCCCTAGAGTCGGGAACAACTAGCACATATGTAAGCGGGGAACCTTTACCTTTACCTTTACCTTAAAATATATTTTAGTGATGACGATGTTATTCATTCAGTCATATCTGACTCTGGGCGATTCTATGGGCCTTCTCCTCATCTTCCGATCTAGCACTACTTATAGTTTGGTATATATGGCAATCTTTAAGCCAATTTAAATGTCCTTGTTGTGATGAGTAATAGGTTTGTGTGTTGTTAACCAAAGAAAAACCACTTTTACTCAAATATGGATAATTTACTTGCTTGATAAGCACTACTCTAAAGCCTTCAAGCTTCAGCCTTGCAACAATCCAAAAACTTGTCCTTGAGTTTTGTGAACAAGCGGTCAAGTTTGGTGAACCTGGCCTTCCTCAGTCCAACCCAGCCTCTACATCTGTGTGTTAGGTTTCGAGGTTGTCTCAAATAAATTGCATTTCAAACAAAGGCTTTGATGGAAAAAAAACTCTCATTTATTAAACACGACGTTCTAACTCCGACTCATCGTAGCCAACACTGACTTCCCTGGCTCCAACCCCTCCCTTCCTGTCTCCACTCCTCTGGTCTCATTGGCCATCTTCCAAGTCACTCTTTCCCTAATCTACCGCTCCAGCTCAAAGGAATGTCCCCCCTCCCATCCCATCTCCTAGGGGATATTATCTCCAGGGAAAATAAGTAGGTGAAAAGTCAAAACGTCACTTTCCAGATGCCCTTCTTCTCCTTCTAATGTCAGCACTAGGGTGAATGCGGCTTGGAGTACTGACACTATGTTTTTCAAACTTGGCAACCTTAAGAAATGTGAACCTTCAGCTGGGGAATTCTGAGCATTGAAGTCCACACATCTTAACATTGCCAAAGCGGTGAAACGCTTGTTTAGGATATGATTGGTTTCCCATATAACAGTATGTGCGACACAACTATTTGTATAATTATTCTGCGGTGGTTCACAACAATTATAAAATCGAGAAATCAAAACCTCAAACCCATCAAGGGTGTCTAAGAGAAAATGGACCCCAAATTCAGCAAGCATCAGTCATATCGTCAAGGGAACTGTCAGCTCTATGAAGCAGACCAGATGAAGGTAAGAGATTCCATGGAAAACTAAAATCTACTTTAATTTAGAACATAATTTCTCAGGTTTGATTCTGCTTCCTCTCCTTCCTCTTTATAAGTTGGTTGTAGTAACCTTTTTCGTATCGTAGCTGAGCTGAATCCAGTCAAATTGCAGATATTAAAAATGGACTGTTTCAAAAATGGGAAAAAAATATTTCCCAGCCCTGTCCTTATTTTTGTTCGGACCAGTAATGGGTTTCAAATCCTGGGGCTACTGTTTTGCTATTGGCGCACTCGCTTTGCAAGCGCTCAGCACTTCTGCACATGCGCAGAGTGTTTTTGATGACATCTGGGCAGGTGGGCAGACTGGTTTGGACTCTGGAGAACCTCAAGAGATAATTTGCACAAAGCCCTACAATATAATAATAATAATAATAATAATAATAATAATAATAATAATAATAATAATAATAATAATAATAATATATTATTAATAATATCGGACTTGAACATTTTGACTCTACAAAAAACCACCTTACTCGGAACAGCTTACATCCTCTGACGATACCTTAACAGTTCCTAGGTCCTTGGTTAGGACTCGAGCTGCTGAGATATTAACCAGCCTCAAAGACTGTGAATCTCACTACAGATTAACTAATAATAATAATAATAATAATAATAATAATAATAATAATAATAATAATTCATTGACATTGCAATACCTGGTGATGCACGGATTGAAGATAAACAGCAAGAAAAAATCACAAAGTACCGGGACTTGCAAATTGAAGTTGAGCGACTATGGAAAAAGAAAGAAATCATGTGTTGTCCCAATTGTAATTTGGAGCAATACCCAAAGGGCTACCCCGCTATTTAGAAATTCTAAATTTCCCGGACTTGAACATTTTGACTCTACAAAAAAACCACCTTACTCGGAACAGCTTACATCCTCCGATGATACCTTAACAGTTCCTAGGTCCTTGGTTAGGACTCAAGCTGCTGAGCTATTAACCAGCCTCAAAGGCTGTGAATCTCACTACAGATTAAATAATAATAATAATAATAATAATAATAATAATAATAATAATAATAATAATAATAATAATAATAATAAACTTTCTTATGGTCACAGACCAGCAATAGACAAGAATTATCACTGTTTACAATAGTGTTAAAAGATATTACTAATAATAATAAGTAATAACATCCAAAATAATAAAATACATGGTATCAAACAGTATGGTTCTTGCCCTTGGTTAGGTGATGGGAGAGTGGGTAATTTGTGAGTAAATATAGATTCTCTAAAAATTATTAGAGATATCTACAAAGAACTGTTGCAAGTAATCATCTTTAATTCTGTAATCAAATTAAATTCCTTGGGGAATTAAATTACTTGGGGAATTCCTTGAATTTTTCCTGGGGGTCATTGCAGCTGCACAGAATTTTGCTACTGCACAAGTGGTAGCTGGGTTTGAGTCCTGGAGGAGACAGTCTACACAAAAATTGTCTGCCCTCCCTGGTAATCTCTCTAAGCCCTACAGTATGTGCTTTCCTAGTAACCAGGCATGTAGGATCCCTGGATGTCCCATGCTCCGTTTTTCTACATGGAAATCAGCCACTTAATCTTTTAGAGACTTTCACAATCTCAGAGTCCTGATGTGCATTCAGCCAGGGAAGAGAAATTGAGAGGTCCGCTTTAAAAAAACAAAACAGGACAGGACATCCACTTTTGTGATAAAAGGTAAAGGTCAAGGTTCCCCTTGTATATATGTGCTAGTCATTCCCGACTCTAGGGGGCAGTGCTCATCTCCGTTTCAAAGCCGAAGAGCCAGCGCTGTCCGAAGACGTCTCTGTGGTCATGTGGCTGGCATGACTCAATGCCAAAGGCACACAGAGAGCTGTTAGCTTCCCACCAAGGGTGGTCCCTATTTTTCTACTTGCATTTTTTACGTGCTTTTGAACTGCTAGGTTGGCAGAAGCTGGGACAAGTCACAGGAGCTCACCCCGTTACATGGTGCTAGGGATTCGAACCGCTGAACTTTCGATCAACAAGCTCAGCGTCTTAGCCACTGAGCCACCGTGTCCCACCCTTTTGTGATATCAACATAAAAAACTGAAGACATCAAGACATGTGCATAAGCTCATCAAAATGCCTGCAGCTGGAGCAATATTTAAATAACTTCCTTTTCTGTTCTTTATGGATTACAACCACTTAGGAGTCTGATTATAATTTCTTTCTAGGGTCTCATTTTGTAACTAAGGCCAATTTTATTTATTATCTCTCTGTTAGCATTGGGGGAATTCAAAATTGGCTCTCATTATTATCTCACATCCAGGGAAGGGAAGGGAAGGGAAGGGAAGGGGAAGGGGAAGGGAAGGGAAAGGAGAAGGGAGAAGAAGGGGGAAGGAAGAAGGGAGAAGAAGGGAGAAGAAGGGAGAAGGGACATATCTAAGTCAAAGGTGTTTTCATAGACCCATCCATATGGTCTGCCGCTGTCTTTTACTAAGTTCTTTTTTTTCAACTTCATAATCTAATCTACTACCCTTGTATACTCTGAAGCAGTGTTTCTCAACCTTGGCAACTTGGTGATGGGTAGACTTCAACTGCCAAGAATCCCCAGCCAAGTGGCTCCCAATTCTCTCCAGCCAGCCCCAAATGGCTCCCAATTGTGGGAGTTGAAAAGTCCACCCAACTTCAAGCTGTCAAGATTGAGAAATCCTGCTCTGATGGAATCCCATTCAAGGTCTATTCGGTCCCAGCCCTACCAAGCTTCCAATCCAGTGGTGAAATTCAAACTTTTTTACTACCGGTTCTCTGGGCATGGCTTGGTAGCTGTGGTGTGGCTTGGTGGGCGTGGCAGGGGAAGGATACTGCAAAATCTCCATTCCCATCCCACTCCTGGGGGAAGGATTCTGGAAAATCCCCATTCCCATCCCGCTCCAGGGAAAGGATACTGCAAAATCCCCATTCCCACCCCACTTCTGGGGAAAGGATACTGCAAAATCCTCATTCCCACCCCACTCCAGGGGGAAGGATACTGCAAAATCCCCATTCCCTCCTCACTCCTGGGGGAAGGATATTGCAAAATCTCCATTCCCTCCTCACTCCTGGGGGAAGGATATTGCAAAATCCCCATTCCCATCCCACTCTGGGGCCAGGCAGAGGTGGCATTTGTCGGTTCTCTGAACTACTCATTATTTCCGCTACCGGTTCTCCAGAACCTGTCAGAACGTGCTGGATTTCACCCCTGTTCCAATCCCAGACAGAATCACTCACTTGAAAAGGTGATTGAATTTAGCTACACCTCTCACCGACACGAATGCTTCCAACAAAGGGCTCAAGCTATAGTTGACTTATTTCTTCCTTTTCTATCTAGCAAGTTGGAAACCACTTGTTTCTTGGCAGCTATTTTCCCGTTCCTAAATCTGCTTGAGTTCCTCCGAACACTGCATTGTCGAATCTCAGTGTGTCTCCTTGCTAGCTGTCCCAGAAATGAAAGATGTAATCAGACAGAGATGTAATGTCCTGTAATTCAGTGAATGGAGCTGCTTTCTATGGTAATTTCTTGGGTAATTACATGTGCAAATGATGCTTTTCTGTAATTGAAATTGAACAGTCGATGGTAATCCATAATTTATTATGCTACTTTTCCATCATGCACCGGTGACTCTTAGGGAGGGCTATGACCTACATTTAGAACATGTAGTCATCTGCAGCTACCAAAGCAGGATGAGATGTTGAGAAGGAAACACAACTCAGGAGTAAAGGGTGTGTTTGACTTGCCAGAGTTGTAGAATCACAAAATTGAGGGTAGGAGTTGAATGAACCTTAGAGTCATCTAGTCTAACCCCTGCTCAGTACAAGATCCACTAGAGCAGAGGTGGGCAACTATAGTCTTTTTATGACTTGTGGACTTCAATGCCCAGAATTTCTGAGCTAACATGGCTGGCTCAGGAATTCTGGGAGTTGAAGTCCACAAGTCATAAAAGGGCCATAGTTGCCCACCCTTGCCCTAGAGCATTTTGGGCATTTGAAGATCTCTAACCTGCCTTCCATGGAGGACCTGTATACTGCACGAGTCAAAAGGAGGGCTGTGAAAATATTCACAGGCCCCTCATAGACCTAAAATGGACACTTAACATCAAAAATGTCATCAAAAAAGCACAACAAAGAATGTTCTTTCTGCGCCAACTCAGGAAGCTCAAACTGCCCAAGGAGCTGCTGATCCAGTTCTACAGAGGAATGATGGAGTCTGTCATCTGCACCTCTATCACTGTCTGGTTTGGTTCTGCAACCCAACAAGACAGAGGAAGACTTCAGAGGATCATTAGAACTGCGGAAAAAACAATTACTACCAACCTGCCTTCCATTGAGGACCTGTATACTGCACAAGTCAAAAAGAGGGCTAAAAAAATATCTACAGACCCCTCACATTCAGGACATAAACTGTTTCAACTCCTACCCTCAAAATGACGCTATAGAGCACTGCACACCAGAACAACTAGACACAAGGACAGTTTTTCCCCAAATGCCATCACTCTGCTAAACAAATAATTCCCTCAACACTGTCAAACTATTCACTAAATCTGCACTGCTATTAATCTTCTCATCATTCCCACCACCCATCTCCTCCCACTTATGACTGTACAACTGTAACTTTGTTGCTGGTATCCTTACGATTTATAGTGATATTGTTTCCTGATTTTTTATTTGTACCCTATGACTATCATTAAGTGTTGTACCTTATGACTCTTGACGAATGTATTTTGTCTTTTTATGTACCCTGAGAGCGTATGCGCCAAAGACAAATTCCTTGTGTGTTCAATCACATTTGGCCAATAAAGAATTCTATTCTATTCTATTCTATTCTATTCTATTCTATTCTATTCTATTCTATTCTATTCTATTCTATTCTATTCTATTCTATTCTATTCTAATGTGGCAGATTGTTCCCCTGGCTAACAGTTCATAAAGTCATTCCCTGAAACAAATCACAAGAATTGTGATAAACAAGAGCCTGGATAGCTCAGCAGACTAAAAGCATTGTGATTAACACCAGCTGTCTGCAATTACTGTAAATTCGAATCTCACCAGGCTCAGCCTTCCATCCTTTCTAAGGTTGGTAAAATGAGGACCCAGTTTGTGGGGGCAATAAGCTGACTTTACATATCCATTTACCTTTATCCATTTATTTTTATAAAGAAACTGTTGGAAGACATCATAAACTGTTGGAAGGACCCCCAAGAATAATGTAGCTTAACCCTCTGCAAAATGTAGGGAAACCCATTAAATTAACCCCAAGAGGTGGGTGTCCAGATATCTAGTTAAACCCCTTCCCTATGCGGGAATTCTCTTTCTTTACCTAACATTCCAGACTGCTGTTGTTATACGTCCAAGGAATCCTACTTAGCGGAGTTAATGGGCCAATTTACTGAGCTGATATAAATCAGCTTCCAATGCACAGGGTGTTCTATCATAATAGAAAGTTGGTTCAGTTGCCGGACATTGGAAGAATGTCGCACTAGTGCATTTTAATAGAGCTGCTGTCTCTCAGCTCAATCTATTTCACGGTGTCATTTCCAGATAATAGAGCTGGTGGGAGGGAGAGAAAGAGAGAGCCCAAGACACCGGCTTGAGTTCCTAGAGCAAAGGTATTTTTCAAGGAGAGGGATATATTTAGCCAAGGAATGCCATGCGATGCTGAGCAGTAGATGCCAACAATGTGACTTAGTGAAAGACTTTCAACTTTCCAGTGGCTCAATCAAGAGACTTGTCCATGGTGCTGAACACTCAATTACCACATGATTTTCACGTTCTGGATTTCATGCATTCATTCATTCATTCGTTCGTTCGTTCGTTCACTCGTTCACTCATTCACTCTTCATTCATATATATCCCACCCTTATTATTTTTATAAATGACTCAAGGCAGCGAATGTATCCAACACACTTTCCCCCTCCTATTTTTCCCACAACAACAACCCTGTGAAGTAGGTTGGGCTGAGAGAGAGAGAGGGACTAACCCAAAGTCACCCAGCCAGCTTTTGTGCCTAAGGCGGGACTAGAACTCACTGTTTCCTAGTGACTGGCCCAAAGTCACCCAGCCAGCTTTCGTGCCTAAGGCAGGACTTGAAGGAATTATCTCCTGGTGGATTGGCCCAAAGTTACCTGTTTTTAACCCACCTTTATTATAAGTAACTCAAAGCAGCAAACATACATATTACTCCTTCTCCTCCTCTTTTTCCCCGCACAACAACCCTGTGAGGTGAGCTGGGCTGAGAGTAACTGGCCCAAAGTCATCCAGCTGACTTTCATGGCTAAGGCAGGACTAGAACTCATAGGGGGGGGGAAAGAGGAGGAGGAAGGTGTGTTAGATATGTTCACTCCCTTGAGTTATTTGCAAAAAATAAAATAAAAATAAACACAAAGTACAATAAATAGATAAATAACAGATAAGATCTATTTTAAATAAATAACAGATAAGATTCTGAGGCAACTCCAACTTTCTTTCTCAAGACTGCACCCATCTTTGAATAGTTTCTAGAAGCTTCCCTCCTCAAATCAAGAAAATAAATCCCTTATCATGTGGAATTCTGTTGCTCTCCATAACAATTAGGATTGAGCGCAATTCCTTAATGCGGTACCTATTCGAGAAGCATGGACATTTGACCTCTACTGGAAGAATATAACTAGGTTGTCATTAAACGTCATCATATTCTGGCAAAATCCATCTATTTTCTATCAATTTTTCTGTTCTTCAAGTAGCTGGGAATAAAACAGATCTACATCAGCCAACTCTGATTGAAAATTCTTATCTTAGTGCAACGTCTCAAGTCTTTTCTTTAAAGATAAAGAAGAATGCCCTCCCTAGGGAACGGCAAGCGTTATTTTCCACATTCCTTACATATGTTTCAAGATATTACATTTATCACCCCTTGTGGACAGCCGCGTTTTGTTAAGACCGTGTATCAAAGTGAACGAATAACAGTCTTCAATACTCATTAGATGATCTCATTAAAGCGTGACTGTTATTCCTCTCTGAATAATCCCAAAACAAATTGTGACTTTATGCTTTGGTTACCTTCAATATTTACAAGGGAAGACGTTTGCCGGCTCAACAACGCCACCAATGTAGACAATCAGCACAGACAAGCTATATAGATTTTACAAAGTGAACCAGGTTTTGATTAGCCTAATTTCTTTAAGAGAAAAATGAAATGAGCCAGGGCAGTAATACACACAGAGAGAAAGAGAGAAAGAGAAAGAGAAAGAGAAAGAAAGAGAAAGAGAGAGGGAGAGGGAGAGGGAGAGGGAGAGGGAGAAGGAGAAGGAGAAGGAGAAGGAGAAGGAGGAGGAGGGAGATGGGGAGGGAGAGAAAGAGAGAGAAAGAAAGGGAGGGAGGGAGAGAGGGAGGGAGAGGAAGGGAGAGGGAGAGGGAGTAGGAGGGAGAGAAAGAAAGAAAGGGAGGGAGGGAGAGGGAAAGAGGGAGGGATAGAAGGAGAAAGAGAGAGGGAGAGAGAGAGGGAGAAAGAGCGGGAGGGAGAGAGAGAGAAAGAAAGGGAGGGAGCAGGGAGAGGTGGGAGAGGGGGAGTGGGAGGGAAGGAGTAAGAAAGAAAGGGAGAGAGAGAGGGGGAGAGGGAGAAGAGGGGGAGAGAGGGAGAGAAAGGGAGGGAGAGGGAGAGAAAGAGAGGGAGGAAGGGAGAGGGAAAGATGGAGGGAGAGAAGGAGAAAGAGAGGGAGTGGGAGAGAGGAAGAGAAAGAGGGAGAGAGAGAGAGGGAGGGAGGGAGAGAGAAAGAAAGGGAGGGAGAAGGAGAGAGAGGGAGAGAAAGAGAGGGAGGGAGGGAGGGAGAGAGATTTTCCTTTCCTCTTCTCGGTCTCTTCCCTTCCCCACCACTTAACAGTTCATGCAAGAAAGGAGAGCATCAACAGGTTTTAAAGGAACTATACATTCCTCATTCAGCAATGAAACTCCATAGGCTACCAGTGTGTTATTTTAAGCTAGCAAAGCAATTCAAAAATACTTTTTTTCCCCCCATCCAACAAGGCTGCCAGTCAAAAGGAAGAAAGGGAATGCAGAGAGAAAAGGATCCCTATTTTTCTTTCTGCCCATCTCTTGGTTTTTCCTGTCTTTGATCTATTTCTATCCCATTCTTCAAATAACAGCCTCCTCCACCCCCCCACCCCTTCCAGAAAACAAGAACAAATTATGAGGGTTGAAACTTCCAAAACAATAAATACTTTTTAACAGGGAAAGTTGTCCTGTGTCCTAACCTTTTCTGGGCTGAGGGCCATATTTCACTTCTGAGTGACATAACGAGACTTCATTTTTCAAAAATAGCGAAGAGGGGTCAGGATAAAATAAATAAATAAATAAATCTAATTTTCTTCAAGTCCCATTTAAATTTCAATTAAAATTCAATAGGGTGGATATCATCACTCCCTAATCGTAGACATAATCATTCCTCACCCCCCACTCACCCCCCCCCCGTCTCTTCTATTAAAATAAATATATGATAGCAACTTCTATATCTCTGGAGCAGGGCTGGGATTCAGCCGGTTCGGACCGATTTGGCCAAATCGGATGTTAATTTCAATCTGGTTTGCCGAACCGGTAGTTACAAGGGCTGGCTGACCCCACCCCGCCCCTCCCAGGAGTCTCCACACAGCCCTTTTTGGGTGCAAGGTGAATGCAGGGTCTGCACGGAGGCTGAATGGGCCTACTGGAAGTCCTGAAACAGGCCCGTTTCCAGCCTCCGGATGGCCTCCAGTGCCCGGGGGATGCAGTTTTTGTCCTCCTGGAGGCTCAAGGTAAGACTCAGGAGCCTCGGGAGGATGAACACCACCACCCCATCATGATGCAGGAGGCTGAGTAGGCTACACCCCCATCGCCACGCCCACCCAGCAACTGGGCAGTGAACCAGTTGTTAAATTTTTCAATCCCACCCCTGCTCTGGAGGTGTAACCTGTAGCTTCCTGGCAGTGGTGAAATCCAATTTTTTTTACCACCAGTTCTGTGGGTGTGGCTTGGTGGGCGTAGCAAGGGAAGGATATTGCAAAATCTCCATTCCCACCCCACTCTGGGGCCAGCCAGAGATGGTATTTGCCGATTCTCTGAACGGCTCAAAATTTCCGCTACTGGTTCTCTAGAACCTGTCAGAGCCTGCTAGATTTCACCCCTGCTTCCTGGGATTATTAGCAAGTCTGCCTTCAACAAGCAAGTTGTTTTGTTATACATTGAGACGGACAATACAACCGATACGTATGCTCATAAATAAATCTGAGTTAGAGGCCTATCATTTGTTTACTATTGATTTGTTGAATTTTATAATTGAGTTATTCTGCAACTCATCACCTTCGTTTCAGGACATAATGTGCGATTGACCAATTCAGATTAATGACTTAATAAATGCAGAGAGAGCCAATTTAGTATAATGTTGAACTAGATCAGGGGTCTGCAACCTTAAACACTCAAGAGAGCCATTTGGACCCGTTTCCCACAGAAAAGCAAACACCGGGAGCCACAAAACCCTTCCCAAGCCTGACTATTTCTTGAGCGGCCACAAAACTAGCCTATGTAGTTGAATTATACCTTCTGTTTTCTTCTGAAACTTTTCTTTTCTTGGATTTATCCATGGTTGGCCTACTGGGGGTTGAAAAGCTCAATAAATCGCCATGCCAGCGGGTGTCCCACATTGGCAGTTGTGATGCACATTTTGAGTTGCTGAGGAGCTGCAGCAGAGAGGTGAAAGAGCCACATGTGGCTTCTGAGCCGCAGGTTGCTGATCCCTGAACTAGACTAAAATTAAAAGGTAAAGCACATATGTGCTGGTCATTCCCGATTCTAGGGGGCGGTGCTCATCTCCATTTCAAAGCTGAAGAGCCAACGCTGTCTGGCCAACGCCTCCTTGGTCATGTGGCCAGCATGACTCAATGCCAAAGGCATACAGAACGCTGTTCCCTTCCCACCAAAGGTGGTCCCTATTTTTCTACTTGCATTTTTTACCTGCTTTCGAACTGCTAAGTTGGCAGAAGCTGGGACAAGTCACGGGAGCTCACCCCATTACGCGGCGCTAGGGATTCGAACCGCAGAACTGCCGACCTTTCGATCAACAAGCTCAGTGTCTTAGCCACTAAGCCACTGCATCCCTGCTGTTATACAAGGACAATTTACAGGAAGGTGGGGGGAGCCTTCAAAAAGGGGTTCCTTTTAGGGCAGTGTTCAATCTGAGGAATATCATTGAATGGGATGTTTTTTTGTGTGTGTTTTTTTATTAGATTTATATGCCGCCCTCCTCCGGAGACTCAGGGCGGCTTACAATGCGATAAGCAATAGCCTTCATACTTTTGTATATTTATACAAAGTCAGCTTATTGCCCCCACAAACTGGGTCCTCAATTTACCTACTTTAGAAAGGATGTTGACCTTGAGATCAAGGTAAGCAGAGGCAGATCACTAAAAACTGCCAAACAATTATAAAACAAGAAACGTGGCTATGTGTGTCTGTGTTTCTCTAGATCTCTACATCCCTGTGCCTGTTTGTATGTGGTTGTGTATCGGTGTGTTTGCGTGTGTGTGTGTCCCCTTATTCAATCCCCTTATTGCAGTGTGATCTGCTTTTTGCTATTCCACACGGTTCTCCGTGAATTTTGGCAAGCTTTGATGCGTCTCAAGAACCCCCACATGACTCGGCTTTCTAAGCGATTTATCTTTTGGGGTAATGTTTTGGGAAGGGGAATTCAGCAGTCAGAAACGGAACTATCCAAGTATCCCTATCCCATGAGCTTCTTGAAGCTCATCTTGTGGAATTCATGCCAGCATTCACTTCCCATGGCACCTCCATGAATAAATGAATGGGGTTTACACAGATGTGCATTTACCGCTCGCCAGGAATAATGGAATGCCTGGGCATTGGGTACGGAAATGGAAATTTATTACATAGTAGTTAATACCACTTTATAATGCCTTGGTAAGGCCACACTTGGAATACTGCATCCAGTTTCGGTCACCACACTGTAAAAAAGATGTTGAGAGTCTAGAAAGAGTGCAGAGAAAAGTAACAAAGATGATTTAGGGGACTGGAGGCTAAAACATATGAAGAACGGTTGCAGGAACTGGGTATGTCTAGTCTGATGAAAAGAAGGACTAAGGGAGACATGATAGCAGTCTTCCAATATCTCAGGGGCTTCCACAAAGAAGAGGGAGTCAAGCTATTCTCCAAAGCACCTGAGGGCAGGAAAAGAAGCAATGGGTGGAAACTAATGAAGGAGAGAAGCAATTTAGAACTAAGGAGAAATTTCCTGGTAGTTAGAAGAATTAATCAGTGGAACAACTGGCCTCCAGAAAATGTGAATGCTCCAACCCTGGAAGTTTTTAAGAAGACATCGGACAACCATTTGTCTGAAGTGGTACAGGGATTCTTGCCTGAGTAGGGGGTTGGACTATAGTAGAAGACCTCCAAGGTCCCTTCCATCTCTATTATTCTGTTAGACCAAGGTTCTCCAAACTTGGCCACTTTAAGACTTGTGCTTCCACTTCCAGAATTCCCCAGCCAACATTCTTTTCTGCAGAAAGATGATACAGGGTCTGCAGGTTAGATCTGATGAAGAATGTTTCATTACCACCCTCCTTTCCTATTGTACTAAAGGCTAAAACATATGAAGAACAGTTCCAGGAATTGGGTATGTCTAGTTTATTGAAAAGAAGGACTAGGGGAGACATAATAACAGTGTTCCAATATTTGACGGGCTGCCCCAAAGAAGAGGGCTTCCATCTGTTGCATCAAAACACAAGAAGGCAAGACAAGAAGCAATGGGTAATCAAGGACAGCACCAACATAGAACTAAGGAGAAATTTCCTGACAGTGAGAACAACGAATCAGTGGAACAACTGGCCTCCAGAAGTTGTGAATGCTCCAACACTGGAAGTTTTAAAGAAGATGTTGGATAACCATTTGTCTGAAGTGGTGTAGGGTTTCCTGCCTAAGTAGGGGGTTGGACTAGAAGACCTCCAAGGTTCCTTCCACCTCCGTTATTCTCTTCTCCTCTTCTCTTCTCTTCTCTTCTCTTCTCTTCTCTTTTCTTCTCTTCTCTTCTCTTCTCTTCTCTTCTCTTCTCTTCTCTTCTCTTCTCTTCTCTTCCCTTCCCTTCCCTTCCCTTCCCTTCCCTTCCCTTCCCTTCCCTTCTCCTCTCCTCTCCTCTCCTTTTCCATTCCATTCTATCACTGCATCCAGAAGAGACTGGGCAACCATTTGTCCAGAATGGTATAGTATCTCTTGCTTGAGTAGGGAATTGAAGACCTGTACAGTCCCTTCCAATTCTGTTATACTATTCTGTTATTCTGTACTGATGGATCTCTTAATTCTTGTTGTCTGTTTTCAAATAGGAAATCCTAAAAGCTTGACATCTGCCCGCTCACGCTATGTCAACAATAATAGACAAATGCCCTGGAATGCCTTTTTTTTTATTGTCAAACTAGGAAGGTGAAGCCATCAGAATAATCCCACTAAAAACAAAGGCTGCTATTGCCCTCCGAAGGGTATGTCCCAGCCCCAATTTGGAGTAGAATCAAAAGCTACAATTCACAGCTTGGACCGGTGCTGCTGTTGGGTACTTAGCAATCCAAAAGAGGATGACTAATCAACCTCACAATGCAATTTGGGGAGGGGGGATAATCAAAGCTGTATAATTTGCCTTCGTGTCATAACTGAGTTACATTTTATTGGCTATAGCTACTCTGCAATTAGCGTTTATCACACAGATACATTGGACTCGGAATTAAGCCGGCTTTTCATGAACGCCAGCCAAGGAATCATTTATGGCTAATAAGAGACTTAGAATCTCCTCTAAAGTATCTGCATCATTTTCAAAGTGGGGCAATAGTGGCCACATGTTTCTCATGCATTATTTTTTGAGACCTTCCCCAGGAATGGAGCTCAGGGGTGTCTACAGAACTCAAAACAAGTCAAAATGGGGCAGGATTTCTATTGCATGGTCATTGTGACTTTTATTAAAGGTAAAGGTTCCCCTTGCACATATGTGCTAGTCGTTCCTGACTCTAGGGGGTGGTGCTCATCTCCGTTTCAAAGCCAAAGAGCCAGTGCTGTCCGAAGACGTCTCCGTGGTCATGTGGCCGGCATGATTCAACCCCAAAGGCACATGGAATACTGTTCCCTTCCCACCAAAGGTGGTCCCTATTTTTCTACTTGCATTTTTTACTTGTTTTCGAACTGCTAGGTTGACAGAAGCTGGGACAAGTAACGGGAGCTTACTCCATTACGCGGCACTAGGGATTTGAACCGCTGAACTGCCGACCTTTCGATTGACAAGCTCAGCACCTTAGCCACTGAGCCACCACGTCTCGTGACTTTTATTAGAGGCACACAAATATCTTGTGGGTGCCTCTGATCAAGCTGATGTTTTGTTAATTGCTTCTGGTCTGATTTGATAGCGAGAACAGATGTTATCTTAGACCAAGGGCAGTGGTGGGTTCCTCCCGGTTCAGCCCAGTTCTCCCGAGCCAGTAGCGGTGACAACATGATGGCACCGAACCAGTTATGTCCCGCACCCCCCCACCCCCCTCATTATTCTTACCTTTTATTTGGCCCCACCCCCAATCTATTGCTGCCTCCTGAGTCCCAGCTGATGGCTAGAGGGAAAAAAACTGTTTAAACTCTTGCCGTGGGGCTTCAAAGGGCCGCCCTACAGCTGATCAGTGTTAAAAGAAAACAAATGAGTAGACCAGTGCCTACAAAAATACATGAGTAGATCAGTGCCTGCAAAAATACATGGGTAGATCAGTACAGCTCTGCAAGCAGTTAAAAGCCTGGTAGACCAGTACCTCTGCTAAATCCTAAATAATTGTCACATGACCATCAAGCCATGCCCACAAAAATAAGCCACACCCACAAAACAGGTAGTAAAAAATTTAGAACTCACCCCTGACCAAGACGGTGGTCTACAGGTAAGCTTACGTTATCAGTGATTATAAAATAAACCACTGTGGCCATCTCCATAGTCTGTCTATAGGAGAAGAGCAGGCAGAGTTAGCGGGAGGAGTTAAGTGTGTCATCTGCTTAGAGTCAAAGCAGCCCAAGCCTAATCCATCTTAAATTCCATAAACCTTTATCTGGCACCAATTCAGATTTGAATTTAGTTGCCTAGATTCTTGTGTATAGGCAACAAATCTCGCTGAATCGCAATTTACTGTTTGGTCCTGATCCTTTGCACCTGGCATTTATCTAGTCAACTAAAGTTCAAATCTGAATCAGCACCAAATAAGGGTCAATGGAATTCAACAGGAGGAGCTAAACCTTGACCATTTGTGGCAACGTAATGACTCTAAGCTGATTACATGCTTAACTCACCCCCTTCCCAGCTCTGCCTGCTCTTCTACACCATCAGAGGCAGACGTAGAGTGACAAGATCAAGCCAATGGAAGCTGTGGGATCTCTTAAAGCTTTCAATCCCTGTCATGACCTTCTGCATAAGATCCCACCAGATGCCTGGCAGATGGTCCAAAGGAAACAGTGCCATGCTTGTCCAAAACACAGGGTTGGGTAGGGGTGGTGAAAACCTGCCCACACGCAGAATGTGAGATCAGTAGCTGCTTGGGATTATTTGCTCCAAGTTGGCCACCAGCTTTGACACAGCATTTAATAGAGTGCTGTGAGATCCAACCAGGCATGATTACAGTCCTATGTCTAAGACTGACAGTACCTCTGAATCTCTCTCATTATGAAGGTGGCACCAAAGCCGCATAATGGGGGCGGGAATGATTATAACTATTTAGACTGACCCAGTTTTTTGTCAACAAATGTCACTACTCAACTCTCCATATCAAAGGGAAGCCAGCCTACACACAATCTCCAAAGGGAAGGCAATCTGAAGATGTGTGAAAAGGAAGATGATGATGGATGGTCTTTGAAAAGCTAGAGTCTTGCCCTAAATCAGGGGTGCCCAATCTTGGCAACTTTAAGATTTGTGGACTTCAACTCCCAGACGAAGCATGGCTGTCTGGGGCATTCTGGGAATTGAAGTCCATGTCAATCCTGAAGCTGGGCTGGTTGAAGCCATCTTCACCCTTACCCTAACCTTAATCCTAACCCTAACCCTAACCCACCCCACTCCAGGGAAAGGATACTGCAAAATCTCCATTCCCTCCCCACTCCAGGGGAAGGACATTGCAAAATCTCCATTCCCTCCCTACTCCAGGGGAAGGACATTGCAAAATCTCCATTCCCTCCCCACTCCAGGGGAAGGACATTGCAAAATCTCCATTCCCTCCCTACTCCTGGGAGAAGGATATTGCAAAATCTCCATTCCCACCCCACTCTGGGGCCAGCCAGAGGTGGTGTTTTCCGATTCTCTGAACTACTCAAATTTTCCACTGCTGGTTCTCCAGAACCTGTCAGAACCTGCTGGGTTTCACTCCCTGGTCTAAACCCAAGCAATATCCATAGGAGATGGAGAAGTAAAAAAAAAAAAAGAGAACTAAGATCTCTGATTCGCTTTAATGGCTCGCTTACAAGACTCAGCAGCTCTTCTTCTTTACAAACACACGCTCACAAATACAGCAGGCTGTGTCATCTGGGCCTAAGCAAGTTCCCCAACAGATATACTCAATTAAAAACTATTTCAGCCAAAGAAACATCTGCTTTTGAAGATAAGGGAGGTATGAATTTAGAATGCCGCCGTATCGGAGGCCCACAAAACAGACTCTCTCATTTGTTGAATTTTAAAATACATGTGCACTGATATTTCTTGCTCTCTGTTCCCTTATCAATTATGCCAAGCAAGATTGGAAGCGCTCCATTCTTTGCATTGCGAGGGATGTTTCCAACTTATGCTTACTTTTTTTGCATGCTTTTGGAAAAGGGAAAAAGGACAGCTTGCCAAAAAATTGTTGGAAGGAAGGGAGGAGAAAAACCCCAACAACCAACCAACCTCCAGGCAAAATCCATGCAAGCTAGACTCTTCTCCTTAATCAAAAAGAATTTCAAAGGAAAATCTGGCTTTCTTCAATTGGATTTCTCCCCGTAGAAGTTTTAGCTCCAGCTGATAGTCCTCTGAGCCTGGAGCAGAAGAGTAGAACCAGAAAAATCCCCCAAAGGCAAGATGGTCAGATTTCTTCCTTCTTCTCAACTAGAAGACCCAACTATGCTGCAATCTTGAAACTCCATGGCTCCAATATGCTGACTCCCCAGATGTTTCTCCTCATCATCAATCAAAAACTACCTTCTTGGAACTTAAGGCCAGGAAGTCTATTAACCCAGCCTTTATGGAAAGCTGAGAACAAATCCTTGTGTTATCCTCTACAGGCAATTTCATCCTGACTTTCTTGTTTGATACGTACTACCGAGCCACAACGAATCTCTTGGAGATATCTATTTTGCTCTCTGAGTTCACGGAGACCTAACCCTAAGTGGATTTGCCCCCCAATAGGATTTTCCCATGTACTTTACCAGGTGACATTAATAAGGCAGGGTCAAAAGGTCAGCACCCACCTAAGCATACCCATGTGCTAGAAATCCATTGGTGATGTCCATTTCGGTCTTCAAATTCATGGAGACCTAACCCTAACCCTAAGTGGATTTGCCCACCAATGGGATTTTCCCATGTATTCCCTAACCCTAACCCTAACATAAAGGAAAGCTATGGCAAATCTAGACAGCATACTAAAAAGCAGAGACATTACCCTGCCAACAAAAGTGCATATAGTCAAGGCAATGGTTTTCCCAGTTGCAATGGATAGCTGTGAAAGTTGGACCATAAGGAAGGCTGAGCACCAAAGAATGGAGGCCTTTGAACTCTGGTGCTGGAGAAGACTCCTGCAAGTCCCTTGGACTGCAAGGCGATCAAACCGGTCAGTCCTGGAGGAGATCAACCCTGACTGCTCCTTAGAAGGCCAGATCCTGAAGAGGAAACTCAAATACTTTGGCCACCTAATGAGAAGGAAGGATTCCCTGGAGAAGAGCCTAATGCTGGGAACAATGGAGGGCAAAAGAAGAAGGGGACGACAGAGAAGGAGGTGGCTGGATGGAGTCACTAAAGCAGTTGGCGTGAGCTTAAACGGACTCCAGAGGATGGTAGAGGACAGGAAGGCCTGGAGGAACATTGTCCATGAGGTTGCAATGGGTTGGACACAACTTTGCAACTAACAACAACAAACCCTAACCTTAAGTGGATTTATCGCCCAATGGGATTTTCTCATGTATTTTACCAGGAAACGTAGATAGTGTGGGCCAGTGGTGGGTCCTAATCAGTGTTACCACCAATTCGCATCGCGCATGCTAATTTTCCTACTATTTACTTTTGTATTTTCTTTGTATTCTATACTAGCTGGATTCCCATGCTTCACTATGAAACTATGTGCTGGGGCTTGATAAATTGACACTCGCAGCATGAAACTTAATGTAGAATGTGTAACTCCATAGCATCAGTGTGTTAATATAATGCAACTGGCAGTTGGAACAGAGGGGGAGGGGGAATAGAATGTCCCAGCCCACAGCATCCATCGGTATTCATCTGGCTACCATCCTGTCAGTGTGTGAGAGAGTTGAGGGGTGTTTGGTATTTGCTGTGTGAGCAAGAAGGAGACAGGAAGGAGGCTGGGCGTGGCTTAGCTCAACTTTTCTGTAGTAAAGCTGCTTGCTGCTGTGAAAGTAAAACTGAAAGTGAAACTCCTCTCCACTGCTTGTGTTTTGCATTTGGAACAGATTTCTTTTGAGGTGGAGAGGGGGAGTAGAACGTCTAACTAATTAGCATCAGAGCGTGTTAATAATAATATAGGAAATACTAATGCTCTGAGGGTCATTTTGAAAAATCCTTTCTTAGCGAGCACCTAGAAGCCAAGAGGAACATAAGCGGCAAATTTCAAGTTTGTAGGCTTTACAATTCTGGAGATTTCGTGATTAATGCATGAGTGGTTTTTGCTTTTATATATAGATAGATTATAAACTAATAAAATTGTTTGAGAAAAAAAAACAACCATGTGATTTGCTTAACAACCATGACACAAAGTTCATAAAATTGGACGTGACTCCCTTATTAACCACTGCCTTGCTTAGCAACGAAAATTCTGGTTCCAATTGTGGTCCTATATCGAGGGCTACCTGTATAATGGAAGCAGCACATTATAATTATCTCGATTAATTGGCCATCTTTCCAACCTGATTAAAATTGGCTTCCTTTAAAGGCGAAGCCAATTTCCTAACATTTATTCAATGCTTCTGTCGTCAGTAGAGCAACTGTTTGTCCTGAGAGTTTTTTGGATTAAGCAAAACTCAAGTGCAGATCAAGAGCTGTAGATGAAATATATATTTTGTTTGCACTGCTCTGCCCTAATCTAACATGTTTATTTAAAATTTATCCATTAATAAGCTAAGCACGGAGCGGTGAGTGTACAGAAATAGAAAGGAAATTCATTCGGTTCTTATTTTTAACTCAAACGTTTCCAAAATCTAGAGTTCCCCAACCCTTTCCTTTCAGTGTTAAATTTTTTGGCAGTGCCATTTTATTAGAGAAAAAGAATTGAGAGAGAGAGGGAGGGAGGGAGGGAAGGAGGGAGAGAGAGAGATGCAACATTTAAAAATAGACAAAATGATTTGCAAAATTTAGGATGGAAACAAATAAATGAAAAAAAAAAATAAATGAAACACATAAAATCTGTTGTGACTTAGGCCCAAGTAGGTATTATCAGACGCAATCAGTTCTAAGCGAACATATTTTATTAGAACAGCTGAGAATTAACTCATTCTCAGCGGGGTCCAAACTGATTCAAAACAAATTCTTCATAACACAGTTCTTTGGCCTTATCACTAACCTTGGTCCACCTTGGCAACCTGCCAAAGGCTCCTCTTGGCAAAAGTTCAGAAGCAGGAGACGCGGACAAGAAATAAATGCAGCAAGACAAGAAACAAATCTATCAACGTTGTTTTCCGACAAAGAGCCCAAGAACTGTTGCTAGTCTTTTAAGCCTTATGGGAGGGGCCAATCATCTCCTGGCCTTACTCCTGAGTCATCCCTTTTGCTTTAGCTGCTCTTGCCTTCTGGCAACTCTTTGCATGTGTGCACTAGGAACAGGCTCCTCCTGTTCCTCTGCCTCTCTGCTGTCCGCCTCTGGAGGCTCCGGAGTCCACACATCACTCCCAGATGGCCCTGGCCCCATCTCTGCCTCCAGTGCAGAGCTCTCGTCTGGGCCTTCCCCAGACTTCAGGACTGGCCCATTTTCCTCCCCAGCCTTCTCACTGTCCATCTCCGCTGTCTTAAAAAAACACTATCCAATGGATGTAGGACGAAATGGGAATGCTTCTTC
The DNA here is from genome assembly GCA_030761175.1 of Masticophis lateralis. Lineage (NCBI taxonomy): Eukaryota > Metazoa > Chordata > Lepidosauria > Squamata > Colubridae > Masticophis > Masticophis lateralis. Next base: position 9,246,063 of record JAUDYJ010000013.1, read on the forward strand.
TCTGATTTCCCCCCCCCCACCCCCACCCCCATGGATTGCCAGAGGTATTTTTAATGCCAAACAGACCTTCAAAGGTTTTTGAGGGCCAGTGGTTGCTACTTATCATCTGTCAGCAACGTGTCATTTCATCCAGCACAAAAAAAAAAATCAGGAGCCAGGATAGAGTTCAAAAGCACAAAGTTTGTTTCATGTTACCTCTACACAAGAATCTGATCTACTAACCGTCAATGTGAATTGACGCCAATGCACAGCTGAGCCGCGCGATCATCAGAGCCTTGTTTTTTACTTTTAGAAGCATTTTTTCGGCCGAAGAGGTTGTAGAAAAAATGTTTTTAAAAGTTTTTTTTTAAAAAAAGCCTCTGATGAGGTGGGCGGGGTAAATGAGTGGCAACCGGGCTGGGGACCAGTTCGGGGGCATGGCCAGCCAATGTTATTACCAGTTCTCTGAACAAATTCTTACTACCGGTTCTTGTGAACCGGTGCAAACTGGGAGCAACCCACCACTGCTGTGGATGCTCCTAACACAAATACATCATGTTACAAAGTGGGTGGAACCCACCCCAATGTCCTGGTTATTAGCGTCTTGATGGACAAGTCAGGCATCCTACTTATTTTTGCATAGAGACCGAGCTCTGTCAGCAGGAGTTGCCTTTCCTATTCAAGTTCTCTGTGAGCGTTTTTTGAGTGCAACGACATTTGGCAGCCGAAGGATGTTGTTTTTCTTGGCAATTTGCTCGGCTTCATTTCAGGCCCTTGGAAAAACCCTGGGAGTTTGCTTCCAGTAATCAAAGGCTAACGTAATGTTTGCTACAGAAAGGAGGGAAATGTCAGCCGGTGGAGGGAGATATGCTCCAGAAAGATTTCAAGGTCCCATTCCAATACAACCTGGGCTTGTTTGTGCATAATATATATTACCGCGTGCATTTGTTAAAACCTAGGAACTTCTCCCCACCCTGGAGAGATAGAAGCTCCAGGAAAATATGCAGTATAAACTCATTAGCTTGACAGGATTGCAACTACGCACCAGAAACTGCTGCCTTCGGAGAAGAATTGACTGGTTCTGGGCCAGTTTTTCGGGTGGATGAGTCAGTCTTTGTCTAATTGGGGCTAAAATTTACATGGGATGATACCAAGGATGGGCTTCAAAAATTTTAGCGAGGGGTTCTCTGTCCGGTTGCTGGGTGGGCGTGGCCTAATCGGCCTCCTGCACCACGGTGGGGTGGGGGCATTTTTGCCCTCCCTGGACTCTGGAGATTTTTCTCAGGCCTCCAGGAGGGTGAAAACTGCCTCCCCAGGCTCCGGAAGCCCTCTGGAGGCTGCAAATGGGCCCGTTTCTGGCTTTCCTGAACTTCCAGTAGGTCCATTTTTCACCCTCTCAAAGCCTCCGTGCGTGCCCTGCACTTACCTCATCCAAAACGAGCCGTGTGGGGACTCCTGGGAAGGGAGGGGCAGGGGGAGCGGGGCCAGCCAGGAGTGGGATTTGGGGGTTCTTGGAACTGCACAGAATCTTAGCTAGAGGTTCTCCCGAACCCCTGCAGCTCACTCAGCAGCCCACCCCTGGATTATACTTTCCTCTCCCTCTCCCGCTGAGAGAGAGCAAGAAATTGGCCCAAAGTCACCCAGCTGGATTCCATGGCTAAGGCAGGATTACAACACACCATCACCTGCTGATTGGCCCAAAGTCACCCGGCAGCTTTCATGCCTAAAATGGGGACTAGAATTCACAGTCGTCTTGTTTCTGTAACAATTCAGTAAGAATTGGTTCTTACTGAATTTATATGCTGCCTATCTCACTCTCTATCCAGAGACCTATAAGGGAAGCAGACAGATAGATAACAGATTGTGTGTGAAATTAGTCTTGCGGCCATCTCAATAAAATAAAACAAACCAAAAAAAAAGCAAATGCAAGATCTAATTCTCAGAGGTGTTTTAGTACGTAAAATAGATTTTTGTAAAAAAAAAAAAAAATGGCAGTCCTAAAATACACATGTGATCAATACAGAGAATCAACCATTAGATAAGGACATCACCTTTCTAGCATACCCCTAATCTGTTCAATATACCAATTCAACTGCCTTAAGTATAATATAGTTAGCTCAACTTGCGTTAGGTATAAACTTAGTAGTTCTTTTCGCAATGTATATACATCTATTAGACATTAGAGTCCAGGAGGAAATAGGACAGTCCTTGATTCAGATCCCAGTGTGATCTTCTTTTAGGAAGAGATCACAAGGGGAGCCAATGACAATGTGAGCATCATGTTTAAGGTCACACCTTCTGTACCTGCATTAAGCATCCTAACACAATTACATAATACTCTGCTGTCCTTTTGTCTCTTCTGGCCTGCTATGTCAGCAGTATTTGTCTATAATGCAATTATTCTCTCATACTCTCTCCCTCCTTGTCTCTCTCTCTGTCTCTCCCTCTCTGTCTCCCTGTCTCTTCCTCTCTTTCTTTCTCTCTCTGTCTCTCTCCCCCCCCTCTCTTTCTCTCTCTCTCTCTCTCTCTCTCTCTCTCCCTGTCTCTCCCTCTTTCTCTCTCTGCCTCTCCCTCTCTCTCTCACTTTCTCTCTCTCTCTCTCTGTCTGTCTCTCCCTCTGTCCCTCCCTCCCACCCTCCCAATGGTGAAACCCAAATTTGTTTACTACCAGTTCTGTGGGCATGGCTTGGTGGGTGTAGTGTAGCTTGGTGGGCGTGGCAGGGAAGGATATCGCAAAATCTCCATTCCCACCCCACTCTGGGGCCAGCCAGAGATGGTATTTGCTGGTTCTCCAAACTGCTCAAAATTTCCACTACCGGTTCTCCAGAACCTGCTGGATTTCACCCCTGCTCCCTCCCTCTCTTTTCCCTCTGCTCCCTTAGTCAGTTTTAAACCAACCACAACTTTTTGAGATAGTCAAGCTGGCAAAGCAAAAGAAGCAGATTTGAAATCAGCAAAAATGTGTCCTTTCCGTATCGTTTTAAAAGCGTTGCTCATTCTTCGCAAGATTCTGTAAACATTAGCTGCAGGGGCGTTAGCTCAGTACTTAGCTTTCCATTACAAATTACGCTCGGCAGAATTCACGATGACACACTCACTTTTAGCTGGGTGCCTGTTGTTTATACACATTAGAAGCTTCAGGTTTAAGTTCCAGGGCATTCTAACGGGTGCCGATGGAAAGGTACACGTAGGATGAAGCTAGGAGATGCAAAAGACGTGTGATGCCAACCTTGACTCACTGTGGATTGCTACCGTAAACCTAGCTGACCTGTTCTACTTCCTTGGAGAATGCTCAGCTAGTAAAGTTTTGTGTGTGTGTGTGTACACAAACAGATATCTGGAGTTGAATCCTAACAAGGCTCAACGTTGATTCAGCTTTCCAAAGTTGATAAAACGAGAACCCAGATGGTTGGGGGCAGAGAGGGGCAGAAGAGGGCCTTCTCAGGGTGCCATCAGCCAAGCAATGTCGGCTGGCGGCCCCCAGGGGGAGAGCCTTCTCTGTGGGGGCACCCGCCCTATGGAACGAGCTGCCTCCTGTAATTCGTTTGATCCTGGACCTCCGCGCTTTCCGAAAGGCCCTTAAGACTTATTTATTCCAACAAGCCGGCCTTGCTTGATTGATTTTAATGGGGTTTTAAAATTTTTTGGTAATATTAATTTCTGGGGTTTTAAATTGGGTATTTTAACAGGGTTTGAGTCTTTTATTTTGGAACGCCAACGATTTAATCTAATTTTAAATTTTTAATATTTGTATTGTATGTATTTTAATTTGGCTGTTCACCGCCCTGAGTCCCCCTCCCGGGGAGAAGGGCGGTATATAAATTGAAATAAATAAATAAATAAATAAATAAATAAATAAATAAATAAATAAATAAATAAATAAATATGCTGATATTGCAAACTGTTCAGATACCGCTGTAAAACACCATGGAAGGATGTATAAGTGTAAGTGCTATTGCTATTGCTACTGCTCGGACATAAATCATAGGGACCTTAGAGGCAGAGATCTTAGAGCAGGGATGAAACCCAGCAGGTTCTAACAGGTTCTGGAGAACCCGTAGCGGAAATTTTGAGTAGTTCGGAGAACCGGCAAATGCCACCTCTGGCTGGCCCCAGAGTGGGGTGGAAATGGAGATTTTGCAATATCCTTCCCCTGTGGTGCCCACCAAGCCACGCCCACCAAGCCACGCCCACCAAGCCACACCCCCAGAACCAGTAGTTTAAATTTTTGAATTTCACCACTGCCTTAGAGGTCTTCTAGTCCAAGCCCCTGATCAAGGCAGGAGATCTTATGCCATCCTGATCAAATGATTATCCAGTCTACTTTTGAAAACCTCCAGTGATGGAGCATTCACAAGCACCCAGGAGGCAAGCTATTCCATTGATTAATTATTCTCACTATCAGGAAATTTCTCCTTTCTTCTAGGTTAAATCTCTCTTTAACAAGCTTCCACCCATTGGTGCTTTAGAGAATAAGCCAATCCCTTCTTCTCTATGACAGGCCCTCAAATACTGGAAGACAGTCCCTTCCTCGTCCTTCTCTCTGGTAGGCTAGATGTACCTAGTTCCTGCAACCGTTCATCATATAATTTAGCCTCCAGACCTTTTATCATCTTTGTTGTTCTTCTCTGCGCACTTTTGAGTGGAATGGGACAACCTGACACAGCCAACTCACTGCATGGCCAACTTGACATGGCCAACTCACTGCATGGCCAACTTGACATGGCCAACTCACCATGGAGAACTTACTACATGACAACTCATTACAGCCAACTCACTGCAGGACAACTCTCTGTGGGACAATTTAACAAGTTCAATTTAATTATTTTTTTTAATTAATTAATTTTTGTCATTCACATTTCATTCTGTCCAGGAGTGGGTTTGACTTATCTTTACTACCAGTTTGCAACAGGGCCGTATGCGTGCTCTTCTGCTCTTCTGGTGACATTGGGGTCGGTGGACGGAGCCTCCCGCCAGTTTTACTACCGGTTCTATAGAACCAGAGGCAACCCACTACTGATTCTGTCTGTCCTTTTGCATCCTTTTTTAATGATTCTGTTCCACCATTTCTTTGATATTAGTGTAATTCAATGTCCAACAGGGAATTGTCCAACGCTGAGTTGTCCATGGCAAGTTGTCCCATGGTGAGATGGCCATGGTGAAATGGCCATGATCAGTTGGCCATGGTGAGATGGCCATGGTGAGATGGCTATGGTGAGTTGGTCATGGTGAGTTGGTCATAGTGAGATGGCCATGGTGAGTTGGTCATGGTGAGATGGCTATGGTGAGTTGGTCATGTTGAGTTGACCCTGGTGAGTTGACCATGGTGAGATGGCCATGGTGAGATGGCCATGGCAAGTTGTGCAATTCAGCTTCTTTATATACATAATAATACATAATACATATATACAATACCCATGCTGGTTTTTCCAACATGGTAGAGAGAAGAGATTGTAAGTAGGTTCAAACACAGGCTGGGGCAGCATAGACAACACTTCTCTGGTATACAGAACAGTTGAGCTAAGCCATGCCCAGGCTTCTTGCTGTCTCAATCAGCAAACAGCCCACATTGGCTGACCTTGTTGCCATGTCTCTTCCAGTCTATGAATTCTTATACACTGACAAGTTGGCCATGGTGAGTTGGCCATGATGAACTGTCATAGACCCCTTTCAAAGGGGTACACAGATATAAACAGCAAAATAAAGCAAATCCAAAGTTTTAGTCCTCTTCTTTGCAGCGTCCCTTCCCCGAGTCCGTGTAGAATTTTGTAATCTGCTTCTTATTAAAAGGAGTCTCAAAGCGGGCGCAATAAAGCCAATCAATAAAGCTTGCCTGCCTCTCCCAAATTGCAAAAGTCAGATCCATAAAACGGAATAAGAGCAGGAGAAGCATATTAAACGACAGCCGGCAGCAACGGCTGGGTCTAAAACTTAGGCGAACAGGTAGACTTCTCATGGCTATTGAAAGTGAATTCTATTGAGTGCCAACTGTAATTGAAGAGACATATTGGATTCGATCACTTTGGTTGTGTTCGTCGGTAATTCTCTTTCTTTCTTTTTTCTTTTTTTTTTTTTCAGCAAAGAAAAAAAACCCACCCAAAATAGTCACTTTTTTTTCTGGATGTGATCCAGGGGTGAAATCCAACAGGTTCTGACAGGTTCTGGAGAACTGGTAGCGGAAATGTTGAGTACTTTGGAGAACCGGCAAATACCACCTCTGGCTGTCCCCAGGAGTGGGGAGGGAATGGGGATTTTACAGTATCCATCTCCGAGGAGTGGGGAGGGAATGGAGATTTTGCAGTATCCTTCCCCCAGGAGTGGGCAGGGAATGGGGATTTTGCAGTATCCTTCCCCTGGAGTGGGGTGGGAATCAGTGGTGAGTTGTCTCCAGTTCAGACAGGTAGTAAAACCGGCAGGAGGCCCTGCCCACCCCCCACCTCCCAGATGTCGTCATCAGCGACCTGTGCATCCGTAGAAGCAAGGCGCGCGAGCGAGCGAAGCGATCCCATTGCGAACTGATAGTGGGAATGGAGATTTTGCGATATCCTTCCCCTGGAGTGGGGTGGAAAAGGAGATTTTGCAGAATCCTTCCCCTGCCATACCCACCAAGCCACGCCCACAGAACCGGTAATAAAAAAAAATTGGATTTCACCACTGGTGTGATCCACTCATTTAATGCTCAAATAATTGCATTGTTTCATTTCAAAATAAAGGGCAAGAGGGAATCTTTCCAAATGAACAAACACGATGAGATGGGATCGAGGATGATAGACCTTTATGGTCCTATGGCGTGCCAGCAGGAAGATGCTGGAAAGCTGTTTATTTAGCTAGGCACATCAGTGGCCATCTCCACTTATATCAAACTGCCCTTCGGGGAGGAAGGCAGGGGAGGCAGACAAAATATTTCTGGGTAAATGTAGCCTGGAGAATGTTCTCATAATAAAAAACTTTTAGCTTTCACAGGAAAGAAATCCAGGCGTGTTTAGAGAAATGGTAGAACACATATAAAGGATTATTATGGATCATACCACAAGGAGCCCGATTTTCAAACTACAACTGGCATTTTTTTGTCTACCTATCGAATCCTTCCCAAGGATCTGGAATAGGCAGATGCTGCCAGGGTTATAAATGTGGGAAAAAATGGCCCTAAGTCACTTTATTCAGTGCCGTAGTAACTTCGAAGGGTCGCTAAATGAATGATTGTAAATTGAGGACTACCTGTATTCAGGCTAACCCTATCTAGAATAGAATAACAGAGTTGGAAGGGACCTTGGAGGTCTTCTAGTCCAACCCCCTGCTTAGGCAGGAAACCCTGCACCACTTCAGACAAATGGTTATCCAACCTCTTCTTAGAAACTTCCAGTGTTGGAGCATTCACAACTTCTGGAGGCAAGTAGTTCCACTGATTAATTGTTCTCACTGTCAGGAAATTTCTCCCTAGTTCTAAGTTGCTTCTCTCCTTGATGAGTTTCCATAAGGAGTCTCGATCCAGAAAGGGACGCAACTGGCGTATCAGGTGTACCTGATAGAAAGCCCCCCTGGCCATGGCCGTCATATGCTCCTCTAAAGACAGCCGTGCGTCCAGGAGGACGCCCAAGTTACGAGCCCTCTCCGTGAGGGCCAAAGACTCGCCCCCAATAGCCAGCGGAAGCACCAGCTGGCTATATCAGGATGCCGGCAGCCACAGCTACTCCGTCTTGGAAGGGTTGAGTCGGAGCCTGTTCCTCCCCATCCAGACCCGTATGACCTCCAGACACTGGGACATCACTTCGAGGGCATTATTGGGGTGGTCCGGGGTGGAGATGTACAGCTGAGTGTCATCATCTTACAGATTGCACTGCACCCCAAAACCATGGATGATCTCACCCAGCGGCTTCACATAAATGTTGAACAGGAGCGGCGAGAGGACCGACCCTTGCGGCACCCCACAAACAAGGCGCCTCAAGGTCGATCTCCACCCCCCCCCCCCCCGGTCAACACAGACTGCGACCGGTTGGAGAGATAGGAGGAGAACCACCGCAACACGGTGCCTCCCACTCCCAATCCCTCCAGCCGGTGCAGCATGATACCACGGCATACCATAATTCCCATAGCCCAGCCTTATGTCTAAGGATATCTAACCATGTCATAGGGCTGTATTACTATTATCCTTCTCATCTTTCCTATTACCTACTCCTATTGGTATCTTATGGTGATCACTCTGTTGATTGTATCTTACGATTTATTATCTTATGATTTATAATTGATGACGGTCGTTTGTATGTACCCTGAGAGCTTATGAACGGGAGACAAATTCCTTGTGTGTCCAATCACATTTGGCCAAAAAAGCATATCCTATCCCATTCCATCCCATGCCACCCCATCCCATCCCATGGTGGTGCAGTGGTTAGAGTGCAGTACTGCAGGCTAGTTCTGCTGATCACCTGCTGCCAGCAGTTGGGCAGATTGAATTTCACCAGGCTCAAGGTTGACTAAGCCTTCCATCCTTCCGAGGTCAGTAAAATGAGAACCCAGATTGTTGGGGGCAAGAGGCTGACTCTTAGAGAGGGCTATAAAGCACTATGAAGTGGTATATAAATCTAAGTGCTATTGCTATTGCTATTGCTATTGCTATCCCATCCCATCCTATCATTCTCTACTCTACTCTACTCTTCTCTACTCTACTCTACGCTATGCTATGCTATGCTACTCTACTCTATGCTACGCTACGCTATGCTACGCTATGCTACTCTACTGTATGCTATACTACTCTACTCTACTCTACTCTACTGTATGCTATGCTACTCTACTCTACTCTACTCTACTCTACTCTACTCTACTCTACTCTACTCTACTCTACTCTACTCTACTCTTCTATTCTATTCTATTCTATTCTATTCTATTCTATTACTACTATTCATCTATTGTTTGCCTTATGCTGTCTGATCAGAAGGCACATTTTTCTATAGAATGTGAAACCGTTGCAAGCTAATATCCCAAATGCAATTAAACTGCTGATTTGGTTACCATCTGTCTTCTCAGAAGTCTTATGCAATAGATAATAAAAGCCGTGTCAAATTAGCAGATGACAAGATTCCCCCTTTCTCCCCCCCGCCCCCCAGCCTCATTCTATAATCTTTTTGGCTCATTCTGTATTTCACACAAAGTCGGATAACATTAAATTCTCTCAAACACAAAGAGAAATGTTAACAATAACCGTATGTACCCTGCGAAAGGAAACTTCATTACGATCATTCCTCTAATTATTTGTGTAGAGGGGTCTTACTATGAAACAAACATCAAAACAATCAAAGAACTTCAGTGTAAAGAGATAAACCCTTCTCAATATGGAGAATACCGTGTTGTCACTTATCTGCCACGCGGCTACAACGAGGAGAATCTGCTCAATTAAAAGCAAGGCTTACTACTACAGGGCACCGTACAAATGATTCCGTAAACACATTCAGATCTGTGGGGTCCTCGTTGCTGTCTGAGCTTGATTGTTCTCTTGCAGATGTTTCGTTGCCCAACTAGATAACATTATCAAGTATTAAGTATTGATGACTTATTGGTATTAAGTAACACCAGCTGCCTGCAATTACTGCAAGTTCGAATCTCACCAGCTCAAGGTTGACTCAGCCTTCCACCCTTTCGAAGTAGGTAAAATGAGGACCCAGTTTGTGGGGGCAATAAGATGACTTTGTATAAAAAGAACACTGTTTGTGGGGGCCGAAAGCCCTACTGAGCAGGTATATACAAAAGTATGAAGGCTATTGCTTAACGCATTGTAAGCCGCCCTGAGTCTCCAGAGAAGAGCGGCATATAAATCAAACTAATAAATAAATCTCACCAGGCTCAAGGTTGACTCAGCCTTCCTTCCTTCCAAGATAGGTAAAATGAGGACCTGGATTGTGGGGGCTATAAGCTGACTGTATAAAAAAGGAACACCACTTGGGGGGTCCCAAAAGCCCTACTAGGCAGGTATATACAAAAGTATGAAGGCTATTGCTTAATGCATTGTAAGCCGCCCTGAGTCTCCGGAGAAGGGCGGCATATAAATTAATTTTTTAAAAAAGGAACATTGTTCCTCACCTCCTTCTAACACTGCTGATAGTTGGACTATAAAACATCTGGAAGAAAACTACCAAGCTCAGACACAAAGGAAATACAAGGAAAAAGGGAAAACGATTATTACTTAGTATGGGAGAGATGGTACATCTGGTTGGAGGATAGAAAAGAAAAAAAAGATAAGGAAATAAACCAGAAGATATAAATGATAGATATTATTTTATTTTATTTTATTTATTTTATTAAATTTATATACCGCCCTACTCTCGAAGGACTCAGGGCGGCGAACAACCAAAAGATAAAATACACGAAATACAAACGTTAAAACCATTTAAAATACATTAAATCCTTTGGCCCAAACAGATTTAAAACACCCCGATTTATAAACAAATTGAAAAGGCAATTTAAAAGAAAAGTCAGGCCAGACGGGCCTGCTGAAATAAAAATGTTTTGAGGGCACGGTGGAAAGTGCGCAGATCCGGGATCCTCCGTACCTCCAGGGGGAGCTTGTTCCAGATGGCAGGTACCCCCACAGAGAAGGCTCCCCACCAGGGGCCGCCAGTCAACATTGCTTGGCCGACGGCATCCTGAGAAGCCCCTCTCTATGGGAGCGTACTGGTCGGTGAGAGGCCCCTGGTGGCAGAAGGCGGTCTCGTATATGAACATGAAGTACCAATTTAGGTTAATAGTGAATTAAAAATATTAAGAGAATCTATAGAAATGATGTATTAGGAATATAGATATAAGAGACAGGCGAAAATAAGAAAGAGTAAAGGTATAAACAAGAATATAGATTACCGATGCGACAAGTTTGACAAGAGAACGTAGAGCTGATTTTTGTTTATTGGTTTGCATTCGTATGTTTTGTTGTTGTTTGTTTGTTTGTATTTTCTAATAAAAAAATTATTTTAAAAAATTATTCCTCCTCCCCCTCCTCCTCCTCCTCCTCCTTTCCATACAGCCCACCCCCTCCTAGCACTAATGATGTTACCTAGTTGGACCATAAAACATCTCCAAGAAAACTACCAAGCTCAGACAAGCATCAAGGACCCTACATTATTCCTCCTCTTCTTCTTCCTCCTCCTCCTCTTCCTTTTCCTCCACTACCACCACCACTACCTCTTCTCTTCCTCCTCCTGCCCTCCACACAGCCCATCCTCTTCTTGCACTGATGATGTTAATTAGTTGGATTATAAAACATCTCCAAGAAAACTACCAAGTTCAGATAAGCACCAAGGACCCTATGTTATTCCTCCTCCTCTTCTTCTTCCTCCTCCTCTTCCTCTTCCACCGTCACCACTACCTCTTCTCTTCCTCCTCCTGCTCTCCACACAATCCATCCTCTTCTTGCACTGATGATGTTAATTAGTTGGAGCATAAAGCATCTTCAAGAAAACTACCAAGTTCAGATAAGCACCAAGGACCCTATGTTATTCCTCCTCCTCTTCTTCTTCCCTCTCCTGCTCCTCTTCCACCGTCACCACTACCTCTTCTCTTCCTCCTCCTGCTCTCCACACAATCCATCCTCTTCTTGCACTGATGATGTTAATTAGTTGGAGCATAAAGCATCTTCAAGAAAACTACCAAGCTCAGACAAGTACCAAGGACTCTACGTTATTATTCCTCCTCTTCTTCTTCCCTCTCCTGCTCCTCTTCCACCACCACCATCACCTCCTCTCTTCTTCCTCTTGCTCTCCACACAGCCCATCCCCTTCTTGCACTGATGATGTTAATAAGTTGGACCGTAAAACATCTCCAAGAAAACTACCAAGTTCAGATAAGCACCAAGGACCCTATGTTATTCCTCCTCCTCTTCCCCCACCACCACCACCTCCTCCTCTCTTCCTCCTGCTCTCCACACATCCCCTTCTTGCACTGATGATGTTAATTAGTTGGACCATAAAATATCTCCAAGAAAACTACCAAGCTCAGACAAACACCAAGGACCCCCACAGATCTGAATCTCACTTTTAAGAACTCACTTAACAATTGTCTCGCTTAGCAACAGAAATTTGGGGCTCCATTTGGGTCATAAGTCAACCGGTAATGTCTGAGCTCCTACTTGGCTTCTATTCTTCACCTCTCTTCCGGATTTCCTAATTCCTGTCTTGTCTTGACCCCAGTTTCATCATACAGAGTCAAAAACAAAAATGAGAAGCTTGTTGTTGCTGGCAATAATGAAATCGTATTCTTTGCCAAGGTCTTTGTGGTGCTTCTGTGTTCCCTTTGAATTGTCACCTGTCTTTCTGGATTTCAAGGTTCAAAGCTGCTAGTGCACCTAACCAACGGTGATAATGAGATGTGTCAAGAACGAGATGAGAGAGCGAGACACGTGGCTTGATACCCTAACAAGCCAGCTAATTAATTGGAAAGAATTGCCTCTCCATCATCTGGCCAACCCAAAAGAACTTTCAGCTCTTCAAGCAAGCAAGCTCCCATTTCATTGTTTGAAATCATTTGGTCATCAGATATGGATTTCAGAATGGATCGCCATCTTTTCTCCTGAAATCCCATCATCCCATCCTGTAATAGTCCTTGCACTCTTTTGCACACCGCTGAAGTTGGCTTTCCTCTTCAATGATCAACAAACTCGTCACTTCTAGATATACTGGTTCTTCGCTCTACTGTGGGTTTTTTAAATTCATCTTCATGATAACTATGATCATGATTTATCACCTATATCTTTTATTATACGGAGAGCACTGAAGACAAATTCCTTGTGTGTCCAATCACACTTGGCCAATTAAAAAATTCTGTTCTGTTCTATTCTATTCTATTCTATTCTATTCTATTCTATTCTATTCTATTCTATTCTATTCTATTCTATTCTATTCTATTCTATTCCATTCCATTCCATTCCATTCCATTCCATTCCATTCCATTCCATTCCATTCCATTCCATTCCATTCCAATGAAGAATTAATTTTGGGAAACATGCTTCTATATAGCACACATGTAGCCAGCGCAGATGAGAGAGAGCTAGAAAAAAAAACAAAGCCCCCCCCCCCCAACTGAAATGATATATTGCCTTGTTCTGGAAGCCACCAAAGACTTACAGTATGATAGCAATCCAGGTGGAGTTGTGTACAAGGGTTGACAAATCAAGAAGCCATTGTTTTTCTGCAAGCCCATTTCCATGTGGGTTGTTTTCATTTAAAAACAGGACAGCTGAAGCATCTATCATTGTTATAAAGCGGCGGTGACAATAATTGGCAGCATATTGTGAACCAGATAAGAGTCATCAATTGTTACAGCATCAGGATGAGCTGGAAAAGTCACTGATAAACTTGTCAGGGTTTTTCTGACTTGATTATGCGTTCTGGAGAATAGAGAGTGTCTTCCAGTGGTGGCGAACCTTTTAGACTCAATGTGTCAAAAATTCAGAAAATGCCTAACTTGATTCTGCTGGTGTGCTACCCCATCCGAGGAACAAAAGAGAATTAATTCTTTACGTATTCATTTATTCAGCATACTAAAAAGCAGAGACACCACCCTGCCAACAAAAAAGTGAGTACAGTCAAGGCGATGGTTTTCCCAGTTGCAATGGATGGCTGGGAAAGTTGGACCATAAGGAAGGCTGAGCGCCAAAGAATGGAGGTCTTTGAACTCTGGTGCTGGAGGAGACTCCTGTGAGTTCCTTGGACTGCAAGGCGATCCAACCGGTCAGTCCTAGAGGAGATCAACCCTGACTGCTCTCTATAAGGCCAGATCGTGAAGAGGAAACTCAAATCCTTTGACCGCCTAATGAGGAGGAAGGACTCGCCAGAGAAGAGCCTAATGCTGGGAAAGATTGAGGGCAAAAGAAGAAGGGGACGGCAGAGAAGGAGGTGGTTGGATGGAGTCACTGAAGCAGTCGGCGTGAGCTTAAATGGACTCCGGGGGATGGTGGAGGACAGGAAGACCTGGAGGAATGTTATCAATGGGGTCACAATGGGTCGGACACGACTTTGTAATTAACAACAACAATTCATTTATTCTTAAAACAGACAGATTGAAGCAGCTCTGGTTGGTACCATTGCTATTCCCTCAATCCTTCTACAGATTCAGTTGCTGCTGATCTGAACACTCTCTAATCTGCAGCTCTTCTTCCTGTTTCTCAAGGTCAATCCGACATACCATTACATCTTGTGACTTCATCTGATGCCCAACTCGGACGTCATTCCTCATATTCCAAGGATTAACAATTAAACACTCATCTTTTAAAATCTGCATTTGTTTTGACTTTATAAGGCCTTTTATTATTGAATTTGTGTGGGTGGTGTTTTTTATTACGACGATTGCTATATAAGCATGATATTTTTTTATTTATTGTAATGCATTATATGTAGTCCATGTTAAGCTGTAAGCCATATGCATAGATTGATTTGCAAAAAAAATAATTACATGGATGAATGCATCTCCTTGCTACTAGTAGTATTTCCTACTACCGTAATTTAGAACTTTTTTTGTTACAGGATTGGAAATCCTGATCTGAATGTTTCTACCACAGAGAAAAGAGTCAGAGATATCAATAATAACATACATGTCAGGCGTGAACAACCAGATTCACACATACAGAGTTGGAGGTCACTACTTTATTGTGGTCTGCCTATAATACAGGAATCTCCCAGTCTGGCAGCCTTCTCTTGGGAACAATTAGATAACATGGAGGAACTTGGAGGAAGTCTACCCTTCCTCCAAGTGTTTTTGGAGAAAGTATGCGGTTTTGTGCAGTGATTCCAGGCTAGCTCCGCACTTGATCCCTCCTTCTTGAAATAGTGGTTCCTCCTTAAACTCTACCCTGTTATCCCTGGTTTTTTTAAAAAAGAAGAAACCATTCAAATATCTGTCTGAGATGAAGTCACTTGAATGGCTTGTTAAAGTGCCCAACTAATAGGAAATTAATGGCTGGTGTTAAAAGTTGCTTCAAAGTGACAAATGTGGAACTTATCACAGTAATCAATGCTTTCAGTTGCCAGCCCAAAAGATCCCATTAATCAAAGCCAAAAATGATTAAATTGCCTGGATACAGACAATTTTCAGCTACATTGATTACCCACACGCTAGTCAATCATCAGCACCAAGTTTGATACCAGTTGTATTTGGGATGGGATGGGACAGAATGGAATGGAATGGAATGGAATGGAATAGAACAGAATAAAGGAAAGGAAAGGAAAGGAAAGGAAAGGAAAGGAAGGAAAGGAAAGGAAAGGAAAGGAAAGGAAAGGAAAGGAAAGGAAAGGAAAGGAAAGGAAAGGAAAGGAAAGGAAAGGAAAGGAAAGGAAAGGAAAGGAAAGGAATAGAGTAGAGTAGAGTAGAGTAGAGTAGAGTAGAGTAGAGTAGAGTAGAGTGGGATGGGACGGGACGGGACGGGACGGGACGGGACGGGACGGGACGGGACAGCGTAGCGTAGCGTAGCATAGCATAGCATAGAGAATAGAATAGAATAGAATAGAATAGAATAGAATAGAATAGAATAGAATAGAATAGAATAGAATAGAATAGAATAGAATCTTTTGTTGTCACTTTAAAATGTACACTAATCAGCATACATTAAAATAAAATTTAATTGCACTCAGCTCTCAAAAGTTGGCCGTTATGCATATACCCACCTACAAACACATATATGACACAGAGAAACATCACAGTGTAATTTGAATGTATACATATACATGGCGGGGGGGAAAGAATCCTGTGAATTTACCAGATGGATGCCATAAGGGACAAAGCTGTTCCAGAATCTAGCAATCCTGCTATAGATACTTCGAAACCGCCTCCCAGAAGGGAGCAACAAAAACAGGCTGTGAAGTGGGTGTGCGGGGTCTCTAACAATGCTCCAAGCACGTAGCGCTTATAAGCAGGATCCTGAATAACGGGGAGCGAGCCTCCTATAATCTTCTCGGCTGTCCTTACCACTCTCTGTATGGACCTTCTATCTGAGGCGCTACTGCCACCAAACCAAACAGTGATGCAAGGGAGGGAGATGAAGGAAGGAAGGAAGGAGCGGGAAGAAGAATATTGAGAGTGAAAGAGGGAAGGGAGGGAGGGGAGGGAGGGAAAGAAGGAAGGAAGGAAGGAAGGAAGGAGGGAGGGAGGGAGGGAGGGAGGGAGGGGTGGGAAGAAGAATATTGAGAGTGAAAGAGGGAAGGGAGGGAAGGAAGGAGGGAGGGAGGGAGGGAAAGAAGGAAGGAAGGAAGGAAGGAAGGAAGGAGGGAGGGAGGGAGGAGTGGGAAGAAGAATATTGAGAGTGAAAGAGGGAAGGGAGGGAGGGGAGGGAGGAAGGAAGGAAGGAGGGAGGGAGGGAGGGGTGGGAAGAAGAATATTGAGAGTGAAAGAGGGAAGGGAGGGAAGGAAGGAAGGAAAGAAGAGGGAAGGAGAGAAAGAAGGAAGAAAGAAGGGAGGGAAAGAAGGAAGAAAGAAGAGATGGAGGGAGGGAAGGAAGGAAGGAAAGAAGAGGGAGGGAGAGAAAGAAGGAAGAAAGAAGAGAGGGATGGATGGAGGGAGGGAGGGAGGGAGGGAAAGAAGGAAGGAAGGGAGGGAGGGAGGGAGGAGCGGGAAGAAGAATATTGAGAGTGAAAGAGGGAAGGGAGGGAAGGAAGGAGGGAGGGAGAGAGAGAAGGAAGAAAGGAGGGAGGGAAAGAAGGAAGAAAGAAGAGGGAGGGAGAGAAAGAAGGAAGAAAGGGCGGGCAGGAAGGAAGGAAGGAATTTTTATATTCTGCTTTTTTAAAAAAATAGTCTGAGAAATAATGGCCTTAAAACACATATTTATTTTACATGTTTCAAAAATCCCAAGGAAAACATGAATTAAAATTCAAACTATTAATTTGACAGAAAGTTTCAGTCATAGTTAGTGGTGACAAGGAAGTATCCTTAGGGTCGGCCTCTCTGACAGCAAACCAATTATGAGAACCTCAAAGCTATGATTAAGTTACCAGAAGTAAAGCAAATTATCTTTCTTTTATTCTGTTGCTCCAGGATAAAGAAATGGGGGGAAAAAAGAAAAAAGAAATGAACTTCAGTTGGTTCTTGTTTTTAACACAAGCTTCATTTCATTTGAGGAAACTTTGAAATTGGCAGTTTCTGGTTTTTGTCATTTTGGCGTTCTGTTTGCTTACTTTTTTATATATATAACTTTAAGGGCCTCAGACTATAGGAAATTCAATTTACAATCTTTTCATTCCCTTCCCAGATTCAACAAGACAAACATCATTTCAAAAATCAGCAAATAAATACTAAGCAGGAATTAAAGTGTAATGTATGATAGACAGGTAGTCCTCGACTTATGACCACAATCGAGCCCAACATTTCTGTTGTTAAGCGAGACATTTGTTAAGTGAGTTTTATCCCATTTTATAACCCTTCTTGCCTCCATTGTTAAGTGAATCACTGCAGTCGTTAAGTTCATTCAGCCGGTTCGGACTGATTCGAGCAAACCGGATGATAATTTTACATCTGGTTCGCCGAATCGGTAGTTGCAAATATTGGCTGGCCCCACCCACCCCATCCCGCCCCTCTCAGGAGTCTCCAGGTGGCCCATTTTGGATGAGAGGTAAGTGCATCCAAAATGGTTAAGTGAATCTGGCTTCCCCATGGACTTTGTTTGCCAGAAGTTCGCAAAAGGGGATCACGTGACTTCAGGACATTGCAACCGTCGTAAATATGAGTCAGTTGCCAAGCGTTTGAATTTGGATCATGTGACCCCAGGGATTCTGCAATGGTTGTAAGTGTGAAAAGCGGTCCCTTTTTCCAGTGCTGTTGTAACTTCAAATGGTCACTAAATGAACTGCAGTAACTCGAGGACTACCTGAATTGCCAAAACTTGACTGCTTCCTTGAAAATGTAGGAGTAAACCACTAAATTAATGGGGAGAGGGAAAACGTCTTTACTTGGGTAGAACGTGGTTATGGGAATGAAGGAGGGAAGTACAGATTAGCCTTTTTAGCTCCTTGCCTTAATTCATCACACCACTGATTTCGTTCCTCTAATAAAAAAAGAACCAATATGACTTTATATAATAATAATAATACGGCAGATAAGGATGAAAAGGGAGGGGAGGACTGATTATAGTGTAGGATCGGCAAAAGACAAAGAAGTTAGGAACAAGAACAAAAGAGCTGTGACACGCTATTAGCATGCGCACCAAAGATAGTATTTTGCTCAATAGGTTAATCCCCAAGTGGCTTTTCTTTAAAATTCATGCCAGCAACGCCCGCAGAAGGGACACCTGAAATAAAATTGTGACTCAGGACGGGGAAACTTTGGAAAGCTTGCATAAGTAAAAGGAACTTTTGAAGGTGGAGTCGAGGGCAGGAGTAACAGGACAGGGTAGAACTTCTCAAGATCTTCCACATGGACTAGCACATGCACTAGCATGTTTCCAGACTTCTGATACTTCCAGTAGGCCCATTTTTTGCCATCCCCAGGCTCCGGAGACTTTCTTTGAGCCTCCGGGAGGGCGAAAACGGCCTCCCCCAGGCTCCAGAGGCCCTCTGGAGGCCAGAAATGGGCCTCTTTTTGGACTTCCAGAACTTTCAGGAGGCCTATTTTTTGCCCTCCACAAGCCTCCATGCTGGCCCTGCACTTATCTCGCATCCAAAATGGGCCATGTGGAGATTCCTGAAAGGGGCAGGGTAGGGGGGGGCGTGGCCAGCCAGTCCTTGCAACTACCAGTCCAGTGAATCAGATGTAAAATTAGCATCCGATTCGCCCGAACCAGTCTGAACCAGCTGAATCACTGGAATCCTGGAATCACTGCAGTTGTTAAGTTAGGATTGACTCTAACTGTGGTAGTTTGGTTTGTGGTTCAGATTGTGGTGGGAAGACAAGAAATCTGTCTTTGCGTGTTCCATGATCCCAGGCATCCTACTAAGTCATTAGATGGTTTATTTCTTTCTTTCTTTTATTTTATTTTATTTTATTTCAATTTATATACCGCCCTTCTCCCAGGGGGGGGGGGGGGACTCAGGGTGGTGAACAGCCAAATTAAAACACATATAATACAAATATTAAAAAATTTAAAATTAAATTAAATCGTCAACGTTCCAATATAAAAGTCTCGAAACAAGTTAAAATACCCAATTTAAAACCCAAGAATTGATAATACCAAAATTTAAAAACCCCATTAAAATCAAGCAAGCAAGGCCGGCTTGTTGAAATAAATAAGTCTTAAGGGCCTTTCGGAAAGCGCGGAGGTCCGGGATCAATCGAATTTCAGGAGGTAGCTCCAAGCCATGGAGCGCTTTAAAGGTGAGAACCAACACCTTGAAGCACACCCGGAAGACCACCGGAAGCCACTGCAGCTCGCGCAGGAGAGGTGTCACGTGGGAGCGCCCTGTCGCTCCCATAATCCTCCACGTGGCCGCATTCTGGACCAGTTGGAGCCTCTGGGTACACTCCAAGGGGAGCCCCATGTAGGGTCTTTGGGACCTTACAAGTTATAAGGGCCATTGGAAGACTTGAAGGACCAAGTTAGGGACAGATTGTCATACAAAAAATATAAGTGGTTAATAAAGGTCAACAGCCACTTGATGGCGCATAATCAATCAATCAATCAATCAATGTTATATAAATGCAGAGATCACAATCTGTTAGAATTTCACATGGTGTGATCCCAGCTCTTTCCATAATGCTCAATGTAACAAGAGAATAAAAGCATTAAATTCATGGCAAAAATGCCGCGGTCATTGCAATGGCATTCAATGAAATTTAGGTTTTGGCCTGCTTTCTCTGCCTGCTGAATAAAATCACAATCGCAGAAAATCACAGAAGTGTTAATACCACTTCATAATGCCTTGGTAAGGCCACACTTGGAATACTTCATCCAGTTTTGGTAGCCAAGATGTAAAAAAAGATGTGGAGACTCTAGGAAGAGTGCAGAGAAGAGCAAGAAAGAGGATTAGGGGACTGGAGGCTGAAACATATCAAGAATGGTTGCAGGAACTGGGTATGTCTAGTTTAATGAAAAGAAGGACTAGGGGAGACATGTTAGCAGTCTTCCAATATCTCAGGGGCTGCCCCAAAGAAGAGGTAGTCAAGCTGTTCTCCAAAGCACCTGAGGGCAGGACAAGAAGCAATGGGTGGAAACTAATTAAGGAGAGAAGCAACTTAGAATTAAGGAGAAATTTCCTGACAGTGAGAACAGTTAATTAGTGAAACAACTTGCCTCCAGAAGTTGTGAATGCTCCAACACTGGAAGTTTTTAAGAAGAGGTTGGATAACCATTTGTCTGAAGTGGTGTAGGGTTTCCTGCCTAAGCAGGGGGTTGGACTAGAAGACCTCCAAGGTCCCTTCCAACTTTGTTACTCTATTCTTTAATCCTTAGCTTCCTAAATATCCATTTTCCATCTTTTTACCAGATCTTTTCCTGGTACCCCAGCTTTAAACTTTAAACATTCAGAATTGCGGTGGCTTCCTCTTATTTACATCATTAAATAAAGAGGAATTTTATTTTAAAAAAATTTTTTTTTTACAGAGATAGCCATGAAGTGATCTGAGTCCATCTCTGCTTGGAGGTTTTAAAGAAGTAGCTTTTCATATTATCGACTATTGGTGATACCATTACCGTATTTTCTCCTCCTTTCTACCTGCAGTATTTTTTTTTAAAAGTGACTGTTTTAATTAATGCACTCTCTACACTATTTCTTAGATGTTCTTACCAGCAGCTGCTGTTTGACTCAAACAATAGTCACAGTATTGGAGAAGGGAAAAAATATAACTCCGTGTTGGCAGAGGAACTAGAAAAGGTCTGACGGATGGTGGTGATTAAACAGCTGAGCAGCCCCGCCGAAATCTGTTCTACCAACATTAAATCGTTGACTGGAAAACGGAGCCTTGCCATGCCCACATGATGGGTTTTAATGCAAATTCTATCGGCTTGTTTATAAAACAGCGCAGGTCTATAAAACAGGTAGGGGCAGGATGGTCAGTAGAAGCCCAAAATCAATGGACAGTTTGGGAAAGTCTCACAGGTGGAGGAGATTGACAGTGTGAGGTTAGTGTGATTGATTAGCCATGCACCGTTGAACTAGGTTCATGTTACTGGGCTAAGAGGAAGGGGGAGGGGAAGGGAAGGGAAGGGAAGGGAAGGGAAGGGAAGGGAAGGAGGAAGGAAAGGAAAGGAAAGGAAAGGAAAGGAAAGGAAAGGAAAGGAAAGGAAAGGAAAGGAAAGGAAAGGAAAGGAAAGGAAAGGAAAGGAAAGGAAAGGAGGAAGGGAAGGGAAGGGAAGGGAAGGGAAGAGAAGGGAAGAGGAAGAGGAAGAGGAAGAGGAAGAGGAAGAGGAAGAGGAAGGAGACATGAGAAGGGAAGAAGGGAAGAAGGAAAGAAGGGAAGGGAAAGGAAAGGAAAGGAAAGGGAAAGAAAGGAGGAAGGGTAGAGAAGGGAAGGGAAGGGAAAGGAAGGAAAGGGAAGGAAAGGAAAGGAAAGGAAAGGAAAGGAAAGGAAAGGAAAGGAAAGGAAAGGAAAGGAAAGGAAAGGAAAGGAAAGGAAAGGAAAGGAAAGGGTTATATTGCCAGAAAAATGTGTATGCTATATGTGCATGAAGCCACAAAGAATCAAGCTGAACGGATTTTTTATGTGTCTTAAGGCAATTCCCAGATATTAAATGAAACGAGTAAACACCTCATTGGAAGAACAAATCAAATGCTATTTCTCCAGGTTAAAAGTAGAGTGCAAAAGAAATTAGGGTTTTCCTTCATACTCACTGCAGATCTGTAATTATTTGGACTCTCCAGGAGAAGTTTTTGTTTTAAATTATGTATTAATAACATGAATGAAAGAAAGTACTTTATTTAGTCTGGCACTAAAATCTTTCCATGCAGATATCTTTATTAAATCATTTTACTTTGCACGGAATTAAAACAATTATTGCAGCACCAAGACAATTATTATTATCCATACATACGAGAGTAAAAAAGGAGATATTGTACGCAAATCTAGCCATTTTTTTAAAAAACAAAAACAAAATTAAACTCAGATTTGAAATGCGCATTTGCTACTCAAGCAATAAATTTGATGGATTTCCTGGGCTGTTGCAGGAAATTGCATCTTATACTTCGGTTGAATTTTTTATGCTTTTGGAAATCTTTAATATTTTGATGACTTTCTCATTCAGTCAGAACACATCAGATATTTAGAAGATAACTACCTATTAGTCTATGAGGCATAGATTAATTTTCATTTTTTGATTGAAGTTTCTTCTTTTTGTATTTCTAGAAAGTTTAAATATTTTTTGTTCACTTTTTCATGTATTAAGAAAACTAAGTTAAGACAAGAAAAGAACTGAAAGAACAGAGTACAGACGTTGATTGGTGGCCGTATTTACAAATAAAATCAAGACATAAGATGGACATGAAAAAATTTGGAATCCAAAAAGAACAGAACAAATTAGATAAAATTTGATTGGGATCAGATGATTAATAACTAAAATTTATAATTATTTACTAAAATATAAAATGGAAGAAGAAGTGGTGAAAAAGAATATGATTACATGGGCAAAAAATTTCGGATATAATATTGAACTCAATAAATGGGAAAAAATATGGAAAGTAAATACCAAACTGACAATGTCTGTACCCTATAAGGAAAATACTTATAAAATGTTCTACAGGTGGCATCTTCCTCCCGCAAGCTTGTCAAAAATGTTCCCTAACACCACACAGGATTGTTGGAAATGCAGATCACACAAGGGGACATACTACCACATGTGGTGGTCATGCCAAAAGGCAAAAAAAATTTGGAAAATGATTCAAAAACAATTAGAAGAAATTATCGCCCAGAGAGTGCCATTGAAACCAGAAACATACCTATTAGGAATATTAACAAATCACTATGAAAAAGAAATACAATATTTGATAATCCATATCCTGACAGCAGCAAGAATTACATTCGCGCAAATGTGGAAATTAGAAGACACGCCATTGGAGGACAAAATAATACAAAAAGTAATGGAATGTGCAGAGATGGGCAGGCTTACTACAGAAATTCAAGAAAAGGAAGACACAGAGTACTATCTAGTTTGGCAACGATGGTCCGACTGGTTAGAGAAAAGGAAAATGAAATAAAAAATAATTAGTAGGATAGAAAGGGAATGCCAACCAAGGAAACAAAAATCAAGAAATAAATTTAAAATATTGTTACATAATGAAAGATGTAAATATATATAGAGAGAAATACAGAATACCGAAGTAACTTTCTTTCCTTTTAATGCTCAAGTTGTAAGACTTGGTTTAAAGGTATGGTTTGTTTTTGTTGTATACTGTATGTATGTATGTATGTTTTTGTTTGTCTATTTTTAAGTCAATAAAAAGAAAAAGAAAAAAAAGAAAACTCACATGCTGGAAAAGTAGAACATAGAATAACAGAGTTGGAAGGGATCTTAGAGGTCTTCTAATCCAACCCCCTGCTTGAGCCGGAGACCCCTATACTATTTCAGATAAATGGTTATCCAGTCCCCTTTTTTTGAAAGCCTCCAGTGATGGAGCACCCACAATTTCTGAAGGCACGTTGTCCCATTGGTTGATTGCTGTCACCGTTAGGAAATTTCTCTTTAGTTCTAGGTGGCTTCCCTCCTTGGTTAGTCCCCATCCATTGTTTCTCATCTTGCCTTTTGGTGCTTTGGAAAATAGTTTGATGCCCTCGTCTTTGTAGGAGCCCCTCAAATATTGGAACACTGATATCATGTTTCTTCTAGTCCTTCTTTTGATTAGACTAGCCATACCCAACTCCTGCAACCATTCTTTGTATGTTTTACTCTTCTCCTTCTCCTCCTTCTTCTCCTCTTCCTCCTCCTCCTTCTTCTTCTGTTTCTGCTTCTTCTTCTTTTGCTTCTTTCTTCTTTTTCTTCTTCTGTTGCTTGTTTCTTCTTCTTCTTTTGCTTCTTTCTTCTTCTTCTTCTTGTTTCTTCTTCTTCTTTTGTTTCTTCTTCTTGTCCTTCTCCTCCTCCTTCTTCTTCCCCTCTTCCTCCTCCTTCTTGTTTCTGCTTCTTCTTCTTTTGCTTCTTTCTTCTTTTTCTTCTTCTGTTTCTTCTTCTGCTGCTTCTGTTTCTTCTTCTTTTGCTTGCTTCTTCTTCTTCTCCTCCTCCTTCTCCTCCTTGTTTCTTCTTCTTCTTCTTCTTCTTCTTCTTCTTCTTCTTCTTCTTCTTCTTCTTCTTCTTCTTCTTCTTCTTCTTCTTCTTCTTCTTCCTCCTCCTCCTCCTCCTCCTCCTCCTCCTCCTCCTAGCGTATTCCCAAAGGTGCAGGGTCTGCTTTTCAGTTCACTGAGCGCCACTTTGCATAGTCAGCTGTGTCTTCAGGGCGCAGGCCCGCGGCTTGCATATCTTTGTTGATGATGTCTTGCCATCTCTGTTTTGGATGCCCTCAAGGGTTGCCGGCCATTGACTTCTAATTGGTAGGCAGTCTTGACAACGGTGAAAAGTGCTAATCTCAGGATAGGTCCATGCTAGCGGAGCTGGCCTTCTCTCATCTTCTCTATAATTGGTGCCACACCAAAATGTCGTTGAATGGTGTCATTTGTGATGTGGTCAAGAAGGGAGATGTCCAGAGGTGGGATTCACTTACCTTCCCTACCGGTTCGCAAATGTGAGCGTGCGTGCATGCGCCACCTCCCACGCATGCTTGGCCTTCCATGCATGCTCTTTGCTTGTGTGCACACTTTCCACGCATGCGCACAGCCTTCAAAACATTGTTAAATAGGACAGCCTTACTTCTGGGCAGATGGACAAGGCCTACCGCAATCTCTGCTACCATTTTGCCTGAACCAGACAGAACTGGCTGAATCCCACCACGGGAGATGCCCGATATCCAATGGAGCATTCGCATTTCCATGGCAGGGAGATAGCTTTCAGTTCCTCTATCCCACTAATCCTTCTTACCGCTCTTCTCTGCACTCTTTCCAGAGTCTTAACTTCTGTAATCAATGCTGATCTATGAAAAGACCCATGTGCCTTGATTGAGCAAATCCTCTGTCGTGTGGATGGTCCCTGGATTTGCAGCTGACTTCCAGAATTTCATCAACCGTCATGTCAAGGTTGGATTGGCCAAAAAGGTCATTGGTTGTGTGGCTTGCTTATCTTTTGGAGGCTATGCTCCAGGAGCAATCTGTTCCCACTTTCCTGGCAATGATGAATGAGCCTCCCCTGTGCCTTTAAGTTGCTTTGAGCAGGGGAGGTGTGGGGAGGAAAGCTGCTTCACAGCATGCTTCTGAAAATCTCTCCATAATTGCAAGGGAAAGCTATCTTAATGAAACTTTCCTTGCTGCGATTTTGCATTTTCAAGTATGCTTATTATTACCACGGCAATCCCAAATTCTTGAGAAAACAGTCTACTATCCATCTGTATTTAGGTTAACAGTTTGCATGTGACATGTAAATAAATGGAGGGGAATCTTGGGAGGGGGAGTTGTGTATCTATGTATATCTATCTATATCTATATCTATATCTATATCTATATCTATATCTATATCTATCTATCTATCTATCTATCTATCTATCTATCTATCTATCTATAACTATCTATCTATCTATCTCTATATCTTTTCTTTTATGTACACTGAGAACATATGCACCAAGACAAATTCCTTGTATGTCCAATCACACTTGACCAATAAAATTCTGTTCTGTTCTGTTCTGTTCCGTTCCGTTCCGTTCCGTTCCGTTCCATTCCATTCCATTCCATTCCACTCCACTCCACTCCACTCCACTCCACTCCACTCCCCTCTCCTCTCCAATCAAAATCTTTAAAAAGAAATAAATCAGAGTTTAGGATGCTGGGTGAACCCAACTGAATTCTTCAAAGCAAACAAATTCTTGGCAAAAGAGGCCAAGCTATTTGTAGGACTTTCTCTCCTTTATCACATCCAACCAACAAGCCCACCTTGGAACAATTAATCCGTGGAACGACTTGCCTCCAGAAGTTGTGAATACACCAACACTGGAAGTTTTTAAAAAGAGATCAGATAACCATTTGTCTGAAATGGTATAGAGTTTCCTGCTTGAGGTTGGACTAGAAGATCTCTAAGGTCCCTTCCAACTCTTCTGTTCTGTTCTGTTCTGTTCTGTACTGCACTGCACTGCACACTACACTATACACTACACCAGGGGTCACCAACTTTTCGGACTTCAGGGACCACTAAGTTCATAACTTTAAATCCTGCGGACCACTAATAGATCTGCCTAATGACCGGCTGGGTGGGTGTGGCTAGGTGGTCATGTGACTGGTGGGTGTGGCCAACTCTTCGCCTCCCCACCCGAGCTCCTTAGGGCCCCAACAGGAAGCAGTTGTTGGAGCTAAGCAGCCACCATGAGAAAGTCGTATGTTTCGCCTACTCCTTCTATTCATTAAACTAGACATTCCCAACTCCAGCAACTGTTCATTGTATGTTTCAGCCTCCAGCCTCCTAATCATCTTCGTTGCTCTTCTCTGCATGCTTTCTAGTGTCTCAACATCTTTTTTACATCGTGGCGACCAAAACTGGGTGCAGTGTACCAACTGTGGTCTTACCAAGGCCTTATAAAGTAATATTAACACTTTTAGATCTTGATTCTATCCCTCTGTTTATGCAGCCTGGAACTGTGTTGGCTTTTTTGGCAGCTGCTGCTGCACACAATAAATGGGACCCTCTTTCCAATCAGCCTCCAGCCTCCATTTTGTCTCCAGTGCCTTTCTCCCAGCTTGGAACTGAACCAGATGGATATTTCTTCCAACATTAGAGTAGCCCCCAAATAAATTTAAGACATAAACAAATAATAAATAAAGTCTAACTGCCTAAAGAATGATAACTCCTTTAAAATAACTGGACCTCCTCCCTCCCTGTTCACTCAAAGTTTCGTTGATCCTAATCTCTGTTGAGATTCTCCCAAGGGGACTGAAGGGTGATTGCTGTTGATGAGGAAGTCATTCAACCACGAGGAAAGACACTCCCAATCGTAGTAAATCCAAGAGTATTGAATATTTCAGAAGCATTCCTTTGGGGAATTCTTCCCCCTGAAATGAGAATTGCACTTATGATTCATCCGGCATTAATATTAAAGTATTCGTCTCAGGGGCCTTATCCAAATCTCCATGGTTGTTCTCCAGGGAGGAAAGCTGCAATTGGCTATCCACATCTGTGATTCATTTAAACTTCTCACTTTTGCCCTCTTAATAACACTTAGCACCTACACTCTACCTTCCGCTGACACTTGGCACATATTAACTCATTAATCTTTATTCCATGGGAGGCAGACAAGAGAGAGAGAGAAAGGAAAACAGAGAAGAATGATAGAGGGGAAAGAAGAAGAGGAAGAGGAAGAGGAAGAGGAAGAGGAAGAGGAAGAAGAAGAAGAAGAAGAAGAAGAAGAAGAAGAAGAAGAAGAAGAAAAGAAGAAGAAGAAGAAGAAGAAGAAGAAGAAGAAGAAGAAGAAGAACCATTAGCATTTAGGTGAGGTTATGCAAGACACTCGTCTAACCGTTGCCAAGGGAAACGGAACTCAAAGAAAAAGCCTTTTATTGGGATTTTGTGGCCAAGCCTGCAAGCCCAGTTTTTTCCTTCCCCTTCCTTTGCTTTTTCTACAAATACATCTTTGGCTACCATGTCCCTGGAACTGCAGATTTGGTCCCCTTTCTCCATCATAGGTAAAGGTAAAGGTTCTCCTCACACATATGTGCCAGTCGTTCCTGACTCTAGGAGGCAGTGTTCATCTCCGTTTCAAAGCCAAAGAGCCAACGCTGTCCGAAGACGTCTCCATGGTCACGTGGCCGGCATGACTCAACGACAAAGGCACATGGAACGCCGTTACCTTCCCACCAATGGGGATCCCTATTTTTCTACTTGCATTTTTTTTACGTGCTTTCGAACTGCTAGGTTAGCAGAAGCTGGGACAAATCACGGGAGCTCACCCCGTTATGCAGTACTAGGGATTCGAACCTCTGAACTGCCAACCTTTCGATCGACAAGCTCAGTATCTTAGCCACAGCCACCGTGTCATAACCGTGTTTAATGACAGCATGATAACCATGTTTAATTCAAAAATTGTGGCTCCATCAATGGAGCTTCACGAGGGTTGCATCTGAAGGAAAGAAGGGGGTCTTGACAAGACCTCTTTCAAATGGTTGCAGTTCTTGGTCCTTCTGAAATTACTATCCTGTTTTGTTTAGTTGTTTTGGGGTGGGTTTTTTTTTAAGAAAACGCTGATTGTAAGGCAGACACTCTGTGGATAAGAAGACGAAGTTCTAAGAGATTGAGGTGGAACATTTGGATAAAGTTCTCCACATCCAGTCCGTTTCTTTCTAACTTCTTTCTAAAGAATAGCAGCAAATTTTATTCCAGGGAAATAGCAAGCTTTAATTACATTCTGCCTTTACACGAGAGACCAAGCAGCCATAGCCTATGCTTAATCACAACTTACACACACATAAAAATTACTGCCTTCAACATACATGCGTTTCTTTTTAATTATACATAGGAAAGAGGGAATCAGTCTAATTAAGGAGCTTGGGTAAAAGCAGAAAAACAAAAATCTTTCCACCCAAATCAGAACAGGCCCCAAATTACTCTAAAGTGTGCTTGTTTTATACTTCCGAGGCTTTGAATGTCACAATCTTAAGTATACTCGAAATACAGCTTATGTTCAGAGGTAATTTTCATATAATTTTACCGCCGGTTCGCCGCACACTGAAAATGTGAGTGTGCCTTGCCATGCATGTGTGCAGTTTACCACATATAATAATAATAACTTTATTGTCATTGTACGTGTATACACAGTATACCCATACAACAAAATTCACTTAACACCCAGAGACCAGGCCCAACACACATAATAATCTCCAAACACACCCCTACCCACCACAAATTCCCCATCCCTAAAACCACCCAAGCATCCACACAACAGACCAAGTAATGCTGTCCAACAGCTCACTGATGGTGGCCCTTTAGTTCATGGTTGAGTGCAATTATAGCTCAGGGATAAAAACTATCCAGAAGATGTGTGATCCGAGTTTTCATTGTTCTGTATCTTCTGCCAGAAGGCAACAGTCCAAAAAGATTGTAAGCAGGATGGGAAGAGTCTCTGAGAATGTTATGCAACTTTCTCAAACAGCGAAATTAGAAGATGTTGTCCAGGGATGGTAGCTGGAGCCTGATGATATTCTGGGCAGTTTTAATGATTCTCTGTAGAGCTTTTTTGTCCGCTACAGAGCTGCTCCCATATTATGCAAGAATGCCGTATGTCAGGACACTGTCAATAATGCTGCAATAGTAGGACAGAAGTAGATGCTTTGCTTTGCGTGTGCGGGCAGCTTGCAGGCTTAGAAAACGTGGCTAAATAGGACAACATAGTGCCAGGTCGGATGGGCCACCCGCAGGTTATCCCTACCGGTTCTCCCAAACCGGTCTGAATCAGCTGAATACCACCACTGCTTATGTTATTAGACGATGAGTGACTCTGTTTTTGATGAGTTTGGGTTGACTCTCTAGTCACATCCAGGTCTACTCATGAATATAGGGGCATAAAGATTCCCAGGAAGGTGGGAGCAGAATCCAGAAAGGGGGTCGAGCTAAGAGGCAGCACAGCCCAGAGTTGGATAGGATACAGATGAATAACAGAATAACAGAGTTGGACCTTGGAAGCCTTCTAGTCTAACCACCCCCCCTTCTAACAGGAGACCCTATACCAGTGATTGCTAACCTTTTTGCCATCACGTGCCAAAAGCGGGGGGAGTACATGTGTGTGTACCCACACCCATAATTCAATGCCCCCCATGCCCCACCCCACCACACATGCGCGCATGACCCCCTGCCCGGGCTCCCTCCACTTTTGGCACGCGATGGCAAAAAGGTTACCGATGGGCCCAGAAGGCCCATTTTCCACCCTCCCCAGGTTCCAGAGGCTTTCATGGAGCCTGGGGAGGGCAAAAACAGTCTCCCCCACCCCCCCGTAACCCTCCGGAGGCCAGAAATGGCGTGTTTGCCAACTTCCGGTGGGCCCAGAAGGCCCGAAAATCAGCTGGCTGGAGTACACATGAACGCTGGAGCTAAGCTAAGGCAACACTTGCGTGCCCATCGATATGGCTCTGCGTTCGCCATCACGGCCCTCCACCACTTCAGACAAATGGTTATCCAACCTCTCCTTAAAAACTTCCAGCATTGGAGCATTCACAACTTTTGGAGGCCAGTTGTTGCACTGATTCATTGTTCTGACTGTCAGGAAATTTCTCCTTATTTCTAGTTTGCTTCTCTCCTTGATGAGTTTCCACCCATTGCTTCTTGTCCTGCCCTCAGGTGCTTTGGAGAATAGCTTGACTCCCTCTTCTCTGGGGCAGCCCCTGAGATATTGGAAGACTTCTATCATGTCATCCCTAGCCCTTCTTTTCATTAATAGCAATAGTACTTAGACTTATATACCGCCCCATAGTGCTTTACAGAACTCTTTGGGTTACAAACAAATGCTTTGTTTGCTATAAGCAACCTTGAGCTGGTCAGAATCGAACTCCTGGATGTGGGCACAATTAGCTTGCGGGACTGCATTCCAATCACTGTGCCACCAAAAGCTCTATTAAACTACCCAATTCCTGCAACTGATTTTCATATGTTTTAACCCAGGGGTGAAATCCAACAAGTAGCGGAAATTTTGAATAGTTCAGAGAACTGGCAAATACCACCTCTGGCTGGCCCCCGATGGGGTGGGAATGGAGATTTTGCAGTATCCTTTCCCCAAGAGTGCGGTGGGAATGGGGATTTTGCAATATCCTTCCCCTGGGAATGGGGATTTTGCAGTATCCTTCCCCTGCCACGGCCACCAAGCCATGCCCACAGAACTAGTAGTAAAAAAAATTGGATTTCACCACTGTTTTAACCTGCAGTCTCCTAATCATCTTTGTTGATGTTGTAAATTCATGCTAAAGGTTACCCAACTAAGTATTGACATGGTGATCAATTTTTGTATATCTCGTTTTTTTCTGTGTTTCCCTTTTCTTCTTTATACTGTAACTGCTGTTCAAATAGGAAATCCTTCCTAAAAGTTATTGCATTACGTTCTTGATTCAATTATCTTTCCATTGATATATAATTTTATGGTACAACTACTACAAAAAAGTGGTGTTATTAGCTAGTTTTAGAAAATGCACTTTTCCCAAAAGGTTTCCAAATTTTGGCCACTATTGTAAACAAATATTCATTTTAAATGGGATTCCTAGTAAATTCCTTTCTCCCATATTAGGTTATTTTGCTTTCCAAAGGTTTGCTTTGATCTTATTTTCTCTCCCCCCCCCACCCCACCCCCCACCCCAATTTTACTACTATCTCTGTCTTTCACGCATACATAAAGAACAGCAACTTCCTACAAAGGGAGGAAGCAAAAAAATCAAACCGCAAGAAATAATGTAATCCTAGGATGGCAGTATCATCATTTGAGTTCTTGATCGTTTTCAAACACTGTAATTATAAACTCCCCAATCGCTACACAAAACTCCGAGCGTCAAATCGATATTATAGAACCAAGGTCTAATTTGTAATTTCTCATCTCTGAAGCTTTATTTTATTTTTATTTTTTATTTTTTTTGTAGAAATGTGTCCATTGTCTTGTGATGAAATCAACTCCATTCACAAGCTGAATGTCTTCCTGACGCAGGAAAGAGTCTTTAAGGTCTTTGTTTTTTGTTTTTTTGTTTTTTTTATTTATATGTCGCCCTTCTCCGGAGACTCAGGGCAGCTTACAATGCATTAAGCAATAGCCTTCATACTTTTGTATATATTTATACAAAGTCAGCTTATTGCCCCCACCAACTGGGTCCTCAATTTACCCACCTTAGAAAGGATGGAAGGCTGAGTTGACCTTGAGCCTGGCTAGGATTGAACTCGCAGAATTACAGGCAGCTGGATGTTAATTGCTGCCTTTAGTAGGAGGCATTAGCCCGCTACGCTACTCAGGCTCCTTTAATGTTACCGGATTAAATGTGTTGTGTTGATAATACAGGTAGTCTTTGGCTTACAACCATTTGTTTAATGGCCGTTTGATGTTCCTGTAAGAAGTGACTTTAAGGGTGGTCCTCACACATGCAATCTAGGGGTGGGATTCAGCCGGTTTGGATTGGTTCAGGTGAACCAGATGCTAATTTTATATCTGGTTCGCCGAACCGGTAATTGCAAGGGCTGGCTGGCCCCACCCACACTGCCCCGCCCTTCCCAGGAGTCTCCATGTGGCCTGTTTCGGATTTCAGGTAAGTGCAGGGTGTGCGTGAAGGCTCAGGGAGAATTTCCATCAGTCCAGAAACGGGCCCATTTCTGGCCTCTGGATCCTGGGGGAGGCCGTTTTCAACCTCCCGGGGGCTCAAGAAAAGCCTCCAGAGCCTGGGGAGGGCGAAAAATGGGCCTCCCAGAAGTTCCAGAAGGCCAGAAACGGGCCTGTTTCTGGCATCCAGATGGCCTCTGGAGCATGGAGGAGGCCATTTTTGCCATCCCGGAGGCTCGAGGAAACCGTCCGGAACTTCGGGAGGGCGAAAATGCCTCCCTTCACCGTGGTGCAGGAGGCCAAGTAGACCATGTCCACCATGGCTACACCCACCCAGCAACTAGGCAGAGAACTCGTAAAATTTTTGAATCCCAACCCTGATACAATCCCTTGTTGCCATGTGATTTGGTCATGTGATTTGGGCAACCGATGTATTTCTAATGGTTGTGTTAGAGTTTGCAGCAATCCAGCCAGCACACAAGTAAAGAATTCAACAGGATTCGTTTATAAAAGAAACTTCTTGGTATACAACAATATAAAGCATGATGCATGTATACCATACCCATGCAGCAGAACTCAGAATCCAGAAGCACAGAAACTATCAGAAGCTATATAATACAGAAGCTATATCGCAAGGACAAAGCAGCTCTTATATACAAATCAGTCAAGCTGAGCCACACCCAGGCTTCGAGCCATCTGGGTCACACTGACTGACCTGTTACCATGTCTATTCCAATTCAGGAACTCTCATACACTGACAGGTTGCAGCATCCTGACGTCATGCGATCTCCACTTGTGACCTTCCCAGGCAATTTCTAGCAAGCAAAGTCAATGGGGGAAAGCTGAATTTGCTTAACTACCAGCTGTTTCACTTAACAAAAAAGATAAAACCAGGCAAGTCTCACTTAAAGACCACCTTGCTTAGCAACAGAAATTCTGGTCCCAATCAGAATTCAAGAGTTACCTGTGCATTTCCATCAGTTTTACGTTTATTTGCTGGGTTTTTTTCCCTTTTGCTTTCCAGGGCTGTAAAATAGCTTTAGAGATAGCGAACAGCTGTTGTCTTGCCATTTGTTGAATTAGAATTTCTTTCCAAAATTAACCTTACTTACTTACTTCACTTCATTGGGGTCATTAACCCGCACGAGATAATTGCTATTCAAATATTCAAAAATATCCAAAATTACATTGACATTGCTAGGATAAGCACGTACAGACAAAACAGAAAAGAAAGCTAAATACTGGCTAAAAGACAGTATTAAATCAAATATGCTAAAAGGCTTGCTCAGGCTACACACATCTAAAAAGAAATTAAAATTTGCCATCTGGATAATATAAACTTGGAATAGCCATATTAAAAAAAAACCCCAACCCAATACTGTATAAAGACATACAGATATAGACAAAAAGACAGAGACACAGGCGGATGTTACAACCACAGTTGGGACCAACATTTCTGTTGTTAAGCAAGTGGTTGTTGAGTCAGTCGTGCCGGATTTTACAATCCGTTTTGCTGCAGCTGTTAAGCGAATCATGCAGTTGTTAAATGAACCTAGCTTCCCCCATTGAATGCTTCTCTGAAGCCAGCTGGCAAGGTCTCAAATGGCAATCATGTGATCCTGGGAATGTTGTGGCCTGTCGGCTCCCTGCCCCTCCAGCAACCGAATCAGAGGAGAAGGAGGCGTGGGAGTCAAGACCAGCATCAAGGCGACCTGAGAGCTCCTAGGCGGAAGAGGGAATGGAGCAGGCAGAGAGAGAGAGACAGACAGAGGCGGAGCCTGGGCTGTCCATCAGCCCTCAGATGGAGAGTCAACAGGCCCCAGGTCTGGAGGTGGCTGAAACAGCTGGGTCCAGTGCCTGACTTGTGGATGCAAAGAAGGCAGAGGAGAGGAGAGTAGTGGAAATCTATGGGCCGATCCTCGGGACAGAAGAGCCACCGCTGCTAGTGAAGCCCCACCCTAGTTCTGGGGATAAAAGGCAGGGGGTGGAGATGAATAAATGTGGCAGATAACTCTTCATCTTCCAGCCGGTTGGACTTGTCAGCCTGAGAGAAACTTTTTGCCGGAGCAGCTGATGTTCCTAATAAAGGAATCATTGATTTAAATACAGAGGATGTGTCGTGTTTGAGGAGGTGGGTCTGAACAACTAGATTTCCCCATTGATTGCTTGTCAGAAGCCAGCTGGCAAGGTCCTAAATGGCAATTGTGTGATCCCGGGACACTGTTAACCATTGTAAGTAGATGCCGATTGCCGAATGTCCAAATGTTGATCATGTGATTTTGCATAGATTTTGCTACAATGGTCATAAAATGCAAGGACCAGTCAGAAATCCTTTTTTTTCCAATGCTGTTGTAACTTCAAGTGGTCACTAAATGAATGGCTGCAAATCAAAGAACCACCTGTGTACATATATATGTGCATATTCATAAATAAAATAATAAAATTACCCAAGTGTCAGGGTTCCAAGGAACACCCCCAACGAAAGAAGACTCTGAGACTTGAAGGAGCCTGGATAGCTCAGCAGATTAAGCATTGTACTTAAACACCAGCTGTCTGCAATTATTGTAAGTTCGAATCTCCCCAGGCTCAAGGTTGACTCAGCCTTCCATCCTTTCTAAGGTAGGTAAATTGAGGACCCAGTTTGTGGGGGCAATAAGCTGACTTTGTATAAATATACAAAAAGTAGGAAGGCTATTGCTTAACGCATTGTAAGCCGCCCAGAGTCTCCGGAGAAGGGCGGCATATAAATTAAATTAAAAAAAAAAAAACAAGATAGGATAATGGGGGAAATGTTAATGGCTTTTTTTTTTACTTTTAAAAGCATTTTTTTGCCCGAAGAGGTTGTAGAAAAAAATGCTTTTAAAAATTTTAAAAAAAAGCCTCTGATGATTGTGCGGCTCACCTGGTCATGGGGGCGGGGGCAGGGATTTTTGCTACCGGTTCTCCGAACCACCTGCCGCCATCACTACTGAATCAGGTGATCCAGTCTGAACCAGGAGCATTTCACCCCGATATACACCCCAAAGCTAATTAATAGCCCCAATTTTTGGACACATTTAAAAACCACAGAGAAACTCTTCCTCTGAACGGAAAATTCCGCCTCCCGTTTATAATGCTAATAAAATTATCTAGTTTCTTATTTTTAAACATCCAAAAAACAATCTTTATTTAACCGTACCTCCCCACTCTTCTTATATGTTTTTCTTACTTTCATATACGTTTTCTTCCATTCCATTTTAGTATTATTTAGTATTTATTTAGATAAATGACAATAATACTTTCATTTTACGTAATTTATGTTTAGACAATTTGTTCTCCAAACTCAGTTGTGGGTGTTTTCTCCACATAGATGTCTGTACTTAATCAGAAGCATATGACAAGGTCAGAAATACGAAAATGTGGGGAGAAAGCATCTTTCCATAAATATTGTGAATTCATTATAACACATTACACAATTCTTAATCATCAGTGTTTAGAGCGCTAGAGAGATCATTTTGGTACATGTCAAAAAAGCTTAATGGCTAGGCTTGAATGACTGTAGCCGTTGTTAAGTGTGTACATTTGTCACACAATAACACTTCTGAGGGTAATGCCGAGGACATTAAAAAATAAAAGTGCTGCAGACATTTAAAAGTGCTTTTTGCCAAGGCTGGAGATAACTTTATATGGCCGTGATGGTGAATCTATGGCACCAGTGGTGGGTTTCAAATTTTTTTACCACTGGTTCTGTGGGCGTGGCTTGGTGGGCGTGACATGGCTTGGTGGGCGTGGCAGGGGAAGGATACTATAAAATCTTCATTCCCACCCCACTCCAGGGGAAGGATACTGTAAAATCTCCATTCCCTCCCAATCAGCTGGGACTCGGGAGGCAGAGAATAGATGGGGGTGGGGCCAGTCAGAATTTTTACTACCGGTTCTCAGAACTACTCAAAATTTCCGCTACCGGTTCTCCAGAACCTGCTGGATTTCACCCCTGGGGCAGGGGTGGTAGTCACTTACCTTCACTACAGATTCGCAAATATGAGAGCGTGCACATGCACGCACGCTTCACTCACAAATGCCCCCTCCATGCAAGCGCAGAGCATCAAAAACAGGACGTGATTACATCCAGGCGGGTGGGCGGAGCTTCCCGCAGCCGCTGTTATTAGTTCGCCCGATCCGGATAGAACCGGCTGAATACCACCACTGGTATAGGGTCTCCGGCTCGAGCAGGGAGTTGGTCTAAATGACCTCCAAGGTCCCTTCAAGCTGATTGATTGATCAAGCCATTGCAGTTGTTAAGTTAGTAACATGGTTGTTAAGTCAATCTGTTTCCACATTGACCTTGCTTGTCAGAAGGTCCCATGACCCACCCACCCCCAGGCACTGCTACCATTGTAAATACATGCCAATTGCCAAGCGTCTGAATTCTGATCACATGACCACGGCAGGGGTGAAATGTAAAATTTGTTACTACCGGTTCTGTGGGCGTGGCTTGGTGGTGGTGGTGGTGGGTAATGTGGCTGGGTGGGCATGGCCAACTTTTTTTTTTTTAACTTTTAAAAGCATTTTTTCTACCACCTCTTCGGCTTGAAGAGGTTGTAAAAAAAAATGATAAGCTGTATGTGGAATTTTGTGTGTGTAAAGTGTGAAAGTTGCGTTTTTTGGGCTTTTTGTGGCTGTGTGAGGATCCTGCTTGTTGCAGGGGCCATTTTGGGTCTAGCACAGCTGCTTTTAAATTGTGGGTGAGCCTGTTGTTGTGTTGTGTTGTGTGTGTGTAAAGTGTGAAAGTTGATTTTTGGGGGCTTTTTATTTGTTTATTTATTGATTTATTGATTTATTGATTTATTGATTATATTTCTATACCGCCTTTCTCCCGCAGGACTCAAGGCGGTGTACAGTCAAGAAAAAATAAAAGATACATAAACATCATAAAATTGATAATTAAAATTAGAGCATAGCTTAGCCCAAATAAATAAAACCCAGAATTATATAACATTTTAATCATTCTCAGTTAACGTGCTTCACCCCGCCTGATTGAACATCAGGGTCTTGAGGGCACAGCGGAAAGCACGGAGATTAGGGATGTTTCGTATATCAGGGGGCAGTTCATTCCAAAGGGTTGGAGCCCTTACAGAGAAGGCCCTCCCCCTGAAAGTCGCCAGTCGGCACAATTTGACTGACGGTACCCTGAGTAATCCCTCCCTGTGAGAACAAACTGGTCGGTGGGAGGCTATTGGTGGCAAAAGACGGTCTCGTAAGTACCCAGGCCCTAAGCCATGGAGCGCTTTAAAGGTGATAACTAACACCTTGAATCGCACCCGGAAGACCACTGGGAGCCAGTGCAGCTCGCGTAGGAGAGGTCTTACATGGGTGCAACGAGATGTGGCTGTGTGAGGTTCCTGTTTGTTGCAGGGGCCATTTTGGATCTGACAGAGAAGGGGTTGTCACTGCGTTATTTGTATTTGCCAGCTGAGCTTCCATTCTGAGCAGTACGGTAGCTTGCCAAAGAACCTTATCTCTATGATAAGACTGCCAATAGGATGTAGTTAGCTAGTTTTTTTTACTTTTATAATAAATTGTTTCTTAGAAGATATACTTCGGGTTTTCTTTTTTGAGAGTATACACCTTGGAAAACAAGATCCTAATTAATTACAGTTTCCCCGGGGGGGCGGGGGGGCGGCTGATTCATGCTCCGACACTGTGGGTGAGCCAGTTGTGTTGTTGTGTTTTGTAGGTTAAAAAAGCGCAAAGAAGTGACATTGACTTGGCCACGCCCACCCAGTCACCTTACCAAGCTCCACCCACTAATTAAGCCACACCCACAGAATTGGTAGCAAAAAATTTTAGATTTCACCCCTGCCCTATACCATTTCTGACAAATAGCAGTTCAGTCTCTTCTTGAAAGCCTCCAATGATGAAGCTCCCACAACTTCTGAAGGCAAGTTCTGTTTCATGGGTTGATTGTTCTCGCTGTCAGAAAGTTCCTCCTTATTTCCAGGTTGAATCTCTCCTTGGCAAGTTTCCAACCATTATTCCTTATCTGGTCTTCGGGTGCTTTGGAAAACAGCTTGACCCCCTCCTCTCTGGAGCAGCCCTTCAAATATTGGAACCCAATTCTCAGATACATGTTTAGAATAAAATAAAATTTGCATGATGAAAAAAAATTAGAATATAAATTAATGTGGCTTCTGTTCATTTTCTTAAGATGCATATTAATAGACACACCTGATTACTTATTGTTTTTTCCCTAGAAGGGTGGGCTGTAAATGTTGCTAGCCTTTAAAGTACCCCAAGAACTCTTGAAAGAGAGACTGGATCTGATCAGCATAATCAGCTTTATCTAAAGTTACTTTTCAGAGGCAGTGTGATCAAATCACTCCTTTTAATCACATCTCCCAACTGAGTCACCCTGAAGCATATAGTGCATCAAAGCAGGATGGATTCTTGACTTCAACAGTCTTCTGCCCTTAGACATACTGTAATTTTTAACCACACTGACTATCCGAATCAGCTCCAATTATCTGAATTGAGCCGATTAGATTTACAAATCAACTCCATGGTGTAAATTGAATTGGGAATAGATCACACCTCCCCAAGGTAAAGTGGCCACGATAGAAAAAGCACTGGAGCCAAATCCAGACCAATAAACATAACAATAGACAACACTTGCCACCAGTTTGATAATAATTTGATAGGTCTTTGGGAATTGGGTATCATATACATTTAGAAGAGAAGAGAAGAGAAGAGAAGAGAAGAGAAGAGAAGAGAAGAGAAGAGAAGAGAAACAGAGTTGGAAGGGACCTTGGAGGTCTTCTAGTCTAACCCCCTGCTTAGGCAAGAAACCCTACACCACCATAATTTAATAAATTATGGTTTATTTATTTTATTTATTTATTGGTTTGATTTATATGCCGCCCTTCTCCGGAGACTCAGGGCGGCTTACAATGCGTTAAGCAATAGCCTTCATACTTTTGTATATACCTGCTTAGTAGGGCTTTCGGGCCCCCCCAAGCAGTGTTCTTTTTTATACAAAGTCAGCTTATTGCCACCACAATCCAGGTCTTCATTTTACCTACCTCGGAAGGATGGAAGGCTGAGTCAACCTTGAGCCTGGTGAGATTTGAACTTGCAGTAATTGCAGGCAGCTGGTGCTACTTAATAGCACTTTAGTCTGCTGCGCTACCAAGGTTGGTGGGTTGCACAGTCAAATGGATATTTAGATTGGATTTGGCAATTTTATCCATCCAAGGACTTGAGATGGGCAGATGTTATTATTTGATGGCATTAAAGGTCTCCTTGCAGGATGTCAGCTGTTCCAAGTAAAGCTGCCATTTGCAATTGACCGATGGCGATTGTGTCAATGCCTATTATTATTGTTGGTCACGCAGTCAGCCAGTTGCTTAGATTGGATTTGGCATTTTTATCCACCCACTGAGTCCTTCTCAAGGACCCAAGATAGGCAAATGTTGTTTGAAATGTTTTTAAGGTATCATCATAGGAATTCAGCTGTTCCAAGTAAAGTTGCCTTTTGCAATTGATGGAAGGTCATTTTGTCAATGTCAATGGTGTTGCAGTTTCTACCTTTGTCACCCCAGTAAATGGGGTGACTTTAGCAACCCCATTTACTGAACAGGAAAGAATTACCTCTGCCACCAGACACCCAACAATGAATCTGGGTGTCCTTCAATAACCAAGACTGCTCTGAAGCGCATCCCCCAACTTGTCATCACGTCAAAGCTCACCTCCTAACAGAAGAACCCAACAAGGATATGGGTTCCGAGGACCTGGAAATGAAGTTTTTTTTTTTTCAGTAGTCAGACCCCAAACTTTGACAGTTGCACCAGCCTGGAAGGGAGACAACACTTGTTTTCCTTGCATCTTTTAATATTTGTTCTTTTCCAAGGCCAGAATGACCTTCTCTTGGTTATCGGAACAGAAATGTAAAGCAACAGCAAAATATCCAAGGAAATCAAAGATGGTAAAAACAAATCTATTTGGCTTGCAAAGAGGTTGGCAAGAAAATTGCTTCGGTTGACATGCCTGACAACAAGAGAAACCCGATCCTTTGAAAAAAAGGAGATTTAATTCACATGATATGACAACCACCGCAAATCCTCTCCACCTTCAGAGACAGCTGCAGGAAATTAAGACTCACCACAGCCTTGTATCTGATAGTGTGACACTGTTACTTCTCCCACAAGAGCATCTCTTGATTGAAATCCTCAATATCTTTGAAAAGGGCCTGACCATGGCTTCAAAAGGATGCTGCTAGCCACAGTTCCCTATGAAGGACTTGGGAGATATAATTAGATGGACTTCAAGAGCTAGCCACAGATTCTGGGGCTCTGTCTGCTGTGTCATAACTGTGTGGAAGGATCCCTTGTTCATCCACACATTCACGCTTTGACTTTCCACGTATTTGGATCCAAAAAGTCGAACCATCAAGAATATCTGCAGTCGAAAGGAATGCAACCTCTGTCTTATTTATTCGTATCCCGCCTTTATTTTTACAAAAAACTCAAGTTTGTTGGTGAATATATCCAACATACAGTATCTTCTTTCTCCTATGTTCCCTACAACCACTCTAACAGGTGTGTTGGTCTGAGAGAAGATAACTGGTCCAAGGTCACCCCAGCTGACTTTCATAGCTAAGGCAGGACTAGAACTCACACTCTCCTGGTGATTGGCCCAAAGCCACACAGATGGCTTTCACGGCTAAGGCAGGACTAGAACTCACACACTCCTGATGATTGGCCCAAAGTCACCCTATTGGCTTTCACAATTAAGGTGGGACTAGAACTCACAGTCTTCTGGTGATTGGCCCAGAGTCACCCTACTGGCTTTCACAATTAAGGGGGGACTAGAACTCACAGTCTTCTGGTGATTGGCCCAAAGTCACGCAGATGGCTTTGATGGCTAAGGCAGGATTAGAACTCATACTCTCCTGGTGATTGGCCCAAAGTCACCCTATTGGCTTTCACAATTAAGGTGGGACTAGAACTCACACTTTCCTGGCGATTGGCCCAAAGTCACCCTATTGGCTTTCACGATTAAGGTCGGACTACAACTCACAGTCTCCTGGTTTCTAATTTGGTGTCTTAACCATTGGACCAAACTGAAGTGGTTCTCTTATTCTGTTCACATGGATTCCAGGGCAGTTGGTTTTTAACAAGCCCTCTTATATACACCCTTGGAGATGGACTTGTAAAGGAGGAACAAAACCTATTGGCTTTCACCAACTCCAGGTGTGTTGGTTAGCAATTCTTCTAACAATTCAACAAGCAGAGTTGGCCTGTATGCCCAGACATTGGTGCAAAAGCTGGCCTCAGTTATACCAGAACCTTGAAATAGCTAAGATCCCCATTCACTTGGAAGCTCTGCAGCCATGCTGTTCTGATCTAGGCTTCCTTGGAAAGTATACAGCACAAAGTTAGCCCCGGCAAACCTCTTTAATTCAAACAGCTGTGAATTATTGTCGTTCCCAGTCCAAAAGGCTTCTCAAACAGTCTTTCAAAGGAGAGTTTACAAACACCCACCTTATCTCCCTTGGAATGCTGCCAGAGCACTAATTGCCACACACAGGGCAAGGCCAAGCTTAGCACAGAGTCAAACTGAACTTTTCCAAAGCTTTTACCGACCAGATGAACTAATTGCTTCCCGTAAAAGCTCCCGTCCCGTTCGCTTCTCTTTTATGTCTTATGGGAGGGGCCAATCATCTCCAAGCCTTACTCCCAAGTCAACGCTGTTTCCTTAATTGTTCCTGTCTC
The DNA here is from genome assembly GCA_030761175.1 of Masticophis lateralis. Taxonomy (NCBI): domain Eukaryota; kingdom Metazoa; phylum Chordata; class Lepidosauria; order Squamata; family Colubridae; genus Masticophis; species Masticophis lateralis. The sequence goes on from JAUDYJ010000013.1 coordinate 9,288,016, forward strand.
CTGGCAGCTCTGTGCATGCGCACACTGGGAACAGGCTCACACTGTTCTTCTGCATCACTGATGTCAGACTCCGGAGACTCCGGAGGCAGCAAAGAACTACCAGATGGCCTTGGCTCCCTCTCTGCCTCCGACTCAGAGCCCTCGTCCGAGCCTTCCCCAGACTCCAGGACTGGCCCACGTTCCTCCCCAACCTCCTCGCTGTCCAGCTCTGCTGGCCACTGGTGGGCCACAACACATGCATCAGAAGTCACTTCAGTCGGTTGAGAAAAGCTGCCCCTCTTCCACTAACTTTTCCCTAATCCCCTCCTTTGCATCAGTCTTGCATAGCCCATCTGTCACTTTCTCCTCATTTAGAGTCTCTGGATCCACAGTCGCCTCGTTCTAATTTACACCCAGTTGCCACTGCTGACTTTGAGTGTCATAACAAAAGGCAACATGGTGTGTCTGTTTTCATGTGTTGTATTTTTTGGGGGGTGTAATTATACAAGGATATAACTTTCTATCCATCTGAGAAAGCCCACCCCCTTTTCTATTTTATTATTGCTTATTAAAGCCTACCACTGGCTGATTGAAGTGTGTGGGTTGCACTGTACTTAGAATACCTTGAAATATATATATGGTGCTTTGCTTCTACCTCTGTTTGCTTATTTAACTCGGCTGCCCAGCAAGCTCTCTTCATTAGATATGGTAACATTGATTGTTTATTTCCTCTTGCAGAAATTAGACGGATGCCTTGAACAGCTTAGCTATTTCTGAATTTTTATTTTAGGGCTTGGGTGTGATTAAAGTGGCTTTCATTCTCTAGTTTTATCTACTTTTTTTTTTTTTAATGGATGTCTGTATCTTTTGGTAAATTGAACACGCTATACAAGTAGTCCTCAATTTACAACAATAACAGAGCCTGCCCATTACGTTCATAAGATGGGATGGGTTATTATCTTACGATCTTTGGAGCGAGAGAATCTCTTCTTCTTCTCCATAAAGCTGGTAGGTTCATATCCCCATCGTAAAAATACTTCGTTAGTACTGTAGGAAGTTAGCACCCACCCCTCTCCTAGAAGAAGGAAACATTCTAGGAAATATTAAAAAGGCAGAATATTATACCTCCCTGGGTGAGAAACGGAGAAGCATGTTTTTTAGGCAGAAGCAGACTCACTCTTAATAGCCCCCACACTCTCAATAATCCACAGCAGATGTCAGCACTTAAGAGACAAAGAAATAGCTAGGTCTATTCATAAGCAAATACCCTCAACCCAAGATCCAACAAAGGTAGGATTTGCCCTCTACCCATCTAGCAACAGAACTCGCCACATGGCACCTGAGGAGACTGCATTACCCAGCAAGGCTCAACCAAGCCTGGGACTCAAAAGACAATCTACAAAGTTACCCCTGCATGTCCCCATGGGAGTCTGACAACCAATCAGAATATAAACTCAAATTCAAAGCCCAACAGAGGGTATAAATCTTTCTCTCTCTCTCACCCATGTGCCTTTTTTGCCCAGGATCTCAAAACCACGTGGTCCTGTCCACCATTAAACCATCTTTTCAAGCAGCCTCCACGTTTCCAGTGTCTTTCTCCCCACTTGGAACTGAACCCAGATGGACATTTCCTCCAACAGTAGACCTCAACCAAATCAACCCAGTAGGGTTTTGAAAGCATATAGAACATCCCTAAAACAGTTATGTCTCCATCCCTACTCAACCAAGTTTGAATGGGGAACTCAGCAGAGATATGCAAGGTTTTACTCCTCTCCCTCTCTGAGTCTCCTTTTGCAACATAGGAAGCAAGGAATGCTAAGTCTTTTGTACTTGCAAGAGACAATTGTGAAGCATTAACATGAAAGCAGGTCATAATTGTGTATATTTTCATTTACAACACAATCCTTAATCCCAGGTGAGTGTACAATCTGCAAATTTTAGCAGCTTCCTCTTTCTTCTGGCTCTCTCTTCTGGTTGCCTTAGATTTCTCAGCAACAACAAAAAGCTAGGGTGAAAAAAAAACACTTAACCACAAGTGTGTGCTGCAGTGAATAGTTACTACTATGAAAAATGGAAAGAAGAAGTAACAAAAGCTTGGGAGCCAGGAGGCTGAATCCAGATGCAGAAATCTGACAGTGCCATCTTGTGGACGTTCTTGGAAACGGTTGAACATAATTTGCAGGAGTGGCAAATTGAAAAACTAAACCGATACGGTTTTTTTTAAACAAAAATTGTTTTTCCAAATCAATAAAATTCTGCTCTTTCACAAACAAAAGGAAATCTGATTTCCTTCCCCTCCGCGCCCCCCCCCCCAATGGGGCCAACATTCTCAATTGGGGCTGAGAAGGTTATAAGTGGCTTCCTCCTGCAATCTGAAGCTTTAATCGTATGCACACAATTCAATTCAAATTCAAATCTTTATTGTCAGTGCACAGTATATGCACAATGAGATTGGTTGAGCTCCCTCCCCAACACAATACAACTCACAGTGAAGACAGAAAACCCCTAACCCAATACATTATATTAACAAAACACCCAGCACTTTCCCAACACTTCACCGCTCTGCTGAAAATGCAGAATACAAAAAGGGACATACTACCACATGTGGTGGTTATCCCCAAAAGCAAAACAATTTTGGAATAAAATTAAGATTCAATTAGAAGAAATAACAGCACAAAAAATACCATTAAAACCGGAAACATTTATTGGGTATACTCACAAAGAACTATGAAAAAGAAATAACATATTTAATCACTCATATTCTGACTGCAGCAAGAATCATCTTCGCACAAAATTGGAAATCGGAAGAGATCCCAACACAAGGTAAAATAATATCGAAAATAACAGAATGTGGCGAGATGGACAAACTCACCAAAGAAATCCAAGAAAAGGAAGAATCTGAATACTACCTGGTATGGCAAAAGTGGTATCAATAGCTGGAGAAAAGGAAAGCCAAATAAAAAGATGATTCCAAGGATTGAAACCAAATTGTGTACCAAACGAAATATACTAGAATTATAACCAAACTTTACAAAATATCATTATATAAGGTAAAAGGGAGGAATATATAATCAGAAATACAACTGACCGATGTACTATCTTAAGAAACAAGAAGTTATATTTAAATGTAATATATGTACTGTATTGTTTTACTTTTCTGTACTTGTCTATGTGAGTCTATTTTTAATTTAATAAAAATTTTAAAAAAAACACCCAGTCCTATCGCACCAGTGTGAACATGTTACACATTGCACCAGCCCTGCAGTCCATCATACTACGTAGTTTTGATGTTATTTCGCATCCAGGAGTCTTGACAGCCCACCAATAAAAATTGTTCTTCAGCCTGTTTTGTGTGGCTGGCTATGCTTCTATATCGCCTTCCGGATGGTAGGAGGGTAAAGAAGTGATGACCAGGGTGAGAGTCGTCCCTGAGAATTTTCCTCACTCTTCTAAGGATTTGCTATCCAAAGATCCAATATTGGGATGGAAAAGAATGTTAATGCTGTCATGAAATTTCTGGAAATGTCAAACCTAGTGAAAAACAAAGTTGAATACTCCAATTCGGGTAGCCTCTTGCTGGAGCAACATTTGAATTGGGCTAGAAATGATCTGCCTGGATCCTCAGTGGAGCTGTCTAATGTACCAAACAGGCATCGTCACAGACAGTCCCTGATTCAATCCAGAAAGGCCTTGCTTGGGTCCTCTGAGGAGCTATCCAAGGTGCTGAACAGGCAAGCACCACAGCCAGCTGCATGGAGGACGCAGGCAGACCACTTATAGACTATACTTTAAATTTAGAGCAGATTTTTTTTTTAAAAAAATCTCTTTATGACTCTGTAATCCCTTTTATTGAATGGACTCCGGGTGGCTGAGCATTTACTGGCTGCATGCCCTTCCTGATGCCTACACTGAGTTCACAGCAGAAAAGAGCCTTGGTGGTGCAGTGGACTAAAGTGCTGTTAAATAAGCACTTAGTTGCCAGCTGCCTGCAATTCCTGCGAGTTCAAATCTCAGCAGGCTCAAGGTTGACTCAGCCTTCCATCCTTCTGAGGTAGGTAAAATGAGGACCCGGATTGTGGGGGCAATAAGCTGACTTTGTATAAAAAAGAACACTGCTTAGGGGGGTCTGAAAGCCCTACTAAGCAGATATATACAAAAGTATGACAGCTATTGCTTAATGCATTGTAAGCCGCCCTGAGTCTCCGGAGAAGGGCAGTGTATAAATTGAACCAATAAAATAAATAAATAAATAAATAAATAATAAATAAATAAATAAATATTTTCCTCTTTGTGCCCTGATAGAGAAATGTCTCTCACTGCCTAGAATTGAACTCTCAACCTCCCAAGTGAGAGGCAAGCATCTCCACCTCTAGGCCACCGCCCCGCTAAAATTTAGAGCAGAAATAATGCTAAAATATAATTTTCAGTTTCCTTCTCTCATGCTATCCTAGCCACGGATGATGAGAACTGTCTTTCAATCCTTGTAGAGCACCAATTGTTCTCCACTTGTAACTTAATGCTAGAGGAGAGTAAGGATAAGGTGTAACAGCCTGCCTTCTACTTTAATAAAAAGTCCAAAGAATTCTGCAGGAAGGGAAGGAAATGTTCACACGATTTCTCAACATAAAAGCTTCATTTCATGCATCAAACAGCCTGTCTGACTGGAGGAAAACAAGCCATTTGTTCAGCTTGCAAAGATAACGAGAATATTCCTTGCGCGTGCAAAATTTGACAGGGTTTCGTTTGTTTCCCCTCACCTCCCACACCCCACCACCACATGCATAAAAACAATTAAAAATAAATAAATTATGCTGCCAAAACAGAAGTACTTTAATGGGCATCACAAGTCAGCCTCTATGTTAAATACTTTTTTTTTTTTGAGAGTCAAACAAATCTTGTTGCTTCTTTAGGCAGGAAAAGAAATGTACTTCTGCAGTGTGCAAAGCTTTTTTTTTTTCGGGGGGGGGACATAAAAATTTTGTTTTGGGGAATTATATTCTCCAGTGATTTTTTTCCCCAGTTAATCTAATACAATTACAATGTTTAACGTGCTATCGAAGTTTCTTCTATCCATATAGGAGAAGAGTAAGCAGAATGTGAGGTGGAGTCAAGAGAGGAATCAGCCTGGAATCCTTACATTCCCACAAGCAATATAAGTCCAAGCCCTTTTCAAAGATGGTATTCAGCTGGTTCAGACCAGTTTGCCCGAACTGGTAGCGGAAATCGCAAATGGGCCCACCTGCCCCGGCTCTATGCCGTCATATTTAGACACGTTTTTGAGGCTGGGTGCATGCATGGAAGGCCACACGCATGAACGAACCAGTAGTAACATAATCGGAAACCGACTGCTGGCCCTCTTGTATTCTGTTGGTTCTTATCGATCATGTTTCCCCAAAAATAAGACCCTGTCTTATATTTTTTTGAACCCTGAAATAAGCGCTTGGCCTTATTGCCGTGTGCTCAAAAGCCTGATTGGGCTTATTATCTGGGGATGTCTTATTTTGGGGGGAAACAGGGTATCTATCTATCTATCTATCTATCTATCTATTGATCTATCATCTATCTATCCATCAATCCATCCGTCATCTATCTATCTGTCTGTATGTCCATACGTCTGTACGTCCATCATCATCTCTCTCTCGTCTATCTATATATCCATCAATCTATCCGTCATCTATCTGTAAGTATCTATCTACCGTGTTTCCCCAAAAATAAGACCCTGTCTTATATTTTTTTGAACCCTGAAATAAGCGCTTGGCCTTTTTGCCATGTGCTCAAAAGCCTGATTGGGCTTATTATCAGGGGATGTCTTATTTTGGGGGAAACAGGGTAGCGCCAATTTAATGCTGATCTTTAATTGGCTTGATTCTTGCATATAGGCATGAAAAATAAATCGTGTTAACTGGAACTGAATGTTTGGTCCTGATTCTTTGTGCCAGACAGTTCAACACTCAACTGAATGAAAAAGAATACTGCCCTCCAAGCAGGGGTGGGTTCTACTTACCTTTATTACCAGTTCACAACGGGATCACTCGTTCATGCGCCTTGCTTCTGCGCATGAGCAGAACGCTAATGACGACATCTGGGGTGATGGGTGGGGCTTCCCGCCAATTTTACTACCGGTTCTTGGGAACCGATCCGAACCAGGGGCTACCCACCACTGCCTCCAAGGCACCCCTTTGTTGTTGTTGTTTTTAACTTTAAAATAGTGTTTTCCAATGTTTACAAATAACATCTACAAAGAGCCTTGGTGGCGCAGCAGATTAAAGTGGTGTTAAGTGACACCAGGTGCCTGCAATGACTGCAAGTTCGAATCTCACCAGGCTCAAGGTTGACTCAGCCTTCCGTCCTTCCGAGGTAGGTAAAATGAGGACCCGGATTGTGGGGGCAATAAGCTGACTTTGTATAAAAAAAAAGAACACCACTTGGGGAGGGGGGCAAAAGCCCTACTAAGCAGGTATATACAAAAGTATGAAGGCTATTGCTTAACGCATTGTAAGTCTCCCTGAGTCTCCGGAGAAGGGCGGCATATAAATCGAACCAATAAATAAATAAATAAACAAACGTCATTAGAAAGTAATCTGATATGGGGAATAGCTTTTGGGTAAGTAAGACAAGACCAATTTCCCTTTTGCCGTAAAACTAGTAAGCTCAAATATATCAAAATATGTGAAAATATGCTCCCGGCAGATTTGATTTTAGAAAGAACAGGACAAAATGTATTACTTCTATGGCAAGGACATAACAGTAAGTTCACCAACCCTAGGTCACAAAATAGCCATCAAAGATAAATAAACTCCGATGACGTAGGAAACAATGAAGCTAAGCTTTTCATTGCAAAGAGATTGGCTTGCTCCAAAAATGTTATGTTGTTGCAAGATATTCTCCTGCTTTGTGTTCCCCATAGAGGGTTCCTTCTACAGGTAGTCCTAAGCTTACAACCACAATTAATGCCAACATTTCTGTTTTGATCCGATTTGAAAGTGCACAGAAATGCATAGGAAATAAATATCCTGAAGATGTGAATACATGAAATGCAAATCAATAGCATGTAAAGTAAATAGTTGGATTAGCTCAGGGATTGGCAACCTTAAACACTCAAAGAGCCACAAAGGTCCTAACCAGAAGCCCCCCCCCCATTCAATTCTGGAGCCAACTGGAAGTCCGGTTCCCCCACCATAGAGTCTCCTCCTAGCGTGGCCTCCTTTTTCCTCTACCTGTCCTAACTGAAAGCCTTATCACCGGTCGGCTCCCTGTCACCGGAGCCAACTGGTGATAGGGAGCCACAGCAGAGGGATGAAAGAGCCACATGCGGCTCCAGAGCCGCGGGTTGCTGACCCCTAGGCTAGCTAGTACCTGTACCGATCAAAAGTATGCAAATTGCCTCAATGGCAATGAAGAATAACATTTTATATATACCACAGATGCAGAGGGATTAAAATGCAAGTAAATATATGTAAAGCAATTTTTTTTTTAACAAGAAAACTTCCTTGTTAAACTGCCAGCAGTTCGATCCTGATCGGTTCAAGGACTTCCATCCTTCCGAGGTGGGTCAAATGAGGACCCAGATTGTTGGGGGCAAGAGGCTGACTCTGTAAACCGCTTAGAGCGGGCTGTAAAAGCACTGCGAAGTGGTATATAAGTCTAAGTGCTAGACTTATGTGATTTATGGCTATTTTTTCACACTTACAACCGTCGCAGCATCCCCGTGGTCACATGATCGAAAAATTCAGACGCTTGGCAATGACACACATTTATGAAGGCTGCAGTGTCCCAAGGTTGCGTGATCACCTTCCGACAAGCAAAAACCGTGGGGAACCCCAACTCACTTAACAACCATGTTACTTAATTTAACAACTGCAGGGATTCACTTAGCAACGGTGGTAAGAAAGATTGTAAAATGGGGCAGAACTTACTTAATAACTGTCTAGCTTAGAAATTTTTGGGCTCCATTGGGGTCATAAGTCGAGGGCTACCTGTATATCAATCAATCAAGAGTAAAAAAAAACAAAACACACAGCATCCCACAGCATCTCAAGGACAAAGGCATTTATTAAGGTATCCTCTTGCGTTTAAAAAAAAAAAAAAAGGAAGCAGTGAGGAGAAAGCAGAAGGCTGAAATTGCTTTAATGGCCAGATATTAATAGAGGTTAGGTGTGACCCAGACTCTTTGCACCGAACAGTTAATTAACAATTAATTGTGTTCACTTTGGCAGCACATAAACTAGCAATTAGTTAATAGGGGTGACAAATAGCCTTTTATCTGTGTTTAATCCATGAGAAATAATGTCGAACCTGCTAAGGAATTGCAGCTCCCTTGTTTTTTCGGTGATCTAATCGGACTGTGTAATTTGTTTTCTCAAGTCTTGTCACCTTGAGGTCACCGGAGCCCGAACGGGCTTAATGGGAAAGGTGGGGGTGACGCAGATGAGAGAGAATTGTATATCTTCAAGTTCATAGAGATAATATATTTATTAATCGGGCATCCCTAGTTTCAGGGGATGCGCTGCTGGGAATTCGCAGGGGTTCGGGAGAACCTCTAGCTAAGATTCTGTGCAGTTCAGAGAACTCCCAAATCCTACTCCTGGCTGGCCCCTCCCCTCCCAGGAGTTTCCACAGGGCCATTTTGGATGCAGGTTAGTACAGGGCACATGTGGAGGCTCGGGGAGGGCAAAAAACAGGCCTACCGGAAGTTCGGGAAGGCCAGAAATGGGCCCGTTTTCAGCTTCTAGAGAGCCTCTGAAGCCTGGGGAGGCCGTTTCTTCCCTCCTGGAGACTCGAGGAAAGCCTCCGGAGCCTGGGGAGGGCAAAAACACTAGGCCACACCCACCATGGCCACGCCCACCCAGCAACTGGGCAGAGAACCCCTTGCTAAAATTTTTGAAGCCTGTCTAGTTTCACAGACAAAAGCCAAATTGAGTGCCCGTTTTGGGTTTTTTTATAGAAAATTAGAAGAAATGAAGATGTGGTGGAATGTAAAGGGGAGGTGGGTCTTCAAGAGGGAGGATGTGTAGTCCAGAAGGGTAAGGGGCAACCCAATCTGGATGTTATGCTTGAGAGAAAGAGGGTGAAGACAGCCTATCGCTAATAATTCACATGCTACACTTATGACTACTGTGTTTCCCCGAAAATAAGACCTTGTCTTATATTTTTTTGAACCCTGAAATAAGCGCTTGGCCTTATTGCCATGCGCTCAAAAGCCCGATTGGGCTTATTATCAGGGGAGGTTTTCTTTTGGGGGAAAACAGGGTATGGTTGAGCCCAAAATTTCCGTTGCTAACCGAGACAGTTCTTAAATGAGTTTTGCCCCGTTTTACGACCTTTCTTGTTAAGTGAATCACTGCAATCATTAAGTTAGTAACATGGTTGTTAAATGAATGTGGCTTCCCCCATATTCACTTTGCTCGTCAGAAGGTCAACAAAGAGGCTGACGTGTCCCCCAGGTATATTGCAACCATCATAAATATGAGTCAAGCATCTGAATTTTGGTCACGTGACCAGGGGGATGCACGTGACCAGCGCCATTGTAACATCGGATGGTCACTAAACGAACTGTTGCAAGTCAAGGACACACCTGTGTATTGTAGATGCTAGAGTGCTCCGTCTGGCAAGATTTTGTCTACAGGTGTGAAAAAAATAGCCAACGTATGTTGTCCTTGGTTTAGGGCCTGGCAGGAATGCCCACTTGGGGGGCAGGCTGACTAGCAAAATGAATCAGAGCAGGCCTACCAGATGAGGGAATACTGTAAAAATTCATTGACGTTTGTATTTGTTCCCTCTAAGGATCAACTTAAGATCAGGGGTTTCCAACCTTGGCGACTTTCAGTCTTGTGGACTTCAACTCCCAGAATTCCCCAGCCAGCCTCTTGGTTTAGAGCATGGATAACGAATCTTGGCCACTGTCAGTCCTGTGGACTTCAACTCCCAGAATTCCCCAGCCAGCCTCTTGGTTTAGAGCAGGGGTAATGAATCTTGGCCACTTTCAGTCCTGTGGTCTTCAACTCCCAGAATTCCCCAGCCAGCCTCTTAGTTTAGAGCACGGATAATGAATCTTGGCCACTTTCAGTCCTGTGGACTTCAACTCCCAGAATTCCCCAGCCAGCGTCTTGGTTTAGAGCACGGATAACGAATCTTGGCCACTTTCAGTCCTGTGGACTTCAACTCCCAGAATTCCCCAGCCAGCCTCTTGGTTTAGAGCACGGATAACGAATCTTGGCCACTTTCAGTCCTGTGGACTTCAACTCCCAGAATTCCCCAGCCAGCCTCTTAGTTTAGAGCAGGGGTAATGAATCTTGGCCACTTTCAGTCCTGTGGTCTTCAACTCCCAGAATTCCCCAGCCAGCCTCTTGGTTTAGAGCACAGATAACGAATCTTGGCCACTTTCAGTCCTGTGGACTTCAACTCCCAGAATTCCCCAGCCAGCCTCTTGGTTTAGAGCAGGGATAGACTTGTGGAATTCAACTTCTTAGAATTCTGGGAGTTGAAGTCCACAAGTCTTAAAGTTACCAGGGTTGGAGACCCCTGCCTTAAATGACCAACATGGATTGCTTTCTAAAGGAACTGAAGGAAGCAACTACATACACAACTGAAGGAAGCAACTACATACATGTAAAAGTGTCAGGCATGTTCTCCAGAGAATTTGAAGTACAAACACTTTACAAGTCCAGGGAAATGTCATTTCTCAACAATGAAACAGCCCCTTTGTGTATTTACTGATAAACACAGAAAAAAAATACAGTTTACTGAATTGGGGGGGGGGGGCGGGAAATGCATCCTTTAAAGAAGGATTTTTAAACTTCTTGACCAGCAAACCTTTCCAATGCATTTCTATGGCCTAAAATGAAAACAGGGCAGGCTAGAGAAAGCCGAGAAAAACCTTACAATATTTCTTTCCTTCGTGCAAATTATGTTCGTTTGTTTTAATCACTCCAAGTTGGAACACTACAAAAACAATCCATAAAATGACTTACCAGGTTGTTGGTTTTCCTTCGAGAGGTGGAAGTCGCTTTAAAGGCTTTCTCAAAAAGTATTTCTCAGGCTTCGTTTGACCATTAAATTCCTCACAAGAGGAATTGTCTACAGAAGCTTCTAGATTACCATGGCAGGTGCTTGTCAGTAATGCTAATTGCCAACACCTGTGTGAAGTAGATTTTCTTTTTTTTTTATTTTGGTGCCCAGAATTCATTCTCCTAGTCTGGTTTTCAATAGACTTTTTAATCTGGTTATCAGACACAGTAAGGTGCATTTTTAAAGCTGATATATAACAGTACAACAGTAATGAAGTTGGAAGGGACCTTGGAGGTCATTTAGTCCAACCCCGTCACACAGGAGACCTGTACTAAGGATTTGAACCGCCAAACTGCCAACCTTTTCTGCTCGACAACCTCAGTGTCTTAGCCACTGAGCCACCTAGTCAGGCACTGTCATTATAACCTTGTTTTGCTTCTCTTTTCACTTGTGTTTCATGGGTTTTAAGATTTGGTTTTCTATGTGAGCAGGGATGGCCAAGGAAGTGGAGTTTATTAGAACAAGAGTACCGTATTTTTCAGAGTATAAGACGCACCTTTTTTGCCCCTAAAAGGGGTTGAAAATTTAGTGTGTCTTATACACCGAATGTAGCCCTGCCCACCCACTGTCCCCCACCCTTTGGCCTCTCCCTCCCAGCAATTTACCTCCCTGCAAGCGAACAGCAAGAAAAAAACAGCTCCTTTCAGCTTCAGCACAGCCTAATTAGCACAAGTTGATTGGATCGGCCTCCCGACTCTCAGCTGATTTGCTCTCAGCTGATTTGCACAGTTGTTACTGTATATATCCAGGCGTCCCATTCCAGTTTGAATTTCCCTTGTTAAATCAATCCAACTTTGGGTTCATTACCACTAGGGAAGCTGTGCTATTAATACCACGGTGTACAACTTCACCCCATTTCTGCAGAGTATTGATGTTTGTGTTCTCCAATTTGGGGGCGGGGTGGGGGAGAAGGCAGCCTGCAGTTTAATGTATTTCCAGGTATGCTGATAAGGATAATGAGTACTATCAGGGTGGATAAAAATCAATTATTTTTTTTAAAAAAAATAAATAAAACCAGATTTTTTTTTATTTAAATTGGATTTTTTTAAAAATCAAATTTATTTTAATGAAATGCTTTTGGAATAAAAATCTATCTAAAGATAAGTTTTCTTTTTAAGATACATTAATAATTTAGATTATTCAGCATGAGATGGAGCTTAGTTATGTAGCATGAGGCTGTATATTCTGCAATATTGGAACTGTCGGTGAGTCAACAGCGGGTCGGACGAGTAGCAGAGATGACAGCTGCTCTGTAAAAATTATGATTTAAATCGAGTTGATTTAATCCGTGGCTAAGACGCTGAGCTTGTCAATCAAAAGGTTGGCAGTTCAGTGGTTTGAATCCCTAGGGGTGAGCTCCCGTTACTTGTCCCAGCTTCTGCCAACCTAGCAGTTTGAAAGCAGGTAAAAAATGCAAGTAGAAAAACAGGGACCACCAATGGAGGGAAGGTCACAGCGTTCTATGCACCTCTGGCATTTAGTCATGCCGGCCACATGACCACGGAGACGTCTTCGGACAGCGCTGGCTCTTCGGCTTTGAAACGGAGATGAGCACCGCCCCCTAGAGTCAGGAACAACTAGCACATATGTGTGAGGGGAACCTTTACCTTTTTATTAGTGATTTAAATCGTGACTTAAATCGACTTGATTTAAATCAAATCCACCCTGATTACTATTATTTCCATCTAAAACAAAATTCTCTGGGGAATATAGGTCTTTGGTTATTCAGGTCTTCTCCCGTGTAGAATTGGAAGTATCTTGGCGACGTTTCGACGAAGTCTCATTCGTCATCTTCAGGCTGGTGTTCTCGGCTTCGTTCTTCCAGGAGCAATGTGAGATTGCAGCTGACCCTTCCTTTTAACTGCTAGTGGGGGTGGGAGCTGATTGGGTGGGAGCTTGTCTGTGTTCTGATTGGGTGGAGGTGTGTTCTGATTGGTTGGGGGCTTGGCTGTGCTCTGATTGGATGGGGGGTTGGTTGTGCTCTGATTGGCTGGGGGTGTGTTCTGTTTGGGTGGGGGCTTGGTTGTGCTCGGCTTAGTCTGAGTTGCAGGGGGATTTGAGCTGGTGAGCTGCATTGTTGTTGTTTGGCTTCGGGTTTGTGGTCTTGAGGGCTTTTCATGGAGGGTGTTGGTCTAATTCATGTATGGATTGGAGGGGTTAAAAGTGGCTAATGATGCAGCTGCGGTCTGGCTTCTGGTCCTTGGTCGTGCCTCATTATCAGTGTGGGTTTGAGCCTGCTTTCTGCGTGGATGTGTGGTGGTGACCTCCTGTGTGGCTCTTGTGAGTGTGGGTCTGGTGTCATTCATCGTGTTGGGGACTCGTTTGTCAATAAGGGCGGGTTTCCAAATGGCTGGCAGGCGGGAGGTATCGTCTCGTTTGTTCATGCTGTGTGGGCGTTTTTCTATCTCGATGGCTTCTCTGATTATTCTGTCATTAAAGTGTTCAATTTTGGCGATAGTTCTGGTCTTTTTAAAGTCAATTTCATGTCCTGTGGCTTTGAAGTGTTGGACCAGGGAAGAAGTTGGTTCCTCTTTTTTGACTGAGTTTTTGTGTTCTTCAATGCGTGCACTTATTCTTCTGTTTGTTTGTCCGATGTATGTGGTGGGGCAGGCGGTGCATGGGATTTCATATACTCCTTGATTTTCTAACTCAATTTTGTCTTTGGGGTTCCTCAGGATGGTGGATATTTTTCGGTTTGTGCAGAATGCTGTCTTGATGTGTTTCTGGAGGATTTTGCTTATTCTGTCTGTGGTGCCTTTTATGTATGGGAGGAGGCTTTGCCGTTTTCTTGTTCTCTGTCTTGAATTTTAGTGGGGGTTTCTTTTTGGATTAGGTTGGTAATCTTATTTCTTTGGAATCCATTGGATGTTAGTACGTTAGTGAGAGTGTGTAGTTCGGTTTTTAGGTGTTGTTCGTCAGCTAAGCGTTTTGTTCTGTAGATGAGTGTCTTGGCTACCGAGTTGATCTGGGCTGGGTGGTGGTGTGAGAGTGCATGCAGATAGCGGTTTGTGTGTGTTTTCTTCTGGTAGATAGTGTGTCCTAGGGAGCCATCGGATTTCCTGTAGACTAAGACATCCAGGAAGGGAAGTTGGTTGTTTGCTTCCATTTCCATGGTGAACTGTATTTTGGGGTGTAGGCTGTTGAGGTGTGTGAGGAAGTTGTCCAGTTTTTCTTTCCCATGTGGCCAGATTATGAAGGTGTCGTCTACGTATCTGAGCCAGAGTTTCAGTTTGTGATCGGATTTTTCTAGAGCTTGGGTTTCGAAGTGCTCCATATAGAGGTTGGCAATGACAGGTGAGAGGGGTGATCCCATGGGTGCTCCTTCTATTTGTTTGTATTTTTGTCCGTTATAGATGAAATATGTGTTGGATAGGCAGTGGTTGGTCAGATCAAGGATGTGCTTGGGGGGGTTATATTTGTTTTGGATAACTGTCAAGGCTTCTTTGATTGGTACTTGGGTAAAGAGGGATATGACATCGAAGCTCACGAGTAGGTCACTGGGCTGTAAGTTTTGTTTCTTTATGATGTCTATGAACTGGAATGAGTTTTTTTACGTGCGAGGTGATGGATTCTGCATAGGGCTGTAGTTGTTTGGCGAGAAATTTGGCTAGGTTTTGTAGAGGTGAGCCTATGGAGCTGACTATGGGTCTGAGTGGGGTTCCTTCTTTGTGTATCTTGGGGAGACCATAGAGCTTAGGGCATCTGGATGATTTCTCTCTGGGAATGATTCTTTGCTGGATCTCTTCGCTGATGGGGGAGGCTTTTATTTTGGATCTGGTGGTTTTTTCCAGGTAGGTGGTGGGGTCTGTGTTTAGGGGTTTGTATGTGGAGTCTTGGAGTAGGTTGGTTAATTTGGTTTGGTAGTCAGATGTGTTCGTAACCAAACAACAACAATGCAGCTCACCAGCTCAAATCCCCCTGCAACTCAGACTAAGCCGAGCACAACCAAGCCCCCACCCAAACAGAACACACCCCCAGCCAATCAGAGCACAACCAACCCCCCATCCAATCAGAGCACAGCCAAGCCCCCAACCAATCAGAACACACCTCCACCCAATCAGAACACAGACAAGCTCCCACCCAATCAGCTCACACCCCCACTAGTAGTTAAAAGGAAGGGTCAGCTGCAATCTCACATTGCTCCTGGAAGAACGAAGCCGAGAACACCAGCCTGAAGATGACGAATGAGACTTCGTCGAAACGTCGCCAAGATACTTCCAATTCTACGCGGGAAAAGACCCGAATAACCAAAGACCTACATACAAACACCCGCGAAAACCTCAGAAAAACCTCAGAAAACATATATATATATATATGGATGGATATTATATATATATATAATTTTCTCTTGGCAGCTTTTGCCATCCTCTGCAAACCAGGGGAATTTAAAAAAAGGGAAGGAGTCGAGGGTTTGAAAAGCTTTGCATTAAAACTAGGCAAACTAAAGCCTTCTTGCTTATTCACGGCGGCACTCTGCCACCGCTAAAGAGCCTGTAAGTTGTAATTTTCAGAGCACTTGACATGACATTAATTCATTAACCCTCCAGACAGGCTTCACAAAGGAATTAAAGTATTTTGTTCTCTTTTGATAAACAGCCAAAGGAAAGGGAAGGGAATATAAAGGTGGTTAGCCAAAAATCAAAAGAATGGCCAGTTACAAATGTGTTCAGTTACGATACCAGCAAAGAGGCTTTAAGAAGAAGAAGAAAAATCCATAGAGGAAACAGAGTATTCCTCTTTATGCCTGTCCAGGGAGTCCTTGATTTACGACAATTGAGACCAGAATTTTCCTTGCTTAAAGACGGCGATTGCTAAGCGAGTCGCGTCCAATGTCACGGTTTGCTTTGCTATAGTTAAATGAACCATTGCAGTTGTTAAGCCAATCATACGGTCGTTAACCAAATCTCTCTCCCCCCCCAATTGATTTTGCTTGTCGGAAGCCAGCTGAGAAGGTCGCGAATGGTGATCACATGACCCTGGGAAACTGCAACAGTCATAAGTACATGCCAGTTTCCAAAGATTTTAATCAAGTGACCGAGGGGATGCTGACAGTAATTAATAGCAATTACAACAGCACTTAAGACTTATATACCGCTTTACGGTGCTTTACAGCCCTCTCTAAGCGGTTTACAGAGTCAGCCTATGGCCCCCAACAATCTGGGTCCTCGTTTTACTGACCTCGGAAGGATGGAAGGCTAAGTCAACCTTGAGCTGGTGAAAATCGAACTGCTGGCGGCCAGCAGATTTAGCCTGCAATACTGCATTCTAACCACAAAAGAAGGAAGGAAGGAAGGAAGGAAGGAAGGAAGGAAGGAAGGAAGGAAGGAAGGAAGGAAGGAAGGAAGGAAAAGAAAAGCAATAGTACTTAGATTTATATACCATTTCACAGTGTTTTACAGCCCTCTCTAAGCAGTTTACAAAGTCAGCCTCTTGCCTCCAACAACCTGAGTCCTCATTTTACCCACCTCGGAAGGATGGAAGAATGAGTCAACCTTGAGCTGGTGAGAATTGAACTGCTGGCGGTTGGCAGAATTAGCCTGCAATGTTGCATTCTAACCACTATGCCACCAAGGAAGGAAAGAAGGAAGGAAGGGAGGGAGGGAGGGAGGGAGAAAAGGAAAAGCAATAGCACTTAGACTTAAATACCACTTCACAGTGTTTTACAGCCCTTTCTAAGCAGTTTACAAAGTCAGCCTCTTGCCCCCAACAACCTGGGTCCTCATTTTACCCACCTCAGAAGGATGGAAGGCTGAGTCAACCTTGAGCCTGGTGGGATTTGAACTGCCAAATTGTAGGCATCCGGCAGTCAGCAGAAGTAGGTACTGCACTCTAACCACTGTGCCACCATTGCTCATCAGGGTAAATTGGTAACTCAATGATAAATCGAGGGCTGCCTGATTATAACTTCTCCAAAGCTAAAGAGCTCAGTTGGATCGAAAACCTTGTTTGGCCAAAGATTTCCTCGTTTAAACTATGTTGTACCTGGGATCCAATCTGGGTCGGTCACTGGGACCAGAGATTTAATCCTCCAAGTTTTCGGGACTGTGTTGTACTTGGTTAACCCAATTTTCTCGGCACACATGAGACATCATCTTTTAAATTGTGGTAGCTGGAGCCTCCCAACCCACAACATTAAAATGAAGGTAGTTTTGCAATGGGGTGAATAGCGGCAGCTGTAATTCCCCCATTTTCTTTTAAATTATTGTGTAAATGATTGCGGTAATGTTCTTCGGTTCTAATAGGATGCAACAAAGCAGAGTGATAAGTCAATCACACCGGCTTAAAATCCCACATTCGCAGCTTTCAAATTAATACAAAAATGTTTTTTTAATTGTCAGTCTGCCGAGTTTTCTTATCAAATTACTTTCTCGTTGGAGAAAATTAAACCTCCTAACAGGGGAGATGGCTGACAGAATGCTAAAGAGGCTTTGATAGAATGAGTGCGTGCCACTAACTAAACGGAAAAAGGAGCATTATTTTTAAACACTGATACGCAGATTAAAAAAATATACTGTTATTTTCACACTCCTCCTCCTGCTTTAAGCATCAATCTTATGAAACCACTCCCTGCTTAATCCAGATGAGGATATTGTGGGGGACTAAGGAACCAGAGGCTCGCCAAGGCTTAGATTCCAGCACCCATCATCCTTGGATATAATCGCGGGAGCTAGTAGCAACTAAAATAAAATATCTCCAGGCCACAGAATCTAGAAGACTGGTCTATATCCTGGGAAGTTCACGAAGAAAATGTATTTATTTATTAAGGAAGAGGTGTATGGCCGTCCATTCAAGTTCAGTGACTCTGGATGGCTTACAGAAATAAAATATATAGGGAGATAATCCTTGATTTACAACAGTTCATTTAGTGGTTGTTTAAAGTTACAGCACCACTGGAAAAAGGTATGAGTGTTTTCACACTTATGACCACTGCAGTATCTCTATGGTCACACGTGTCAGGGTTCTGATGGATGCCCTAATGAAATCATGAGCCTCGAGCCAAGCTTCAAAAGAAATCCAGTTATTTATTCGGAGCTTCATGTCGGCACGTTCCCAAATGAAGTCAGCCCTGACCCCATGTAATTTACAGCCCCAATCATGACCCTTGTTTTCCCTCAGGGTGTGTTATTAATCACATTTGCTAATGGTGCGATTTCGCGAGTTGTAGAGATCACTCCCCTCCGGCCGCTGTGGGTTATCCTAGGAGACCACCTTGAGAAAGATATGCCTGGAATGTGCTCCTGTCTTTGGCTGCTGTACTGCTTTGCCGGTTTCCCATTCCCCTTGCCTATGGCAACTCAAGAGCAGGCCAGGAATGCTTTACGAGCTGACAACATGATCAAAATTTGGACGCTTGGCAACTGGCTCATGTTTATGACAGTCGCAGTGTCCTGGGGTCACGTGATCCCTTTCTGAGACCTTCTGACAAGCAAAGTCAATGGGGAAAAGCCAGGTTCACTTAACAACCGTATTAGTAACCTATCAACTGCAGTGATTCATTTAATAACTGTGGCAAAACGGTTATAAAATGAAGCAAAACTCACTTAGCAACTGCCTTGCTTAGCAACAGAAATTTTGGGGCTCAACTATAGTTGTAAATCAAGGATGAACGGCACTTCAAAATCTTTTATTTGTCAGCGACAAAAAAAAAAAAAAGATTTTTCTGCCCCGATTTCTAAGATGAAAAAACTCTCCAAAGCTTTTTGAAGGTTCAATGTTTTGTTTTCTCCCAGAGGAATTTTTCAGCAACTCTTCTGCAATTCAGTAACGGTAAGTTAATTGTATATTTTTAAAAAAGAGTCAGATAGGACTGAATGGATGTATCAAGATTATCATTTTTAAAAAATCAATCAAAAGCACAAGACATTATTGGCTTTTTGGGGAAACCCCTATTACCGTGTTTTCCCAAAAATAAGACCCTGTCTTATATTTTTTGAACCCTGAATAAGCGCTTGGCCTTATGCCATGCGCTCAAAAGCCCGATTGGGCTTATTATCAGGGGATGTCTTATTTTGGGGGAAACAGGGTAGATAGATATTGTAGATAGACAGACAGATACTGTAGATGATAGATACTGTACATAGATAGATAGATAGATAGATAGATAGATAGATAGATAGATAGATAGATAGATAGATAGAGATAGATGATAGATGATAGATAGATAGATAGATAGATAGATAGATAGATAGATAGATAGATAGATAGATAGATATAGATATAGATATAGATACAGATACAGATAGTAGATAGAATGATAGGAGAGAGACAGAGAGAGAGAGGGAGAGATACCATGTTTTCCCGAAAATAAGACCCTATCTTATATTTTTTTGAACCCTGAAATAAGCGCTTGGCCTTATTGCCATGCGCTCCAAAGCCTGATTGGGCTTATTCTCAGGGGATGTCTTATTTTGGGGGAAACGGTATTATGCAGATGAGGAGTCAATCAATGACAAGCGCTCCCTGCTTTGCTGAGATGATTGTTCTGCCCTTAAAATGAAATTAAGTCACACATTAAAAAGAAAAACGAAGATGGCCAATTATTACTTTTGGAAAAGAAGTTTCATGAACATTTCCAGCAGGTGTCACTGTAAGAGCTACCAAGATTCCAACAGGGTTATATATCCTTTCTAAGGTGGTGATCTTATTGTTACATGCTCTGGGATAAAGAATGGAGGCGTTTAGACACTAAAACATACATGAAGCACACATGTAAAAACTTAAGTGACGTGACAATGCAGTGTTGCCCAAGAAAATTCTTCCATTCAGGAGTGACACCATTTCTCCACCAAGCCAGTTCATAAAGTCCATCTGCTTCACTGGACAGCTCTGGCATACATTCATTGTATCCATGATTTTAACATTTTTTTATTTTATTTATTTGTTTCCTGCTTTTATTATTTTTATATGGACACAGTGGCTCAGTGGCCAAGATGCTGAGCCTGTCGATCGAAAGGTCGACAGTTCAGCGGTTCGAATCCCTAGTGCCGCGTAAAGGGGTGAGCTCCCGTGACTTGTTCCATCTTCTGCCAACCTAGCAGTTTGAAAGCAGGTAAAAAATGCAAGTAGAAAAATAGGGACCACCTTTGATGGGAAGGGAACAGAGTTCCGTGCACCTTTGGCGTTGAGTCATGCCAGCTACATGACCACGGAGACATCTTCGGACAGCGCTGGCTCTTTGGCTTAGAAACGGAGATGAGCACCGCCCCCTAGAGTCAGGAACGACTAGCACATATGTGCGAGGGGAACCTTTACTTTTACTTTTTTATTTTTACAAATAACTCAAGGTGGAGAACTTATCTAATACTCCTTCCTCCTAATACTCCTTTCTCCTATTTTCCCCATAACAAGCCTGCTTCATTTCACCAATACATTTGAAACGACAGGAAAGAACAATGCCACTTCTGAAAGAATAAACTGAGCCTATATTTTTTTTAATTGGCATACAGTTACACAACATCACATTTTAAGATTGTGACTGGATTTAGGGGAGGATGTTGGTGCAGTGCTAGGACACAGATCAATCTCTTTTCCAATCAATTATTTTAATTAAAAGGTAAAGGTTTCCCTCGCACATATGTGCTAGTCGTTCCCGACTCTAGTGGGCGGTGCTCATCTCCGTTTCAAAGCCAAAGAGCCAGCACTGTCCGAAGACGTCTCCATGGTCATGTGGCTGGCATGACTAAACGCCAAAAGCGCATGGAACGCTGTTATCTTCCCACAAAAGGCGGTCCCTATTTTTTCTACTTGCATTTTGTTACGTGCTTTCGAACTGCTAGGTTGGCAGAAGCTGGGACGAATAACCGGAGCTCACCCCGTTAACGCAGCATTACGGATTCGAACGGCTGAACTTTCAATCGACAAGCTCAGAGTCTTAGCCACTGAGCCACCGCATCCCTTTTAATTTAATTAGGAGTCTCCTAATTTATATTGCCTCCTTATTAAAAAACAAATAGATTGATGCCCTTTCCTTGGACTTGATAAGGAAGCAACAAGAAGAAACACGGCAGTGGGAAATAAAAACAAATCCAAAAAAAAACAAGTCTTAAAAAAGAGTATTAAACAAGGCTCTTAAAAAGAGCCTTGGTGGCGCAGCAGCTTAAAGTGGTGTTAAAGTGACACCAGCTGCCTGCCATTACTGCAAGTTCAAATCTCACCAGGCTCAAGACTGACTCAGCCTTCCGTCCTTCCGAGGTAGGTAAAATGAGGACCCGGATTGTGTGGGCAATAAGCTGACTTTGTATAAAAAAGAACATCGCTTGGGGGGGCCGAAAGCCCTACTAAGCAGGTATATACAAAAGTATGAAGGCTACTGCTTAACACTGCCTGCAATTACTGCAAGTTCGAATCTCCCCAGGCTCAAGGTTGACTCAGCCTTCCGTCCTTTCTAAGGTAGGTAAATTGAGGACCCAGTTTGTGGGGGCAATAAGTTGACTTTGTATATATATACAAAAGTATGAAGGCTATTGCTTAACGCATTGTAAGCCACCCTGAGTCTCCGGAGAAGGGCAGCATATAAATTAAATTAAAAAAAAACACAACAAGATAGGATAATGGAGGAAATGTTAATGGAAGATTCGGATAGCATAATTGTCTTATAATTTTACTTATTGCTGGTGGGGGGGGGGTTCCCCCTACCCAGCCTCAGCGACAGGATCATATTTCACGGACACATCTCAGTGCAAGGCAGAATAGGAAAATTGGGTTGTGTGATCACACCCTGAGAACATCACCAACCAAGAGCCGTATCCTAAAGTCCTAAAGCCTTCAGACTGGAGTGCCTTCAGCTTGGTTTCTGGGGGATGTATTTTGGAGGTGAACCTTCGGCTCCAAATCAAGCATAGGTTCCTCTTCAGTCAGTTTGCCTTCCTTCTGTCTCTGCGCAAGGATCATTGCCCGCAGCAGTGGTGGATAGAGGACATACCGGATTTTCTCCTCTTCCTCAGGCGGGGTAAATTTCTTAAAGGCTTCCTCCTCGTGTTTTGGTACCATGCGCCAGTCGTGATACATTACTTTGTCAATTTCTTTCTCTTCGGTTTCGGGCTTGCCTAAGAAGCAATTGAGAAGATGTAGAGAGGTCCTTTTAGGCAGGCAAATCTTGCCAGGATGGGACACAAAGTGAAAAGGAAGATTTGAAAGCCTAGACCAGGAGTCTGCAACCTTAAACACTCAAAAGAGCCATTTGGACCAGTTTCCCACAGAAAAGAAAACACCGGGAGCCACAGAAACCCTTCCCGTGCCTGACTATTTCTTGAGCGGCCACAAAACTAGGATATGGAGTTGAATTAAACCTTCTGTTTTCTTCTGAAACTTTTCTTTTCTTGCATTTATCCAGGATTGGCCTACCAGGGGTCGGAAAGCTCAATAAATCGCATGCCGGCGGGTGTCGCACATTGGCAGTGGTGACACATATTTTGAGTGACAAGGAGTCACAGCAGAGGGGTGAAAGAGCCACATGCGGCTCCAGAGCTGCAGGTTGCTGACCCCTGATCTAGACTGCATGCTGTTTTGTTTTACTTGTTGTTTCGTTTTTGTAATTATTTTTGTGTTTCTTTATGGTATACATAGCACCATATGATTCGACTGTGCATTATACACACACACACTATACAATAGTGGAATGCTGCCAGACAACCGGTTCGGTGAGCACGTGCTTCTCACATGCTTAAGGCGCTTGCACTTGTGCTGAAAATGGAGCATTTAGAAGCTCAGCTGCTTACCTTCTAAGTCAGCAACGGTAAGTAGAACAGCAGGGGTGGGGGGGGATCAGCTGTGCTGCGCGATTGGGATGAGTTACAAAGCAGGAAATACAGGACAGGATAGAGCGGGGGCGGGGCCAACTGATCATCAGCGCTATTGATTTGCCCGAACCGGCTGAATTCCACCTCTGCATACACACACACACACACACACACACACACACACACGTAAAAAAAGAAGTAGACATACTACGAACTCCGGAACTTAAGATTTTAAAATTTTAAAAGAATTAAAATTTTATTTTACTAAGCTTTCGTCAGCCATCTGCTGACATCGTCAGAGTATTAAACTACCATTACAGATGGCTGACGAAAACTTAGTAAAATAAAATTTTAATTCTTTTAAAATTTTAAAATCTTAAGTTCCGGAGTTCGCAGTATAGGCTTCATCATGAAATCTTCACCCATAAAAGCAAATCTTCCCTTACCTCTAAATGTCAGATATCCCCAAGCCTTTCCATATTCCATTTTCTGTAACGAAAGAACATCCAATGATTATAGTCCATTCAAGAGGAAGGGAAGAGGGAGTGTCTTAATTTGAACTGAAACTGAAAGTCCATTTTCAAGAAATTCCCCATCCAATTACGGTTGTTGAATGAGGATTGCTCCTGCACCTTTGGAACATCTTGCCTTTTGAAGTGAGGTCGGCTCTAACCCTCCATACCTTCTGTAAGAACTTAAAACCCTGGCTCCGTCGGTCGGCTTGAGGCTCCAAGGAAAAACATTCACGTTGGGGATGGTTGATACGATTTACGACACATCCCATCTTCTCCTCTTCTCATCCTACTCCCCATCTTTTTAACTAGGTTGATTTCTTTACTTAGATCGTTAGGTTTTGTACAGTTTTCTCTTTTAATATCATAAGCGGACCAGAGTTACCTTCTTATAAGATGGGCACAGGGGTGAAATCTATTTACCTTCCCTGCCGGTTCGGAAGCGCGCACTCCGCTCGCACGTGTGCATCATGTGCGATTTTGTGACCCTCTGCACATGCACAAAGCCTTCTGCCCCATGCACAGAGGGTCAAAAGCAGGTTACTTCCTGGTTAAAACCAGGAAGTAACGACATCCAGGTCGGTGGGCGGAGCTCCGCGCTGCCGCTGCTACCGGTTCTCCGAACCACATGCCACCGCCGCTACAGGTTCAGTTGAACCGGTCCGAACCGGTAACATTTCACCCCTGGATGGGCAGCTAATAAATTTTATAAATAAAATGAATGAACGAATAACCTGTATAAAGGCAGTTCTCGACTTACGTCCATAATTGAGCCCAACGTTTCTGTTGCTAAGCGAGACAACTTGTTAAGTGAGTTTGGCCCTGTTTTGCAACCTTTTTTTTTTTGCCATGTTTGTTAAGTTAGTAACGTGACTGTTAAGTGAATCTGGCTTCCCCATTGATTTTGCTTGTGAGAAAGTCACAACAGGTGATCACATGACCCCAGGACCGTCACAAATATGAGCCGGTTGCCAAGCATCTGAATTTTGATCATGAGGATGCCCAGGGGTGGGTTCTAAAATTTTTTACTACTGGTTCTGTGGGCATGGCTTATTTTGTGGGTGTGGCTTGATGGTCATGTGACAATTCTTTAGGATTTAGCAGAGGTACTGGTCCACCAGGCTTTTAACTGCTTACAGAGCTGTACCAGTCTACTCATTTGTTTTTGGAGGCATCAGTCTACTCATTTGTTTTTGGAGGCACCGGTCTACCCATTTGTTTTTGGAGGCACCAGTTTACCACCACACTGCCTTTTAACATGATCAGCTGTAGGGCGGCCCTTTGAAGCCCCGCGGCAAGAGTTTAAACAGTTTTCTTCCTTCTAGCCGATCAGCTGGGACTCAGGAGGCAGCAAGGTTGACTCAGCCTTCCAGCCTTTCTAAGGTAGATAAATTGAGGACCCAGTTTGTGGGGGCAGTAAGCTGACTTTGTATAAAAATATACAAAAGTATGAAGGCTATTGCTTAACGCATTGTAAGCTGCCCTGAGTCTCCGGAGAAGGGCGGCATATAAATCTAATTTTTTTAAAAAAAAGATTGGGGGTGGGACCAAATAAAAGGTAAGAATAACCGGGGGGGGGGGGCAGAACCAGTTCGGTGATGTCATATCGTCACTGCTACCAGCTCGGCCAAACCAGGAGGAACCCACCACTGGGGATGCCACAACAATCGTGTGAAAAACAGTCATAAGTCACTTTTTTTTCAGTGCCGCTGTAACTTCGAACAGTCACTGCACGAATTGTTGTAAATCGAGGACCGCCTGTTCTAGGATGCCTGAATTTACTCCTTTCTCCAACGAATGAAAACACTCACCTCGGCTGTATAATCGACTTTTATTTTAGTAATGACCCAATAGCAAGGCTCATCGTATTCCCATAGCCAGGATTTACGGGTGACCATCCTGCCAATGCCAAAGAGGCGCAACCGGGAGAGGAGCATAAAAAGCCGATTCTCATTCCTCACATCCTCCCAGGCCAGCACTGGGAGGCGCTTGCCTGTGAAGGCCCGGGTCATCTTCTCGTAATCCACCGCATAACGTTGGGAGTCACGAGGTCGGTTTTTTAAAGCCCAGTATTCGCGGATTTTCTTGGCCTTGGCTGCAATCGGGCGATATCTCATATAACGACCCATCGCTGCCTATGGAAAGATAACCCAAAAGAGTTAGCTGTTCAAAGAACAAATCTACCACTTGCTGCAAAGCTGATTGGGGGGGAACTGTCATCCAACTAAGCCTACCTTACAAAGAAGTCAGGAGGATAAAAGAGGACGCAGAAGACTCCTGAGAATTCCCCCTTGGGAAAGGTAAAAAGCCACATGCACACACAGACATAAAATCTGTAGCTGACTTGATAAATACCAATACTCTCCTTTTCGGGATTTCAGCAGTGCTTTGAACCAAAATTAACCAAGGGTTCCATAATCCCATAATGCAACCAAGAGGTGCAGCACCCTTTCTGTCACCTGGGGAATTATATTATTATTGAAATTATATTAGGCTTATCAGGTTCACTCTCTGACTTGTAGCTTGTGGGTTTCCAAGCATTTCGTTGCCAGGCTAGGTAACATCTTCAGCAGAGATTAGGGGATGTCAATGTATATTATGAGGACCCGGATTGTGGGGGCAATAAGATGACTTTGTATAAAAAAAGAACACCGCTTGGGGGGGGGGGGGTGAAAGCCCTACTAAGCAGGTATATACGAAAGTATGAAGGCTATTGCTTAATGCATTGTAAGCCGCCCTGAGTCTCCGGAGAAGGGCGGCATATAAATCTAACTAATAATAATATTATATCATCATTGTTATGGCTATTGATGTTATCCTTCCTTTATAGTTAGTTAGTTAGTTAATTAGTTAGTTTACTTTATTGCCATTGCACCTTGTACAACAAAATTAAATGCCATCTTCAGGGTACATTATAACTATAAAAATAAAACACAAACACACATCCTTCACGTTCTATACAATTGAATTGAAAACCCCTGATATTGCATTAATATTGCACTATACAGTAGAATTCAAGATGGTTACTGCCCTGGGATAGAAGCTCTTTTTCAGCCTATTTGTCCTTGTTTTTTATTGACCTGTACCATCTGCCAGAGAGTAATAGTTTTAAAAAAGGGTGCCCAGGGTGAGATGGATCTTTAAGAATGTTTTGAACTTTCTTAAGGCAGCGGGAGTTATAAAGCTCTTCCAAGAAGGGGAGAGGGCAACCAGTGATCCTCTGGGCAATGACGTTGACTCTCTGGAGCCCTGTCCTATCTGCCACTGGGCAATTGGCAAGCCATACACAGGTGTAGTAAGTTGAAATAGTATAGAGTGTAGTAGTGTAGTGTAGTGTAGTGTAGTGTAGTGTAGTGTAGTGTAGTGTAGTGTAGAGTAGAGTAGAGTAGAGTAGAGTAGAGTAGAGTAGAGTAGAGTAGAGTAGAGTAGGAATAGGAATAGGAATAGGAATAGGAATAGGAATAGGAATAGGAATAGGAATAGGAATAGGAATAGGAATAGGAATAGGAATGAGTAGAGTAGAGTAGAGTAGACTAGACTAGACTCCTGATCTAGTCCAACCATGCAGGAGACCTCTACTAGAGATTCGAACCACCGAACTTTCTGACCAACAAGCTGAGTGTCTTAGCCACTGAGCCACCTAGTCAGTTCTTGTAGTCTAACCCACCTGCTCGAGCAGGAGAGACTATAAATCAGTGTTTCTCAACCTTGGAAGCTTGAAGATGGGTGGACTTCAACTCCCAGAATCCCCCAGCCAGCTCTGCTGGCTGGGGGATTCTGGGAGTTGAAGTCCACCCATCTTCAAGCTTCCAAGGTTGAGAAATACTGCTATAAATGGACAAATAACTGTCCAGGAAAACCTTGACCGCCTCTGAGTCGGTCAGCCGGCCTACCTCGCGGGGTTGTTGTTGGGGAGACCAAAGAAGCCCTGCAGCTCAGCAGATCCCTCGCTCCTTCAAGCAGCCCTGCGCTTCTCTCCTCTTCTCTCGCTCCTGATTCCCCGGCGACTCAAAGGCACCGCTCCAAGCAAGGGCGGTCCCCCTACCTAAATCCTCCCCCGAGCCTCACTTCCGCCCCTCTTCAGGGCTTTGCTTGAATCCCCGACGCTCCAGCAGGGACGGTGCAACCTCATAAGACGCTCGGCGAGCAACACTTCCGCTCCGGTATCCTTTTTTTTTAAGTCTCACATTCAGCCCAGGTTGGTCCGTCCCTATAAATCATCCGGGCGCCCACGCACACTCGCTCCTTTGCTTCCGCCTTTAGACGCTCGAGGAAAAGGGCGGGCCGTCGCTATAAACGATCCGGCAGGCAACACTTCCGCTCCTTTCCTAAAATGATTTTTTTTTCTTATTATTGTTATTCTTTTTTTCCCCGGGATGATCCCGATGGCTCCTCCGAGCTGCTTTGCTTCTCTTCGCTTTCCTTCTTCCCGTGTTCGGTTGCTGTTTTTCCTCTTCGGCGAAATGGGCGTTTTGTCGCGATCCAAGTAGTAAAAAGGGTTGCTGGGAGAGCCTTTTCTCAATAGGGAGCAGGATGGATGGAATGATGTGTAACTTATAGACTCCGTCTTTGCTAACGAAATGCGTTCTCTTGTTTCGTTTCCAGGCTTGGAATTGCTGTAGCTGATATGGCTGTGGGAGACTCTGGACGGGCGGCTGCCTTTTATTCCCCCTTTCCCCCCCAAGAGATGTCTCACAATGTTCTCTTATCATAGCCCTACTTAAGGGACCCAGATAAAACACTTGATCAGCTGTTGCTGCATTGGTAGAAATGCCTAGTGATAGGAAAAGCTTTTTCTTTTTTTAAATTCAATTTATATGCCGCTCTTCTCCGGAGACTCAGGGCGGCTTACAATGCATTAAGCAATAGCCTTCCTACTTTTGTATATTTATACAAAGTCAGCTTATTGCCTCCACAAACTGGGTCCTCAGTTTACCTACCTTAGAAAGGATGGAAGGCTGAGTCAACCTTGAGCCTGGTGAGATTCGAACTTACAGTAATTGCAGACAGCTGGTGTTAATCACAATGCATTAGTCTGCTGAGCCACCAGGCCCTTCTTAGAAATGCCTAGTGATAGGGAAAAGCTTTGCTCGGCTGCATAAGCCACAACAAAAAGTGTATAGAGATTTTATGGACAGAAGTTCTATAAATAAGTTGGCTTCTATTGACCGTATTCATATCCACAGGGTCCAAATGGTGAGAGATAGCTCTTATAGTATGACTTAGTTGGGGGGGGGGGGAAGCTATTTCTATTAATGAAAGGAGATCAGGTGAGCCTGGCTTTCTGATCAAATTGAGTTTGTTAACTTGTAGCCAACATTTAATCGGGATACTTGAATGTTTCAGTAATGACCGTTGGCCCTGTTTAATATTGACGAGAATGTAGGGGTTTTTTACCGGTAATACAAATATAAGCTTTCTTGCAAATTTCCTGAAACGATGCCCAGCTTTTGATATTTTTACAAACATAGCTGGGGTTGGGTGATTGCTGTTGATTTAACATTTGCACTTGATAATGTAGACTGGAAAGAGGGTAAACTTAAATCATGGAGGGGAAAAAGAAGACTGTTGTTCCTGATGGAAAAAGAGCGATCACGTGGGAAATTTCTGATTCTGAAGAAGACGGTGATGTTAAGCCAGAATCCTCGACTGCTTGTGCAATTTATTCAGATGTTGGAGCTCAGGGCTGCTCAGACAAACAAAAATTAGAGCCGGGCATGGCTCTGCTTGAGGCAAAAGCAGTTCCTTTGCTTATACCATTGACACAAACCGTATCCTGTAATTCAAGGCCCGAGAAAAAAAAGAAAAAGTCCCTGGAAAAAAACAAGACGGCCCAGATAAAAATAGAAGAAAAAAAGAAGAGCATGGACAAAAAAGAAGAGAAAATGAAGATAAAACAGCAGATTGCAGCTGAGAAAGAAAGACGGAAAGAGGCAGCAGCTGCCTTGAAATTCCTTCGGCCTGATCAGTGCATGAAGCAAATTATTGTCTGTGTGGATTCAGGTAGTATGTTACATTATACAGTTAATTCTTTTCCACTTTTGGTTTGGTGTTTTTGGTGCCTTTATATCAATCCCTAGAGTTTGCTTGGGAAGATTTCAGAAAAAAACCCAGCAGCTAAGGCAGGACTAGAACTTTAAAACGGTCCCGTTTCTAGCCCAGTGCCTTTAACCATTACACCAAAATGGCACTTTTCTTGGCAAGATTTTTGAGAACAGTCTTCTTCCTAGGGTGATGAGAGTAACTGAGCCAAAGTCACTCCCCAACTTTGTGCCTAAGATGGAACTAGAAATCAGTCTCCCAACCACTGACCTGATGCCTTAAACCTGGGATGTCAAACGCATGGCGTCACATCGTTGTCACATGATGTATCACAGCTTTTTCCCCCTTCACTAAAACGGGTGGGCATGGCCAGTGTTTGTGACGAATCCTGCCTGCAAGTTTGACACCCCTGCCTTAAACTACACCAACCCATTTTTACATGCTGCATTCCCATGTTTTACCAGGAGGGAATTTTGAGGGGAAGAGTTTTCACATAGTACCACGCGGTAGAGTTGAGGTGCTACCAATGATCCAATTTTTTATGCTTTCTATTCAGGTCTTCTAGAGCACTCTGGCTCTGATATCTTGCTGGAAGTTTTGGATACTTTGGACTGTCAATACCATATTGAGCATCAGATCATTCCACACAGCATAACCTGGAAGAGAAAAGTCCTCAGCAATATGTCTGATTCGGTAAGTATCTCAATCATAACTCCACTGATAGCCAAAGAAACAAGACTGTGTGTGTTTCTGTGTGTCTTACTTATTCTGTGCTCATCTGCTTTGAAGGTTCTCACCTTGCATTCAGACTTGCCTTTGCAACACATTGAAGAGAATTGGCCCAACTCCAATAAAACACATTCTTGTTGAGGCTCTTGGAAGGGAAATTCAGCGACATATTTGGATTAGAATGGATTTCTCCATTGGAAGTTGAGGACAGCCGTGTGTGTGAAATGCTGCTCTGCTCCTATGATATGGATTACTGCTCTGATCCATTAACCTGTTTTGCCATAGCAGCTAAATTCCTGCTTAGAGGATAATAGAAGAAAGGGACGCAAAGCGGTCAAGGAAGATAATAAATATAACAAGAGT
Organism: Masticophis lateralis; assembly: GCA_030761175.1. Taxonomy (NCBI): domain Eukaryota; kingdom Metazoa; phylum Chordata; class Lepidosauria; order Squamata; family Colubridae; genus Masticophis; species Masticophis lateralis. Next base: position 9,318,446 of record JAUDYJ010000013.1, read on the forward strand.
CCCACACTCAAATCGCTGTCAGGCTTGTCCCATTTAAACCATTATTTGTTCCCTAATGGATGTGTGTCAGCTATGAAATTCACTGATTTTAATAGTTCTGTGGCTGTTCAGCTAATAAATCAGTCTTGACTTGCCAAACTTCCTAGTATTCAAAACCCATATATTTAAACCCTAGCTTTATCTACTAAAGGTTACTGATTTGAAGGGGGCCAGGGCAGTCAAACGTTTCACCAGAACTTTGTTTTTTATAATTGTGTTTTTATAGCAACTGTCGATTGCGGTATCTTTATACTCTTGCACTAAAAAGTGGGGTGTGAGCTGGTCTCTGACTGAATTTTAAAACAAAATTATTTGAAATTCATGAGGAAAGGCAAGAAAATGCAAGCATAAGGTGAAAGAGGAAAGTAAGCTAAGAGCACCTTAAGGATCTCTTCTCTGCTTCAGCAAATCACCGTGGGAGCGGATGTTTTTTGTTTGAGCTAGTAAAACTATTCTTTTTTCCTCTTCTGGCAAAAGATTAACTTTATTTCCGCAGGACGGTTGTCAAGAAGAGACTGCAGTGGAAAGGGAGGTCCTGCTAGTGATGCAGCCTTCATACTTCCTCAGACAACTTTCGTCCTCAATGCAGGTGCTGTATAGTATCTTAACTTGTGAATACAGATGTGAATGGCAAGGGTTGGCTTTCCTTCCCAATTGGCTTAATTATCCTATTTTGCTCCTTTTTTTTTTTACTGGCCCCCATTGTCCGAGTGTGCCTTGATTCTCTTCTTGTTACACCTTATATGAGGAGGAGGAGAGGAGGAGATGGTGTGTTTCAGAGCTTTATCTTATTTCCAAACACCTAGGGAGATGAAGCTTAATAATTGAGAGGAAATGCAATAGAAAGCTAGATTGGCAGCAGGCAGAATCCAAGAGGACAGTACTGGAATCTTTAAGCAAGAAAGGTGAGCCGGGGGGGGGGGGGGGGGGGATGGTGAGCCAAGGTATATGATGGGGAAAAAAGTATGATAGAATATTTTATTTCTTACATTACAAAAATCCTACACTGCAGAGATTCAGCCAGGAGAGTAAACTGGTATCTCTGCTGTTTCAGTTTATTGTTCAAATTTTTAAGTGAGATGTAATAGGTACTGGCATACTATAGTTACAATTTGGCCACTCGTATGTGTGTGTGTATGAAAAGGTTCCCCTCGCACATATGTGCTAGTTGTTCCCGACTCTAGGGGGCGGTGCTTCTCTCTGTTTCAAAGCCGAAGTGCCAGTGCTGTCTTGAAGACGTCTCCGTGGTCATTTGGCCAGCATGACTCAATGCCAAAGGCGCACAGAATGCTGTTCCCTTCCCACCAAAGATGGTCCCTATTTTTCTACTTCCATTTTTTACCTGCTTTCGAACTGCTAGGTTGGCAGAAGCTGGGACAAGTCACGTGAACTCACCCGTCTGGTTTTAATTCAGGAAAGATTAGAACCCCAGGAATTGTTTTAAAAGTAAGAATGTTCAAAATCCGGCACCTGGAAATAGAACACAAATATATTCAACTACTGAAGAAAGAAAGATAGCCAAGTGATGGGTATGAACATAAAGGAAGAAGGTTCAAATAACAGGCAACTGTGACCGTATTTATGCTAAGAATCCATCACAATATTCCAACTTCAAAAAGCACATCAAGGAAGGTTTGTGCTATTGATAACCATTGGTAAAATAACTCCAGTGCAGTTACCTGGGGAGTTTAATATTAATGAAGAAAATTAATGCAAGCACATTTGAGGTTGGAGTTCCTTCACCAGTGGAATCCAAAACAGTTTTTACAAATTCGTATGTAAAAAGTGGTAGATGAGTTTTTGATTCTAAAACCTTGTTCTAATTCTAGAACGCAAATCCCGATGGCCAGCAGAGCGTACCAGATCTTATTCATCTGTGTCCCTTTCACAATCTGGAAGATCCTTCTGCAATATCTTACAGTGTGGTTGTCATTGGACTAGACACCTATCAATGGTACACGGGATTGGAAGGGCTGTGTGAGGTGTGGGTCCCAAGGAGCAAAAAGGGTTGTGCGAGTTGTGGGCGAGCTGCAGATCCCAAGTAGCTAAGTCTCATAGTGTCCTTGACATACAGAATTGTAGGTCAATCATCTTTGACCCTTATATTTTGTTCATGACAATCTCGGGGGGGAGGGGGGGGTTATGATAGTGCATTTACCAATAAAGATTAGAAACATATAATATAAATGTGCTGTTTTACCCCACTTAACTGGGGAAAAATTGATTCAAAGGGTATTAATGTGTAAACAGTCTTGTTCATTTGAGGCTGTTTGAGGCAGGGATGTAGTACAATAAGTCTAACTGGTCTTAGGATTCTGGGATTTCAGTCGTATAGTCGGCTTTCTGGTCAAAGGATAAGCTGGTACTAAATACAGAACAAACCCCAATGCTGACAGGAAGACTCGAAATGCACCATGTCTCCTGGTTCTCCATTACCTTCTACCGGATGTTAATTCAGCTTTCCGGTCTTGTTTATAGTGCTGGGATTTCCTGCATCCCTTCCAAGTATTAACCAATCCAATCCTGTTTAGCATTTTCAAGCTCATTTTAAGATTCTTAGGAAGCACTTCTAACAACAAAAGGCAGTAAGACAAGTTCATTCTTTGCTACTGACTGCCTCAAAATGCCTCGGTGGCTTAAATTAACGTACACTTTCCCTGCTTGCAAGTTTCCAAACCACAGTAGGTTGACAAAAATAATTTGTGTGTCTTTGAAGCAGTCTTGACTCCTGGTGATTGAACAAGTCCCTGCAGGTTACTCAGTAAGAATTTTGAAAGTGGTTTCATGCTGCTTTCTTTCAAGGATGGAAAAAAAAAAAAGAGACTGAAGTTAGTCAGCTGGCTTTGTGCTTAAGATAGGAGAATTGGGTTCTAGCCTGGTATTTTTAAACCATTCTACCAAAATATTAATTCCCCGATTGGCGTTCTTCTCTGAATTGCCTAGGTATCATCAGCTTCCGCAAGAAGAACCAGTCACTGGACTGGAGAGCGAAACATCGCAGCTTGGTCCAGAACAGTCCATGACACGGCATGACATTGAAGAGGTAAACAAAGCAAAGAGTTTATCAACCAGAACAAAGGGCACCGTTCTCCCAGGGGCATCCCGGTTCTCCTTCTAATCCCTTGCCCGATTTAATTTACACCCTTACACCACATCAAGGATGATATGACAAAAACACTAAAACAAGAATTACCAGTTCGTCATTGCCTGAACATTAGCCGAGATGGACGGGAAGAGAGTTGAAGCCTGGAACCTCACCATGGATATGCAAGAAAGGCCAAATGTGTTTTTCTTCTTGTTTTTGAGTCTCTACTTTTTCCTTGCAGGCTCTGGTGGTGTTGCAACTCCGGGGTAACATAAACGTTCTATTCCTGGAAACGTGGCAAGAATTGGCCCAGCATGTTTCCGCAGTGACCAGAGCTATAGCACAGCGTCCTTATAAGTGAGTGTCAGTTGTCAGGTTGTCTTGGCAATGCTTGCGAGCTGTGAAGTAGGAACCAAAAGATACTATCCCACAATCCTTTCATAAAGAAACCTAACCTGTAAATTAAGGTTTTTGTGTGAGACTTTATCTTTGCAGGACCAAAGAGATACCATGAGATTGTTTCTTTTAAAAAAATAGTCAGCGGTCAAGTGTTATATGGATTCAGCTACTGCTTGGTTTAGAACAAGCCACAAAGTATGCTTGTTTTGTTCCACCTTGCTTGCAAGTGGTTAGTGTTACAGGGTCCATTGATAATATCTACTTCGTATTTAATAATGTTTTAGCAGGGAACGTTCTGAGCTCCAAATGGTCCCAGCCCAATCTTAGGAATGGGACATCCTGACTGTTGTGGTTCCACCAGCAGTCTGCGGAGCTGGCAGCGATGAGGCTGAGGAAGAACATGGGCCAGTCCTGGAGGCTGGGGAAGGCCCGGATGAGGGCTCTGCGTCGGAGGCAGAGATGGGGCCAAGGATATCGGGGAGTGAGGTGCGGACTCCAGAGATTGATAGGAGTGAGGCAGAGGAACAGGAGGAGCCTGTTCCTTGTGCACGTATGAGAAGAGCTGCCAGAAGGCAAGAGCAGCTCAAGCAAAGGGGACAACTCGGGAGTAGGGCCAAGAGATGATTGGCCCCTCCCATAAGGCTTAAAACAGACCAGCAATGGCGTTTGGGCTTTATCGGAAAACAACGTTGGTAGCTTCGTCGTCTTCTTAGTCTGTGTCTTGTATTTATTTTTGTATCAGTGACTTCTGAACGTTTGCCAAGAAAGGCCTTTGGCAATTTGCCTAATTAGACCAAGGTTTGCGATAGGACTGAGGAATTTGTGTTGGAAGGAATTTGCTTTAATTTAGTTGAACAACGCTGGGAATGAAGTAATTCTCAGCTTTTCGAATCAAGTTTGTTTTTCACTGACTGATTTTCCTACTACTTACTTGGGCCTGGGTCACAACACTGACCAGCATGGGAACTGTCTGACTCAAGACAACCCCTTTGGAACAGGTTATTATGTGGTCTGTTCCGACATGTTAAGCCAAAACGGTAGCCTATGTATAACCCGTACCTAATGGCTTCTTTGACAGGAAACATCAGGAAAAGCAGCCTTTCTCCTTTTGTGCCAAAGGCAAGTGGGCTAGTGGTGTGCATATTGGCAAGGACGGGAAAGGGCTCCAAGAGACCTGGCTGAAACAGATCCAGCAGTTCAACCGAGTCAGTCCAGCCATGGCAACAGCTATTGCCCAAGCCTACCCTTCGCCAAGTCTCCTGCTACGGGTCAGTTCATTCTACCAGTTACTTTGTCTTGGCCAGCGGTCGGCAACCTTAAACACTCAAAGAGCCAAAAAGTTCTGGAGCTGACCAGAAGTCCAGTTCCTCCACCAGAGAGTCTCCTCCTAGTGTGGTGTCCTTTTCCCTCTATTTGTCATAACCAAAAGCCCTATCAATTGTGGAGCCGAACAGAAAACCTGTCCCTTGCCAGAGTCTCCTCCTGGAGCATCGTGCTTTTCTCCCTCCTAACTGGAAGCTCCTTGCAAAATTGTAGTGCCCACTGACAGGAAGCTGCAGCAGAGGGATGAAAGAGCGTCATGCGGCTCCAGGGCCGCGGATTGCCGACCCCTGGTCTTGGCTGTAGAGAAGGGAAGAGAAATCAAGGGAGGCAATTCTCAAGAACAGGGGCTAAAATCAGGCACTAGATCTCTATTGTCTCAGAGTAGAATTAAGTAGGCCGCAAGTAAAAGACACAGACTTTTACTTGCGGGGGAGGGGAAAATAATATTAGTGAGATGTTTATTCAGATGTTCCAGTGTCGAGAATTACTATGAAGGCTGGATAAAGCCACTCCTAGTAAACTTCATTCCATTCTCTCCGAGGGTGTTTCTCATTAGTCCAAGCCTATTGAGTTCTCCTGGGCAAGGAAGCATTTCTGGGCTAGGTTTTTTTTCCCTCCTCTAAATACTTTTGTTTCTCTGCAATACACCCAGGTTTTTTGTTTCTTGATGGCCGCAGGGCTTCTGTTTTGTTTACATAAGATCCTCCTTAACAAAACAAATTGTAGATCAGATCTTTAATGATAAAAGCCATAAATGAACTAATTCCACTGGACTTTGCCCAATGCTGAGTTTTTCTTAACCCAGAGCCTTGTTAGCGATGCTCCAGATCCGTTCTCGTGGCAAACCAGCCTTGCTTATACCTCATCACTTTTGCTATCAAGAACTTTTTTCTAGACAATTAAGTTTTAAAACAGAGCTAGGGAAAAGCGGGGATTGACAGTAAAATAACCTCACATAAGCATAGAGACCAGATTACTAGAAATACATGGCAACTGGGTATCCTTGCTTTCTTTCAGGCCTACCAGGCATGCAAAACAGAGGCAGAAAGACGACTTCTCTTAAGCAACCTCCAGGTCAGAACGGAGGACAATAAAACGGAGAGACGGATCGGCCCAGACCTGTCTCGCCGGGTCTACCTTTTCATGGTATCTACAAATCCAGAGCTTGTCCTAGATTTAAGTTGTTGAAGCATCTTGTTGTGCTGTTCTGACCACTGGGTCATAGCTCCTTAGCCTTATAGCTTACTGCCAAAGCTACAGGATTTATTGCAAAAATGGAGTTTGGCAAAATCAATAAATGTCCTTGTGCACAAATGTTATTAATGAGCCTATCTTGACAGTGTATTTTTTAAATCTCCATTCTTCTGCCAAATAATTTATTTTATGCTATTATTACATATCATTATGCTGTTTGTTTGAATGTGTAAAGATACCCTTGGCATATTTTGGGGGGGTTCATGCATTAAACCATAATGTGGCTTGGTGGCTCTATGTTTGAGAAGAACCTAGCTTGTGTATAAAAGTGTGAATCAGTATTTTAACTGCAGGAAACATTATAAAAAAAAAAGAACACTGAATCCCTTATCTTAGTGCAATCTTAATCGCAGTTAAGTAATCAATTCCGTGAAACGAAAGCTCGGTGTTCGCTTTCATTTAATCAAGACGACACAAGGGAGTTGGAAGGGAATCTATTATACTGCCAAATCACAGTGGTTAAATTCAGAAATGAATACTAATCCATGATTTATTACAAAATGATGCAGCTTTGTTCCCTTCATACACCTCCTTTCACAATGAACCACACTTTGTCATTTGCATTAAGCATAGGAGAAACCAAAGGGAATGTAATTGCCTTTGTGCTTATCCATACATTAAAAATATCAAGACAGCCTTTTCTGGCTACCCACATAACCATAAGTAATCATTAGGGAAAGACCATACCAATACTGGCTTTTAAACTGCAAAATGCCCCACCAGTATGTATCCTTGCAGTTAGTTTTTAATGACACAAATCAAAAAAAGAATTGGCATATTTAAACTTACCTCCGCAGGAAATATACATGGGATGTGAATATCTCTAAATAAGTAAATTACAGCTGGCTGTGAAAGAGGAAATGCAGGACTCAAGGTCTAGAAGAAAGCAGGAGCATCCAGAGCTGAAGTTCATCCACATAATTCCAGCTACTAGCCTGGTATTACATTTGAATCAGATCATTAAGAATTAGGGAACCTGGTTAGAATTCTCTCAAGATGAGAGGACAGTAAGGTTGACGGACTAGCCTATCATCACTGATCAAAGTCTGTATATATTTTAATTCATTTGGGTAATAGTTCAATACAGGAGAAGCAATAAGACATGCAAAGAAGGTTGAAGAGTTGCAGGGCTCACGATACCACTTACGCTGTCAACGGTTAACGTTCTCTTCTGAATACCAAAGCGCTGAGAATCGAGGAGAACCATTTGGCTTTGGAAAGACTGCTTGCTCTTCTGCTCCAAAAGACCGGAGCCCTCTACTGCAATTCACATAGCACATGTGGTAGTTTCTGAGGTTTCCCTAAGCATTCCCTTGGCTGCAGGAAAGGATTACTTATTGATACACTGGGCTGCCAAAAGACTGACTTTCGAACCACCTGTTCCAGGAAACGTGGCAAACCAGAGTTGATGAGCTGCCGGGCCACGTGGTACAATGAAGTTGTGGAAACTGCTTTGTCTCTTTAATGGTACAATGAAATGGGTTTTAGTGTTCAAACAGGATACAATCAGGAAGGTAAAATGTCGTCAACACTGAGGGAACAGCTTATCCTTCATGACAACAGTGTCTTTCGAGGGGGGGGGGAAGGGGAGAGAAATAAATTAAGTCCTCCACCTGCATCTCTTCCGATGGCGTGCCTCGGCATCCGAGCCACAAGAGCTGTCTGAATCGCTTCCTGAGGAGGTAGAGGAGGAGGAGGAAGAGGAGGAGGAGGAGGAGGAGGACTGGAGCGAGCCACAGTTCATGCTCAACACCCAGCCCAATCTGTTGTGCAAAATCTGCTTGAGTCCTGGAGGGAGGGGAAGCACCTCTAGCGTGTCCACGTAGTCAGGAAGCAGCTGGCGGAGACGGTAGCAGCAGAGGTATTGCAGAGAGGTGGGGGTAGCGCAGGAGCGGATGATTTTCATGCTACTTTTGGCTGCAGTTGAACACACCATCGGGTACACTCTCTTGTTCTGGAGCTTGGTGGCAGCCACACCTGAGTCAAAAGATCAGCAAAGAAGTCCAAGGTTAACAGGCAGACATGGAATTGGGGGGGGTGGGACTGTCGGGGGGTAAAGTTGCACTTCCTTTATTCCTTCAGCGTTTCTATAATGAGACCTTCCACTTTAAATACATTACAACTGCATGGTTCTATTGTCCTTTTCTATGGACCCAATAGTGAAAATTGACCAGGCAGTTTTTATAGTCTTCCTAGGAAGCTATAAGAGTACCATGGATAAATCCAATTACCAAGCAGCCGACTTATAAATTGCCATTTTACACATATGTAAAATATACATTTGCTATTTAAGAGGTCTTTATCTCCAGCAGAGACACCTTCCCCCAGCCAATCTGTTAAATTGGTTTGTTAATACAATTATTCTCTTCTAGTTTACATTATGCTATACAGGTTAGTTTTCAACAGGTAAATACCTAGGTGGGCCTTTCCAGGTAGCTGTACCGCAAGATATCCCCTCCCCCGTTAAAATAAAGTCTGATTTTGGAATGGAAAACAATCTGTTGCCTTTTAGAGATCCTCCCATAAATTTTATCCATATTTCCCGTATTTCACTAGTTTAAAAGTACATCTGGCCTCTTCCACCTTACCTATACATTTCCTGTTTTTGAAAAAGGTTAAAGTTCCGTGCCATGTGTCCAGATGCACCCCAATAATGGAGCCCTGCCCAAACCTTGTCGAAAAATTGCTCCGTTCCCCCTTGTGCTGGAGGAGTCCTGCGGAGAAAGGGACATTTGCAATTATAACATTGTAGGCTTCTAATTCCTGCAAAGATAAAAAAGACCCTACAGAGTTCATCTAACTCTGTTTAAGATAGTTTGTAAATGAAAGAGGCAAAACAAGATTCCCATCGGATAGCTAGCTATCTGCTTACCTAAACTCCTCTAGCAAAGTCCATGGTCTTCTAAAACAATCCATTTCCTTTCAACAGTTTTTATTAATGTTTCACCAATAGTTGTGTCCCCCCCCCCAAAAAAATGTTTAGCCATTGATCTATTTCCTAGACCCGTGATGGCGAACCTATGGCACGTGTGCCACAGGTGGCACATGGAGCCATATCTGTAGGCACACAAGTGTTGCCCTAGCTCAGCTCCAGCATGCATGCATGTGCCGGCCAGCTCATTTTCTAGCCTTCCGGGCCCATCAGAAGTCGGGAAACAGGCTGTTTCTGGCCTCCAGAGGCCTCCGGGGTGGTGGTGGTGGTGAGGCTGTTTTTGCCCTCCCCAGGCTCCAAGAAAGCCTCTGGAGCTTGGGGAGGGCGAAAAACGGGCCTACCGGACCCACCATTCCATTGTGTGCCAAAAGCGGGGGGAGTGTGGGGAGGTCGCACGTGTATATGGGGTGGGGGGCCCTTGAATTATGGGTGTGGGCACACACGCACACGACCCCCCGCACTCCCTCACTTCTGGCACGCGACAGCAAGAAGGTTAGTCACCACTGTCCTAGACCCACAAAGAATAAGCCTGGCATGATTTTTACCTGACGGCATTTTAGATATTTAAAAATATGTTTCCTAAAAGTAAGTGTCTAGTTCTTCAAATAATTTGGATTTTTTTTCTCTTCTAGTCCCAAGGCTTAGAATGCTTCCTCAAATATTTGTGAAAGTATAGTGTTTCAAATCCCAAATCAATTTTGAGATTGTGTATATGATTTGCCATCACTTTTTAGAAATCATTCTCTAATAAAGAGCGAACTTTCTCTGTAGATGCCAGAAAATGCTCTCTTAACGCTAACTGAACAATATTTGCAAATCAACTGTTACAAAGGGAGAGTTACATCCACACAAAACTTTAGGAAAAACAGTTCTTGTATTCAGGCATCAGCTGCAAAAATTCACCTGTAAATTACATATCCAGATGTATAAATAAATGAAAACTTTGCTGTTATTACCTGTGTAGGAAAGACCCCAGCTGTCTTCATCTTTTCCCAACAGGCTACAGAATGTGTGACGGAATTTATCCAGGTTCACATCTGATGTTCCAATTCCCACCATCTAGAGGGCATGGGATGGAAGGAAGGAACACAAAAGTGATCTAATATTATTCCTTATGTAACCACCATTCATTTAGTGACTGCTCAAAGTTAAGACAGCACTGAATTAGAACTGTGGCATAGCCTTATGGCCACATGACTGTAATTTGGATGTTTGGCACTTGGCATTCATTTACAACAGTCACAGGAGCCCAAGATCCTGTGATCTCTATTTGTATCTTTCACAGCTGATTTCCAACCAGCAATGTCAATGGGAAAGCCAGCAGGAAGTCACAATTCAAAGTTGCGTGACATAATTGTTAACCCATGGTGATTCACCTAATGACTGCAGCTGGAACTGACAAACTGTCATTGTTAAGTTGGGCATGGTCATGTATTCTTTCTGATTTTTGGCATGCCAAGCTGTACAAGCCCAATCTCTGAAGGTTTAAAAATCACAATCTATGCCTTGTACAAAGCAGATTTATATAGCCATTGAATCCAGTATTATTCTGTTTTAAGACTTATATATCATCTGTTTCTTTAGCTAGAAGCACCAGAATTTAAACCTCAAAATCTTCCATATACTAAAAAGGCTCCTTTGACCATTCAGTTATTCTCCTCCGACAACACTGCCACATCCAGACAGCAAAGACACTGTGAAGACTATAGGTGAGACTGTTCACAAGGACAACAGTGTTTACTCTGTACTCAGCCCATGTGTATATAAGTGGTTTCCTCACAAAAAGGTCCAATTCTCAACCTCGTATCACTCTCCTATATTGGCAGCATTTGGAGCGTATGCCAGCAAGATAGTGGCTTTGTTGATACTTGATTATCCTCTGTGATATCTGACTGCATTTTTTTTCTTTTAAAAAAAAAAGAAAAATTGGATACAAACTGTTCGGAGCTGGTGGAACAAAATAGATCTTAAAAAACAAAAATTAAAGACAACAAATAGTGCTACTACAACTACCCATGATGTATTCAATGTAAATGCTGCCCAACCGCCAGTGACAGAAACCACTGAAATGTAATGATGAATCTTATTAATTTTTTTAAAAAACTGATTACAGTACCCATTGTAAAGTTTTATCCAACATACCATGTCAGTACCATAGACGGGTGAGGTCATCTTGATCTCCCAGAAGTGCTGACCCTCGGCTAGTTCCTTGTTCCCCCGGATGGCAGCAGTACCACAACTGTAATCCATGTGGAAATTTACCTTGCGATTGTCACAAGTCAAGAGAGTATTTGCCGATTTGTTCAATTCATCCCATACCCAGTCAAAATCTTTGGAGAAAGACACGGAGAGAAAATTAGTGTGAATAGGGAACCATTTCACCCCAAGTTATGCCTGTCAATTTGCTTTTAGTTGATGAATAAAAAAAAATTAGGCTAGTTCAGTTTTTTTTTCTAATGTAGTGTCAAGGCAAGTTTAAAGATGTGTGGATTTCACCGCCCCCCCCCCCCCCCCCCCCAGAATTCTCCCATACGTCTGAAAGTGGTCAAGTTTGAAAAGTACTGATTTAGTTGCTAAAATTATAAATACATCCCTGGATATACCACAGCACATATTATAGCAAAAATTGGACAAGGTTTCTATTCCCCCAAAATGTTGCCCTGTGCATTTGCATCACTTTCCAAATATATACTCATAAACTTATATAGCTCAGTGGAGGCTGAAAGGATCAATGAGACAACAAAAGAAAGAATTCAGAAGCTTTCTCACAATCATCTTCCTCTCCACACTGGCAATCCTTCATACGATGAGCCATGTGGAAGTTAGAGCAATATGGAGTTTCGTTCTGGTTCTCACAGTTGCAGTAAGACTCTCCGGTTACAGGTATGGCTGTGGGGATGGAAGGCAACTGAGAAGGAAATTCTGATTCTGAATCAGAGTCACTGTGCTGCTGGAGAAAGAAAAAAGAACAGTTACACCTTTTCCTCTTATTCTAAGAAAACATTTAGCAACAACAGGGGTCCCTGGGGAAAGTGTAAGATTTGTATATTCTGGGTGTCACATAATTCTATGTTTATGTCCTAAAGTCCATGTCTTTAATTTTTAGATGATCTTTCTGAGGCTAACTAGCATCAAATTAAATCCTGCCAAATTAAAGGTAACTGGCTTTAATGAACTCCAGTATTAATCAGGGAGTTAATTACAACGTATTTGATTCTAGGCAGATTGGATTAAAGAAGTGTTAAGTACACAACTCTTGGAGATCAATGTTTGATAATCAAGCACATAAAACAATCATAGCACCAGGTACTGTTTATACCAATTTTTTAAAATAGGGTTTAATCATTGTTATCTTTTCTAAATTAAAGAAAAAAGTAGAAGATATACTTCGCACATTATTTTATCCAGGACTAGAACATACATACTGTTAGAGCACCAGGCAAATATTTTATTCAAGCTGTCTTTGAATAACGTTACGTTAAGGCATAGTTCTAAAAAAAAGGTTGACTTTATGCCCTATCACTTATTCTATCAGCAAGAGCAACTTGTTTCCTTCCATGGTTTGTCTAAATTTACATTTTTTTCCATTTAAAAAAACCCCTCATTGTTTATTCAAAACGAAGAAGCTATAAATCCAGAATTGGATGGCATTGTTAACAAGCCATAGGACTTTCTTGTTCTGGTTAGTTGCTTCCATTGTTTAAAAAAAAAAGTAAAAAGTACTGAAACCAGCAATTTAGTATCTCAGGTAAGAAGTAGGTACTTCTTTACTTTACCTGGCATAAAACATTAAACATTTCTAAGTTTGATTCAATTCCAACCGAGTTATCAACTAAGGCTATGCAGAGATCCATATTCAAGGGCAAACTTAAAGCAAGTTGCATATTTTCCTGGGCTCGCACAGCTGCAGCATTGAATCCAAAAAAACCAGGCAAGCACTACATATACGCTGACATGCATTCTGAGCACTGCATATGGTCCCTGGATTCAGTTCATTATATGAATGTACAATCTGTCAAAATTTACAAGAATCTGACAAAAGTGTCGAATGTCTAGTGGAATTATATCTTATAGGCAGCCTTGCAGAAAACAAAGCATACTTCACCTGCCCATCAGTGTCAGATGACCAGCCATGAGTTCCAGAAGTCGTTGTAAAAGTCCGTGAATCTGATTCTCGACGCACTCCACTCAGAACATAGCGCCAAGCTCTACTATTGCGCATACGTCGCGCCATGGCCTCTTTGGAGAGGTAATCTGGAAGACAAAGCAAGATCTTACTCACAATGCCCTCTTCAAATGAATCATCTCATTGTGCAACATTTTTTCCCCTTTAGACAAACATTACACATTAAGGTATATTCTGTGCTGAGAGAAAAAGAGAAGATATAGTAAGCTATATACATAGGAAAAACAATTGAAACTCCATTTATCAGCTCGTGCCAATTTTATCACACTAAAGGAGGAACATGTACTCCACCACAAAAAAGCATCGGAAATATGACAGTAAATAATCTTTGGCCAAGATGAATGAGATCAGAACCAACGGGAAAAGAAAAATTAGAGTCTAGAATACTGACTGTTTCCAAATTGGCTTGAAATAACCCATATTGTTTTAAGCCAACCCACAGATTTTTTTTTCTTCCATCAAAATTCTTCTTCAGTAGAAGAAAAGCCATCAAATATAGAGACAAGGCAGGAAATGAGACAGCTGTTCTTAAATAAGTTGGACTAAAGTATTTGTTAAGGATATTGGATCAATCACTGATTCAGTAAGCAGGAAAATGACATGTACCTCCCATATGTATTTATCTCCAGCTTATTACAATATCCACCACCCCCTCCATCTATTTCAGAGCTCAAACCAACTCAAAAGTTTCAAAGCAACTTTTTTTCTATTCTCTGTCCATAGTAGCAGTGATATAGGTCACCCTAACCATTCCTGGATGTGTAAAAAAAACACTTCCACAACTTACTAATGTTTATGTTTTCCAGGGCTCCTCACTTCCAGCCAATTCACAATGGTTATCAGAGACCTAAATGTTACTTGAGCTAATAAGTACTCAATATTTAATGTTCCTAGATCCGCCTAAGACAAGCATCATATAATCAACAGCAAACCTTATGATTAAACTGATTCAAATGAGTGATCCAATAAATTCTGCTGACAGCTCAACAACTGAGCTGCCTTAGGAGAAGATTACTGCGAACATTCCAGTGTATCTGAAGGCAGTAGTTTTAAAAACTAGGGTGGGATAAGAAGGTGTCCAAGCAGAAAATGAGCTAAACACAAACAACAAATGGCAATCTAAGTATCCTAAAGTAAATTCAAAGGCATCAATTGTCTAATATTTGAATTGGCTAGTCCCAAAACTGCCTTTCACTGTAAGAAAACATATTACCAAAAGGAAAAAGCTTGAAGATGAATGGGGAAAGAAAAAGATATGAGAATGATTTTGATAATTCTAAAATCAGTATTTCAGGCTATCCAGATTTATAACCTAACTAGCATGCCTTCAGAATGTCAAGGGATAATCATCAACCTTAGCCAAGAAAGGAAGAGGTCTCCTTCTACACAAGATTTAGCATCACAGAACAAACAAACAAAAACTATTAAGGATATGGACAGTTTCCTCTTATTTCAAAACAGAAAAAAAAATGCCTTAGGTTAGTATCTTTTTTAAAAAAATATCTCACCCTTCCTTTAGGTGCTTAAGGAGTACATACCACTCCTTCCTCCAGTTTTTTCCCATAATACTGGGTGATAAACTGGGTGAGGGAGTCTTTCAGAGCTTCTGTGTTTTGGAGCTGAACAGATGTCCAGTGTATTTTTTTTTGATAACAGCATTTTTATTTCTGGAAACACTATCAACAATGACTCTCATATGCAAACAAATACAAAATAATGGATATCAGCCAGGCTTGAATATATTTGCTGTAGAAAACAGTCACCCACCAACTGCAAACAAAACTTATGTTTACAAAATATGAGTTTTTTTGTTTATTTTAGTCCTCACTTAAAAAGGCAATATTTTCTCAACTTGTTTCAAACCCAACTGAAAGCAGAATATGAAGTAGCTTTAACGGTGAAAATGTGAAAACCAGAATCAAGCACATATCTCTAACCCTGGCAATTCTCAATAAGAGATTGGACAGCCGCTTGTCAGAAATGGTATGAGGTTTCCTCCTTGAGCAGGGGGTTGGAGGGAGAAGACTTCCAAGGTCTCTTCCAACTCTGTTGTTCTTTTTCCCAAGAAAACAATCAATTACCAAAGAGAACGATCAGCCCAAACTATTTCATACCATCTCCATCCCACATTTTTCCCCCCAAAAATCTTGGAAAGCAATATTGAGATTCATAATCTTAACAGGTTTTTTTCCTCCTCTCATCCCTTACCAAGTCCACACTAAACTATCCATGAAAAAAATCATTTCCAAGGGGACTTCAGGCTTCCCTGCCCAGCTTTTTTTATGATTATTATGATATTATGATTAAAATCCACATGCTCTGTTGAAGCAGGCTAATAAAAAGACCATCAAGTACTCCGGAGGAGTATTAAATTAAAACCTTTAATAATGTTAAAGTTAGCATTTCAATGCACTTTCCAAGGGAGAGGCAGCTGCCTCCTTTTGTGTTATACAACTATATATACTGGTACAATATATTGAATATATATAATATATTGTATACAATATATACAATATATTGTTTACAATATATATATATATATATATAGTGTGTGTGTATGTTTTCTGAGGTTTTCGCGGGTGTTTGATGTACACCCGCGAAAACCAAAGACCTACACACACACACACACACACACACACACATATATATAACATTGTATACAATATATATATCATATTGTATGCAATATATATAATATATTGTATAGAATATATAGAATCTGAGAAGCGAGGGGATGGAAGAGCAGCGTCCAATTAACAAAATTGAGGCAATTGTCCCAAAGAATGAGGAATAGTAGTAACCCAGAGAGAAAGAAGGCGGTGGCGAGGGGTGGAGGGTGTTACATTAACAAGAAAGAAAGAGATGTTATACATTATATTTAGGGGGACCGATTTAGGTAAATAATTATTAATATTAGATTTCTCTAATCTAATATTAATAATTATTTACCTAAATCGGTTTCTCTAATGTTGACATTTTGTAGCGGGGTTTAAATATTATAAGAGTAGTATTGATGGACAAATGAGTATTGATGGTTGACAAATGAGGTAAATATTTTTTATTTTTATTTTTTTTATTTTTTATTTGATTTATATGCCGCCCTTCTCCGGAGACTCAGGGCGGCTTACAATGCATTAAGCAATAGCCTTCATACTTTTGTATATTTATACAAAGTCAGCTTATTGCCCCCACAAACTGGGTCCTCAATTTACCCACCTTAGAAAGGATGGAAGGCTGAGTCGACCTTGAGCCTGGCTAGGATTGAATTCACAGAAATTACAGGCAGCTGGTGTTAATTGCTGCCTTTAGTAGGAGGCATTAGCCCCCTACGCTACACAGGCTCGGTGTATTAATAGTAGCAATAATAATACTGTAGTAATAATAATATTACTATTATTATTTTTTCTACTATAGTATTAATAGTTTCACTGTATTTTTTTCTAGTTCAATATAAGTAAGGTAAAGATTTTTTTAAAATTTGTAGCGGAAGCCAAGGGGGGGATGGGGAGGGATATGGGATTGGGGGTTGAGGGGGAGCTGGGGTGGAGAAATGATAAAATTTGTATTGTAAAACTTTTTCAATAAAAAAAAGAAAGAAAAAAAGAGGCTAATTCATGTCATAAAGGATTAGGCGGATTCAGGAAGGACGTCCTCCTTCCCTCCCGCCGGAAACTGGGTTTAAATTAAATTATGGGGAAGAGGCGAGACAGCCGCGGGGCCTCCCTTCCTTCCTTCCTTCCCTCTTTACGGGGTCCGAAAATTTTCCACCCCCACCCCCTCAGGGAAGCCTGAGGTATCGGCCTCGAAGAGCCTCATTTACCCAACATCCCGTGCGAAAATCTCCCAGCAGGCTTTGCGAAAGGCGCTTCTTAAAAAAAAAAAAAAAAAGAGGAGCTTTTACTGTTTAACCGCCCGCCGTCGGGAATGTCGGGTAGGCCGCAGGCTCCGTTTACCTCAGAGGCGGGCGGGCGCCTCCCCCCGCGTCTCCTGAGGGCAGCGCTTTCCCGCCGGCGTTCCCAATCCGGGCCCGATTTCCTCCCCCGGGGGAGCCCTCCCGCCTTTCCTTTCACCCCCAAATCCGCGCGACGCGGCCTTCTTCCCCTCCCTCCGCATCCACCTCCTCCCTACCTGCGTCATCGCGCAGCATCCGCCCCGCCCCTTCGCGCGCGGGGAAGGGGCGGAGCCGCCCTCTCGCTCTCCTCCCATTGGGCACGTCCCTCGCGAGAGGCTTCCACGTCCCGCTTCCTTTGAGGGGTGAGTGAGGGGGCGGGGCGGCGTTCGTTGCTTTCAGTCTCGCTCCTCCCTCCTAACCCGGCCGCGAGAGAGGCGCCCCGCACCTCGGGCTCTCATTGGCTTTTCCAAGCGGCGCGTGGGCGGCGGCTTCAGTGACGTCACAACCCCACCACACCCCCACTCTGTTTGCCAGAGTTGCCTCGTCAAAAAGAAGAGGAGGAAAGCGGCTTCTTCGAGGGAAGAAAAGCTGACTGGCTGAGAAAGGGAGACTCGGTCCCGCCCCTAGCGTCGCCTTTCCCCCAATCGCCTTTTGAGGCAGGCGCCCGCCCGCGAATGGAATCAGAAGGCGGGCGAAGCCGTTCGCGCTTGCCTTCCTATTGGTGTTAAAAAGAAAAGGGGCGCTCATTCAGGAAAGAGGCCTGATTGGACAACGGGGGTGTCGCTCCATCCCCCGAGGGCAGCGTGAGGGAAGGCGAAGGAAAGCAAGATGGAGGAGGAGGAGGGTGAGTGCGTGAGGGAAGGCGCTAAGTTTAGGGAGGGGAGGGGGGGATTCAGTGAGGGAAGTTCAACAGGTGAAGTTCTGCCTCATCGGAGAGAAAAATTTGCCCCGATGAATGCCGGGCTAACCCTCAGACTAGGCCCGGCCCCACGGATCCGGGTGGTGGTGGGTGGAACAGGCAGGGGTCGCCCCTCAGCCGGGCAGGGTGGTTTACCCCTATTCACACGACAAGCTGTGGGGCTCGGCCTCACGTGAAGGCGAACACGCGGGTCAGGCCTCAGTTGGGGACGGTTGGGTTCAGCGTGGGCTGAAAACCCGGATACTTCAACTTTTTAAAAAGCATTTATATAGATGTGTCACTTTTGCTTTATCTTTTTTTTTCTCATAATGGTTATGGCGTTTAATGTGGTTTATGATTATTTGGAGTTTAATGGGTTTTTTTTAAATGTTGTGTTAAAGGCTTTAGACTGGTGAAATCCAATTTTTTTTTACTATCGGGTCTGTGGGCGTGGTGTGGTTTGGTGGGCGTGGCAGGGGAAGGATACTGCAAGATCCCCATTCCCATCCCACTCCAGGGGAAGGATACTGCAAAATCCCCATTCCCATCCCACTCCAGGGGAAGGATACTGCAAAATCCCCATTCCCTCCCTACTCCTGGGGGAAGGATACTGCAAAATCTCCATTCCCACCCCACTCTGGATGTGGTATTTGCTGGTTCTCCGAACTACTCAAAATTTCCACTACCGGTTCTCCAGAACCTGCTGGCTTTAGAGCAGAGACTGCAAGAGAAGTAGATGAATGCTGGTGGTCCTTGACTTATGACCACAATTCAGCCCCCAGATGTCTTGTTAAGTGAGTTTTCCCTGCTGCCGTTGTTAAGTGGATCACTGCAGTTAAGTTAGTAACACCATTGTTAAGTGAATCTGTCTATCCCATTGACTTTTGCTTGCCAGAAGGTCGCAAAAGGAGATCACGTGACCCCAGGGACATTGCAACTGTCATAAATATGAGCCAGTTGCTGAGCGTCTGAATTTTGATCATGTGACCATGGGGATGCTGCATCAGTCATGTGAAAAACGGTCATAAGTCACTTTTTTCCAGTGCTGTTGTAACTTTGAACGGTCACTAAATGAACTGTTGTAAGTCAAGGACTACCTCTACTGAATAATGCAGTGTTTTTCAATCTTGACAACTCTTTAAGATGTGAAGGCGTTAAAGCCCATACATTTTAAAGTTGCCAAAATTAAAAACATTTAAAGAAAGGGTTTTAAAAAACTTGAAAGTTTTAAAACACAAAGTTGCTAAGGTTAAAAATACTAGTACGTTAAAAAAAATATTGGTACCTTGTTATCATCTGCTGAAAGTTCCCTAGTCTCTCATCCATATTGTGGATCTGTTCCTTCATTTCTCCCAAAATGGTTTTCATCTCGTTATGTTTCTTTACCATGGCTTCCTGGATGGACTGGAGCACTGTTTGCATGTCTTTTTGAAATGTATTCATTTTTTCTTGTTGCAACATAGCATCTATTGGTCTTTGCCTTGATGGGTTTGAAGCAGCCAATGGTGGTGGTGTGGAAGATGCTTTCTTGCCAGTTCTAGTTAAGCTCTCTTTTCTCTCTATTCTTATCATATAAATGTACTCATTCACCTTAACCTCTAATATCAAATCTCTTAGATATATAAAAGACAATAATCCCAAATAGCACCCTCCACAAGCCCACCCTAACCATGATGCCCCAGTAATCCAGGGAGCCTAGGCACCAAAGAAAAAGCACAAAAGTCCAGTTCGCTCAGTCACAGCATGTTTCTTTAAGGCCAGTAATGTTTTATAATCCTTAAAATCAATCTAGTAGGAGGGTAGAAGGAAAAACCTATTTGAGATCAGCAATTATATCCTTATCATCTGTCAATATTTATAATCCAAAAAAGTATTTGTAATCCAAAAGGCCCGTCAAATTTCCCAATCCTTCAATATCAAGATCTGCAAATTTTGTTTCACTCTTCTTTCACCTTTTACAGTATTCAGGATCCCGAAAATAGAGGAGAAATCAGAAGAAGTTGAGAAAAAAGTAGATTAAATAAATGAAAAATTAACACAAGCAAATAAAGACCTGGAAGACAGAGTCATGATGTTGGAGAGGGAAAAGACAGCCTACTTTCTAAGATTCCAGAACATAGAAGAGGATAAAGAGGAAAAGCTGCCAGAAGTGATAATAGAGTTGTTGGCAGGCGCTTTAAAAATTGGAAAATAAGAAATGGACGCTGAGACAGATGAAATATTTAGATTAAATATGAGCTATGCAAGGAGATATAAACTATCAAGAGAGGTACATGAGATTTCTTAAAAAAACAACAAGAGATGAAATACTTTAAAAGGCAAGAGATGAACCATTGCAATATAGAGGGAAAAAAGTTGTGGTCCTGAAACAGATCCCTAGAAGGATAAGAGCGCTACAGAAGCAATACCAATTTTTAACAGCGAAACTGATCAAAAGAGATGTAAACTTTAGATGGTTGGTACCAAGGGAATACTAGTTAATTGGGATGGAAAAATACAGATTGGATTCAATAAAGCGTTGGAATTTTATGACAACTACTTCAGGACAATTGATGGCCAAGGAGCACAAGGAGGAATGGAATGCGAGAGGTGAGAGGAACCAATAAGAGATGAGAGGAGTATATAGCAAGAAGAAAGAGAAATGGAAAAGGCAGAACGAGAAGGAGCAAGAGTGAAAGATCAGAGACAAATAAGGACAACTAGGAGAATAAGATGAAAGAGGAGACATTCTCAATCAACATAAATGGATTGAACTCACCCAAGAGAAGGAAAAAAATCTATATATGACTACAAAAGTTAAAATTAGATATAATTTGCTTACAAGAAACCCATTATTAAAAAACAGCACAGTAAATTATTGGAATGCCCAAAAATTGTAAATTTAAAACTGGACTATAGAAGTAGAAAATCGGGAAAAGTAAGGAAGACTCTTCCGAGGGCTTTCTTTAAAATGGCTGAGGAAACCTGTATACAGGATATATGGAGAGAAACAAATCCAGGAATAAAACAGTATACATTCTACTCAAATAGTCACAAATCATGGTCTAAAACTGATATGATATGAATGTCGCCAGAATTGAGAACAAATGAACAGAAGATAGAGATTGAAACTAATATAGGGGCCGACCACAACCCAATAAAAGTCGGTTGGAAGGGGCAAAAAATGGGACACTGTCAAAGCATATATCTGGATTAGCTATAATGTATATAGGGAGAAAAAATAGGGAAAAAAGACAGCAGCAAAAGATACTAGGAGAAGAATATTAAAAACTTGAATTAGAACTACAAAGAGAACCGCAAAAGGGAAAATTAAAAAACCAAATGGAAATAATAAAACACCAGGACCAGATGAACTACCTGCCGAGGTTTATAAATATCTACAGGACTCACTAAATTTGTGAATGTTAGAGGGTTATAATGATGTGCAACAATCAAAGAAAATAACTACAAGGTTAATACAAAAAATAAAAGTGGATTTGAAGAACTGGAAAAATCAGTGGTAGGAAGAATAGGAACTATAATAATGAATGTACTGCCGAAGCTATTATTCTTGTTTCAAATAATTCCTATAACGTTAGAGAAAAAATATATTTATGAACTAAATACAATAATTCTGAAATACGTTTGGCAAGGAAAAAGAGCAAGAATAAGCCTGGAAATGTTGCAAGAATCTAAAAATAATGGGGGTTTTGAAGAATCTAAAAACTATAGGGGTTTTGGCCTGCTGGATTGGGAGCTCTATTATCAGGCCTCGGCACTAGCTTGGGTGAAAGAATGGATGAATCTTAGAAATAGAAGACTGTTACTATTGGAGGGACATGACCTTCAATTGGGATAGCGTGCCTTTTTGTGGTATAAAAATAAAATAGATAGATACTTTCAAAGACATTTTGTAAAGAATGCTCTACTTCTAATATGGGAAAAAGTTAAAGCAAAAAATTACATGAAAATACTAGTCTGGCTTTCAACAATGAAAGCACTGATACATCCAAATGTAAATTTGGGAAAAAATGTAATGTATAGTGATATTTTAAGTAAGAAAGGGAAACTTAAAACTAAACAGGGATTGCAAAATCAAGGGTGGACCTTGCATGATGACCACACTTGCAAATACAATCGAGATATGAAAATACATCTGTTTCAAAGATATATGGTTTCTGTAAAGAGCCAAGAATACTTGATCAGGTACTATTAGGTACGGATCAAAAGTTAATAAATAAAATATATTCCATTAAAATGGAAGATGAACAAAAACAATGATAGCATGGGCAAAATTTTTTGGATATACTATAGAACTAGATAAATGGCAAACTTTGGGATAGAAACTATAAATTGATAATGGCAACTCCGTACAAGGAAAACCTGTATAAAATGTTTTATAGGTGGCATTTGCCACTGGCAAGGCTAGCAAAGATGCTCAAAAACATGCCTGCAAGCAGAATGGAAATGCAACCAGATACTGGGGTCGTGCTACCATACTTGATGGACTTGCCAAGGGCAAAAAAAAATGTGGATTAAACTTCTTCCCCATCCCAACTGCCACCCCGCTTGTTAAAGAGCGGGCGGGGAAGGGAAGCCGCCAGGCTGCTGTTGCCATTGGGGTCGGGTGGGACGTGTTGGGCCGCTCGGCTGGCGCAAAGAAGAGGGAGGGGAAGGCATGTCCCTCCTCCCTCTGGCCTCGCCGCCTCAACTCATTTTGGTTGCGCGACAAGCAGCCAGAGGAAATGGCGGGACCGACTGCGCATGCGTGTAAGTAGTTGGTGGCAGAGCTTATTTTGCGGTCTGGCTTATCGCATGCACTGAAAAGCCCGATTGGGCTTATTATCCAGACTTGTCTTATTTTCGGGGAAACAAGTAAAGAATATTTTTACTACTATCATTATATATATATATATATAAAATGACCCAGACTATACACTGTTTATTAAATTGGTTAAAGAAAAATTTAACCTATTAAAATAGGTTAAAGAAACATAGGTTAAAGAAAAATTTATAATTTTTTTTTTTTTTAAATGTTGGTACCTTAAAAATATCTAGTAATTTTTTTGGATGTAGCACATTACTTAGACACAACCCTTGCATTTCATTGAGTGGAGGTTACATGTTACATACATTAACTTAATTCAGCCTTTTTGCCTTTATTCCAGATTTAAACCTTTGTCCTTCATTTTTGGGGTTGGTGTGGTACACCTTAACACAATCACTGTAATCAGCCGGTCTGCCCTTCCTTCCCATTAGCATTGTGCACTAACACAATATCAAATTGTCTTTGTATGAGTCTCAGTGTGAAATCACAACCACATGGCAATCCAGTTGCACAAAGATGACTGGCAGAAAATGAACTTGAAGTGGGAAGCTTAATTATATTTTTAAAATGCCTGGAACTTGTTCTGAACCCATTTGTAATACCTACGGCACCTGCTTAAACCAAACATATGAGATCCCTGAGATATAAATCTGGACAAAGCAATATTTACTCTAGCGATGGGGTGAATTAATAATTAATATGCCTTGGTCATATCCACAATGGGGATATACTGTAAAAATAAAAGCCTTTTTTATAAGAAGAACAGATCAAAATATTTTGCAGTTGCGTCCTATGAAAACCATTGGAAGACAGTCAATTCTTGCTCAGGAAAACAAAATCTGCAGGAATGACTGATGTGTCTGTTTCCTAAAGTTTTGCCTTAATGCTCTTAATACTCCCCCCAGTTTTCTAGAGAATACAGGAAATTATTCATTGACAAGGTGATGTCACCAGTAGGAGAATTAAAGGTGAGAATGAAGCCTCTAGGAGGCAAACCTCTACCATTCTTATTTCGAAACCAGAAAAATAGCCGTGACTCGTTTTTTTTTTTAGCAGAGTTATTTTCAGTAGACAGTAAGCGGTAACACTCGGTGAGCCAGGTTTCTCTGATCAGGTAACTGCCTGATGGATTGGAACCGCCAGGCATTGCTGCTATAAGTCTAATGGCCAAGTGAGAAATTAAATCTGGTCTCACCGAATTCCAGATACTGTCCTCACTTAAATCCATTATGCCACCGAGTGAGTATATTTAATTAAATTGAAACCCATGTGATTAATTGGAGAGGAAGCACGGGAGAATCCCGAGAGAGACCAGATGGCATAAGCATTTAAAGCACAGATGTCAGGCATTTATTTCTGAATTTCAGTTATAGCCTTAAGCTAGTCAGCTGTTCCTGCAATAATTCCTTATCTGTTTTGAGATTTTCCTTACAGGACTACATGAGAAATAGAATTCATTGAAGGCATAATGTAAACGAAATTAAAATGCATGTTTTTATTTTAATTGTTCATTAAACTCCACAGTTCAACCCCGAGTTACAAACATTCCCTATTAGTATTCATTATAACATTTCATATCTAATATTTTGCTTAAATGTATACATCGTTTACATTGTTTATTTACCCATCAGTCTGGATGTGGTCCATCTGGATCTCCAGATTGTGCTAGTGGCAATTGGCAACAATTTTCAGCAATGAGATAATGGAGCATTTTCCTAGCTTGTGATATCCTAAACTCTTAATACCACCAAGAAATATATAATAAAAAAGTCTGGAAAAAGTTCTCCACTTCCCTTTGGTGATTCTACCACTCCACTCCGTAGAGGTTGCCCAGTCTCTGAATAACATCTAAATCGACTTAAGTCTTTGAATGAATACCAGGATCGAAATATGATAGGTCAATGTGCTGTTCAAATATGAATACAGTAGTCGTTAACTTATGACCACAATAGGGACTGAAAAATTGGTCATTAAGTGAGGCGTCATGCAACTGCATCAATTTTATATCCTTTTGCCATGGTTGTTAGGTGACCATGACTTGTAACCTCCTGTTAATTTTCCCACTAACTTGGCTTATCAGAAGCCAGTTGGGAAGGTCATCATCACAATGAAAATAGTTGTAAGACCAGGGATCCGTCCTTGTAACTTGTCACTAAACCAATGGTCGTAAGTCAAAGACATCTTGTACTATCAGAGATATCCTAGCTAACCTCTCCTATGCGATTCAAGATGTTGGTTACCACTTTTAAAGCGCTTCATGGCTCAGGACCTGGATACCTACGAGCCCGCCTTCTGCCACCAATAGCCTCCCACCGACCAGTTCACTCCCACTCCCTCAGGGTGCCGTCGGCCAAATTATGTCAGCTGGTGACACCCAGGGGGAGAGCCTTCTCTGTGGGAGCCCCTGCCCTTTGGAATGAACTGCCCCCCGACATACGCACAATCTCTGGCCTCCGAGTTTTCCGCTGTGCTCTTAAGACCCTGCTCTTCCGACAGGCAGGGCTAGCTTCATAATTCAGTTTTAATTGTGGAGTTCTTAAATTTTTGGGGTTTTTAGTTAATTTGGCCTTTAAATTTAATACTTTTAATAATTTTTAAATTTAACTTGTGATTTGTATTGTGTTTTTACCTGGCTGTACACCGCCCCAAAGTCCTTTGGGACAGGAGTGGTATAGAAATAAAATTATCTATCTATCTATCTGTCTGTCTGTCTGTCTGTCTACTTACCTATTTATCTATCTAACCTTTGCTGTTGAATATTGGTTTTTTTTCCCGTTCCTGACTTCATATTTCCCTGTTGACAACAAAATCCTAATCAAGGCATTCTCTTTGGCTGACAGTACATCTGTTTTAAAAGAGAATGGCAGGGACGCACAGAATGTGAAAGCCGAACTTTTGCCCCAATGAATTTAGTAGTAGAAAAAGAGAGGCAAATTACCCCAATATTACCTTCTGTGGCTTTTGTGATGAGTTCTGCTAATGTCATGGAAGGTCCCATTTCCGTTCAGCAAACGTCCTGCTGTCCCACTCAAGATCTTTGTCCCCCACCAGGGTTTCAGGAGTCCTGATTTCATTTTCCTAATACATTTTGGGGTGTTCAAAATTCTCTCTCCAAGGAGACGGTTTCTTCCTCTTATAATGCAGCCGAGTAACTTATTATGATGTTCCTCAGCCTAGCTGTGTTAAAATTGCAGGAAATTCCTGGGTGACTCAACATCTACATACTTATTCACCTTTTCCTTCTCAGAGTCTCTGATCACACACTAGAGGTGTTTACATCTTGGACAGTCTTCATTATAAGGCCCAATGACTGAGAAGCCATGGAATTCTAATCAACATGTTTTGAATCGTGGCTTCCCCCAGATAATAGGAAGTGTTGCAAATACTCTTACCGGTTGCGGCTATTAAATGAGAGAGAATTGTGAATATGGATAGCAGAGACGTTGGGCATGCTGGTTCTAAATTGTAAATGTATGAATCTTGATTTTAAACATGCCAGTGAAGGCAGACATCATTAAATTACTTTCCTTCTTCCATTATGGGATGACTTTTCCTCTGAAATGTCATTCAGAAAATAAATTCCAGTGCAGTCAGTTAGTCCTCGACTTGCCACAGTTTGGTTAGTGACCATTCAAAGTTAATGTTGGCACTGAAAAAAGTGACTTATGACCATTTTTCACCCTTACAAGCATTATAACATCCCCGTGGTCAAAAATCATATGCTTTGGCAACTGACGTATTTATGGTGGTTGCAGTGTCTTTTACAACTTATACACCTTTTACAACTTCTGACAAGCCAAGTTAATGAAGAAGCCAGATTTACTTAACAACTGCATTACTAATTTAACAACTGCAGTGATTGATTTAGGAGAATAAAGGGAAATAATCAAAGCCATTAAAAAGCGAAAGTTAAGAGTATTTTGGGCATGTGATGCGACACCCAGAAAAATACAGCATCCTTCACTCAATCCTCCAAGAGAAAGATTAAAGGCAAACGAGGTCCAGGCAGAAGAAGAAGAACATGGCTTCAAAACCTAAAGGATCGGTTTGGACAAAACTCATCAGCCCTTTTTCATACAGCTGTTGACAAAAATAGGATTACCAACATGATCGCCAGCATCCAATGACAGACAGGGCACAGGAAGAAGAAGTGATTGATTTAACAATTGTGGCGAGAAAGATCATAAAACGGGGCAAATTCACTTTAACAACAGTCTTGCTTAGCAACAGAAATTGTTGTAATTGAGGACTGCCTGTACTTATTTCAAATCAGTAATGGTGGTCTGGATCAAAATCAAATTATCTGAACTTGGTTCCTACTGAAATCAGTGAAGTAAGTTGTTTGTGACTTAATGGCCACAGATTTCAGTATGAACAAAATATTTTTTAAATTTTTTTATTCATAAACAGTTTGAATACAATGTATTGTTGGTATATCATTTACAAAAGAAAAACAAAACAAAAAGAAATATTAGCACATATCTTGGTAACAATAGTAATAATGTAACAGAATAGTTTTAGATAAATAAATGAATTTCTCTTTATATTAGCTTATTTATAATTCTGTTAATTATATTTGCATATTTATAATTATAAACCATCTTTATATTTAATCCATACATATAGCAATAATCTTTCTTCATCTAATTTCTACCTCTTATCTCTAACCACTCATAAAATCTATTCCATACCAAGTAATACTCTGTGTCTTCTTTGTCTTTTATTTTTAATGTCTATTTAAAACAAAATCTAAATAGTTGAATTTGGATCCGAATAATCAGCTGGGTTTATTCTTGCTTCACCAGATCAGGCTCTGAGGAAGCATTCAGCAGCTTTGTAAAAATGGTTTCAGCTTTGATTAGTCTTATATCATTTCATACATTCTGCAAACCCAATATTTCTGCTGAGTTTATGATCCAGGCCATTATACAGACTCTGAAAATGGGTTAATTCAATAACCTGGTTAAGCTTATTGGCTATCCACTTGTGCTTAGAGTTGTGAGGTTTATCTTTTTGCTTTTTTCCTAACTAATCGTGATGATGATGATTTCTAATCTTACTTATAACACGTTAAATATACAGAAGCAAGAAATATAGAGTGAGCATCATTTTAAGAGAACAGTTGCTCTGTTCTCTGATCTTATTCCAAGGAATGGACTTCTCTTCATTTGACTTTGGGTGATATAGTCAAAACATACAAGCTTTGGTGAAAATGTAGCCCATACAGAGAGTGTCTGGGTGATAAATCAGAGAATTAAATGTTTTTGTTAGTTATGCAGTCTCCCTAATCTAAAAACGTAGATGGTTTGATTGTTTTCCCAGTTTGATACAATCCAGATATGTACCGCTCAGGATTTCCTAGCCAGCATAGTCATGTGGATGGGAAATTCTGGGAATTGCACACCCAAGCCTGGAGGTTGCCATGTAGGGTAAGGTTGTACGTCAACCTAATTTCTGGCTGACCTTTCCGTTGTTGGCCAACAATAAGGCTTGTGAGTTTATATTCAGAACTATTCATTAGGGTATGCAGCAATCCAGACATGAAAAGGAAAAGGTGATTCAGAGCATATGCATACACTTGCATCACGCCAATAGGTATCTCCTTAGAGAAGTTGCATCTTTTCTTAGACTTACAGAGAAGGTCAGAAAAAAAGGTGTATTTGATTGCTTGCGGCATGCCCTAACACAGTGATGGTTAACCTTTTCAGGAAGGGGGCGCCAGAGCCTGGGTTCTGGGTTCTGTCACGCGCATCAACCAGCTGGTCTCTATCTTTGCATGAAGACCAGCTGGCCAGCGCGCATGTGAGCTCTGGAATCCGCAAGAGAGCAGCTGAACCAGCTGGCTGGCGCACAGGCGCGTGATGGAGCCCGGAAGATCAGTTGGCGATGGCGCACGTGCCCACAGAGAGGGCTCTGCGTGCCACTTCCGCCACGTGTGCCGTAGGTTCATCACCACGGCCCTAACATATTAGACCAGCTTTCCAGTTCGGTGGCCCGCTGATGTTTGACAACTTCTATTTTTCATGTAGGAATGATGGGAATTGTAATCCACAGTGCAAGTTTTGATGCATTTCAGGAAGGTGGTTAATATACTAAGTTGTATTCGTTCAGGTTAAACCGTAACTTTTCTTTGGCTTTGACACTTCTACAGTCTACAGAAGAGCTTTGTTGCGTTTGCAGTTTCTGGCTTCTTTGGGAAATATAAAAGTGTCTACTGTATTTGGGGCTGGTAAATATTGCCCTGCTGGATGTTTGGGGAAACGGAAAGAGTTGCTTCTTGAATTGCGGAAGTTCATGTTTTAGGGTTCATGAGTCTGCAGCATGGCTCTTAAGCTTCATCTCTTTTGAAATATCCTAGGGACCCTGTTACAAAGAGCATTTTACTGCCCTTTCCACAATGGAAACTTTATTAGCTTTTAGTAGCTAAAACAGCCAAGAGTCTTATAGTCTTGTAATGATAAGTACATTTGCTTTTAAAGGGAGTCCTTCTGGGTGCAACAGATTCTTGTTTGATTCTGCTTAAGCACAGCCCTGCTCTGCTTCTTCTTTTTTTTTTGGCCTGTTTAAGGGCAAGACCGTGTGTTTATTTTGCCCCAGATACTACTACTACTACTACTAATTATTATTATTATTATTATTATTATTATTATTTGACCAACTGAAACAATTATCGGAATTTGCAGAATGCCATTCCAGTCGCCATCAGAATTGGAAGGAAGGCTCTAGTTGTCTTCGATTCTGCATCGCTCGTCTCTTTATTTTTCCTTTTTTTCTATTTCTGTCAGACGTCGTTTCAATTGTCTCTGCTTATTTTCTCTTGTTCCCGGCAGAACGAGGCAACTTGGCTGGGGTCCAGCACATAATCCTGGTGCTTTCCGGCAAAGGGGGAGTTGGAAAGAGCACCATCTCCACTGAACTGGCTTTGGCTTTCAGGCATGCTGGGAAAAAGGTATGTGGCCATTTCAAGGCAGTACAGTGCCAAAGTTAAAGCAGCTCCTCCTCCCCTCCACTCCCCCCCGCAACCCTAAGCCTAACCCATCACCACCACACACAAGCCTTGGGGCTTCCAGATTTAGCCATGCAACCTGAGGAGTTCAGCCATTAAGGTTTCCTACTTAGAATTATGTCTTTATTACAGCCATGCTCATAATTCCACTGACATGCTCTGAATTTCTAGTGATTTGAAAGAAGCTTTCCGGGCGGGTCAGAAAAAGAGAAATGAGAACTGCAGGTTGCCCACCCAGCCCTATGATATAGACCAGGGCTCTCCAAAAATGGCAGCTTTGAAGATTTGTGGACTTCAACTCCCAGAATTCCCCATAAGTGGCTGAGGAATTCTGGGAATTGAAGCAGGGGTGGGCTCCCGTGGGTTTGGCAGGGTTCGGGCGATCCTCAAGCCAAGGATCACTGAGGTTCAGAGAACCCACAAATGCCACCCCTGGTTGGCCACGCCCATGCTAATGGATGTTTTGGAAGTCCAGAAATGGGCCTATTTCCGGCCTCCGGAGGGCTTCCGGAGTCTGGGAAAGGCGAAAAACAGGGCTCCCGGAAGTCCTCCGGAGGGCCTCCGGACCCCAGTGGAAGCAGTTTTTGCCCTCCTGGGGGCTCGAGAAAAGCCTCCGGAGCCTGGGGAGGGTGAAAAATGCCCCCCCCCCCGTGGTGCAGGAGGTCAACTAGGCCACGCCCACCCAGCAATGGGGCAGTGGACCTGTTACTAAAGGATCTGAAGCCCACCCCTGAGTTGAAGTCCCCTGATGTAGGCTGTATTGGAAATTATTTCTGGCTGAAACCTGGACATCTACAGACCTCTTTAATTGTGCTATACACATTAGACCAAGGCTGTGATCTGATACCCACTTATTTCCCTTTATTCTGCTATGACTACCACAGCTGGTTGGATTGGGAAACGGAAGGTTTCCAACATCCAACATAGGAATCTTTCTTTCCTGTTGGACTGAAGGCGGCTTAAGGAAGCGGATGGCATGAGTCATTTAGCTTTTGGAGAGTCATCTCCCTCTAAGGCATGGTGGATACCATGAGGCATTGAAGCTGCACTTCGAGTCCTGGTTTTTTTTTTTTCCTCCCCTATAGTGATCGTGCTGATTCAATAGGCCAAATTAAATGGCAAGGTTTCCTGCTGTTCTGAAGTGGAAAACATACAAAGCCTCTGCGATAAAATAAACCTGACATCATGTAGAAAAATGAATTGAACTCTCCAGATCCCCAGTAAAAGGAAAATCTCTGCCATGCCTACTCCAGACCTTAGCTACTAAGGAAATGAAACAAACAAAAATGTTCAGAAGTTACTCTATGTATGTAGCTACTTACCAAGCACATCTAAATTATATTAAAGTGAATCAAAATAAATTTACAATCCCCAAGGCATGTCACAAATTCTGAACGCCCTTAATGTTTGGAAATTGAAAGCTGAAAAATTTGACATGTCCTATGAAGTACAGCCTCTGAGAGAGACCGTATTTTTCGGGGTATAAGACGCACCGGACTATAAAACGCACCTACCTTTTTTGGTGAGGAAAACAAGAAAAAGAACTCTGCCTCCCAGCAATTTTGCCTCCTTGCAGCAAACAGCAAACAGCCTGCTTTACTTTCATTTTCATTTTCAGCATAGCTTGATTAGCACAAGACCAAAAAAAATCTGCTCTTAGCAATTTACCTCCTTGCAGCAAGCAGCAGGGGCCCCTGCAAAACAGCTGCGAGTCGGGAGGCTGATCCAATCAACTTGTGCTAATTAGGCTGTGCTGAAGCAGAAAGGAGCTGTTTCTTCTTGCTGCTTGCTGCAAGGAGGTAAATTGCTGGGAGGCAAAGGCCAAAGGGTGGGGGCCAGTGGGTGGGCAGGGTTACATTCAGTGTATAAGACGCACCCAAATTTTCATCCCTTTTTGGGGGGGGGGAAGGTGCGTCTTACATTTTAAAAAATTGGGTAGATTATCCACGCCCAACGCAAGTCAAAGAAGGGAGCAGTGGGATGTAGGGGTTTTTTGCCATTGGCAATTGTTGCTATTGTTGGGATTGATGGCAGCTGGTCTAATATTGGGAAGACTTTAGGTTTGCCAGATGTTGTATAGAGGAGGAAAAGGGGTAAACGTGTCAGGAGATCTGTGGAATGCCAGAGCTTATTTGATCTACCTTTTGAGCTTTGCACAGACAGGGTGTACCTTTTGACCCAACTGTTTCATATCTCCCACTCAAGCCGTCTCAGAATGGTTATTTCATGGCTTGGTCTTCTGCCTTTCTTCCTCCAGCACACATTTTCCAACCAAAGACAACTCTAGATGCCTAAATTTAGTCTGGTTGGTTGATTGATTTGGCTTCTGGAGTTTTAAAAGGCTGTTCCTTATTTTCTACTCATTTCCTAGGGAAAAAAATGGAGATTGAGATCATGTAGTGTTCACAGGGAACATCAGTTTACATGATCTCAACTCTGTGGAATTGCCAGGTTTAACTTAAATGATGTGGCCAAAGTCTTGCTAGATTTCAAGTGAGATTGCCAATATTTCGAGACATTCATTAGTCACCTATTTTTAAACCTGTGCTCTCCTTGCAGACCATCAAGTGTCTGCTCTGTGGGTTGGAAGCACTAGCAATAGCACTTAGACTTATATACCGCTTCACAGTGCTTTACAGCCCTCTCCAAGCAGTTTTACAGAGTCAGCCTTTTGCCCCCAACAATCTGGGTCTTCATTTTATCCACCCTGGAAGGACAGAAGGCTGAGTCAACCTTGAACCAGTCAGGATCGAACTGCTGGCAGTCAGCAGAGATAGCCTGCAATACTGCATTCTGACCACTGTGCACCATGGATGGATGGATGGATGGATGGATGGAAGGAAGGAAGGAAGGAAGGAAGGAAGGAAGGAAGGAAGGATTAGAGTTATATACCTCTTCACAGTGCTTTTACAGCCCTCTTTAAGCAGTTTACAGAATCAGACTCTTGCCCCCAACAATCTGGGTCCTCATTTTACCCACCTTGGAAGGATGGGAGGCTGACATCAACCTTGAGCTGGTCAGGATCGAACTGCTGGCAGGCAGCAGAGATAGCCTGCAATACTGCATTCTGACCACTGTGCACCATGGATGGATGGATGGAAGGAAGGAAGGAGAGAGAGAGAGAAAGGGAAGAGCAATAGCAAAAGCACTTAGACTTATATACCTCTTCCTAGTGCTTTTACCACCCTCTCCAAGCAGTTTTACGGAGTCAGCCTCTTGCCCCCAACAATCTGGGTCCTCATTTTACCCACCTCAGAAGGACGGAAGGCTGAGTCAATCTTGAGCCTGGTGCGATTCAAACTGCCAAGCTGCAGGCAGCCGACAGTCAGCAGAAGTCGCCTGTAGTCCTGCACTCTTAACCCCTGCGCCGCCGTTATTCCAGGCAAAAGCCTTGTGAGATCTTCCTTTCAGAACAGGACTGCTTGTTTTTCTAGGTCGGGATCCTCGACGTGGACCTGTGCGGCCCCAGCATCCCTCGCATGCTCAGCGTGCAGGACCGAGATGTCCACCAGTGTGACAGTGGCTGGGTGCCAGTCTTCGTGGACCAGGACAAAAGCATTGCTATCATGTCCATCGGCTTCCTCCTGGAGAAACCAGATGACGCCGTGGTGTGGAGAGGACCAAAGAAAAACGGTACAGCATGTTTCAGCTGCCACCCCTCCAAAGCGAGTACGGGTAGGCCTTGACCTGTGGCCACAACTGAGCCCAAGTTTTCCGTTGCTAAATGAATAACGTGTTAAGTGAGTTTTGCGATCTTTCTTGACAACAGTCGTTCAGCGAATCCTTGTGGCTCTTAAATTAGTAACACGGTTGTTAAGTAAGTCTGTGGATTCCCCATTGATTTTGCTTGTCTGAAGGTCACAAGAGGGGATCGCATGACCCGAGGGGCACTGCAACCGTCATAAATAGGAGTCATTTGCCAAGCGCCTGAGTTTTGATCACGTGACCATGGGGATGCTGCAACGGTCCCAAGTGTGAAAAAGAGTCATAAGTCACTTTTTTCCAGTGATGTTGTAACTTCGGTCATTAAATGAACCTGTTGTAAATTGAGGTCCACCTGTATCACGTGGGTGAAGAAATACGAAAAGGTGTCTCTCATGCTCTCTATCAATGATCCTCATTTGCATATTGTGTCTTTATAGCTTTAATAAGGCAATTCATCACCGACGTTACCTGGGGAGAACTCGACTTCTTGATTGTGGACACGCCCCCTGGGACTTCCGATGAGCACATCTCCACAGTAGAATCCCTGCGGCCTTTTAAACCTCTTGGGGCAGTTTTGGTGACCACACCTCAGGTAACAGGCACTCACCGCCACTGGCTTTGGATGTTCTTTGGATGTCACCGGTATCCTGCATCCAGAGAAAATGGAACATTTTACCTGTATACCCAAAAGTGGATTCCCCAGATGTTGACATCCTGCATTTTGTTTCTCAAGACTAAGAATTGAAGAGGATACCCCTCCAGGTTTTTTTCCAGTGCATCTACTGAAGCAGCGTACGAAGTGGAGCGGTGGCCTAGAGGTGGTGCTCTCGCCTCACAATCCCCCGGGGGGCTGTCAGTTCGATCCTAGGTTGAGGCAGATATTTCTCTCTCTGGGAAGGATGAGAATATATCTGCTGAACAGAACTCCACACTGGCGAGAGGAAGAGCATCCGGCCAGTAAACGCTCAGCTCCATTCAGTTGCCCAGACTCCACCCTGCAAGGGATTATGGGGTCATTAAAAGAGGATGAGCTGCTGCAGCAGTGTTCAGATTTCAAGGCAGGGGATGAGAGTCTCTGAAATCGGCAGATGCACTGCCTGCTAACTAACCCATCATGCTAAACTCTGAATGATGCAGTGAACCCCAGTTGGCCGGGTTCAGTCAGTTGGCCTGCTTCAAACCCAAACAAATTAAGACTTCCATGAAATGTGGGAAGCCAGCAGTTATCCGGGTGATTTTGACAAACTCGTTAATGAATGCCACGTCCCCGCCCCAACTCTCCATGCTCCACCGTGCTTTTGGAACGGCTGAATCTCATCTTTCTGCCCTGCCATTGTGTGCGCCAAAGCTCACTGTCTGGATAACTTCCCTTCCAAGATGATCCTTTACCCGTTCCAGGGTAGTTGCCAAGTATGGCTGGCGAGTTATCATTTCTAACGAAAGCAGTTCATGCTCCGGAGCGTTTCCCCCTTAACTGACTTCCTTTTCCTTCCTGTAGGCAGTGGCAGTGGGAGACGTAAGGCGAGAACTGACGTTCTGCAAGAAAACCAATCTGCGCGTCCTCGGGATTGTGGAGAACATGAGCGGCTTCGTTTGTCCCCATTGCTCGGTGAGAATTGGGCGCCAAGCAGAGGTGGTATTTAGCTGATAGTGGAAATCGCGGGCGGGCCTTCCCACCCACCCCGGCTTTATATCATTCTGTTTAGGCACATTTTTGAGGCTGGTCGCATGCGTTGAAGGTGCGCGCACACCAGCAAAGCATATGTGCGGAAGGCTAGGCGCATGCGTGGATGCGCGCTCACATTTGCAAACCGGTAGGGAAAATAAGTGAATACTACCCCTGATGCCAAGCCTAGATTGGCCTGTGGATCTACCGTATTTTTCGGAGTATAAAACACATCTTTTCCCCCCAAAAAAGCAGGTGAAAATCTGGATGCATCTTATACTCCGAATGTAGCCCTGCCCACCTTCAGAGGCTGAAAAAAGCATCAGAAAAGAAGCTTCAGAAAAGCAGCCCCCAAAAAGAGCTTCAGAGGCTTTTATTCTGAAGCTCTCTTTCAGAGGCAGGAAAAAGTTTTTTTCTGAAAAGGTGTGCAAAATGATATTCTGTTTTTCCAGCAGCTGTGAATTTTATTTCCGTCCATCTTCCTTCTTAACAAATAGAGTCTTTGTTGTCAATTTGTTATTTATTTATAACAAAATTTTCTACATTTCCAGGAATGCACAAATATTTTTTCCAAAGGAGGTGGAGAAGAACTGGCCAAACACGCAGGTGTCCCATTCCTGGGTCAGTATTTTCTCACTGAATAATAACTAGTAACTAGCAGATGTTAACTGCAAACTCTACTCTCCAAGGGTGTCTCTGTGGAGAACAGTCAGAGTTTCAACATCGTATTATCCGACCGCCAATTGGTTACCTTGCAATTTCTCCCTAGAATTACAGCTGGGGGAATACAGATTTCAAGGGGTCATTTGTGTATTTTTATGTAACTTGCTGGGTTCACATAGCACGCCAATATAATAATGTGGTGTGTTTGGTTTTATCTTAGCAAGTTAGATGGACGTAACCATTGTGGTTTATTGCTTAGCATAATTTGCAAACTCTGCCAGTTGTGGCTTAAAGCCGGCCCTAATTTAGCATATCTAAACCAGGTTAACGAGAAAAGAGGAGATGTAGACCAACAACCAGGGCATTAGAAATGAATAAAGGGAAATATTAACTTTCCTTTGGAAATACCCAGATTGATCAGCCAAGAAGCAGATTTTAATAGAGATCGAGATCCAGGAGAGGAATTTGGGAGGAAAGTTTAAAAAAAAAAAGCATAGCAGCTAAAGTATTGAAGTGGGTAAGGGACGATGGATAGATGATTTTTCTTCTCTGTTGTTTTGAATTGCTTTCCCTTTTCTTTATTTTTCTTTATTTTTCTTTATTTTAGGTAAGTGACATGATTAGAAGTTAGGTAGGATAGAAAGAAAAAAAATTCTTGATATGATTAAAAGTTAGAATAAGTGATAGAAATAAGAGAAGGGGGAATGTTAGTGTATACACTTGTATAATAAAACAAAAGTAACAATAAGAGAAACATGGAATAATTGAATAATGGCAGATTACAACTTATCACAATTATATATCATTATTAGAAATATATAAGTTGATAGAATAATAATTGTGATTAATTTTACTAGTTTTACTTCTATTAGAGTGTTGGACACCCAAGTGCCACACTGTTCACACATTGATTTGATATGTTTGTAAAAAATTAAAAACTTTATAAAAAAACCCTTAGCTTTGGAGGATGGAAAGAAGAAAAGCATTGTTCACTTTGGTATTTTTCCTTTCAACAGGCTGCGTCCCTCTGGATCCAGAACTTACCCAAAGCTTGGAAGAAGGCAGAGACTTTCTCCAGGAATTTCCTAAGAGTTTAGCCTTCTCGGCATTGACTGATATTGCCAAGCATCTTCTGGCTGTGGCCTCCACTTGTAGCTCCTGAGGCAGCAACCAAGAGTGGCGTTCCTAATGGCCAACGTCTCCTCGTTGCTCAAGCAGAAGTGAATGAATCTGACCAGGAAGTGGGAGAACATCTTTGGAGAGCAACGTTCTGCAGCACCAAAGACTTCAGCGGAGCAAATCATGATCCCTGAATCATGATCCCTGAAAGAATGGTGCATTCTTTCCCTGGCAGACAAGGGGCCCACTGGGTGCTTTGGAGTGATCTATCCTGCAGTTAATTTTGTCAGCCTTTGAAATTTGTTCAATTTCACCCATGAAGAACCCTGGTCCAATGTAGTACTGTTTTACACGTGAGAAAATAGCATTGTTTGGATACATGTTTCTGACAGACAGACAGACAGACATAGAGAAACAGATAGACAAAACTGTGGGTGCTTACATTCTGCATCTCATCCTCTGCTACCGTCCATTGGATCCTTTTCAGTTGGTGCATGTCAGTGAATGACCAGTGAAACTCAAAAGCCGGCATTCTCTTTTGCTGTGCAGAATTGATCATGACTCAGGATTTTTTTTTCTTTAATAACTGAATTAAATCTATTAAATTGCTTTCAACTGCATGTGTTTTCTGCTTTATTTTTTCATATACAAGTAACAACCTGTATGAATGCTGTCTAAGGTTTTTATATATATACACACAGTGCCAAGTTCAGATTGTACGACAGGAGGACTTCTCTTAGGTAATCATTTAGAAAACCACGACAGCCTAATATCACTGTATAAGAATTATCGAGAAACGCAGTTTGTGGATTCTTTGAAAAGATTACTTAACCTTTTGTGTCTATTTTAAGCGTCCCACTTCCACATTCTGCATATTTACTGTATTTTTTGGGAGTATAAGGCACACTTTTTTCCCTCCTAAAGGAGGCTGAAAATTTGGGTGTGTGATACTCCGAATGTAACCCTGCACGGTGCCCAAAATGGTTACCCAGAACAGCTGCTGCCTTCTCTTACCCCTTCCGTGCTTTAGTCACTGGAGCTCCTTCCGAGGATCAGCTGTGCTTTTGAAGCTGTTTTTCAGCCCCAAGGCGGCGCTTGCGATCTTCCGTGCTTTGCCTGCTTTTCTAATTGCTGCTCCCTCCAACAATCAGCTGTGCTTTAGAAGCTATTTTTCAGCCCCAACCAGCCTCAACCTCAAAACCAGCGAACGAACTAATGTGCTGGGACTATCCAGATGTATACCTGGTAGGCAGTATTTCCCCCGCCCCCCCCCCCCATTTTCCTCCCCAAATGTAAGGTGCATCTTATACTCTGAAAAATACGGTACGTTGTGCTGTTGTTTGTCTCTTACAAAACAGAGATAAAAGTGTCCAGGAAGACATACTGCTGTTACTTATCCCATGACATATAACCTTCAATTTTCACAAAAGAATCCTGAAATGTTTTCATTTTCTAGCTTCTATGATAGCGAAAGGGGGAAATCCCTATTATTTCCTCCTAATTTTCATCTGGATGAAAGCAATGGCTAGAAATTCTTACGACAGAACTGAGGCAGAGGCTCCAAGAGGACAAGGAAAAATGACCCGTGAGTGACGAGGACACAAGAGAAACTCTAGAAAAAATGGAAATGCTGGTAAATTAAGGTTAGGATATTTCAGGAAAGACAAGAACACACTAGAAGGGAGACTTGGGATCCAGAACTTAACAGTATATGATCATTTGCTTTTCCCAACCAGATATGAGGCATGGTGGTGCAGTAGTTAGAGTGCAGTACTGCAGGCTACTTCTGCTGATTGCCGGCTGCCTGCAATTTGGCAGTTCAAATCTAACCAGGCTCAAGGTTGACTCAGCCTTCCATCTTTCCAAGGTCGGTAAAAATGAGGATCCATTGGGGGCAATATGCTGACTCTGTACACCGCTTAGAGAGGGCTGGAAAGCACCGTGAAGCGGTATATAAGTGTTAAGTGCTATTGCTATATATACCTCTACATGTTCAAAGTATTTCTATCCACAGTCTTTATGGCTAGGCATGTAGGGATTGCTACCGTCAAGCACAGCTACAGCACTTTGGAAAGATTATTTCCTTGTAAATCATGTGAACATGACAGTGAAACTACTCGATGGCAGTGTTCGCATAATAAAACTTCATCAGGGCAATTAACAAATACATTCAAGAAAAAAAAAATGTTTCAGACTAAAACTCCAGAGCTAGTAGGGAAAAAAAACATACTTTAGAAAGGGGGGGGGTAGAGAAAGGAAAAGGCAAGATTAACCAATTTACTGGAATATTTGAGTCCTAAAGGCTTAAATATATTTAAGGAAGCTAACTCTGATGCCACTCTGCGATTCAGAACATTATTTGATATTCACTATTTTCCTTAATTAATTTTCCTAAATCGTAGGGTAATTTCTCCATTAAATCAACCTCGACTGGGTGGGTGAAGGGAAGGAAGCCTACGCGGATGCTGTGGGAGCAATGTACAAAGTTTGTCACCTTCTGAATTGTAACTTCTCAGTCTGATCTACAACTCTAGAAATTAAAAGAAAGGTCTGGTCCGATAGTGTGTTTGAGGCCCGCTACGTGTAATAGACCTTTGCGATGACTTAAGTTGTGCTTGATTCCCGATAGCTTCTTAAGTCCAAACACATTGAAGATTTGAGTTTCTACTGTTCCCCTACAAAGGAGAAAAGGTTCCTTGGAGAAAAAAGTTTCTTGGGAAGCAAGATGACCAAACACTTAACAGTCCACAAAATGGTCTCCTTGAATATCTCGTAGATCAAGCCCTACCACTTCTGCTGGACTAAGGCAAGTGATATTGTTGTAGGTGTATTCAGGTGCTTCTCCTTCAGTGATGGACTGCGTGTACCGCAGTACCACACCGGGTTGCTGCAGAGCAAAGTCTCGAAGTTCCTTGAGTGAGCAATTGCACGCCCATCTGTTCCCTTCTAGCCACAGCTGGACCAACGTAGGCGAGGGGCCGAGCCAATCCACCGAGAAGGTCCTCAGAGAGTTGTTCCTGATGTTCAGGTAGGTCAGTTTCGAGAAAGACGCAAAGACGCCGCTGTCCAACGTCTCCAAGGCGTTGTTGGAGAGATCGAGCCAAGAGAGACGCAACAATGGGTTGAAGGCTCCGGGAGAGATCTCTATCAGCTGATTGAAAGAAAGAAGGAGATATTCCAGGCTCCTGAGGCCTGCAAACTGATTTGGGGAGAGGCTGGTCAGCCGGTTGTGCTTGAGATCCAGATCAAGGAGCTCGTGCAAATCGTTCAAGCTGTGATCTTCGATGACGGAGATGGCGTTGAATCGCAGAAAGAGCCTTCGCAGTCTGGAGAGATCAGAAAACATCTGCGGTCTGATCCTTGTGAGGCAGCAGTTTTCCAGATGGAGGCTGTGGAGTTGGCTAAGACCCCTGAAAGTGAAATCAGGAAAGGTGGTAAGGCAATTCCCAGATAGGTTCATCACCGCCACGTTTGAAAGCCCGAGGAACGCCCCGGGCCTGATCTCCTGAATCTGGTTGTCATTTAGAGTGAGAACTTCCAGCTGACCCAATTTATCAAAGCTCTTTTCGAGCAGGGTGCGGATCTTATTGTTGCCCAGCTGCAATTCTTCCAGGAACTGCAAGTCTTTAAAAGTCCTGGGGCTCAAACTAGCGATGGAGTTGCTGGAGAGACGCAAGACGTGAAGGCTTGAAAGGCCCAGGAATGTGTCTTCGAAAAGCATGGCAAGACGGTTGTGGGAGAGATCCAACCATCTCAGAGATTTCATGCCCGCAAAAGCCCGCGGAGCAATGGCGTTGATTTGATTCTGGTTCAGGTAGAGTTTCAGCAGCTTCTGAAGCTTCGTGAAGATGTTAGCTTTGATGCCCTTGAGAGAATTCCAACTCAGATCCAGCTCTCGCAACTCGCTGAGGCTGTAGAACAGCTGGTGTTGGAGATAGTGCAGTTTGTTTCCGGACAGGACCATCTCCCTTAAATTGGGTAGGTCATGAAAGACTTTGTCTGGTAGGACCACCAGGGAATTCCACCCTAGATTCAAGTACCAGAGGTTGGAAAGCCCAGCAAACAACCCTTCTTCGATCTTGTTGAACTGGTTGTTGTTGAGACGTAAGGAAGCCAGGTTTTGAAGGTGGAGGAAGATATTGGGTGCCAGCGACTTCAGCCGATTACGTTCCAGGAGCAAAGAGTAGAGTCCTTCCAAACCATGGAAGGCGTGTTGTTCAATCCCCGATAATTGATTGCCCTGAAGGTTAAGAAACTCCAGGTTGGAGAGGTTCTTAAAAGCAAGGGCTACCAAGGTTGTGAAATTGTTCCCATCCAGCCACAACATCCTCGTGCTTCGTGGCACGTCTTCCGGCAAGGTGGTGAGGTTGCGTGAGCTACAGTAGACGCTCAGATCATCGTTGCAGTCGTCAAAGCTACAAACGCATAGGTTGGGGCATTTCTGACCTTCAGGACTTGCGCATTCTTTGAGCATTCTTGCTTCAGGATGCAAAGGCATTGTCCCCAATGCCCATAGAAGTGTCAGCATGGACGCTGCTCCTGTTGGAGAATTAAACGGAAAAAAATAATAATAAGAAAGCTAACAAAACTGGAACAAAACAAGCAGCTGATGTAGAAAGACATGAAGAATTTTTAGCACAACTCAAGAATAGGGTTGTTGTTGTTGGGAGGCAACGATCAGATCAGAAGCATGAGGGCCACATCCAGGGTGGGGTGCTAGGAGTTCAGGAGAACCTCTAGATAAGATTCTGTGCAGTTCGGAGAACCCGCAAATCCCACTCCTGGCTGGCCCTAACCACACCTCCCCTCCCCTCTCAGGAGACCCCACGCGGCCCATTTTGGATGAAGGTAAGTGCAGGACATGCGTGGAGGCTCGGGGAGGGCTAAAAACAGGCCTACCAGAAGTTTGGGAAGGCCAGAAATGGGCCCGTTTGCAGCCTCTGGAGCCTAGGGAGGCTGTTTTTGCCCTCCGGGAAGTTCGAGGAAAGCCTCCGGAGCCCAGGGAGGGCACCCCTCTCTCCGCTGTGGTGCAGGAAGCTGACTGGGCCACGCCCACCATGGCCACACCCACCCAGCAACCAGGCAGAGAACCCCTTGCTAAAATTTTTGAAGCCCACCCCTGGCCACATCTCAAAAAGAGGCCATGGGTTCTTTTAAGGAATCCCTAGCCTTGGCCTTCCCCACCACTGTGCTCGTCATCTCATCAACTTCACAAGCAATACTCGGAAAAAGAGAAGAATGGGCAACTTCTTTGGCCTGTCCTCTCTTGCTGATTAAGGATGTGAATTAGGGGGTCCCAAGGAGAAGGTAATGGAAAGGAGGAAGCACACAAAAATCACAGCAGGCTCCGTTTTCCCATATGAGCGGTCGATCAGTAGGGCTCAATACTCACTTTGTCCTAGTGAATTTAGCACAGGGGTGTCAAACTTGATTTCATTGAGGGCCACATCAGGGTTGTATTTGACCTCGGAGGGGCGGGGTTGGCGGGGTAGGGCTGGAGGTGGCCAGCTCGACATCACTCATGTCGGGGGCACCTGTGGTGGCCAAGTGCTAAGGCAGGAGTTCCTTCAGACCCTCCCTCACTCTCATAATCTTCCTTCCTTCCTTCCTTCCTTTTCCTTCCTTCCTTCCTTCTTTTTCCTTCACTCTTCATTCTCCTTTCATCTTCCTCCCCCTCATTCCTTATTTTTCCTTCCTTGCTCTCTTCCCATCTTCCCTTCTTTTTCTTTGTCTTTCCTCTTTCCCTTTCTCCTTTCCTGTCCCTTCTTTCATGCTCAAATGCAAAAGGGGAAGAAACGTTTCTCCTTTTGTTTTGTTTTTAGATTGTTTTGCTAGCCCACTCCCAGCAAAAATGGAGCTTAGGGGAGCCACGCGTGTCCCACTCCCGGCAGATACTGTTTTCGGTTGCAATGGCCTCCTGCAGCTCTCTGCCAGGAAAAATGGAGCTCAAGCCCTGAGCCTCCCCTCCAAGCCCTGGCAGAGACACCACAGGCCAGTCCTTTGCTGTTTCCAGGGTGGTCCCATGGGCCAGTTCTAAGTACTCCGTGGTCCACATCCAGCCTGTGGGCCTTGAGTTTGACACCCCTGATCTAGCACAATGGTCTATACAGTCCATCTTCCCTTCAGATCTCAGGACAGAGAAACAGATGTTCCTTTATGTGATAGCCTCATGAAGAAGGTCTTACATGATGTTCATACCCTCACCAGGGGTGAAATCCAGCAGGTTCTAACAGGTTCTGGAGAACCGGTAGCGGAAATTTTGAGTAGTTCATAGAACCGGAAAATACTACCTCTGTCTGGCCCCAGAGTGGGATGGGAATGGGGATTTTGCAATATCCTTCCCCCAGGAATGGGGAGGGAAAGGGGATTTTGCAGTATCCTTCCCCTGGAGTGGGGTGGGAATGGGGATTTTGCAGTATCCTTCCCCTGCCACGCCCACCAAGCCACGCCCACAGAACTGGTAGTTTAAAAAAATTGAATTTCAATCCTGACCCTCACCCTCTTTCCACACAGGATACACGCACACAGTGTGTATCCTATGTTCAATTCTCAGTAGAGCATTTGAGCCCCATGGAATTACATCTAGCTACCCACGTCTGTTGAATCGCAAAGAGGATGAAGTTAATGGCGTGGCGTCTCCTGGTGTTCAGTATAACAGGAAAACAAAAACAGGACTCACAACAGTAACGCTTTTTTCCCAAATACTATTGTTTGCAGGGAAGGAAGCTGCCCTTCTAGAAGGGAGCAGTTAGATTTGGCGCATGAATACGATTGTTTAAAATATACAGCCATTAAGAAATATTGTGAGTTACCTCACTCATTCTTCCAAAGTGATGTAGGAAAAGAATCATAAATAAAACCTTACTTGGCATTAAAAAGGTAAAGGTTACCCTCGCACATACATGCTAGTCATTCCCGACTCTAGGAGGCAGTGCTCATCTCCGTTTCTAAGCTGAAGAGCCAGAGCTGTCCGAAGACGTCTCCCTGGTCATGTGGCCAGCTTGACTAAACGCCAAAGGCGCACGGAACGCTGTTACCTTCCCACCAAAGGGGGTCCCTATTTTTCTACTTGCATTTTTTTTTTAACGTGCTTCCAAATTGCTAGGTTGGCAGAAGCTGGGACAAGTAACGGGAGCTCACCCCGTTACGCGGCGCTAGGGATTCGAACTGCTGAACTGCCAACCTTTCGATCAACAAGCTCAGCGTCTTAGTCACTGAGCCACCGCTTCCCTTCTATTCCTGTTTCCTGCTATTACTACTTTTTAAAATGAATCCCTGTGTGTTACATTAAAAAAAAATCTGTTACGTTAAAAAAAAAACTACAATTAAGGAAAAGAAAGAAACGGAATATTTTTTGACTTGGGACTTATTTTATCAACGGCTAGTTGACAAAAGCAGGAGCTAGAAACAGAAATATATGAAAGGGTCAAAAATACAACAAAGACATGTTAAATTGGTTATACAAATAGCATGACTATTATTGGTATTAATATATATATTGATATCAGTGTAATGAATATTTCTGTAAACATTTTGAATATCACTTCCTAAAATGATTTGTACCCAGTCAACGCACTGTTCAATTGAAGTTGGAATTTTTATATACTATAAAATAAAAACATACTACCAAAAAAAAAATGGCTGAAGGCTGGAAACTCAACATAAGCACTGACCCTCTTTTTTAAAAAAAAACGGGACGCAATTTGAGAAACGCTGAACTAAACAGAAAGGTCTAAATTTTGAACGAAAAAAAAAGACGCCATAATAATTGAGAGAAAGAACACCAGCGACTTCTCTTATGAGGCATCTTTATGAAAGCACTGGAATGAAATCCCATCTCTTCTCGCTCCTTCGCACACGCAAGGACTCGCACATAAATATGTTACTACACCCATGTGATTTGTCTGAAAGTTATCAGTGCGACAGGACGAAAAGAGACTTTTAACCCGAATGCATAAGGATAGTTTAAGGATAGTTTAAGGTCAAGGTAGATGTGGCTGGATGGAGTCACTG
Organism: Masticophis lateralis; assembly: GCA_030761175.1. Classification (NCBI taxonomy): domain Eukaryota; kingdom Metazoa; phylum Chordata; class Lepidosauria; order Squamata; family Colubridae; genus Masticophis; species Masticophis lateralis. Next base: position 9,363,433 of record JAUDYJ010000013.1, read on the forward strand.
AAGCAGTCAGCGTGAGCTTAAATGGACTCCAGAGGATGGTAGAGGACAGGAAGGCCTGGAGGAATGTTGTCCATGGGGTCGCGATGGGTTGGATATGACTTCGCAACTAACAACAGCAACAAAGGAAGGCTGAGCGCCAAAGAATGGAGGCCTTTGAACTCTGGTGCTAGAGAAGATTCCTGCGAGTCCCTTGGACTGCAAGGCAATCCAACAGGTCAGTCCTAGATGAGATCAACCCTGACTGCTCTTTAGAAGGCCAGATCCTGAAGAGGAAACTCAAATACTTTGGCCACCTAATGAGAAGGAAGGACTCACTGGAGAAGAGCCTATTGCTGGGAACGATGGAGGGCAAAAGAAGAAGGGGACGGCAGAGAATGAGGTGGCTGGATGGAGTCACTGAAGCAGTCAGCTTGAGCTTAAATGGACTCCAGAGGATGGTAGAGGACAGGAAGAGCTGGAGGAACATTGTCCATGGGGTCGCGATGGGTCAGATATGACTTCGCAACTAAACAACAAAAGATTTGGCCCAGAAGGTTGCAGAGATTTGATGGTCCTCCTATACCACTGAATGTACTTAGAAAACACTACCACCTCGGTATTTCTTTTTTGGTGTAGTGGTTAAGGCACTTAAGGTGGGAAACCGTGAGTCCTAGTCCTTCCTTAGGCCCAAAGTCAGCTTGTTAACCTTGGCGATCCTCTTTCTTTGCCCTGGGAAGAAGGCGACGAGGGCAAAACCACTTCAGGAGAAAAAAAAATGCCAAGAAAACTGGAACTCCTCAGGAATGAAATAATGGATGCAACTGAATGCATTTAGAACTGAGTTAAAATCACAAAGAAAAGTTGTTTTCAGACAGTACTTAATAGAAGTTACATTTTTTTACCAGCCGGTAAAGAAGCTGGTTTAAGTTTTATTTGACTTAGATGCTGCCAGAACCCAAATAAACTCTGGGTTGATTTATAAGATTAAAAAAACAAATATACAATATTGTTTTTCTTTTTTTTAAAAAAATAAATGTTTAATGCGCGCCATATAACATTTGGACCGCGTGTGTTGCTGTCATAGGGCTATATCACTGGCAACATCATTCAAATCTGAAAAGACCATTATTTGGAAAATAAATGTAAAAACCGTAGCTATAGATTCCAGTGTCTATAAGCCCAGAATAGAAACTTCTGTGGAGGTGAACATTATAGACATGAACATCGGCATCCATTCATGTCCAAGCTATGAATGTGCATGTAAGGTGGAAAGATGCATATTTAACATGCTTATGATGTAATGGCAATTGGCAGAAATATTCAGAAGGCTAGGAAGACTGAAACTGCTTGAAAGAGAATGGGGGAAATTGATAAAATTACCTACTTTTGCCTTCCCGTCAAAAAAAGCCTCTGCTAGACCAAAAAGAAAGAAGTAATGGATGCAAACGAACGCATTTAAAAGTTTTTAAAGAGGAGTTTTTCCAGACTTAACAAAATATCGCCTATTTAATTCGGGATCCCTGCAACATCCTCCGAAGTTGGCCAACGCTAGGAAATGTACCTTTTGAGGAATAATCATCATAGTGGAAGCTCCTGTTTTATCGTTTTTTTTTTCCCCTCCTATGTGCATAAGGAACAGAAGTGCTACGGAGCTCCTAGCGATTATTTTCCATACATTATTACAAGAGCCAGCTTAAGCAAACCAGCGGCCAAGGTTTTTATGTGCCCCGTAATACCCAAAGAATTAAGGAAATCATTGTGGCGGTTGTGAAGGTTTCCTATGAAAATGATTTTAACCTCCCTTTAGGCAAGAGAATTTCTATGCCAGTGATGGATAACTTTTTCTGGACCGAGTGCCCAAAGGGCACCCGAACCCCCAAAATGCAATGCGCGTGCGCCCCCCTCTGTGCATGCACAGCAGACCCGAAGACCAGCTGGCCAGTGGGAGGTGCACCCACATGCACAGAACTGAACTGGGGCAATGACTTGTGTGCCATTAGAGGGGGCATGCGCGCCATAGGTTCGCCATCACAGGTCTATACATTCTGAGAATATAACTATTACTTTAATTCCACGCAGGTCAATCTGGCATGACGACAGAAGAAGCGTATGGTTTTGTTTGAGTCGTGTTGCTTGCTTGCCTTCCCATTTTTCTTTTGGTCAAATCACCCCTCAATGAAGCTGAGCAAAATCGAACAATCCGTCCGGGTATCATATATGCCCGTTCAGTTTTGCTCTCATATCGTAGTCCTCTTCCATTTCTCCTTCCCCTACCTGCTGCTCCTGCCCATTGCTAGAAAACTTGAAGCAGTTTTGCAATATTTTACTAAAACAGCCCCAGGTTAAAGGGGGCAACTTTGCAAGATCTGCCCCCCCCCCCCCCGTCCCCAGGGTTTGCCTTTTCTACCCTACAATGCTGAGCTTTGTAACTGGCAACGCACGGCCACAGGCTAAAGCTAGGACCCTTCGCAAAACGAATCCCACTCCCCAAAAAAGCTGCACGCATGTTATGCTGCAGCCCGAGAACCGTGGAATGCTTTACCTTAGATACCCGTAAGTGGGGGGGAGAGGGGGGAGAAGGAAAACTGCAGGAACGAACAGCTGGATCCTGCAGAAAAAAACAGCAAAATTTCCTCTTTTTCCCACAACAGCCCTTTTTCTGTGGCAGAGTTGGTGGGACTGGCCAGGCCGAAGAAAAACCAAAATACAGAATCACATTTTTTTTAAGAGGGGGGAAAAAACAGTTCCATCTTACCTTTGCTCATTCTGGTGGGTCTCGGGCCAAAGTGTGAATAGTCAACGGTCTGCGAGCAACCTCAGGTAATGCTGTTCTCTGGGTTTCCACCCCTGATACAAATAGAGCAGTTCAGCAGCTACCACCCTGTGGCTTGTCCAGCTATGTGTGTGTGTGAGAGAGAAGTTGCTTTTAACCCATCATTTACTGGCACGGAGCACGGAATGCTTTCAAAAGAGCAACCTGGGCAATGCTTACCTTCTGAGAAGGCCTTCTGAGAAGGCCAAGCCAACCTCTCTGAGGTTGGCTTGGCAGGAGTCTTCCCAAGCCTATCTGGTTGGCCCCTGTAAAAGTCTAAACTCCCCTTTCAATTTAAAAATTCCACTTTGAAAACTCTAAATGCATTAGATTAAAAAAAAAATCCTAGACCTTTTGAAGGAATCCGGCTTCATATTGTTCTGCTGGGACAGCTAAGTTGAGTTTTAGTTTCGTTTACTTTATTGTCATTGCACCTTCTACAACGAAATTAAATGCCATCTTCAGTGTATATCATACGTAAGAAAACTATAAAACAAAAATACACATCCTTCACGTTCTATGCAATTGAATGGAAACCCCCTGATACTCCATTAATATTGCACTATACAGTAGAGTTCAATATAGTTACTGTTAGATTAGATTAGATTAGATTAGATTAGATTAGATTAGATTAGAGTAGAGTAGAGTAGAGTAGAGTAGAGTAGAGTAGAGTAGAGTAGAGTAGAGTAGAGTAGAATAGAATAGAATAGAATAGAATAGAATAGAATAGAATAGAATAGAATAGAATAGAATAGAATAGAATAGAATAGAATAGAATCTGTTTCTCAGCCTATTTGTCCTGGTTTTTAGTGTCCTGTACCGTCTGCCAGTGGATAATAGTTCAAAAAAAAAAAAAAAAGGGTGCCCAGGATGAGACGGATCTTTAAGAATATTCTGAACTTTCTTAAGGCAGCAGGAGCTATAAAGCTCCTCCAAAGAGGGGAGAGGGCAACCAATATCCTCCGGGCAATGATGTTAACCCTCTGTAGCTCTGTCCTATCTGCCACTGTGCAATTGGCAAACCGTACACAGATGCAGTAAGTTAAAATACTCTCTATGGTGCAATTTTTCATTCAGTTGTTACTTCCTGAGAAGTCTCCGGTTTTCAGGGTTGATCTTTTGAATCCTAGGTCACAGGAGTTGGGGAGTGCAGTATGAGGGGAGAGGAGTGAGAAAGTCTAGAAAGATGTTAGATGTGGCTTCTGAGTTTCTCAGAAGCATCCAATTGGGGCAGTAGGTGGGGGCCGAATGCTGGAATGCCCGTTGGCCTCATCCAGCTGGGATCTTACGATTGTGAGTCGTGGTTGTGAATCTGATACTGTTGTGGCCCATCAGCGGCCTATGCAGCTAGTTAGCTGGGGCAGAACAGACACAGAGATATCGGTCTCCAACCATCAACCCTACGGCAAGGAGAGAAGGGACTATCTTGTATTAATTCTCTTTGGGAGGGGACGGAAGGATAGGTTATGAACAGAATGAAGATATGGGTCCTCCTTAAAGGTTCTTGGAGGGGGAAGAGCCATATCTCTGCCTTTTGTTTGCAAAGGCCCTACGGTTTAACCTCCACCTTTCCAGATAGGTTTGCAAAAGACATGGAAGCAGAAGAGAGCTGCCATTGGAGAGCTGTGTAGCGTAGGGGGCTAATGCCTCCTACTAAAGGCAGCAATTAACACCAGCTGCCTGTAATTTCTGTGAGTTCAATCCTAGCCAGGCTCAAGGTCAACTCAGCCTTCCATCCTTTCTAAGGTGGGTAAATTGAGGACCCGGATTGTGGGGGCAATAAGCTGACTTTGTATAAATATACAGAAGTATGAAGGCTATTGCTTAACGCATTGGAAGCCGCCCTGAGTCTCCGGAGAAGGGCGGCATATAAATCAAATTTTTTAAAATTTTTTTAAAAAATAGGGCAACTTTTAAGAAGCCAAATTGAATGCCTAGATAACAAAATAAACTAGGGAATAAATGCTGGTGCGTATTGTACTCCTTGGCGATTCCCTATCCTGCTAGCTGGAGTGACCATGACAGGGAGGGGAAGCCTACAAGTGGACTACAGTTCCCATCACCCCCTGCTACTAGACATGCTGGCTAGGACTTCAACTGGGTCTGCTGGTTAAATGAATCACTAAACAAGGGGTCTTTAGTGCTCACTAAGCTTGGCTGCTTCCTGGCAGACGTTTCATTACCCAGAACATCATTTCATTAGGTAACATCATCAGTGCTAGTAAGGAGTGGTGGGTTTGCTCTCAGTTGATATTCTAGTGGGTTGCCCTGGGGTCTTGGAAGTTCTTTGGTTGGGCTGTTTACTGTTGGATTCCTTGGCAGCTCCTTGATGGAAACATCTGCAAGAAAACCACCAAACTCAAGAAAGGACCATGGACTCTTCATTTCAACCCTGAGCTTCAAATCTTCTCCTTTATTGGAATCACTACCAGCAGTTGGTTTCAATATTCTTACCACTGGTTTGCCGTGCGCATGCGCGCCTTCCACCCATGAGCTTTGCTCACTCGTGCGCCTGCCACGCATGTGTCCGGCCTTGAAAACGTGCCTAAATAGGATGGCATAGAGCCGAGGCGGGTGGACGGGCCCACCTGCGATCTCCGCTACCAGTTCGCCAGAATTAGTACGAACCGGTTGAATAGCACCTCTGATCATTACATACAAACCCGATACATAGCCCAGTTTTTAAATTTTTTTTTGAATTTCCTAATTCTTACCAGACTAATACAAATCCTTAACTGAACTTTTTGTAGCCTTTGTGTAACACAAAGATGGCCGCATCCTTTTCCCTACTAAATAACTATTTAAAAGGGGTAAAAATTGGTAAGTTTTCACTTCTAGTGGTAGCAAGAAGTCAAATGTCAACCCTTCAGCCACCATTAGGAGGAAAGGCAAATTCCCCTGGCTTTGTTCTTCTTATAGTATGGATCGGGGTGAAATCTACTTACTTTCCCAACCGGTTCGGAAGTGCCCGTGCCGCGCACGTGCAGACCATCTGCGCATGTGCAGAGGGTAAAAAACGAGTTACTTCCTGGTTAAAAGTAACGACGAGCAGGCAGATGGGCAGTGCCTTGCACCACCATTGCTACTGGTTCCCCAAACCACCGGCCGCCACTGCTACCGGTTCTCCGAACCACCGGCCGCCACTGCTACCGGTTCTCTGAACCACCAACCACCACTGCTACCAGTTCTCCAAACCACTGAATGCCACTGCTACTGGTTCTCTGAACCACTGGGCGCCATTGCTACCGGTTCTCCGAACCACCGGATGCCATCACTACCTGTTTGGCTGAACTGGTCTGAACCAGAAGCATTTCACCCCTGGTATGGATCCCTGATTTCATCCTGCCTCCTAAGGATAAGCAGTCTTATTAGGATGAAGATAAACGGTGGATACTTCTTTCCCGGGCAGATACATTATGTGTCTTGCTCACCTACAAATGCAGCCAATGGCTAACAAGATGTCATTCCAACAGTTGCTCATCCAGCTGCTAAACAAGCCACAGAGCAAGTTTGTTTGGCCACAGTGGAAATATGTTTTACTTGCTTGAGGAGACCAAAATTTAACCACAATTCTTAAATGGCTTACTACGTTATGCAAATGTGGGCCATGATCTAACTTCGATACTCTGAGAAGGAAGCACCTTCTTTGAGAAGGAAAAGAGCTAAGAACAAGGAACTATTAATTCAGTTATTTGTACTGATCGAAAGGAATATTCACAAAGTTGGAGCTCCATGGAGATGTCTTCTCTATCTCTGGCTTGGCTTTCCTTGACTATATGATTAGGGGACTGGAGGCTAATATATATGAAGAACAGTTGCAGGAACTGGGTATGTCTAGTTTAATGAAAAGAAGAACTAGGGGAGACATGATAGCAATGCTCCAATATCTCACGGGCTGCCACAAAGAAGAGGGAGTAAAGCTATTCTCCAAAGCATTTGAAGCAGTCATGGGCTTCAAAATTTTTTACTACCTGCTCTGTGGGCGTGGCTTGCTGGGCATGGCATGGCTTGCTGGGCGTGACAAGTGAAAGCTACTGTAAAATCTCCATTCCCTCCCAATCAGCTGGGACTCGGGAGGCAGAGAATAGATGGGGGCGGGGCCAGTCAGAATTTTTACTACCGGTTCTCCGAACTACTCGAAATTTCCACTACCGGTTCTCCAGAACTGGTCAGAACCTGCTGAAACCCACCTCTGACCTGAAGGCAGGACAAGAAGCAACAGGTGGAAACTAATCAAGGAGAGAAGCAACTTAGAATTAAGGAGAAATATCCGGACAGTCAGAACAATGAATCAGTGGAACAACTTGCCTCCAGAAGTTGTGAATGCTCCAACACTGGAAGTTTTTAAGAAGAGGTTGGATAACCATTTGTCTGAAGTGGGGTAGGATTTCCTGCCCAAGCAGAGGATTGGACTAGAAGACCTCCAAGGTCCCTTCCAACTCTGTTATTCTATTCTATATACTTAATATCACAAAGATCGAAATGCAGTGTGGGTGGTATTTGTATTCAAAATAGGTATGGCTGCTAAAGACAAGGAGCCCGGTCTTGTCAAAAGGGTGCAGGATCCCACCTCTTTAATGAAATATCATCAATTCCTCTATTTGCTTTCTAACAAAGCTTAGGACCTGGTTATTTACGGGACCGCCTCCTACCACCAAGAGCCTCCCACCGGCCTGTACGCTCCCATAGAGAAGGGCTCCTCCGGGTGCTATCGGCCAAACAATGCCGGCTGGCGGCCCCCAGGGGAAGAGCCTTCTCTGTGGGAGCACCTACCATCTGGAACAAGCTCCCCCCGGAAATACGGAGGATCCCGGACCTGCGCACCTTCCATCGCGCACTCAAGACCTATTTATTCCAACAAGCCGGCCTGACCTAAGTTGTTTTCCCCTTTTAATTATGAATTTAAATTTGTTTTAAATTATTGGGGTTTTAATTGTCAGCCAAATTATTTAATTCGTTTTATTCTATTTTAAACTTTTGTATTTAAATGTTTTATTTATGGCTGTACGCCGCCCTGAGTCCCCCAGGAGTAGGGCGGTTTATAAATCTAATAAATGAATGAAATGAATGAATGAATGTAACAAAAGGTTTTCAAACATCAAAAAGCTCTTCAGAGAAGGTGGCATGCATAGATCTGCAACCGTGTGCAGTTTTAGGGAAAAGGAGAATGGAGGAACATCTTCCATTCTGCATGTCTTCCAGAGTTTGTCCTTGCTATCTATCGTTCCACATTTCTATTTAATTTAGATTTCTCCCCGCCCTCCTCTCCTTCTCTTGTCTATTTTAACATTCTATTCTTGGAAATTATAGACCAAAAGGGCAAAATGAGAGAGACACACACACACATACAATCTCATAGGCACTAAGTACATATTGACACAATGCTCAGAAACAAAGAGAGAGACAGAGAGAGAGAGAGGAGAAAAAAAACGTCCTGAGTCAGCAGAGACCTTCGAGCCAAGAAAGATAAAACCTGAAATTTCATTAGGCACTTCATTTCTATAGACAGTTATATATGGTTATCTGGGGTTATTGTTTTTTTTTAAAAAAATAATGTGCAAGACAGCCCTTGTTGCTGGTATCCTTACGATTTATATTGATATTGTTTCCTGATTGCTTATTATTTGTACCCTATGACTATCATTAAGTGTTGTACCTTATACTCTTGACAAATGTATCTTGTCTTTTTATGTACACTGAGAGCGTATGCACCAAAGACAAATTCCTTGTGTGTCCAATCACACTTGGCCAATAAAGAATTCTATTCTATTCTATTCTATTCTGTTCTGTTCTGTTCTGCTCTGTTCTGTTCTGTTCTATTCTATTCTATTCTATTCTATTCTATTCTATTCTATTCTATTCTATTCTATTCTATTCTATTCTATTCTATTCTATTCTATTCTATTCTATTCTAATAGAGTGGTAAGGCAAGCCATGTGGCTTCCACCTTTTTTTTTCAAGTTTTTTTCAAAACTTTTCAAGATGGTTCTACTTTCTGGCATAGGATACAGCATGGAACTTCCAAATGACGGATTTACAGTGATAATTCCCCAAAGTTTCACAAACTCCCGAAAAAGGCATGTCCTTGAGATCACCTCCTCCAGGTAAAAATCTACCGTACCCACCCCATATCTTGGGGGTGTAGAGCAGAGTCTCCAAACTTAGCAACTTTAAGACTGGTGGACTTCAACTTCCACAATTCTGGGAGTTGAAGTCCACCAGTCTTAAATTTGCTAAGTTTGGAGACCCCTGGCGTAAAGAATGCAGGCAGACTGTGAGTTCCCACCCTCATTCACCTTCATACCTATATGGACATACCTGGATGTGGAATGGGTAAGGGACTGCAATCCAACTTCTTATGGAAAGCTGAGTCTGTTCTCCCAGAACAGCTTAACTTGCCAGGCTGAGACCACCAGAGATAACACCCAGGAAAGCAATTCAAACATTACTGGGGACGGAAGAGTTTACTGATTTACAGGGATCTTTTCCTCCAATAAGTGCTGTATTAGGAATGTTAGCTTATTTGGTTATTTACTGGTGTGTTGATATAGTTAGGTTTGCATTTCTTTATTGGCAGTCTTCGATTACGCAAGGTGATCAGAGCGATGTGACGGAGGTAGTATATAAGATCCAGTATCACTCTGCCAACGAAAGGGTGTATAGTCAAAGCTATGGTTTTCCCAGTTGCAATGTATGGCGGTGAAAGTTGGAACATAAGGAAGGCTGAGCGCCAAAGAATGGAGGCCTTTGAATTCTGGTGCTGGAGAAGACTCCTGCAAGTCCCTTAGACTGCAAGGCGATCCAACCGGTCAGTCCTGGAGGAGATCAACCCTGACTGCTCTTTAGAAGGCCAGATCCTGAAGAGGAAACTCAAATACTTTGGCCACCTAATGAGAAGGAAAGACTCCCTGGAGAAGAGCCTAATGCTGGGAACGATTGAGGGCAAAAGAAGAACGGGACGGCAGAAAATGAGATGGCTGGATAGAGTCACTGAAGCAGTTGGTGTGAGCTTAAATGGATTCCAGAGGATGATAGAGGACAGGAAGGCCTGGAGGAACGTTGTCCATGGGGTCGTGATGGGTCGGACACGACTTCGCAACTAACAACAACAAAAGACAGAGGAACCAAAGGTATGACGTTTGTGCTTTTAATATAAGCTCTGTGTCAGGGGCCTCGGTAGGATGGATTTATGGGAAAGCAAGTGACATCATGAAGTTATCCTACAAAGACATGGATTGTAGACTGAATGCAATGGCATCATGATATATGTGGTGTCACTGGGGCATCTTGCATGGCTGACGTTGCTAGCTGGTCACTTTGAATTTCCTTTTGTATGGCTTTTCTGATTTTATTTGAGGGCATTGAGGGCTGGCTTTGGAATGATATAAGCAGGTAATAAATAAAATTAAAATGGAAGTGGTGTAAGGTTTCCTGCCTAATCAACAGGTTGGACTGGAAGACCTCCACGTTCCCTTCCAACTCTGTTATTAGGAGGAATTAGACAGCCCAGTTCAAGGATATGGAAGCATTGCAAAATCACTACTACCAATTGATTCTGTAGAAGGTAAAGTTTGGACCAGGAGATGAGAATACGTCCAGGGAAAGGTCGTATTAAAGGAGTCAGATGTGTTAGGCATCAGTTCCAATAACCCTTAAGACAGCCTGACCAATAAGCTATGCTTATGAGAATTGAAATACAAGTTGGATTCAAGTTCCTTAATAGCTGACCATCAAGCTTGACAATTATTCTGGTTATTTAAAAAAAAAAGTAAGGTAGTCCTGACTTAGTGACCTTAATTGGATCTGCAACTTCACCACTAGGTGGGAAATCACATTACCTTGACTGTTCTTTCCAGCTAGACAGAGATAAAAACTACTCAGTTTCCCCACCTTCAGTTTTTGTTTGTCTCCTAGCCATTTCCCTGCTTTTTGGAATGTGTGAGTGCCTGCCTACTTTGGAATGTGTGAGTCCCTGCTTACTGTCTTGTATACATCACAAGCAATGTGATGCACTGGCAGCCCGAAGCTGGGGGCCATGGAGTGCTATGCTAACAGCTTACTCCCTTGAAATCCCTTTCTCTCCAATCTCTCTGCTTCTTCAGGAGCGGGGGAGAGAAAAGGCAAGTAATTTCTATAGGCAAATCTGTCCTTTGACCAACCCTTCTCTCCCCACATACCCCCATAGAGCAGAGAGATTGGAGAGAAAGAGATTTCAAGAGAATATCATGCGCAGAGGGTCAAAAACATGTTACTTCCTGGTTAAAACCAGGAAATAACAACGTCCAGGTGAGTGGGCAGAGCCTCACGCTGTTGCCACTACTGGTTCACCAAACCTAGCACCGCCGCCGCTACTGGTTCTCACAAACTGGAGTGAACTGGTAGCATTGCACCCAAGATGCTAGCACAGCTTCCTAATTCGCTAGCAAGGCCAGGTTTCAAACACAAGAGGAGCAATATAATTAAGCACAACGGACTCCATTCCCGATTGTAATGCCTTGAACCCCCTTCTGTATGAGTAGAAGAAAGGTTCCTGAAAATGACCAGCGGGAGGGGAAAACATCCTAAACTTGCTGGTAAACTGTTATTAATTTTCATTTTAATAGACCATCCGCATAAATTATCCCCATTTCCACAGGATCTGTAAAAGAAGAGAAACAAACAGTGGCACGTGAGTAGCAATAGAATAAAATATTCTATATCATAAGGACTGTAACAGTAGAGTATTAGCTAAGATAATATTATTAAAAAGGTAAAGGTTCCCCTCACAGATATGTGCTAGTCGTTTTCGGGTTCTAGGGGGCGGTGCTCATCTCCGTTTCTAAGCCAAGGAGCCAGCACTGTCTCCGTGGTCATGTGGCCAGCATGACTAAATGCTGAAGGCGCACGGAACGCTGTGACCTTCCCACCAAAGGTGGTCCCTATTTTTCTACTTGCATTTTTTATGTGCTTTCGAACTGCCAGGTTGGCAGAAGCTGGGACAAGTAACGGGAGCTCACCCCGTTACGCGGCGCTAGGGATTTGAACCGCCGAACCTCTCTTTGAAGGGCAGCTGTCTCTAAAAGTGACACAGAGTTAGCAAGTCTTGGCCAGTGGATTACAAGATCCCTCTTCAGATTTCACATGTAGGGTTTCTGGATTTCCTCCAGAATAATGTTATGTCAGGCAACTGACATTTTAAAGAGCAGCTTGTTGAAATTCGCCATTGGCTGTCAGGTTTAAGTTCATAAACCAGGATCAAACAGGGCTTGCGAGGGGCACTGCCCTGAAGCCTGATGCTAGTAGCCAAATTACTGGGGAGTAAATAGATAGGGAGAGCCAGTCTGGGGCAGCGGTTAAGGCATCAGATTGCAGATTCCTCACCCTTTAAGCACTACAGAGAAATGCGCACTGGAGCTGAGCTAGGCCAACGGCTCACGTGCCCGCAGATATGGCTCCGCGTGCCACCTGTGGCATATGTGCCATAGGTTCGCCATCACAGCCCTAAACCAAAACCTACAACAATTAGAGAATAAAGATGTTCTTATCAAATCAGGAAATTAGCCATTTCTGCTGGCAGTTGTAATTTAGCAACAACATGCACAGGGGGCATGGGGGCATTGAATTTGGGTGTGGGCACGTGCAGTATCTCACACATGCGTGCGCTTTTGGCACCCGATGAAAAAAGGTTCGCCATCGCTGGCTTGGGTGTTTAGTTATTTTTTTTATAATCATTATTATCACAGATTTTTTTTTAATCCGCTATGTAATGTGCTTAGATTGCGATGGATTAGAAAACATAGCTAATCAATAAATAAAGGGAGGAATTCTGAGAAGTGTAATTCAGCAATATTTTGAGAGTCATGGGCTTGCCTCTTCCCCACCTCCCTTTCTCTCTCCTATTCAAACCTTCCGACAAATCCTTCGGTTTTCCAGGGAATTGAACCCAACCGATTTCAGCTCGACAAGTTTTGGAATGTAAAGTTGTAGTGTCCGTCAAACATCTATTTATTCTAGAAGAATCACCCATCCAACTGGTACAATGCCAAGCATTTCCTTTGCCAGGACAGCTTTATTTGCCTATTGAGCAGCCAAAACATAGGCAGAAGCCTTCGGAATGCTTGATGTCGATGGGACTTATGCTTTTATCATTATTTATTGGTTATGCTCATGCATTACACTTCTTTCTGTGAGCATTTCTGAGTTTGGATGGAATTCAACACAGTTCTAGGTTGCATAAACAGAGGGATAGAATCAAGATCATGTGAAGTGTTAATACCACTTTATAAGGCCTTGGTAAGGCCACACTTTGAATGCTGCATCCAGTTTTGGTCGCCACGATGTAAAAAAGATGTGGAGACTCTAGAAAGAGTGCAGAGAAGAGCAACCAAGAGGATTAGGGGACTGGAGGCTAAAACATATGAAGAACAGTTGCAGGAACTGGGTATGTCTAGTTTAATGAAAAGAAGGACTAGGGGAGACATGATAGCAGTCTTCCAATATCTCAGGGGCTTCCACAAAGAAAAGAGTCAAGCTATTCTCCAAGCACCAGAAGGCAGGACAGGAAACAATGGGTGGAAACTAATCAAGGAGACAAGCAACTTAGAACTAAGGAGACATTTCCTGAGAGTTGATGAATCAATGAATCAGTGGAACAACTTGCCTCCAGAAGTTGTGAATGCTCCAACACTGGAAGTTTTTAAGAAGATATTGGATAACCATTTGTCTGAAGTGATGTAGGGTTTCCTGCCTAGGCAGTGGGGTTGGATTAGAAGACCCCAAGGTCCCTTCCAACTCTGTTCTATTCTATTCCTGTCCCTCTAAATTTTGTTCAGCATCGACTATAGATTGGATTCTTTCCTGATATAAATTGCATAAAATACTGTACTGCTTTTCCTCATAATACATGGGACTTTCTCCCACAATTTTACCTCTGCAACATTAACTGTATAGTTTTCCAGGTTGGATTAAGAAATAGAGAATGGTCCCAAGTCATTAAATGACATTTCTGGGGTAGAGAATAAGCAAAAACCTGGACTTGCTCAACTCTAGTTCAACCCTGTTTGTTTTTGGTCCTACTTGAAAGTTGGGGTCACACCACTCCATTTCATGAGATCAAAGGAGGGGTTGACTATAGATGGTGAATCTCAAGCCACAACCATGGGGCAGGAGATGGGTTCGTTGTAATCTTAAAACAGCCACGAGATTCTTTGGTGTTTATTCCTTGATGTGCCATGCAAACTCTTTGACGCAACTCATTAAAGTAGGGGCAATTTCACGACTGTCCCCAGTCAGTCATAGGAGGGGAGAAAAAGTGACATGGTCACAAAATTCAAAGAAGGCAAGTCTCTCCATTATTGAGTTCACGCCCAAAATATATCACAATATATCACAAAACACACCTTCCAAACATTACTTAGTGACGCCTCCTATTGCCTACTGAGCCAATGGGATGCAATGATGCTTGCCATTATTCGTCTGAGATACAAGGGTTGATAAGAGACCCAGACAAGACAAGGAGTGGATTATCTATTTTCCAGAACCCAAGAGTTGTTAAGTGTCATTGCCAGACCCACTAACGAGGTTCTACAACTAGGTTAATAGCTGACTGAGTTCCGTGTTTTGTTCAAATGGTAGTTTAAAAAACAAACAAACAAAGGTTACAAAACAGGGACTATGTTCGTGTAGGACATTAAGCAAGCAGCCTTGCTATTCGACTCCTCCTTGGCGCCAGTCTCCTTGGCGAGACTGGATGAATAGACACGCGGAAATCCCTCCTGCTGTTTGCTGATTGGGACACCTGAATAAGGTCACTAGCCTAGTCCTCCCCTTAAGCCCCGGAAACTGTAGTTTGTTATTAACTTCTCATTCCTGGTTTGTTTGGAAAAAAAAAAGACTCTTGATTTGGATGTGATGGTCCTAAAGCATAGAAAGGAGCTTTGCGTTGTTACTCATGGTGGAAAGAAGAGCCAAGAGCCAAGCCAGGGCATCGGCAGTAGACAACTTGATTACAATTAGTACTACATTCTTAGCATCCTGGTTGAAGGCAACCTGAGGCGTCCTTGGTGCTCTCTTTCTCGCAGTTGTTTCATGACCCAAACTAGGTAACATCATCAGTGCTAGAGGAGAGCGTTCAAGGAACCAAGAGCAAACCTCACTCCTTCCAGCACTGATGATGTTACCTAGGTGGGTCACGAAAAAAACCAAGCTCAGAGAGCACCAAGGATCCAACAGTTCAGCTCTGAGCTACAAATCTTCTCTTTTATTGAAGGCGACCTTTTTTTAAAAATTTGATTTATATGCCGCCCTTCTCCGAAGACTCAGGGCGGCTTACAATGCCTTAAGCGACAGCCTTCATACTTGTGTATATTTTATACAAAGTCAGCTTATTGCGCCCACAAACTGGGTCCTCAATTGACCTACCTTAGAAAGGATGGAAGGCTGAGCCGACCTTGAGCCTGGGGAGATTCGAACTGGTGTAACTGCAGACAGCTGAATGTTAATTATGGTGCTTTAGTCTGTTGAGCTATCCAGGCTCCTTCCAATATGGTCAGTAGTATATTTTTAGGGATCTGAACTCCGGAAGTAAGGAAACAAACCAGATAGGTTTGTTACCTTGAGATGCTCCCTCGTGGCATGGAGTAGTAGGGAGTACGTCATAACATTTCGCCTCAGGCTGCAATCAGCCTGTGCTGGTGCCCAGAGGGACGGCTTTTCCATTATAGTTTCTTCTAGGAATTTGTTGGTAGGAACAGGGTGTGTTGTCCAATCAGATTAGATAACCATTGTCCAATGTAAAATTGACATTGGCGAGAAGAGAAGTCAACCGTTTGTTGAAAACAGGCGCCCTTGTGACTCCCTGGCTTTCTGGGCAGTGACGGTATGGGGATGAAAAGTCAGCTATCCAAACAAACATTGGTTCAGTATCAAGGAAAGCATTGACTTTATACTTGGAATGGACCGCATGTGAATACTTTATCTACGGGATCGCCTTCTGCCACCGATAGCCTCCCACCGACCAACGCGCTCCCACAGAGAGGGGCTCCTCAGGGTGCCGTCGGCCGAACAATGTAGGCTGGAGACCCCCAGGGGGAGAGCCTTCTCTGTGGGGGCACCCGCCCTCTGGAACGAACTACCCACCCTACCCCACCCCCCGGGATACGAACAATTCCCGACCTTCGTACGTTTTGCCGGGCCCTTAAGACCCTGTTATTTCAGCAAGCTGGCCTGGCTGAATACAAATTTTTGGGATGGGGTATTTTAAATTATGGGTTTTAATGAAGATAACCAAATCTGTTTAATTCGGTTTGAAATGGGTTTTAATGTTTTTATCAGTTAACAGTTTTATCCACTGTTTTTAAAATGGCTGTACACCGCCCTGAGTCCTTTGGGAGAAGAGCGGTATATAAATCTAATAAAACCTAAACCTAAACCTAGCAATTTCAAATAGCAATAGCACTTAGACTTATATATCGCTTTACAGCCCTCTTTAAGCAGTTTATAGAGTCAACATCTTGTCCCCAAAAATCTAGGTCCTTATTTTACCCACTTCGGAAGGACGGAAGGCTGAGTCAACCTTGAGCTGATCAGGATCAAACTGCTGGCAGTGGGCAGAGTTAGCCTGCAATATTGCATTCTAACCACTGCACCACCAAGGCTCCTAATAGCAATAGGACTTACTTATATACCTCTTCACAGAGCTTTTACAGCCCTTCTCTAAGCGGTTTACAGAGTCAGTTTATTGCCCCCAACAATCTGGGTCCTCATTTTACCCATCCTCGGAAGGATGGAAGGCTGAGTCACTCTTGAGCTAGTGAGATTTGAACCGCTGAACTGCAGATAGCAGTCAGCTGAAATAGCCGGCAGTGCTGCACTCTAACCACTGCGCCACCTCTGCTCTTAAATCCCAGCGGAGCTTCTCTCAATCAAAGAAGTGGACAGAAGGTATAGAGATTATTGATAACGGTAGCCCTTGACTTGTAACCGTTCATTTAGTGACGGTTGGAAGTTACAACGGCATTGAAAACAGTGACTTAGGGATTAGTTAATGTTTGGGGATAAGTAATTGGGGGAAAATTAGGGTGTTTTTTTTAGATTTTATTATGTAATAAGGGGGATTAATTAACATAGATAATTAGCTTTACTATATTCACTATATTGATATTTAGAAAAAATTTAATGTCAAAAAATATTTGATATGCTATTCGGATTTCACCTTTATTTTTGTTTAATGTTGGTAGACGTATAAGAACAATAGTTTTTGTAAGGGAAGCCAAGGGGGGGAAGGGAGGGGAGGGGGAGTTGGGGGGAAATGGGGGGGAGAAATGATAAAATTTGTATTTGTAAAACTTTTTCAATTAAAAAAAAAAAAGTGACTTAGGACCGTTTTTTCACACTTACAACCATTGCAGCAACCCCATGGCCACACAATCAAAATTTGGAGATTTGGCAATGGTTGATATTTATGACGGTTGCAGTGTCCCAGGCTCAGGGGAACAACTTTTGTGACCTTCTGGCCAGCCGAGTCAATGGGGAAGTCAGATTCCCTGAACAACTGTGGCAAGACATTGTGGTTGTAAGTCAAGGACTACCTGTATTGCTATGATTTGTATTAAATTGGCAACTTCTTACTGCTAATAACAGCTATTTCAACAATTGCTGCCCAACCTGGAAATTTGGAAGAGGGGAAAAAATGGCTCTTGTTCTTACAGTCTGTAGAGATTATAGGTCAGTGATGACCTTTTTTCCGTCGCCTGTCAAAAATGGGCGGAAGGGGGGTCGCGCACGTGCATGCCCACACCCGTAATTCAATGTGCCCTGCCCCCCGCACATGCGCGTGTGACACCCCTCCTCCCCCTGCTTTTGGCACGTGATGGCACGATGGGCCCTGGTAGGCCTGTTTTTTGCCCTCCCCAGGCTCCCAGAGCCTTTCTAGGAGCCTGGGGAGGGTGAAAATGACCTTCTCCACTCCCCCCGGAAGCCGGAACCAGCCTCTTTCCCGACTTCCAGTGGTCCCGGAAGGCCCGAAAATCAGCTGGCCGGTGTACTTGAGCTGACCTAGGACAATGCTCGAGTGCCCACCGATATGGCTCCATGTCCCATCTGTGGCATGCGTGCCACGGTTCTAGGTTATCCAGGTCATGGTTTCCCCAAAGGTGCTTTTTTCTCAGGAGGCAACTGGACTTTCTTCGTTTGTTTTTTTTTTCTTTTGAAGAAGTTTCGCTTCTCATCCCAGAAGCTTCTTCCGCTCTGACAGCCTTCCGTTCCTCCATTATCCTGTCAGAGCGGAAGAAGCTTCTGGGATGAGAAGCGAAATGTCTTCGAAAGAAAAAAAAAACGAAAGTTTTTCAAAAGTTTCTAAAGTCCAGCTGCCTCCTGCAAAAGCGACTTCGGGACCCTTGTTCTTACAGAAAAAGGGAACATGTAAGGCACCTGTAACATGTTTAATCCAGCCTGTTTGCTGCGTTCCGAATCATTCGTCCTCTGCAACGGCAACAGGTTTCTTGGATCTCTATTAAGCGAGGGGAAAAAAAAGAGAGAGGAAATGAATATTGGCTTCTGGTTTTTTGTTTTTTAAACATCGTACGTTTTTCATTCCCTTGTTTGGTTTATTTCCTGCTATAACTAATGCAGGGGGACGTATAGTTGTTTTCCAAAGAGGGAGACTAGACCTGGCTTGAAGGACATGCACTTAAGGTGCACATGCTTGAACATGCAAATCAGAGGTGGGTTTCAGCAGGTTCTGACCAGTTCTGGAGAACCGGTAGCAGAAATTTTGAGTAGTTCAGAGAACCGGTAGTAAAAATTCTGACTGGCCCCACCCCCATCTATTCTCTGCCTCTCAAGTGCCAGCTGATCGGGAGGAAATGGGGATTTTGCAGTCACCTTCCCCTGGAGTGGGGTGGGAATGGAGATTTTACAGTATCCTTCCTCTGCCAGGCCCACCAAACCAGAACCAGTAGTAAAAAATTTTGAAACCCGTTTCTCTCCTTTTTTTTGAAACTCTTGACTTTTTCCCACTATATATTTTTTTTTAATATTGGCTGATATCTGAAATGGATGACCATGGGAGACATGATAGCAGTCTTCCAATATCTCAAGGGCTACCCCAAAGAAGAGGGAGTCAAGCTATTCTCCAAAGCACCTGAGGGCAGGACAAGAAGCAGTGGGTGGAAATTCATCAAGGAGAGAAGCAACTTAGAACTAAGGAGAAATTTCCTTAGAACAATTCATCAGTGCAACGACTTGCCTCCAGAAGTTGTGAATGCTCCAACACTGGAAGTTTTTAAGAAGATGTTGGATAACCATTTGTCTGAAGTGGTGTAGGGTTTCCTGCCTAAGCAGGGGGTTGGACTAGAAGACTTCCAAGGTCCCTTCCAACTCTGCTATTCTATTCTATTCTAATTTTGGCAGCTTCTGGAAGCCATCATCATCATAATCACCATTGTTACTATATGTTTATCCTGCACTTGAGGGGAGGGGAGTTTTTGCCCTCCCCAGGCTCCGGAGGCTTTCCTTGAGCCTCTGGGAGGGTGAAAATAGCCTCCCCAAGCTCTGGAGGCCCTCTAGAGGCCAGAAATGGCTCGTTTCTGGCCTTCCCAAACTTCCGGTAGGCCCGTTTTTCATCCTCCCTGAGCCTCTGAGCGCACCCTGCCCTTGCCTGCATCCAAAACGGGCTGTGTGGGGACTCCTGTGAAGGGTGGGGTGGGATAGGGTGGGGTGGGCGAGCCAGGAGTGGGATTTGGGTGTTCTCCAAACTGCACAGAATCTTAGCTAGAGGTTCTCCCAAACCCTTGCGAACCCCCACCCCTGAAATCAGTAATGAAGCACGAGCCACTAACTTAAAGAGCAACTTCTCCATGCTTAGATCAAAATCCCGTTTCATCCTTGACCCGACTGGCGCCCAATCTGGTGATCTGCCCGACTGATTTACCTTCCTCTCTGCTTCTGCCTGGAGGGCCTGCTTCCACTTCAGAATAAGGAGGGGGGAGCTCTGGGGGGCCAGGGTAAGGAGGGGGCCAGAGAGGTAACATGTTGAGAGAACCTGTGGGGTGAAAAAAAGCATCGTATCAAGAGAATCAAGGAAAAAGTCCTATTAAAGTATCAAGCAAGGAAGAACAGCAGATTCATCCTTTGGAAATGGTAACCTTGGGGAATGGAATAAGGTAAAGGTAAAGGTTCCTCTTGCACATATGTTGTTCCCAACTCTACAGAGCTCATCTCCTTTTCAAAGTTGAAGAGCCAGCATTGTCTGAAGAAGTCTCCATGGTCATGTGGCTGGCATGACTCAACACCAAAGGTGCACAGAACGCTGTTCCCTTCACACCAAAGGTGGTTCCTATTTTTCTACTTGCATTTTTTACCTGATTTCAGATTGCTAGGTTGGCAGAAGCTGGGACAAGTCACGGGAGCTCATCCCATTATGCGGCACTTAGGGATTCAAACCGCTGAACTGCCAACCTTTTGATTGACAAGCTCAGCATCTTAGCTACTAAAAGTGAAAAATGATCTTGATAAGAAACGGCCATTTGAATTGAGTTTTGATTAATCCTGCCTGTTATTCTATTCTATTCTATTCTATTCTATTCTATTCTATTCTATTCTATTCTATTCTATTCTATTCTATTCTATTCTATTCTATTCTATTCTATTCTATTCTAATTAATTTCTTCTTCTTCCTCTTCCTCTTCCTCTTCTTCTTCCTCTTCTATGTACCCTGAGAGCGTGTGCACCAAAGACAAATTCCTTGTGTGTCCAATCACACTTGGCCAATAAAAAATTCTATTCTATTCTATTCTATTCTATTCTATTCTATTCTATTCTATTCTATTCTATTCTATTCTATTCTATTCTATTCTATTCTATTCTATTCTATTCCATTCCATTCCATTCCTTCCGCTTCCTCTCCTCCTCCTCCTCCTCCAATCCTCTTCCTCCTCCTCCTAGCCATTATCTAGCCACTGCAGGATGAAGGCCTCTTCTGCCTGTTTCCAACCCATACGGTCCTGAGTTTTCTTTTGCCAACTGGGCCTGACATACTTGCTTGATGCCGTTCCTCCATCTTGTTTTAGGTCTCTCCCGTGGACGCTTTTCATCAAAATGGGACCCAAAACAAGAACTTTGTAAGCTTTAATATCAAGTCTTTGAAACCTGATAGACAGAACCCACACGGCTGCGTCACTGAACTGTCACTCTCCCCCGAGGGGGCAGACTGATGTGGATATTGACTTAGCCTCTTAAGCCCGGTCGCAGATGCCTGAGACGGCAGATAAGAAGCCTACAGAGATACCTGTGAGCCACGGCATATCTTCTCCCTATCTTTCTCAGCCAGCTGCCCTTAGGACTGGGGACAACTCTGTCCTCCAGCAAAGGGAACTGTGAACGAACAATCTATGCGGGGGTCAAAGGGAAGGAGGTGCTCTCTCTATTTCCCCCTCCCAGGAATTCAAATGTCATTGTCACCACCACTGCCCGGACAGAAGAACCGTGCTCCTTAGACACATGAGTGACTGTGTTGGGTTCCTTGCACTTAAAAACAAAATGCGTCTTGTTGAGAATAAATTTCTATTTTTGTAAAGAAAAAACGACATCAGTAACAGAGTTTTAAGGAGCCCCAGCTAGGTGGAGAGGAGCACATGCTTTCCACGCAAGACAATCCCTTCTCTACAAATAAGGGCGAAAAAAACATCAGCCAGAAATCCCGAAGAACCACTGCTATCCTGTTTCCCCCAAAATAAGACATCCCCTGATAATAAGCCCAATCGGGCTTTTGAGCGCGTGGCAATAAGGCGATGTGCTAGTTTCGGGGTTCAAAAAAAGTAAGACAAGGTCTTATTTTCGGTATCTATCTATCTATCTATCTATCTACCTACCTACCTACCTACCTACCATCCATCCATCCATCCATCCATCCATCTATCAGATAGATAGATACAGTATCTATCTACCCTGTTTCCCCAAAAATAAGACATCCCCTGATAATAAGTCCAATTGGGCTTTTGAGCATGTGGCAATAAGGCCAAGTGTTGTTTCAGGGTTCAAAAAAATGTAAGACAGGGTCTTCTTTTCAGGAAAACAGGGTAGCTACAGTAGATACTGTAGATAGGTAGGTAGATAGATAGATAGATAGATAGATAGATAGATAGATAGATAGATAGATAGATAGATAGATGGTAGATAGGTAGATAGGTAGATAGCTAGACAGACAGATACTGTAGATAGATAGATGATGGATAGATAGATAGATAGATAGATGATAGATAGATAGATAGATAGATAGATAGATAGATAGATAGATAGATAGATGGTAGATAGGTAGATAGGTAGATAGCTAGACAGATAGATACTGTAGATAGATAGATAGATAGATAGATAGATAGATAGATAGATAGATAGATAGATAGATAGATGATAGATAGATAGATAGATAGATAGATAGATAGATAGATAGATAGATGATAGATAGGTAGATAGGTAGATAGCTAGACAGATAGATACTGTAGATAGATGATAGATAGATAGATAGATAGATAGATAGATAGATAGATAGATAGATAGATAGATAGATAGACAGACAGACAGACAGACAGACAGACAGACAGACAAATACCATGTTTTCCCGAAAACAACGGGTGTGGAGCTTTCTTGTGTTTATGAAGGGACACAGGGCAGAAAGCACAGCTCCACAACACGGTCCTTTTCAGCAGTTCCAAGAAGGCTCCACAATGTTTGCACTACTCAGGTGTCCCTGAGGACACAGAGAAACCTCCAAGTGGCCTCAACAACTCTCCAAAAGGATGCAAACGACCAGCTGTCTGCAAGAAGTGTAAATCCTTCCATTCTCCCACCATCCAGTCGGAGCTGAAGAAGCTTCTTGGATGAGAAGCGAAACATCTTCCAAGAAAAACCAGGAATGTCCAATTGCCTCTTGGGGGGAAAAAAGCACCTTTGGGAAATTTGGTAACACAGGAGGAGCAAGTAAAGGAAACAATGATAACAATGGGCAAAGAATTTTGGATATTCAATAGATCTAGATAAATAGCAACAGTTATGGGAAAGGAATTATAAATGAACAATGTCCACTGCATATAAGGAAAATCAGTAGAAAATGCTTTATAGATGGCATATGCCCCCTGAGAAACTGGCAAAAAAGTTTAAAGATAAATCAGCTAAATGTTGGAAATGTCACCAGTTACCAGGTTCTTATTACCATATGTGGTGGACATGTTCAGAAGCTAAAAATTATTGGAATAAAATTAAGATATGGCTGGAAAAAATGATAAAAACAACGTATTGATTTAAAACCAGAACTGTTCCTATTGGGTATCCTGCCAGAAAAAATTAGCAAAGAAAATATTTATTTGATTATACAGGTAATAACAGCTGCCAGGATTGTATATGCACAACATTGGAAAACAGAGAAAATACCTTTGGAAGGAGAAGTAATTTTAAAAAAATTAGATTGTGCAGAAATGAATAGATTGACTTTGATGATGAAAGAAAGAGAAGATTCGGAATACGTTTTAAGACATGGAATCAGTTCTATTATTGGTTAGAAAAGAGATACAAATAAGTAAATTAATAGTAATGTTTGAAAATGCTATAATCAGAATATTTTGTTAGGGATGAATTGTTGTAATTGATTGGATGAGAATGAAGACAGAAGAAATAACAAAAAGAGGAACGACTGGAGACAACACCGAGATGTCACATGGAAGGAATGACTGATGTATTAAATGTTTGTTTGTTTAAAAAATAAAAAAAACTTTTTTTTTTAAAAAAAAGGGAAATTTGGTAACACAACGCACGCTTGTACTTACGGGTTGCCTGTGGTGCAGCAGGGTGAGCGTAGGTATAGATGGAGGCGGTGGGGTATTCTTGAAGATTCGTAGCCTCTTTCAAAATATCTGTTGCATTAATGAAAAAGGGGAAAGTAGCATATCACTGAACTTAAAGGCGTATGCAATCATTTGGTTTTTAAGGTATACAGGTGGTCCCCGACTTACAACAGCTCCCTTAGAGACCGTTCAAAGTTAAAACAGCACTGAAAAGTGGCTGTTGGCCATTTTTTTCACACTTAAGGACCGTTGCATGCTCACGTGATTTACATTGAGATGCTTGGTGACTGACTCACGCTTGTGACGGTTGCAGTGTCCCGGGGTCACGTGATTCCCCTTTTGCGACCTTCTGACAGTCAATGGGGAAGCCAGATTCACTTAACAACCATGTGATTAATTTTAACAACAAGCCGCAGTGATTCACTCAACAAATGTGGTGGGAAAGATGGTAAAATGGGGCAAAACTCACTTAACAAATTTTCTCACTTGCGGTTGTAAGTTGAGAACTGCCTGTAATGGAGACTTCAACTGGAGATTCTTCTCTTTATCTATCCATTTATCCATGCATCCATCCATCATCCATCCATGCATCATCCATCTATGCATTATCCATCCATCCATCCATGCATCATCCATCTATGCATCATCCATCTATGCATCATCCATACATCATCCATCCATCCATCCATCCATGCATCATCCATCTATGCATCATCCATCCATCCATCCATCCATGCATCATCTATCTATGCATCATCCATCCATCCATCCATCCATCCATGCATCATCCATCTATGCATCATCCATGCATCCATCCATGCATTCATCTATCATCCATCCATGCATCTATGCATCCATTCATGCATCCACCCATGCATCCATCCATCTATCTATCCAGGTATCCATCTATCTTTATCCTATCTTCTTTCAAAGAAGTAACACTAGCATAGATATAGTGGGGACAATGGTCTTTGTTCACATCATCTGCAAATGTTATGGATTTATGAATATTTGAACCAGTCCAGTTGCCTCTTGCAAAAGCATCTTTGGAACTCTGAGGGTGAAGGGGTCAAGCTACTTCCCAAAGCATCTGTAGGCCAGACAAGGAATAATGGATGGAAACTGATCAAGGAGAGATTCAACCTGGAAATAAGGAGAAATTTTCTGACAGTGAGAACAATCAATCCATGGAACAGAAGTTGCCTTTAGATGTTGTGGGAACTTCATCACTGGAGGCTTTCAGGAAGTGACAGGACTGCCACCTGTCAGAAATGGTGTAGGGTCTCCTGCTTGGGTGGGGGGGAGGTTGGACTAGATGACCTCCAGGGCCCTTTCCAACTCTGTTAATCTGTTAAAAGTTTCCTGAATCCTAGTCTAACAGGCTATCACAGGGGTGTTTTAATGAATTGTGGCATTACTACACTCTCTTTCGGTGGTTTTGTGGATCCTTCCACAACCTGGTTCTTTCCAGTTTTGTTGGGCGGTATGTCCCATGTGGCCATCAGGTTGGAGAAATGTGGATGGATAATAACTCATAAACCATGATGCTCTCTGTAGAAATGTAAAAAAAAATAAAATAAACCTCTTGTCTTCTGACTACTTGCTTGTTTTGAATCACGAGGCCCCTTCCTTTCTTGCCAGAGAGAGCAGTGTAGAAAAAATAAACCTTATTCGGAAAACAACTTACCTGAATCTATGAGATCTTTGATCATATTTAGGCAATCGGAAGCTCCATACTGGAAAGTGAATTTGAAAGCAAGAAGTCCTTGGGTGGAAGCTGAGAAGAAAAGTCCATGCTGAAATCTTAAGTCAAGCCTGAGGCCTCACTACAGAAGGTATAATCCAGGGATGGCAAACCTTTACGGTACCAAATGCCGAAAAGGGAGTCAAGGCCACAACTAGGAAGAGGAGCTGCCCGAGGGGCATGCGCATGCCGAATAAGGTACTTCCAGTTTCCAGTGCGTGCATGTGCATCGGTTACTGCCATGCATGCGCTGATCAGCTGGCCGGCGCGCATGCACACGGTGGAATATGGAAGACCAGATTAAAAGAAAGAGAAGAGTCGGACTATTATAAAATCTGGAGTAGACTGTACAAGTGGCTAGAGAATAGAAGCCAAAATAAGAAATAAAAGTTCACAAATTATTGACTATAATATAGAGATAAATGTATATATGTATAATCAGAATGTATTATGTTATTATAATATATTATATATAATATATGTAGGTCTTTGCTCCTGGAAGCACGAAGCCGAGAACATCAGTCTGAAGATGATGAATGAGACTTCGTCAAAACGTCGCCAAGACACTTCCAATTTTACGCGGGAGAAGACCCAAATAACCAAAGACCTACATACAAACACCCGCAAAAACCTCAGAAAACAGATATATATAATATATGTATATAATGTAATATATTTATTATACTATTGCTAGAATTGTTAAAATTTACGATAAGGCAAATATTGAATTACATAAGCAGAATATACATGCTGATACGGAAAGCTGTATAATTATATTACACTGTCATATTGCTTGGGGGTTTTTTTTATTCGTTTATATTTGTTTTTGTTTGGGTTTTTTTTTCTTTTTTCTTTTGTACTTGTGTTTTTTAAAGTTGAAAAATGTTTAATAAAAACTATTTAAAAAAAAAAGAAAATGGAAGACCAGCTCTTCCAGTTTCCGGCATTGCCGCAGGTACAAAGGCCAGCTGATTTGGGTTTCCCCAGATGTGCCAATATAACATTTCTAATAAAATGGAACTTTGAGGAACTTCAAGCCTCAGAGTCTTCTTTCGTTGGGGGTGTTCCTTGGAACCCTGACAACAAGCGTTATGGAATGGTTTTCAGCCACTTCAATACCTCTCTCCTACCCTAACCCTCATTTTCCCATCTGCCTTTTCTTTCACCCTCACCCAACAAACATTCTGCGTGAGCATCTTTGGCTCCTGATTTTAGGACACTTCCTTACACAAAAAAAAACTTTAGGACTTCCCCAAGAGTTTGTTATTATTTTCCTCTTCTGATTCACTCATTTTTGATATGAGGGGACGGAGACAAATAATGGGAATTATCATTATAGCGACCTGACCGGCACGCTGGGCGGATCCCGGCGCGGGGGTCACGGGCCTCGGTCGGGAACCTCCGCCATCACCTCGGTCCCGTCGCCGAGTCCCCAGAACTGAGGCTCACTTCCCTGGACATTTCCACCCACTGGATGACTTAAACCAGGGGTCTCCAACGTTGGCAACTCTCAAAATTCTGGCAGTTGAAGTCCACAAGTCTTAAAGTTGCCAAGGTTGAAGACCTCTGACTTAAACAGAAGGAGAAAGAGAGCTGCAGAGAGAATTAGTACTTTACAGCAGCTGTTAAAGAGAGATCAATAAATTATGGCACCTACTCAGAGTTCCTTTGATGTGTTGAGGTTTGGAGTCGGGCTCTTCCTCCAGAAAGCAATCTCCCAACAGCTGCAGTGGAAAACGAATGATGGTTGATCCCTTATCTTTATGCTGGAATATTATCTAAGAAAACAATCAAGAAATCAGGATAATTTCAGGAGAGTTAGCCTGGGAAACAAATACCCATTCGTTTGGACTACAAATGTACCCATTCCAAAACTTAAGATTCTCAACTCAGAATCATCTGTTTAGTGGCCGTTCAAAGTTACGACGGTACCGAAAAAAATGATTTAGGACTACTCTTTATATGGCCATTGCAGAATCTCCATGGTTACCTGATCAAAATTTGGACACTTGGCAACGGGCTCATACAGTATTTATGATGGTTGCAGTGTCCCGGGGATGGGGGGAAGGAGGGGGTCACATGATCACAAAGTATGACCTTCCTAGCCAGCTTCCGACAAGTAAAGTCGGAATTTGCTTAATGACTGCATGATTCACTTAAGACCTACCTTGCTTAGCAAAGGAAATTTTGGGCTCAACTGTGGTTGTAAGTCGAGAACTACCTGTAAAATAAGTCTAATGTCTTTTTCAATATAAGGTGGGCTGTTTACAAGTTAGTTGATGGAGGAAAACGGTAAAGGTTCCCCCGCATATATATGCTAGTCATTCCTGACTCTAGGGGGCGGTGCTATTCTCCGTTTCAAAGCTGAAGAGGCAGCGCTGTCTGAAAACATCTCCGTGGTCATGTGGCCGGTATGACTCAACGCCAAAGGCACATGGAACGCTGTGACCTTCCCACCAAGGATGGTCCCTATTTTTCTACTTGCATTTTTTACCTGCTTTCGAACTGCTAGGTTGGCAGAAGCTGGGACAAGTCACGGGAGCTCACCCTGTTTCGTGGAACCACTTAACTGCCGACCTTCTGATTGACAAGCTCGGCGTCTTAGCCACTGAGCCACCGCACCCCTTTTCAGTTGTCTTTTCAGCTCTCTCAAGACTGAAAATGATCCTGGGCAGGTTCGCCCACCATAAATGAAAGATGGACTGTCATGTTTCTTATTAAAGAGAAGCTGTTGCCTTCTTCGGCCATCTGGGCCAAGAGCTCTTACTTTGTATTGAGTGAGGTACAGCATCCCTTTCTTGGCACCTTGGAGTTCTTCTGGAATATCTGGTTCCCCTTCCACAAATAATACCACCTCACTATAGTGAGCGAGGACCCTGAAAATACAACAGATGGATCAGAAGATTAAAATGCACCTCGAGGGGAAGAGCGGGAGGCTTCATTGGAAGGACAAGCCATGCTAAAGATCATTCTACTGTAGTGTTTCCCAACCTGGACCACTTGAAGAGATGTGGACTCTCTAGGGGGATGGCGAACCTATGGCACACGTGCCCAAAGTGGCACACCAAGCCATGACCCCTGACACGTGTGGCCTTGCCTGTTTGTCTTCGGGTTTCTGATGTGCATGCATGCACGATGATCAGCTGTCCTTCACACGCGCAGCAGTGCCAAAAACTAGCATTCACATGTATGTCAGGTGCGTGGGCGCACCAGAACTCAGAAGTTTGGCTTTTTCAGAGTGCAATTCCTTCTTGCGCGCGGCAGTGCCGAAAACCGCCCTGCACATGCGTGCTGGCCAGCTGATCGTCGGCTGTGCATGCACGCTAGAATCCAGAAGTTCAGGTTCTCCGGAGTACGGTCCCAATGAGTGTGTACGCACACGTGTGACATTTCCACACAACCTTTTCGCCACTCGGTGCCAAAAAGGTTCGCCATCACTGCTCTAGGGAATTCTGGGAGTTGAAGTCCATGTTTCTTCTTCAAGTTCTCCAGATTGAGACTGTTCTACTGTACTGGTGCCATCAACATTGCAACCGCATGCCACAACTTGTCCAAATGTGATATGAATTAGGAGATTGATATAGAAATTTACAAGAAATTTCTTCTCCCCTTCTTCTTCTAAAGAAGATATTCTATCGTCTAAAGAAGATATTCAATACGCTTGGTTCTTCTGATGTTCTTGCTTGAGATAAGAGCACTGTATTTTTGCCGAATCGCACACTCGAGATTTTTCTGGATAGGCTTCATTTTCCAGTGTTGTATGTGCCTTGAAATTTTTCTCGTCAAATTAATTGAAGATATTTTAATTGTTCATTTCCGGATGGTATTCACCACTGCCCTGTTTTGGAGGACGCCTTCAATGCATGGTATATCTGTATCTCCACATTTCAGAGTCTGTGGAGATTCTCAAGTCATCCAAGGTCATGGTTGTCCCAAAGACGCTTATTTTTCAAGAGAAAACTGGACTTCCTGGATTTTCTCCGAAGACATTTCGCTTCTCATCCAAGAAACTTCTCTTCTCAGAGCTGAAGAAGCTTCTTGGATGAGAAGCGAAAAGTCTTCAGAGAAAAACCAGAAATTCCAGTTGCCTCTTGAAAAAGCACCTTTGGGACAAGGCGGGGAATTAAGCATTATTGCACTGCCATTGCATAATATAACTCCCGAATAAATGTCTATGGAGATTCTCCATCATCCAGGTCATGGTTGTCCCAAAGGCACTTTTTTCAAGAGGCAACTGGAATTTCTGGTTTTTCTCTGAAGATGTTTTGCTTCTCATCTAAGAAGCTTCTTCAGTTCTTTCCTATATATCTTTCATCTGTATATCCACAATTCACAGATTTCTACTCTCCTGACTGCCATTTTGCTCACTGTCTGTCTGCCTTCTGAGCAGGGGTGAAATCCAGCAGGTTCTGACAGGTTCTGGAGAAACGGTAGTGGATTTTTTTTTTAATTAGATTTATATGCCTCCCTTCTCTGGAGACTCTGGAGACTTACAATGCGTTAAGCAATAGTCTTCATACTTTTGTATATTTATACAAAGTCAGCTTATTGCCCCCACAAACTGGGCCCTAAATTTGCCTACCTTAGAAAGGATGGAAGGCTAAGTCAACCTTGAGCCTGGTGAGATTCGAACTTGCAATAATTGCAGACAGCTGAATGTTAATAACAGGCTTTTTTAGTCTGTTAAGCTATCCAGGCTCAACAAACTAATTTTGAGGAGATCCGGCAAATAGCACATCTGGCTAGTCCCAGAGTGGGATGGAAATGGGGATTTTGCAATATCCTTCCCCTACCACACCCAGCAAACCACGCCACACCTAGCAAGAAATGCCCATAGAACTGGTAGTAAAAAAAAATTGAATTTCACCACTGTTTAACTTTACTGAGATAGATTACAGTAGAAGGATCTTGGAAGTTTGCGGTTTTCCTCCCTTCTCTCTTCTATCCCAGTAAAGAGTCACCACAATGTATCTTCCTAATATTATCTCCTTTTCTGGGAGTTAAGGAATGCTTTTGCCTTGCTTTTTTGGTAACAACTTTGGAATATTTCTTTCAAAGCAATCTTCATGTATTTCTTTCAATGTAGCAATCTCTACATTGTTTTTCTAGCTCGGGAATAAACTGCAGGGAGCCTTCCTTTGGTGCTTTCCGAGTTTGGTTATTAGCACTGATCATATTACCTAGTTGGGCAATGCAACATCTGCGAGAATACAACCATTTTTAATTTGGGGTTTTAAACAATGGCCAAGGGATTGAGTTATTTTAATTGGTTTTTAAAATTTTTATGTTGCTGTTTTTAGTATGGCTGTAATCCGCCCTGAGTCCTTCGGGAGAAGGGCGGTATAAAAAACACAATAAACAAACAAACAAACAAACAAACAAACAAAACTCAAAGCACACCAAGGACTTTGAGTCCAGATATAAAACCCAGTTCCAATTTTAAGTCTAAAAGCAAACATGCACACTTATTTATTTTAAAAGCTACTCTCCTCTGTTCAGTCCGGTTCCATTTTTCTATGCTATTTTTATACCTGTTATTCAAAATGCAGTTCAAGTATTTATTTTGTCCCACCGTCTGTGCTTCTTTTCTGCTAGTATAATAACCAGTTCAAGTA
This sequence comes from Masticophis lateralis, assembly GCA_030761175.1. Classification (NCBI taxonomy): domain Eukaryota; kingdom Metazoa; phylum Chordata; class Lepidosauria; order Squamata; family Colubridae; genus Masticophis; species Masticophis lateralis. The sequence goes on from JAUDYJ010000013.1 coordinate 9,394,396, forward strand.
TTTTCTTCTGATTTATGTTCAGCTCCTAAGATTTACTTGTTTCATTTAACCAACCAGAACAAAATGTGTAATTCTTGTTTACTATTCCTTAGAACAGTATGATGTGCATAATAGAAACTGTTCCTCATCGCCACCCTTCATGCTTGTATCTACTTTACATTCTAAATATTTCCTAAATATTTTTTTCAAACAGTGTCGGGATATATATTAAAAAGGGTAATTCGCTCCTTTGTTGTGCTCCACAAAATATTTGCTTTTCCTAATGCATAAACAAGCGTCGTTTGTTTCCCCTTTAATAGTACTGAATCTCTTTCCTTATCTTACCTAATCTATGGTTTCTAGCTTTTAGTCTTCAACCTATTTTAATACAGCCTAATCAAGGGTGGGTTGCTAGGGGTTCGCAGGGGTTCGGGACAACCTCTAGCTAAGATTCTGTGCAGTTCAGAGAACCCCCAAATCCCACTCCTGGCTGGTCCCTCCCCTCCCAGGAGTTTCCACAGGGCCCGTTTTGGATGCAGGTTAGTACAGGGCACATGTGGAGGCTCGGGGAGGACGAAAAACAGGTCTACCGGAAACTCAGGAAGAGACCAGAAATGGGCCTGTTGCTGGCCTCCAGAGCCTGGGAAAGCCATTTTCACCCTCCCGGAGGCTCGAAAAAAACCTCTGGAGCCTGGGGAGGGCAAAAATGCCCCCACCCCCACCATGGTGCGGGAAGCTGACTAGGCCACGCCCACCATGGCCACGCCCACCCAGCAACTGGGCAGAGAACCCCTTGCTAAAATTTTTGAAGCCCACCCCTGAGCCTAATCTCACATTAAATATTGAGAACAAAATCTTGAGCAATTCCAGATATTTCCACATTTGAACGAGATCAAGTGTGTTCCCTGCCCCCAGTGACTCCTGAGTCGGTCTTTGTCCCTACTATTTTGGACGTATTTAATTTACCTTTCCTCAGAATTGTTGGCTGACCTAGAGAACTGATATCGAGTCACCTCCATATTGAGAGAGAAGTCCCTTTTTCTTTCTCCGATACTCAAACTCTCCCTTCAGATGAGGAGCACTGGAAACAAAGAGAAATATCTGGATCATGTCAGTATCTCTGTGATGTCAGCAGGTGAGGTAACAGCCCTTGACTTTCAGTTGAAATTGGGGTTGCTATTTATCCAGTGGTGAACTGCTGCTGCTTCGGACCAATTTGGGTGATTCGGTAGTTGCAACCTGCCGCCCACCCGCCCCGGCGCTATGACATCCTATTTAGCTGTGTTTTTAAAGCCGGGCACATGCGTACAAACCACATGTGTGAGCACATGCACGGAAGGCCGCTCACATTTTTGGTGCTGGGCGAACCGGTTGTCACTTCATGTGCCGCCCATTTCTTTCTCTGAGGAGTTGCTTCCATAGGGATAGATTTATACTCTGTTCCAGTGGTGGGTTGCTACCGGTTCGGGTGAATCGGTAGTGGCGGCGGCGGGAGGCTCCATTCACCCGAGACGTCATCAAATACCTCTGCGCATGCAGAGCGAACCGGTAGCAAAGGTAAGTAAAACCCACCCCTGCTCTGTTCCCATTCCTCTTTTCTGGCAATACAAAGTTTTCTTAGTTCTATTAGGACATTCATTTTTTTAAACACATGACCATCTTTTTGTTCCATCATTTGCTTACAAGAGTTGTGTGCACAGTTTCCTTCCTTCCTTCCTTCCTTCCTTCCTTCCTTCCTTCCTTCCTTCCTTCCTTCCTTCCTTCTTTTCCTTCCTCACAATAACCTAACCGTCAGTACATGAGCAACTCTTCAACCTTAAAGCAAAACACAAAACGAAAATGATGAGATCAATACAACTGTCAGGTTTAGAATAGTTTAAATGAAATCGGCACGACTTAATTCAATAAGGGCTAATTGAATTTGTTAATTTCAACGTGCCTGCTAAATGTAGGACTAAGTCTGGATTCAGCGTTGTATATATGGAGGTTCAGAAATTTTCTTCTGTCTGTTCAGTCGCTCATCCCCACCCATCATTCACGCTCCTTTAGAGAAATTAAATACGACTTATAATAGTATAATACAATACTTAGATAGCTTATACATTTCTTTGGACCTGGATGTAAGGCCCATCCACTTTTCCATGGGATTAGAATATCCCTTTTAAGAGACAGGAGTTGTTAAACAAACATCACAAATAACCAGCACATCTATTAACTTGTTTTATTTGACACACGACTTGCAAAAATTGCTGAGATATTTTTTTTCCCCCTTAGCTACAATCTTGCCACTATGTACAAAATATATGATAAATGTACTACACATATAAAAAATACAATATGCATTACGTATATACAGTACAATGTGCAAAACATGGCAAAAGTCGACGTATGGAATCGATCGTAGGAGGTGCAAACAGCAAATACAAAGGCATCGTGGTCTCTTTTACAAAGGCAATAAACCACCGGATGCTCGGCTCGCCAGCATGAGTTTCTCTTTCCCTTTAAAGTAAGCCGTTTAACGAGGCAACCTGTACAGACTGGTATTGATCTCCTTCTTTTCATAAAGTGAGATGCTAAGACATAATTGGGAGTATGAAAAGAAGAAGAGAAACACTCGTCATGCGAAGCACGATGTTTACCAAGCAAGCAATACAGTGGAATAAGAAAGGCCTGACCACAGAGAACTGTGCTCATGTCTTAACTCAGTTTCACAATTTTAAAAAAAAGGGGGGTGGGGAGAGGAGGAGTATTCCTATTATTCAACACTAAGACAGAAGCAACCTCAAAAATATCTACATCTTCAATATAAAATAAAGATCCCCCACCCCCCACAGGTAACATTTGGAGGACAGTGCAGAAAAACTTCTATATTTCTTTTTTTCTTTTCCTGGTAGATTAAAAATAATAATAATTAGAGGGGTGTGTGGGCCTTGGCGAGAGAAGTGGAAACGCTTTGGTTCTTTCCTGGGCAATTTTGCAATGACCACTTCTTTAAGGCTCTGGATTTCTGAACCTGCAACGTCATGCAGAAACTGAGAAGAAAAAAAATAAATAAATATACAAAATGCTGGTTTCTCGGTTTGCGTTATCAAAAACAATGAAGGCACAACAAGAAGCCTTCGGTTGCGATGGCACTTGCCAGATATTTTTTTAGTTTATTTATTTTTTTTAGGCTAGGACTACGTATTAGTTTAGATACATTCTGGCCTTGGCTGTAGGCAACACAGAGCTAAGAGACTTTTCAAGCTCAAATTAGAGGTCCATATATTTGAAAACCCCTCTTAGGTTCTTCTTCGACGCGGCGCTACACAATTTGTTTGCAGATTGCAAACGTGATTCACGAAACAAATCACTTCCGTTTTTACAAGGTTATTTTTTCCTCCCGGTTTTTATAATTATGAAGAAATCATACATGTCCTGCTAACATAGACTATAATTCACTGTACAACAGGGCCATGGAGAGGTAAAGAGCTGCCAATGATTGTGATTTCTTATCAAAAAGGAGAAGCGGTCTAAATTTATCAAAATGCAAAAGTCAATACAACCATACATTAGCTTTGCCTAACTACATAGTTTGCTCATCCAGAAATAGGTGCAATTGCATTTCTGTATTCCAGTTCTAACAGAACTTTACGACGATTCAAATTTGAGAGCAACTCAATTCCAATGCAGCGTGTTAGGAATAGTTCCACTGACTATTGTAAGTGAGGTATAATCCAGCCAAAATAAAAACACTTTAGAATCCCGTGGATTACCTGGAGACTTAAAAGTACTTTGGCTTTATCGTGGTTCGTGGTTCTACTAACTACTAACTTATTTTGTCCAGAAGTATGACAGAAATCCTTGATGATTTTCTGCTTTTCACAACAAAAAGTGGTTTGAAAGCAGTCTAAAAGAACAAGTTTTGGAGAGTAAGCCGTTAAATATAAACCGATTCACTAATTGGTTCTGGAGTTATAGCTATGGTTATTTAAGTCATGTTTGTGTGTACAACATATATGCCTGCAGTGGAAAACAAAGCAGGTTTACTCAGAAGTCAGTGCCAATAAAATAACAGAATTCATTTTCTTAGTCAAAGCACCCAAGACTGTCAACCAGAGGTGGGTTTCAGCAGGTTCTGACCAGTTCTGGAGAAACGGTAGTGGAAATTTTGAGTAGTTCGGAGAACAGGTAGTAAAAATTCTGACGGGCCCCGCCCCCATCTATTCTCTGCCTCCCGAGTCCCAGTTGATCGGGAGGAAATGGGGATTTTACAGTATCCTTCCCCTGATATTTTTTCCCTGGCGTTTGCACACCTGCAAACAGCAAATCTAGTTATGCCTCTATAGTGAATTAATTTGCATTATGGAGAACGGTGCCATAGCCCTATCTTAAACTTACAACTCAGTCATCCCCATTGGACTTCTGAGCAACCATGTTTGACACTACATTGCAAGCATGTATATTCTGGACAGAGAAGAACAGCTGACAAAGAGACTTAGGTTGATTCTCCTGCAATAATCTTTGCTATTCTCTTCCTTCACAGTCCTAGAGAAAAGCAATACTAGGCAACAAGCAGGTTTTCATTTTAGCTACTCTCCAAAATATGATCTTCCAGATGGTGTAACTGCAGGTGAGGATGATCCTGAAACTCCCGTGAGTGGACCGATCTCATAAATGAAAAAAAAAAAAAATGAAAAAAGAAGCAGAAAAAAGCAGGCAATACTAAGCAAATGAGAAGCACGTAGCTGCAGTAAAATTGATATTTACTCAGAAGGCATGCTTAGTACTACTAAACAAATTCCAAGTGGTTTTTCTTTTTTGTGCAGAGAAAGACGAGGCTAGCAGTGCAATTGGTAATCAAAGGAGCCAAATGTTCATCTTACCAAAAAATATATATATATAACAAGTGTACAGAAATTACCCAAGCAATAATATATATGTCTGTATATATATATATTTATATACAAATATATATATATATATATATATATATATATATATATATATATATATATATATGTATGTATATGTATATATATATATATATATGTATATGTATATTTGTATATAAATATAAAGAAACTGTTCACAAATATCAGGTTCACATATACTTGGTAAAGATCCCATATCTCAGGTTGTCTGATTAAAAGCAAACCCAGATATGTTTCATGATAAAGTTCTGCTTCGAAAATGCACAGAAAAACAACACACACTCTTAACCTAAAAATAAATAAGATTCCATTATAAATGTTCATGATCCCTTAATGTTTGTTTGTTTTCTTCCTAGAACGAAGCTTCACACTGCTTACCACACTTAGTTGCCTGGTTTTATTCCAAGCCGGGTTTGCATTCTCTGTTGTGCATGCTCTGGTATGGCTTGGGTAGCACGCTATGCATGAGAGCGTTTGTGTAGCACGCCACCATAAAATACAATTTTTTTAAAAAAAAAAAAATTAAGCTTTGTACATGCTCTCTGCAATGGCAGCTCAATCAGTAAGAGGAACCCCCCCCCCCCAAAAAAAGCTTCCTACGAACTGACTGATGATTGTGGCACCTTCTAAGCCAAAAGTACGAACTATTGCTTACAAGCTAGAAGAAAGTACTTCTCAAACTGTGTGAATCAGGCTCCATAGACAGATCCTGGTAGGTTCCAGATGGATTACACAGTGAGAGACGCACACCCGCATTCCCAGGAGAGGCTTTGTTAAAACCAGGCTGGTGACACGTTTTTAGAAGCTCCATGGATCCCGTTGTCTAGCCTTCTACTCTGATACGTGCTGCCTATACAGTATTGACATTTTAAAACGACGAAGGAGAAAGATGCCCCTGTTCAGTGTCAACAACTAGACTGACAATCGGGGGTGGGGGGGGGGGGCTGGGAGGATTCATTTCCATTTGCAGGTGTTCAGGTAGGACCAATTTCGAAACCACTGAGATGCACCATGTATAACAGAAATATATCTAATGGTGTAAGTCAACTCCCCAGCCTAGCACGTTTCTGTGACTGCTAGGGAGACAAGGGAGATTAAGAAATACTTCTGAAAGGTACCCAACCAGGGGAAGCTAAGGAAACAGCCTTTTATCAGCCTTCCCTGGTTTCTCCAGGGCCCTTTCCCTTGTTCTCTGTTTGCTCTGGGGTAGAATTCAAAAGAGAGAGGTATATATAGATAAGCACATCTTGCTGAAAAGGCAAAATGTCCCTTGAATCCAATGGTAGTTGGAGATGGAAAGTCAGATTAGCTAAGCATACATACTGAAGCATAAAGGTACAGTCAAGAGATCCGCCCTTCTTTGGATTAAAACATCATATATGATGCATCTATGGAAATTATTCTAATTTTCAGCAATATAGAGCTCGTATCTCATAGGTGTCCCTACTGAAGCCAGGACAGAGTATTAAATATCTTATTTCAAACTGAAATACCAAATTTTTCAGAGTATAAGACGCACCTCAGTTTTTGAGGAGAAAATAAGAAAAAAGCTGATTGGCAGGTGGATCGGCCTTCCTGAATACCCCCAATCAGCTGTTCCCAGAGGTGAATTTTAGGAACAGGTTTGTTGGCTGTGAGCTCTGTGCCTTGCTTTTTTTTCTGCCTCTGAAACTTCTGAAACGCTGTTTCAGAAAAAACTTTTTTTCTTGCCTCTGAAAGCCTCCGAAACAGCTTCAGAAAAAAAAAAGCCTCCGAAGCTCTGTTTGGAGGCTTCTTTTCTGAAACTTCATTTCTGATGCTTTTTTCAGCCTCTGAAACCTCCGTTTGAGAAGCTGGGCAGGGCTACATTCCAAGTATAAGACGCACCCAGATTTTCACCTTCTTTTTTGGGGGGGAAAGGTGTGTTTTATACTCCGAAAAATACAGTATGTGGGAGAAAAAGATATTTAGTGGAAGATTATTCTCCCTCAAAGGATGGGGAAATGGAATGGTAAAGGTGAAAATACTTACTTTCTCTCAAAGTCCTTTCATACTGTCTGGCTGAAAACACTCCTAGCTCTAGGCTAAACCACAAAGAAAGTTTAGTGCAGTTGTTTGAATAACAGCATATGATAGCTCTAAAATAAAAATGCAAAACGGCACAAGGATAATTGTTCCGAACTAGGATTCCAAACTGACGTTTAGGGGGAAGTTGTTGATGTTTTTGGTTCTGGCCTGGCGCTACCTTGACACCAGCAAACAGTTCCTAAAATATCAAAAGCTCGCCTCGACAATGAAGCCAACACAAATTGGCATCTTCACAGTTATGGCTTTCAGGAGAAAATAAAACGGCAAAAAATGCATGGCAAATACACAACCGGCTCAAAATATTGTGCATTGGATAATAAACGCTAAAACAAAACACTGCTTGATGGGGCTGAATTAGTTCTCCTTGAATCAATGACAATTCAATGGGATTTCTAATAGCACAAGCAAAAAAAGAAAGAAAGAAAGAAAGAAAAGAAAAGAAAAGAAAAGAAAAGAAAAGAAAAGAAAAGAAAAGAAAAAAAAAAAAAAGGTCCCCTCTACAGAACTAAGTACTGTTCTAACGAGAAACGATCCAAATTCTGACCAGGTTCTGTTTTTCCCAAAAATTGAATTCATCTGGTTCTGTGGAATGAAAAGAGAACTTTGCCTTGAAAAAATCCGATTGAGCAATCTCATAGAAGTGCTTCCCCCTTGGCAGCTTCATTTGTGTGTGGACTTTCAACACCACCCCCAGAATTCTGTCAAGGGTGATGCTCACTGCAGAATTCCGGGACTGATTGGGAGTCTATATACCTGGAAATTGCCACGGTTGGGAAACACTACTGCAGAAGGTTTTTTTTTTTTTTTTAAATTTCTTCATGATTAAAAAGACAGCTAGCTGAGCTTTACAAACAGAAGTTGAGACCTGTCGTTTACAAGGTTTGGGTTTTTTTTTAAATCTCCACCTTTGAAAGAAAGAAAGAAAGAAATATATAGGCTAGGGTGCAACATTGGGAAAGATTTTGAATAGCTCTGATGGTGTTCAAAAGTAGTGGATGGTGAAGGGATTTTTTTCCTTGTCAATTTTTCAAGCCAGCTCTATGTTTTGCAGGCAGAAATTCCTGGCATATAGGCAGTGGTGGGATGCAAATAATTTAACAACTGGTTCTCTGTCCTAATGACCAGGTGGGTAGGCGTGGCTCGGTGGTCATGTGACAGTTTGGGCGTGGTCAACTCAACATCACTCAGGTCGATGGGTGCTTCGCCTTAGCTGTTACAATGTAATAAGGGTTAACCAGAGAGGCAGTTTCTATAAGCAGGGCAATAAAGATTAAGCTAGAAACACCACGAGAATGTTGTAATTCCTTACAGGATTAGCCCTGTAAAGTGGGAAAAAACAAAATAAGATTTCTTCCAACAACCGTTTCTCCCTAACCGGCTGAATCCCACCGCTGCATACCAGCTGAATCCCAACACTGCATATAGGGTATCCAAAGGTCATCAAGTTATTCGTGCTGTGAAATTCTGGAGTTCTGCAACTGTCTGTTGGAAAGCAATAGGGGATATCATTTTGGATAGAACTGATTCAAATTGTTATATGGGTGATGGCACTCATTAATGCATATACTTTTTAAATAAATAAGTGGGAAATTCTAAAAAGTTTTAGAACATCCTGACTATGGAGGTAGAACACACTGGAATACGAAAGTCCACAACTCTGCTTGCTTTTGTCAAATCTAGGAAAGGAGCATTGCCAGCTCTGTTGGGGTAGGTGTGCAACTTCACAACTTATGCACAAAAGGGATGTGGGCTTGCATTGTGATGGCATGACATTGCTTTTGTCGGACAGAATTTTTGCCCTTTATGTTTCTTTTTCACAGCAGTTTTAAATTGCAGGCTTCACTTAAAAGATAATGCTAGTTTCAAAATAGGTTTGTGTGTGTGTGTGTGTGTGTATTCTATATAGAGGGAATATATATTCATTCTATTAATTTTAAACTGTGAAACTTAATTCATAATCCATAGGTTGGGTGGATGAACTGGAAAAAAAAAACCTAATCAGGAGCAATGCTCCATAATCCAATCAGCAATTTTTACTATATTAACCGGTCATCCACAATTTAAAGTTTAATGGTGTTTTTTAATTTTTTTCTTTAAAAATGGGATTTTAATTATTTTCTAAATAATGACATACTAAAAAAAAACAATCTCCCTGGCATTTTAGATCCCATTTTTTTCTTATTTGCCTGTTACTCCTCTATTCTTTTCATATGCCCCTTAATTTTCTTGGTTCATGTTTCTTTTTTTGCAAAAGGGCTTAATAAATTTTAAAAGAGAGCAGCTCTGCTGTAATAGATATACCTTTTTTATTTCTAATGCCATAGGGTATCTACTAAACCAAACTGATGGGAACACCAGACTGAAAAACAAAACATCGATTTTACGTGCTTTAAATATTTTAAGCTGACAACTGATGTCCTCCAAACACAGGCAGGGAAAGTGTGAGAAATATTTTTCTCAATATGCAGCTGTTCCTGCATACCCTCTGCACAAATTAAATAAAAGTTTTACCCTGAATTTAACTGATTATTACATGCTGTAACAATGCCAATTTACAAAGGTTTGCTGTTGCCAATAACCGTCATGGAGTGGAGGGGACGACTTACTTTATTTTTTCTTTCAGCTACTGCACACAGACAGTCCCCTTTTCATACATGAAAGAATAGAAGATAACATTTCCCTAATGGCACTTTCTGTCTGCAAGTTATATGATTATTTGTATCACACACACACACACAAATGTCAAAGCTAACAGAAAGCACCTTTTTAATGTATCAAAGACTTTTCTTTTTTCAAGTAATATGATCGGTTTAAAGCTGAAATTCTATGCATTCTTATATGAGAAAGAGCTGCTCTGAATAGAACGGCAAACTTATTTCTGAATAAAGATGCATAGGATTTAGCAGGCTCCGCAAATAAACGTGGCAAGTCAAAGAAAGGAAACACCTGCTCGTCTTTTAAAAGAATTGACTAGCGGGAGAAAAGAGCTTTTTAAGTCATGAAGAAATCTAAACAGTGTCTAGTTTCATCCTTTTATATAAAATCCCATTGGTTTTTAGCTCAGTCAAAAGCTTTCTCACCGTGTAACTCAAAGCTTTGTTTGAAAGTGTCCACAGAGACCGAAAGGTGCTACGGCATTGTTCTTAAGCCAAACAGTTTGCTCTCAACGTGCCCACTCACCTGAATCGTTGCTCATGACACGTTCTCATAAGCTTACAGTAATCACAATCTTTTCACGTTGGAACATTCTTAATCTTTTTTTTAAAAAAACCTTATGCTCTGCGATTTCTTTCTTTTTCTTTTTAAATCCCTAAGATAATTATATAGAGATGAGCTTGAAAACAAAAGGAAAGTGAAACAATGGACCTTATTGTTAAGTGGAGCTTTTAAAAACATGGTCGAGTCCGGTTCGGACTTTTTCAGTTTAATCCCACTGCAACTGCAGATCTTGTGGATCAAGGAAATCTGTTGAAAACATGCTGGGAGCCGTCGAGCTGAGCGGCGTCAATCCCGATGAAGTGTTTGGCATGGTGAGGTCTAGCCATTCCATATTGTCTAAATTTGGGTCTGGGAGGTCGAGGGATAAACATGAGCTGGGGGTGAACTGCGAGTCAGAGGTCTCCATTGGGGAGTGAGAGTGATCTAGTATCCCAGAATGATTAAGGAGGTCATTCTGTAGATCTTCAATGACCGAGAAAGGTTCTTTGTCCTCGTTACTGCTCGTCAGGTGAGGCATCCCGTTTCCTGAGGGTAGAGTGCCTTCCAGAAGAGCTTCCAATTGGTTCTCCAGAGATAAGGAGAAATTGCTCGTTGGTTCTAAGGAGAGAGGAGGGGCCATTTGGACTTGTGGGGGTGGACGTGACACCACGGTGTTGACTGGCATTGTAGTGATGTTGGCGGTCACTGGCCTCATTTTGGAAATAAGAGAAGGTTCCTCCTTCATAGGCATAGAGATCTCTGCAGAAAGACAACGGCAGATTTATCTTTTTTTTTTTTTTATACAGCCTTTATTGTTTTTATTAAATATTTAGTGCTCCTTCTTCTTCCTATTTTCTCCACAACAACCACCCTGTGATGTGGGCTGGGCTGAAAGAGAGGAACTTGCCGAAAGTCAATTAACCAACTTTCATATCTAAGGTAAGACTAGAACTCATTGTCTTCTGATGATTGGCCCAAAGTCACCCAGCTGGTTTTCAGGCCTAAGGCGGGACTAGAACTCACAGTCTCCTAGTGATTGTCCTGAAATCATCCAGAAAGTTTTCATGCCTAAAGTTGGAACTAGAATTTATGTCTCCTGGTTTCTAGCCTGATGCCTTAACTGCTAGACCAAACCAGCTCTATATTTCACTGAATCCATAAAATAAAAAAGAAAGAAGTCACTTCAGTGGATTGCTTTAACAAAATACACTTTAACAAAATACATTTTTGACTCAGTGACCTTTCATTACTTTTAAGTCCCTGAGTCAATTTTTACTCCTGTACTTTGTTATAAATAACTTATAAGGCAACATCAGACCAACAATATCAGTATAAAACTGATCATTATTTTGTGGCAAGCTTTTTCTATCAAGGAAAACCATTTAGGAAACCCATGAACTAAAATGGCTTTTTGTTTATTATTAAACAGATAACCATTTCAGTGAATCAATTTTTTTCAGTGTAGGTCCATGGACCACTATAATGACTGAATGGGCACAAGTTCTCTACTCAGAACAGCAGATTAAAAAAATGATTGACTGGATCAGGGAAACACAGTGTAATTACCCCTCCATTTGCCGGTTAAAGAATTATCAATAATCGTTTGATCTATGACAGAGATTGGGAGCAGACTGAGATGGGTTTTGAGATTATTACTTATGCCATCAATGATGAACACAGAGATAATACACTGGATTTTCTGTGTTGAATAACAAACAACAAATCTGGTACTGTTATAATCCTAAAATACAACTCTTTGAGAGCTGGCCAAAGAAACCAAACGCTTTGTTTGTCCTTTGGTTAGCATTACAACTGATTCAGGATGCCCATTTTGCTGTTTTCCTCACAAGGCTGAATCAAAAAACAAGTTTTATCCCCGGCTTCAGATTCTGATCTGCCACGAAACTAACCATCCAGAGATCCCGATTCAGATGTTACATGGATCCACGACTGGAGGTTTCATACTCTTGCTTAAATCATTTCTCCTGGCCAGCATGAATTCTTGTGTTTGATCTTTCTGACTCAGCCAAAACACTGTAAGATTCCAAAACGGTCCATCTACAGATGTTCATAGCTAGTCGATCCAGCCACAGAAACATTATGAAAACCTCTGGCCTTCAGCCTGCCTGTTACATTCAAAACACGATGGCTTGGCTAGATCACTGGTTACCACTTCCAGTTCAAATGATTCACTTTCAGAAACTGCCAAAATGCCCCTGGAACGATATGATTTAGGAGGAGGTTTGGCATGGTACAGAGGGAACAATGTTCTGTTCCTGGATTAATTTTGCACTTCTATAAATTCTGTCCAGTAACAAATACAAGTTGTTCCATCATTAAAATAAAAGCAATAGATTCCATTTCTTATTCCTTGGAATACTCCTAACATGGTCCTCTAGATCAGGGGTCTCCAACCTTGGCAACTTTAAGAACTGTGGACTTCAATTCCCAGAATTCCTCAGCCAGCTTTGGCTTCTTAAAGTTGCCAAGGTTGGAGACCCCTGATCTAGATTAAAGACATTCAAAAATCAATTCCTCAAATACAGGTAGTCCTTCACTTATTATGAACACAATTGACCCCAAAATTTCTATTGATAAGTGAGACGTTTGTTAAATGAGCTTTGCCCCCATTTTAAGACATTTCTTGCCACAGTTGCTAAGTGAATGACTGCAGTTGTTAAGGTAGCAACCTGGTTGTTAAGTGAATCAGGCTCCCCCGTGGACTTTTGCTCATCAGAAGGTGCCAAGAGGTGATCCCATGACCTTGGGAAACTGCAACCGTCATAAATATGAGTCGGTTTGCTACGTGTCTGAATTTTGACTACTGTGGGGATGCCACAGTGGTCGTAAGTGTGAAAAACGGTCATAAGTCATTTTTTTCAGTGCCTTTGTAACTTTGAATGGTCATTAAATGAACTGTTGTGAGTTAGTCACGTGTTCTATTTTGGTGCATCTTACCTCCGGTCTTAATGAGGATATCAAAAAGATCATCCATCTGCTGGCTGTGGGCACTGGAAATCTGTTAATGAAGGGAAAAAAAATATTGTTTATTTTACCATATCATTTCCCAAAGGACAAACATGATTGGTATCCTAGGATAGGTTGGGATCATAAAAAAACATAGCGGTGTATTCGATGTTTGTATTTAAGCTATAAATATACAGAAAATCCCACTAGCTTCTGAAGAATTAACAATCTGATACGTACGTATCTATATTAATGTATTAGACAGCCAGGGAGATATTGCCGATTCGAGATTAATTGCTAAGAATTCTTTCTGTTAAAGCTGAAGTCCAAATATGTACTTAATTAGATATAGGCCTCACTGAATTCAATTGGCGTAAACATGAAATACGTTCACAAAACACATTTCTGAGAAATATGTTTGCAAAACAGACTTTCTGAGAAAAATCAGTCTGATAGCGTACAAAAGAGGTGTCCTATATAACAGGTAGTAGAAATCAAAATAAAAGGACACAGCGAGGAACATCTGTTCAAATGCATGTTCATCACAGCATTTGCTATGCAGAAAAAGAGCAGCAAAGCATTTCCCCTGCTAGCTAGTTACGCAGGTAAGCTGCTTTTCTGCAGTGGATGTCCAGGTGCCCCAAATTTTCATATTGTTCTGTCTTGTGGAATTACTGAAGGAAAGTTCATACCACTAGATGACCATGGATCATCATGTCATGGATGAAACATTCTCATCCATTCTTCTTCTTGTGCCATACCCATCATCGGACGTTGGCCATCATGTTGACGATCCTATTTTGATCAACAGCCACACAAAAAAAGGGCTGTTGAGTTTTGTCCAAACCAGATTTCGAAGCCATGATGTTGTTCTGCCTGGACCTCGTTTGCCTTCCATTTTTTCCTTTGAGGATTAAATGAAGTATGCCATATTTTTCCAGGCGTCGCATCATATGTCCAAAATATTTTAACTCTTGCTTGTTGATGGTTTTGATGATTTCCCTTGGCCTTCCCAGGTGGTAACTCTCATCCATGCTTGTTCCCAATAATATCTATTGACTGCAAGACTCTATCTTGCTAGTAAATTCATACTGGCATTCTTAATATTAAGTCAACCCGTATCCCAAACAGGAAAACACCCCTATCTGAAAACTTCACTGATCTTTTAATGGAACAAAGTAATTGAGAATAGTATTTAGACTAATTGTACCAAAAAAAGGGGCTTCTTTTTCGAGTTGGCTTTTTATTTGATACAGCCCCTTTAATTTCAGAATTGGTTATATAGCTGCCCAGCCTGTTGCTTGTAATTTTTAGTCTAAGCAGAAAGATCAGAAGGAGGGAGCAAAGGAAAAAAACAAGAATTAAAAGAAAAACAAGAGGTACAAAGCTTTAAAGTACTTTCGTAAAGAAAATGGAGTTAAATTCTCTTTTAACTGGCAAACTCGATTTGGTAATTCCAGCTCAGCTGGTGGTTTTAGCAAAACTTGGCAGATTCTTCACCAGCGTTAAGGAGAGGAGAAGGAGGAGAAACTTAAAAGTAGTTGGATCAGCAAAGTCAGACAAAATACAATTTCTCCTGTACTGAACCTATCAGCAGCATCTGTCATGAACTGCCAGGTAGAACTAATAACTGGCTTCCTTCCCCTCCCGACTAGCTGGTCTATAAAGAAAGCTCCTCATTCTCTTTGATCCTTGACAGCTTTGTTAAAACAACCGTTGCCAAACTGGCTGGCTGAGGCTGTTAAAAAGTCATATTCCATCAACTGTAGTCATGACTAAGCAGGTATTTTATCTTGTCACAGATGCCCTGTCCTTAAACGACCTTGCTTTTTCTCCCCACCCCACTCCCCTTAATACATTTTTGGTCTCCCTTACAAAAAAACCTCCTCAGGTTTTTTTTTCCCCCCTGATGAAGGATTAGTTGAGCCAAACCCCAATTCTATGGTTTGGCATGGCTATCTTTCGCCTGCCCTCTGAGGGAATGTTGACATGGCGAACATTCTGGAAACCTGATTCGCTTTAAGATTTTGCGAAAATTGCAATTACGCATCTTCGCGGGGGTTTTTTTCCCCTAGGACTGAGCAGCGATGTCTACTTGAAGTTAGAGCAAATGGAAGGGCTCACGTCGCATCTCTTTTATCGACTCCTTAATGAAGCTGGGTGTGCCTCAATAAGACATGTTACAATAAATAAACGGGTCTGCTGCTCGACTTACTTCTCGCTGAGAAGACTGCAGGCTGCGGGTCTGTTTGATGGCTTCTTCGTAACGTGGGGGGTCTTTCGTTTTGGTTCCTGAACTGTTGAACAAGGACTGTTGCAAAAGGTATTGCTGGGACTGAGCCGGGGAAGGTGGCTGCCAGAAACAATGGGTTTTAGTTAGCAAACCAAGGTGGCAGCAAACAGATTTTAAATAATGTTTTTTAAAGAGACCCCCCCCCCACAACTCTCCTTTTTTATTTGCTTATGATGATAAGAGAGCATATTTATCCTGCTTTGTCATTAAAAGCTATCTCACATCAAGGAGATAATGTATTGTAATATTTTATTAAAAGAGTGAAGGGGCGAACACAATACTCTACTTCTCTTCTAAAATAAGTATGAGATCTGCAACAAGCAGACACATGGAAGGAGATTCCGATGCATCAGGGGTTTGTTATGAGTACCATAATCTCTTTCCGTTCCATCCTGAGGCTTGATCAAAACAGCTTCTACTGCAACCAGGGGTGGGCTTCAGATCCAGGACTAGAATTCAGGATTCCCTGTTCTTGCTCCAACACTTCAATATCAACACCAAACAGTCTCTTACATGTCCTACGTTAGGCATTAAGAATAGAACCCACAGCAGCTTTTCCCAACTATTAAGAGACGTGGTGGCGCAGCAGCTAGAATGCAGTATCGCAGGCTAACTCTGTTCATAATCTGCAGTTCGATCCTGACCAAGCTCAAGGTTGACTCAGTCTTCCATCCTTCAGAGGTCGGTAAAATGAGGACCCAGATCGGTTGGGGGCAATATGACAACTCTGTAAACCCTTTAGAGAGGGCTGTAAAGCAGTACATAAGTCTAAATGCTATTGCTATTGCTATTCTAAGTGTGCAAAATGCTTGTATGTACATGGGAGAGCTTTGAGGTCTGTGACAATGCCTATCTGTAGCACATGGTCCCTGCAATGTGAGCTAGAACAAGACACATCCCCTGGGTTTAAGGGATAATCACCAACACTCCGAAGAGGTGTGCTATGATCATCCTAGATGGGCTGTCTCAAGCCTTCGAGCAATGTTCTTTTGGCAGGACAGGCCTCTACAATGGAGCACAAGCTTTACCTTCTGAAGAGGATTTGGTCCATTATGCACTAAGGGTGCTTGGTTCCCTGAGTGAGGCGTCGTATTTGATGCTGGCTTAAACAAAGGTTGCTGAAGGTTTGTAGCAGGCGGATTCTGATAGGAAAATACTGTGTTAGATGAGGTAGGAGGGAATACCTGTAAAAACAAAATACAATGTTGAACAAACCCTATATAAAAATCTTTAAACTAAAATATGCAGGGTTGATTAGCAACCGCTAATATTTGTAGCATAATAATAAAACTTAAATTGAGTTCAATCGATCCAGAAAAGAATCCAAGTACTTTCCTTAAGTAGTCCCAAAGGTGCTTTTTCAAGAGGCAACTGGACTTCCTTGTTTTTCTTTGAAGATGTTTCGCTTCTCATCCAAGAAGCTTCTTCAGCTCCGACTGGATGGTGGGAAATAGAAAAATGGAAATCCAATCAGAGCCGGAGAAGCTTCTTGGATGAGAAGCGAAACGTCTTCAAAGAAAAACAAGGAAGTCCAGCTGCCTCTTGAAAAAGCACCTTTGGGACAACCATGACCTGGATGACGGAGAATCTCCAGAGACTTTTTCCTTAAGAAAAAGTTTTATTTAGTCCTTGCATTGTTTCCAAACAATATGACTCTCCCTAGGTGTGAGATGTTAAGATGTCTAACCATCGAAACTTGTAGAGGAAAATTCCTACTGCCTTTGTTCACGTACATGTATGTGCACCAAAAACATAAGCACGTGTGCAATGAACACACATTTGTCTTCAGAGTGGATAACTAAATGACCTGTAGCTCAACCTAATGGAAAGTGTAAAGACCAGAGCCCAGCTGT
The DNA here is from genome assembly GCA_030761175.1 of Masticophis lateralis. Lineage (NCBI taxonomy): Eukaryota > Metazoa > Chordata > Lepidosauria > Squamata > Colubridae > Masticophis > Masticophis lateralis. The sequence continues at coordinate 9,411,666 of JAUDYJ010000013.1, forward strand.
GCAACATTTAAAAACTGAATCAGTCGGAAAGTGATATTATGTCAGACAGCAGATGTGCCACACTAGAGAGTTTAAGTATTTCTAAAGCATTTTTTTTTTAAAAAATCCTCGGCATAATGAAATAATCTTTACCTCCACTTATCTATGCAAAATAATGCAAGCATTTACTTTCAAAGAGGGGGACAAAAATTCTGGCTAAATTTGAACATCAGAACAGGACAATGCGTGATTAAATAAAAGAGCCATGGTGGTTAGAATGCAGTATTGAATGCAGTTAGTGTCTCACCGACTCAAGGTTGACTCAGCCTTCTGAGGCAGGTAACATGAGGAGCCAGATTGTTGGGGGCAATAGGCTGACTCTGTAAACTGCTTAGAGACGACTGTAAAAGCACTGTGAAGTGGTATCTAAGTCTTACTGCTGTTTTCTTTCCTTCCTTCCTTCCTTCCTTCCTTCCTTCCTTCCTTCCTTCCTTCCTTCCTTCCTTCCTTCCTTCCTTCCTTCCTTCCTTCCTTCGTGTGCAGTGGTTAGAATGCAGAATTGCAGGTTAACTCTGCCAACTTCCAGCAGTTTGATCCTCACTGGCTCAAGATCGACTCAGCATTTCACCTTTCCAAGGTGGGTACAATGAGGGCCCAGCTTGTTGGGAGCAAGAGGCTGACTCTGCAAATGGCTTAGAGAGGGCTATGAAGCACTGTGAAGCGGTATATGAGTCTAAGTGCTAAATCTACATGTTTATTATTCCATCCTGGATCTTGTTTTATTGAAGAGTGACTGTACAAGCCCACGCAAGTAATAGAATGCAGAACTTTAGCTACAGAAGATAATCCCTTTGTACGTAAACCTTCACCAACCTTTCTGTTCTCTGAGGTTTGGCCAGCTGCATGCTGTGGGGAAGCATTTTGTTTGGGGGCTGACATGTGCATCTGTGGTACTTTGGGGACCAAACTAGAAGTAGATACTTGTGCGACGGTTGGAATACCAGCTTGTGTTTGAACCTAGAGGATAAAAAGAAACGGCTTCAATTCAAGTTGCTGGATGCAGAAGTCAACTGTAATAATGTCAAGGCAACCAAGATGCATTATTTTCAAAACTCAGTCTATTTTAAATGAAAAAAAAAATGCAGGAGTTCTACAGGGGTGGGCTTCAAAAATTTTAGCAAGGGGTTCTCTGCCCGGTTGCTGGGTGGGCGAGGCCATGGTGGGCATGGCTTAGTCGGCCTCCTGCACCATGGCAGGGACGGATGGACATTTTTGCCCTCCACAGCCTCCAGAGACTTTCCCTGAGCCTTCCGGAAGGTGAAAACAGCCTCACCGGGCTCTAGAGGCTGGAAACAGGCCTCCGGTAGGCCCGTTTTCCGCCTTCCCGGAGCCTCTGTGTGCGCCTGCACTTACCTGCATCCAAAAGAGGCTGCGTGGGGACTCCTGGGAGGGGTGGGGTAGGTGAGGCTAGCCAGGAGTGGGATTTGGGGGTTCTCCAAACTGCACAGAATCTTAGCTAGAGGTTCTCCCGAACCCCTGCGAATCCCCAGCAGCCCACCCCTGGACTTCTACCATATTTAAGCCCCTCTGAAATTTCTGCATAAAACTGTAAGGAGCAAAATGGATTAATAGTTATGCCTCAGCTACAATATACTACCATCTGGTGAACCTGACAAATGAGGATGCCATAACCACCTCCAGCAGCTTAAATTCAAAGGGAAATTTTATCATATGGAAAGCGTGTGTGTGCATGGACAAGTATTGCCTTAAGATGACAAGACACTTTTTTAGGGATAATAGAAATAAAAGTATAGCCAAAACCAGGCACCTGTTTAATATGCTAATTGGACAAGAACTTTTTTTTTTAGATCAAAGTTAAGCATTTGAATTTTTTCTTGCTAACTATTTGCCCTAGAAAATAGCGACAGTTTAGGGTTTAGGTAACCCCAGTCCCATTTAGATTACACCTATTAGATACCCTGTTACTATTTCAGCCCCAATGTCATAACACTTCTTTGGAAAAGGTAGGAGAATTGAGCTGATGGTATTGTCAGTTTCCAACTCATTACAAGAATCTGTAATTTCTTTGAAAATGAAGAGACACAAAAGCACCCTCAATTGCATTCATTTATGCCCTCATAACTGTTCCTCCTTAGACCATACTGCAGATAATCTGAAGGCCCACCAGGTCTATAGGGAGTTGCTTAATACCCTAATTCCACGAGACAGCATGTTCCACCACCAACTATTCACAATCATGCAAGCTTCTGCCAAGGGGATATTAAGAGCCACAGTGGGGCAGTGGTTAGAGTGAAGTACTGCAAACTATTTCTGCTGACTGCTGGCTGACTGCAATTTCACAGTTCGAATCTCACCGGGCTCAAGGTTGACTCGGCTTTCCAATCCTTCCAAGGCTGGTAAAATGAGGACCCAAATTGTTGGGGGCAAGAGGCTGACTCTATAAACCGCTTAGAGAGGGGCTGTAAAAGCACTGTGAAGTTCCTATTGCTATTAGGAACCACGGTGGCGCAGTGGTTAGAATGCAGTATTGCAGGCTAACTCTGCCCACTGCCAGCAGTTCGATCCTGATTGGCTCAAGGTTGACTGGCCCTTCCAATCCTTCCAAGGCTGGTAAAATGAGGGCCCAGATTGTTGGGGGGCAATAGGCTGACTCTGTAAAACCGCTTAGAGAGGGCTGTAAAAAACACCGTGAAGCAGTATATATAAGTCTAAGTGCTATTGATATTGCTGCTATATTAAAGCATAATTCGGAACTAGAATCCCAAACCCCTCGATCTGTTTTTCACAAAATATAGCAGGAAGCTTCCAGCCTCATCCGTGTATATAACCTGGGGAGTAAAAGCTATAGCATTATTTCAAGTTGCATTCACAAATGTCTCCTCAACTAGTAGTGGCCATCGGATTAAGGCTGACCGCAGATGTTACCTGGATGTTGCTCACAGGCAGTTGCACCGAAGTGGCTGAATTTGGACCCTGGAGGGAGAGTGGCAGGAGCAGCTGGGCAGCCCCCGAGGCAGCCAGCAGAGCTTGAGGATGGGCAACAACCGCCGTTTGGGGCTGTCTCTGTGAACTTACATAGAACTGAGATATGACGTTCTGAGGCTCAGCTTGGGCCAAAGGTATCTCTTGCTTGATCACCACGGCCTTTTTGGCAATTAGATTTTGGATCTCTGCTGAGCTGGGCTGCCCTAAAGCATGGTTGGCATCAGAGACCGACTGCCTTGCTTCAGCGCTGTCTGCCATGGTGCTTTCTTCTTTCACCGAAGAGCTATTACGCTGAGGATTCAAAGTCATATTAGGCGTATTAGAAGCAGAAGGTTGGGCCTGCTGCTGCAGCTGATGACTCCTCTTCTCCACCTCTAGTTGCATCTTCAGCACTTCCACCAGCTTCTGTTCTTGTTCCAGTTTTCTTTTGAGCTCTTCGATCTGCTTCTCTTTCTCTTGAAGCTTGCGGTCCTTCTCCGTGGCGTCCAGGTCCATGCCGGATGCGTTCCCGCCGTCTTCGTGTGCGGCTGCTCGAAGAGGGGAAGCGCTTGCGAACTGGGACGGAGACATCATGGTCATGATTTCCGTCAAAGTATCGGCCATGTTGGCATCGTCCGTTCCGAGACTGGACTGTTCCGAAGGAGAAGGGGAAATGGGCAGAGGGGAGCCCAAGTGTTCCAGGGGTCCTATTTTGCTGCCGGTTCCAACAGGTGCTGTTTCTGAAGAGGTATTGGGAGCAGAATTAACTGCTGGCTTATTTAATGGTGCAGCAGGGAACGGTGTAGTGCCTTCTCCAGGTTTATTGGTTCCATTACTGGAAGCAGTTCCGGCCACTGTATTACTTGTGCCAACGGAATTATTGTTAAGATCCTGATAGGGTTTCAGACGCTCAATGAGATCCATTTTAGTTCCAGACACAGGCAATCCTCTTAGCTTTAATTCCATTTTCAGTTCAGCTACCTGGAGTGGAGGGGAGGGAAGGGGGGAGGAGACAGTGATTTTTAAAATAGAAATGAAGTCTCTCGAGTGAAGCAATCCAATGAAGGTATTGCCACCATCAGATGCAAAAACACCAGCAATGTATTATTTGCTTAAATCCTGCAGAATAAAACCGGAAAGTATAATGTGCCCTGAATAATGGGCATGAAATATTAAAATTACTAGAAGCAATGGAGCCTTGTGGATCCTGCCTAAACAAAATATTCAAACTCAGGGCTTTGTTTGAGACTTCCATGCATCTACATCTGTATATCTCTGCCTCTGTATACATCCTACAATTATGCTGATGGACAAGCTGGTACAGTAAGTTGCCTGCAGAGTTCTTGAGTTCTGGGCTGGATAATGTTTAATTTTCATTGCATTTTGAAAGAATGTGTTACCTTCAATTCTGCATATATTTGGAAGCCAAGAAGAAAAACAGGTAATTCTTGGTTGAATAGTTAGGGAGGGAGGGAGGGAGGGAGGGAGGAAGGAAGGAAGGAAGGAAGGAAGGAGTCATGCAGGCAAAAGATAAGACTTTGTTTCTGAACCTTGGCAAGCTGACATTGTGTGAACTTCAGCTCCCAGAATTCCCCTGTCAGCTGCTGAAAATATCATTATAAATATAATCTCTGCAGTCGAGAGAAGAGACAGCCATGCAGACAACAGTGTACATTTGTGCAGTTGCCCAAAGACTTCTGTAGATAATGTAGTAGCCCTATAGACAGTCCTTGCAGTTTGCTTATTTACAGTGTTAACTGGATGCGTGCACAGTTGTGGGATTTCAGCTATATGTTAAAGATGGAGTAGAAATATTAAAAAATGGCAATCTTTTTATGCTTTAGCACTTCTGCAGAAGCCTATAGTCCATTAGCTTCACTTCTTTCTGCTGTAATTAATTCGAGCAGGATACCAGATCCCTCTAAAACAAACAATGGATTTGTGTAAAGACACAAGAATAAGACTAATTATTTCGTTGGGGTTATGGCTGGGCTAGAAATAAAAATACCATTTACTTTTAATAATTACCGTATTTTTCAGGCTATAAGACGCACTTTTTTGTCTTCCAAAAGGGGATGAAAATGTCCGTGCATCTTATAGACCGGATATTGCCAAAGCCCCGCCACCCCGCCAGCTGTTTTTTGGCCTCTGCGCACTCCGTTTCCGGGCCTTTTTCTGGCCTTTTTAAAAGGCTTTTTTTCAGCCTGTTTTCGAGGCTTTTTTCAGCCCCCCGCTTTTTTGGGGGGAAAAAAACAGGCCAAAAAAAAAAGCTTCAAAAACGGGACAAAAAAGCCTCGAAAACAGGACGAAAAAAGCCTAAAAACAGGCCAAAAAAGTCTAAAAAACGAGCTGAAAAAAGTCTTGAAAACAGGCCAAAAAAAGCCTCAAAAACGGGCTGAAAAAAGCCTCAAAAACAGGCTGAAAAAAGCCCTGAAAATGAGCCAAAAAAGGGCCAAAATTGGGTGCGTGGAGGCCAAAACATTTTTTTTCTCTTCTAAATTTAGGCACGTCTTATAGTCTGAATAGTACAGTAAATTTTAATCTATTTATGCTGGGGCTTCTCACGCTTTGTGGCTCTGCAACCAGCCACAAGACCTGTGAAGGCAAAGCGAGAGGCACAAAGCCTATAGAGACTTCTGATAATGCTCACTCAGCCTGGGCAAGCCTGATCAAGTTAAAAAACAAACCCAAACAATGGGATACCCCTCACCCCCACCCCCGAACTGCTCATGACCCCCAGAACCCTGATCCATAATTTAAGAATCTCTGCACCAAAAGTTTCTTCCGTGCTAAAAGGGCTATGGAAAATATTTCTGGTTAAAGCTGAATAAGTGAATACCAAAAAGAGTGAGTCTAATTGCATCTTAGGGATTAACCCTCTTATTCTTTTTGAAATGTTAACTGCTAACAGCTGCAATTTCGTTTCTCGGCTGTATGGAGCAGGACTATTAATAGGCCAGTACTTGAAGGCAGAATGCTAAAATTATCCACCTGCTTGCTTTTCTAAACCATTCGGGTTAACCTCCTTTGTGTTCTGCTATCCGATTCTATTTATCCACTTAATAACCCCTACAGACAAGATAAGCTAAAAGATTCCAACCGGATCTTTGAAGTCTATATGTGTAGAGTGATCTCCTCTGTCATTTCGTCATTTTAACTCTGGTTCGTACCTGTAATTTACAGAATCCGCTGTGATCTACCTTCTCTACATTGTGCATAATTCTTTTTTTAAAATTTGATTTATATGCCGCCCTTCTCCGAAGACTCAGGGCGGCTTACAATGCATTAAGCAATAGCCTTCATACTTTTATATATTTTATACAAAGTCAGCTTATTGCCCCCACCACTGGGTCCTCATTTTACCTACCTTAGAAAGGATGGAAGGTTGAGTCAACCTTGAGCCTGGGGAGGTTCGAACTTACAGTAATTGCAGACAGCTGGTGTTAATCACAATGCTTTAGTCTGCTGAGCCACCAGGCCCGTTAACTTCTCTTACAACTGTGTCCTTGTCTTATTGCTTTTAAAGTAGCAACATATTGCCCCCCCACCCCAAAAAAATCAGACAGTTGCTGCAATTCTTAGAGTAGTGATGGTGAACCTTTTCGGTATCAAGTGCAGAAAAGGTCACGCAGAAAAATTGCGCATGCACGCACTTATCAGGACCGTGGAAAAGCCAAATTTCTGGGTTCTGGCACGCATGCGCGCCCGATCAGCTGGCCGGCATGCCTGCGCAGGCCAGTTCTCAGCACTGCCATGCGCTCAAAGGGATCGTGCTCCGGAAAAGCCGAACTTCTGGGATCTGATGCCCATGCACACCCGACGATCAGCTGACCAGTGCACATCGGTTTTTGCCACTGCCGTGCGCGCAAAGGACAGCTGATTATCACGCGCATACCAGAAACCCGGAAGACAAACAGGCAAGGCTGTGAGTACCAGGCGACATGGCTTCGCATGCCACTTTGGGCCATAGGTTCACCAGCATCATTAGATGCTCTTTTCAGCATCTTTTTGAACACAGCACCAAAATGTCTTGAGTTTAGCTATTTTCATTAGAACGGCGATATGTCTATGGAGATTCTCAGTCATCCAGGTCATAGTTGTCCCAAAGGTGCTTTTTCAAGAGGCAACTGGACTTTCTTTGTTTTTCCTTGAAGACGTTTCCCTTCTCATCCAGGAAGCTTCTTTGGTTCTGACTGAATGGTGGCAAATGGAAGGATTGATGTTCCTTGCAGTCATCTGGTCATTTAGGACTCCCTCACTGACTCTCTCGAAAATCGTTGAGACCATTTGGTTTGCCTGTGGTCTCAGGGTCACCTGAATAGTGCAAATGAGCGTGGAACTTTCTTGGAACTGCTGAAAGGACTGTGTTGCAAATGGGAGACAGATGGTGTTGTATCCCTCCCCCGTTGTTGAGAGTAAGGTAAAGGTTCCCCTCGCACATATGTGCTACTTGTTCCCAGCTCTAGGGGGCAGTGCTCATCTCTGTTTAAAAGCCAAAGAGCCAGCACTGTCGGAAGACGTCTCTGTGGTCATGTGGCCGGCATGACTCAATGCCAAAGGCGCACGGAACACTGTTACCTTCCCACCAAAGATGGTCCCTATTTTTCTTCTTGCATTTTTTATGTACTTTCAAACTGCTAGGTTGGCAGAAGCTGGGACAAGTCACGGGAGCTCACCCCGTTATGCAGCACTAGGGATTCGAACCACTGAACTGCCGACCTTTCGCTCAACAAGCTCAGCGTGTTTTAGCCACTGAGCCACCGAGTCCCTATTGTTGAGAGAAGGCTGCTCAACTGTAAGCTGGTTTGAAAGAGGGGTCAAAGAAGCCATCTACGTTAAAACTGAACAGGCCTTCCATTCTCCACTGTTCAGTCAGAACTGAAGAAGCTTCTTGGATGAGAAGCAGAAGGTCTTCAAGGAAAAACAAAGGAAGCCCAGTTGCCTCTTTAAAAAAAGGCATCTTTGGTACCAGAATGTCTATAGTAATAGAATCTTGCAATCCTGAATGGGTTTTCTTCCCATCTTTCTTTAACTGCTTGTGAATTGGGAGGGAGGGCTGTCTGAGGTGTTTGAAAACTCCTTTGGCCTGGGTGGAAGTTTCATTTATCGGATGGCTGACTTAGTAGTTGGTTTTCCCTCTGTCCTTCAAGGCTCTCCTCTATACCAGTGTTTCTCCAGCCTGGCAAGAATTCTGGGAGTTAAAGGCCACACACATCTTAAAAGTTGCCAAGTTTGAGAAACACTGGTGTATTATGCTCTACAGAAACTAGCCCAACTCATTTACGCCAATTATGACATATTCATTGAGTTATCACTGTGGCAATGTTCTTCTTGGGCAAACCTCTGCTTGTGTTAGAACAAGATAACGAGATTAGGCATCATGCAAAAAAGAAAAGAACACACACACACACACACACACACAAAGCCCCCACACATATGTGAAGTGCACTTGATTCCTCTGCAGTTCTCCATACCTGAAAATCTGTATCATTTTCCACTGAAATTTGGCACGCAGAAATATATGGGAGACACTCTAGATCAGGGGTGTCATACTTGATTTCATTGAGGGCCGCATCACGGTTGTGTTTGACCTCAAAGGGGGGGGGGGCAGGGGCCATGGCCAGTTCGATGTCACTTGTGTTGGAGTGCTTGTGGTGGCCCGAGCGCCCTGCCAGAGAAAACGGGCTGCCGAGCTCCGTTTTCAACTGCAACGGCCTCCAGCAACCCTCTGCCAGCAAAAACAGAGCTCCATTTTTGCTGGCAGAGGCACTGCAGGCTGGTCCTTTGTTGTTTCCGGTGTGGCCCCGTGGGCCAGATCTTAGCACCACCTGGGCCAAATCCGGCCCACGGGCCCTGAGTTTGAGACCCCTGCTCTAGATCTAGAGCTCCATTTTTTTGTAAACTGAAAACAGTACCACATTTTGACTATTTTCGGTGCTGAAGCTGGTGAATTGGCACCTGACAGTGGGATGAACCGGGAAAAAATAAAATGATTCGAAAGGCGGATGAGTTGGGGTAACACAATTTTTAGGACCCTTGGAAGACATTTCACGTTGCACTTATTAATTTTTTTATTATTATTTTTTTTTTACCTTCAAATCATCCAAGCTTGGAGGAAGAGGTCCTGGCTTTCTATTTGAAATATTAGTGTTTGGTCTGGGGGTGCTGACAGCTACTGAAGAGATGCTGTTGTTCAAAGCATTGAGTGGTACACTCCCAGTGTTACCCTGTTTGTCATTTATTTGCCTTCAAAGGAAAAAAAGAAAAAAAAAGATGAAATCAACCTTCAAAACCAAATTTATCTTCCCCATCCATTTCTTTCAACCTGCACTGCCAAATTTTTTTCCTCTTCAGCTGTCAAACATTTTATCTATTTTAACTGGGTTGGCGTACAGAAATGTTAATTTTAAAGCTTCAAAGTAATCTTGTTCAGCTTTGAAGGGTTATTTTATTCCGTTCATGTAACGTCCCAGACTAAACTTGCAATGAGGAAACAGTTAGACCAGCGTTCATCACACAGGCTTTTTAAAAATTAATTACTCCCTTTTTTTCAGGGGCAAAAAAAAAGGGGGGAGGGAGGGGGAGATGAGGAAACCAAAGAAGTCCAAAAGTGTCCAAGGTTCACCTACTTGAGCGGTGCAGGAAGAATTGTCTGGTAATTGTAATGTTGTTGCTGTTGGCTCAAGATTTGCAGTTGCAAAAATAATTGTTGTTGCTGTAGCAAACGAGCATAGTTGGAGTCCATGGGGGGCTCATTTTTCTCTAATTTCTGATCGGGGGGGATATACTGGTGGTACTTCAATTTCTTCACTCTGGGCTTTGGTTCTTTGGATTTCTTGCTCCGGGGTCTGTCACTGGGGTTCTTGGGGTGAGGTTGCTATTTGCAGAGAGAAAATACAAAGCTGCGGTTTGATCCAGAGCTGACGCTAAATCCAAAAGTCTTATTCTGTGCTACAGTAGAGATTTTATTTATTTCTTTGTCCGTTAGATAGGCTTCCAAACTTGGCAACTTTAAGACTTGTGGACTTCAATTCCCAGAATTCCCTAGTCAGCATGGGGGATTCTGGGAGTTGAAGTCCACAAGTCTTAAAGTTGCCAAGTTTGAAGACTCCTGCGTTACATGGATGTTTCTTTTCTCCAGAAACTCAAGAGGCCCTCCAATTTCATTCCCACAACTACAAGTATATAAGAAAGAGTAACGATTGGCCCGAAACCACTGAGTGAGTGGCTCATGGCTGCGCATGGATTTGACTAATACAGGTAGTCCTTGACTTACAAGGGAAGATCTGAATTTCTGTGGCTAAGGAAGGCGACTGTGCCCAATTTTTATAACCCTTTTTTGCCACGGTTGTTAAGCAGATCAGTGCAGTTGCTAAGTGAACCATGCAGTTGTTAAACAAGTCGGGCCTCTCCCATTGACTTTGCTCACTGGAAGCCGGCTAGAAAGATTGAAAATCACATATTTGTAAGACCCAGCAACCATCGTAAACACATGCTGACTGACAGATGCCTGAATTCTGATCACATGACGGTGGGGATGCTGCCATGGTTGTTAAGTGTTAGGACCGGTTGTAAGTTTCTTTTTCTGAGCTCTGTTGTAGCTTCAAATGGTTTGTAAAGTTGAGGACTACCTGTATACAAACTGTTATACTTCACTGGATCTGGAAAAGAAGTATATTTATAGATTCAACAGTAAGAATTCTGGAATTGAATTCAGTATCTGACTATAATCCAGAAGATGATTATCTTTGGAGCTGCCTTAGCAAATTCTTTTCACTTTAGCAGCTGCTCTGAACTATTTCACTTAACTAACCCCCCCCCCCCAAAAAGCAGACCAAACACAATCTTACTGAGAGAAAAATGCTAATTATTGAGACAGAAACATTAGTATATTAATAATGTAGGCTGCCAGAATTGTAGCTTCGCCTCATCAGTCAGAAATTATTATCCTAAAATTTAGGTCAGCATCTCTTAAATTCCGATTTAAGTGTTAAAGCTTAGCGTTACAAGCTAAGGACTCTAGCGAAAGTCGGCATAACTTAAAAGTGATGTCATCCTTTTGTCTACTCGATTCAGTATGATATCTTATAAAAACAATGTTATAGAAACTGGCAGATGTAGCTCCTTTCCTTCATTCATCTGCAAAACCGCTAATCCAGTTGGCGACATTCTGAAATGCAATTACTATATTTACAATATCAATAACCGAGGTTAAAAAATATTTATTTTAGGAAAATGATTAATAGTTACTGCAGAGCTGGATGGTGATGAAGATTTCATGCTTGCTTGCCAATGCATACATGTGGGTTTTTCCTCTAAAGATTTAAAATGCTCTTGCCCAACTAATTCTATATGTTATTATTCCTGGTTAAAAATGTTCATTTTTGTTGAGAAAAGCAGTTTAATTAAACCAACACCCACTGGTTTTGTTCTGTCCTACCTTTATTAGTGTTGGCCCACTGCAGTGTTTTGTGGCAGTCACAGAATTTGTGGTAAGAGGAGCAGCAGTTGTTGTGCGTGTGGCATGCTGATCTGTGACAGGTGGCTTCAAAAAATCAGTTCCTGGTATTGCTAAGGGGGGATACTGAGAAGAGGAGAAAATGAGATAAAGCTATTTATACATTTTCCAATATACAGTAGGTGTCTGTATATTTCATGGAAGAGATTTCATGGTATTTCACAATATCTGGATTCCCCTGAAATCAGACTAATGAAATTCTGAATTCCTCACGGAAAGCAATGCAAGGAAAATTAATATGATTATTCAATAATAATCCAAACAGAATTATGAAATGCCTGTGCAGCAAACTTTTCTTTTCCTTAAAATAAGTTTAGGAACATCTGTATGCCTTATCTCGGTTTTTAATCTTGAAAGTCATATAAAATTTTGATCACACCAATAAAGGAGAATATTTGTAGCTCAGGGTTGAAATGGTGTTCTTTGAGCTTGGTTGTTTTCTTGGTTGTTTCGTGACCCAACTAGATAACATCATCAGTGCTAAACCCACTCCCTTCTAGCACTGATGAGGTTATCCAGTTTGTAGTAATGAAACATCTGCAAGAAAACAACTAGTGAGGAGCCTTGGTGGAGCAGTGGACTAAAGGGCTGTTAAAGAGCACTTAGCTGCCAGCTGCCTGCAATTACTGCGAGTTCAATTCTCACCAGGCTCAAGGTTGACTCAGCCTTCCATCCTTCCGAGGTAGGTAAAATGAGGACCCGGATTGTGGGGGCAATAAGCTGACTTTGTATAAAAAAGAACACTGCTTAGGGGCCTCCGAAAGCCCTACTAAGCAAGTATATACAAAAGTATGAAGGCTATTGCTTAACGCATTGTAAACCGCCCTGAGTCTCCGGAGAAGGGCGGCATATAAATCATACCAATAAATAAATAAATAAATACTGTAAACTCAGAAAAGACCTCTCAGTTTAATCGTAATTTTGAAGTGGAAATGCTTACTTGTAACTCTATGACAGCTAATTTCTTTTCTTTGCTAGCTAGCTGACAATACACTTAAAAGAAATATTAAATATACAGTCAGCTATCATGTCCAAATAACCTTTCCATTCGCAGCCAACAGCTGCACTGCTTTCTATGCAGCACACTTTGATGTTAGGTAAAAAAAAAAAGGTCTTCTATATAATTTTAAAGAACAAAGAGATGATGGTTGGAAAGGCATTTTATCCTCAACATTAAGGAAGCAGTTATGACAGAATGGGGAGAAAAATTTCGGCTTTTCCACTCAGGCTTTCCTATCATAGACAAGAGCTTGTTTCAACAACTGGCATAACGGCATATTGGATGCTGTTCCTACATAGGTTGGGAGACTAATTACGCTCAACCATAAACACCAAGCCATCTGTCTTATTTTATTAGCCCTTTCCTTGTTTGTGATGAAGAGTCAAACTGGACCTCTGACTTTTCCCTGGAGGGGGGATATAAGAACATAAAAAGGGGCAACATTTGAATCTGAAGCTGGAAAGACGTCTCTACCGTGTTTCTCCAAAAAGACGACCCACCTTGAAAAGAAACCCAATCAAGCTTTTGAACCCATGCGATCAAATTAAGCCCCACCCACAAAATTAGCCCTAATTAAGAACCAGCCCACCCAGGGTGCACGGGGTGGGGTGAGGCACACAGGTAAAAAATAAGCTAATGTAGGGATGGGGGTGGTAGAGCTGCCCTACTTACCGGGCCTAGCACACCCCGACACCTCCCCGCCTTCTTCTGTGGCTGCTTCTTCTGCGGTTGTTTGCCGCCACTTGCACGCATCGCCCCGGCCTCTGTTTTCCCTTTAGATGCCTGCTGGAAGGCCTCTAGAGCCAATAACAGTGCTCCGGATTGATCCGGCAGGCATCTGAAGGCGAAACGGACACTCACACCCTCGTCCCGTCCCATCTGGAGTACTGTAACGCTCTCTACATGGGGCTCCCCCTGAAGGGCACCCGGAGGCTCCAACTGGTCCAGAATGCGGCTGCGCAGGTGATTATGGGAGCGACTCAACGCACCCATGTGACACCTCTCCTGCGCGAGCTGCGCTAGCTCTCAGTGGTCCTCCCGGTGCGGTTCAAGGTGCTGGCTATCATCTTTAAAGCGCTCTATGGCTTAGGGCCCAGATACTTACGGGATTGCCTTCTGCCACCGATAGCCTCCCACTGACCAACACGCTCCCATAGAGAGGGGTTCCTCAGGGTGCCGTCAGTAAAACAATGTAGACTGGCGACCCCCAGGGGGAGAGCCTTCTCTGTGAAGGTGCCCTCTGGAATGAACTGCCCGCCCTCTGGAATGAACTGCCCCCTGGGATACGTATGATTCCCGATCTCCATACCTTTCGCCGAGCCCTTAAGACCCTGCTATTTCAACAGGCTGGCCTGGCTGAATAAGAATCTGGATGGGGTATTTTAAATTTGCGGGTTTTTTTAATTGAGGCCAAATTTATTTAATTTGTTTTAAATTTGTTTTTAAATTTTGTATTGTATATTGTTTTTATTATGGCTTTGCACCGCCCTGAGTCCTTCAGGAGATAGGCGGTATCAAAATCTAATAAGTGAAATGAATGAAATGAAATGAAATGGAGGCCGGGGCAATGTGTGAGTGGCAGCAAGCGGCCGCAGAAGAAGTGGGCCAGCAGCGGGATCCTGATAGGTGAGTCAATAATTAGAACCCTCCAAAAAGAAGGCCTAGCCGTTTTTTGGGGGTTCAAAAGAAAATAAGACCCGGCCTTCTTTTTGGAGAAACATGGTATTAGCGAAAGAGAAACTGCTTGGTTTACATCAGAAGAAGAGCAACATTTCAAACAGGAGGCAGGGTACCTGTGTGGCTGAGGAAGCTGGAGTCACCGGCGAGGCTATTTCTTTCGTTTTGGGCTCTCCGGGGGAAGCGGTTGACCCTTGGGACTCTTGACTACCAGGCTGGTCTGGAGACAAAGCATCGCTGCTGTCTTCATCAAATGAGAATTCATCCAGTGTTTGAGGGTAGTTCTCCTGACCAACCCCTAAGAAAAAAAAATCAGAAGGATGCTTCTTTTAGCTAAGTCATAGTAGAGAGAGGAGACATTGGCAAATACAGGTGGTCCTTGAACTTTGTTGCTGAGGGAGGAGGTTGTTAAGTGAGCTGAGCCCGATTTTACGAACTTCCTTGCCATGGGTTTTAAGTGAATTACCACAGTTACTCACAAATCCGCCTTCTCTCATTGATGCGGCTTGTCAAGAAGCAAACTAGGAAGGTGCAAATGGCAATCACGTTGAACCAAGGGTGGTGCAGCTATCATATATTGCCAAGGGCCTGAATTTTGATCAAGTGACCATGAGGACGCTGTGAGGATGCTCACTTTTTTCAGTGCTGTTGTAACTTTGAATGGTTACCAAATAAATGTTTTTTAAAGTGGAGAATTACTGGTACACAGTGAATGCACCAACTGGAGGTATGATCCCGATCATTTGTATTCTAATCCATAGATCTTAACGTATGGATTGTTTTCAATTTTTTTTTTCTCTTTTAAGAAAAGGACAATGGCTTTATCAAGCAGGGGATGGAGGAGAAGATGATTCTTTTATGGGGGAGAACCATCCAGATGGCCAAAGCTGGACTGATGGTATGCGTTCACTCACTGCGTTATGATTTAAAATCATAGAATCATTTCCATTGATGTAATAGACAGGCTGAACAATATTATTCCATATGCTCAAAATTAATATTTGCTGAAATACCAAAAAAAAAAAAAAAAAAATTATGTTACACACGTGTGTGTGTGTGTGTGTGTGTGTGTGTGTTTTCCTTTTTCTTTTGTTTGTTTTTATTTATGTTTCCAGTCTTAGCAAACTACTTTCGGAGTGACAAACGCAAGAATGCTCTCTTGAGGAAGTGTCACAATAACACCAAGGCACATTTATGATCGGTATTGCAACACTTCACGTTTCAGATTTTCACAACCTACGAGATTCCCGGCAACCACAGACCTCACAATCCTACTTGCCTATAATTGCTTCTTTGACGCTGGAGTCTACAGGGAGAATATTCTTCTCCACGAGTTCCATAGGGCCCGGCCTCTGAGCGATCTTCTCATTCAGGTCATCTGCCAGTCGCGCCCTCTTTAACTTCATCTGAGTGGCCTGGAGAGAGGGTTCTGCAAACGTTTCTGGGGATGGGGGGGGGAGGGGGAAAGAACTACCATGGTTAAAAACTCTGCAATGCTATATAAACACTACTTTCACTGTTTAGTGCAGGGGTCTGCAACCTTAGCAATTTTAAGACTTGTGGACTTCAACTCCCAGAATTCAACTCTGAGAGTTGAAGTCCACAAGTCTTAAAGTTGCCAAGGTTGAAGACCCCTGGTTTAGTGCATGCATCTAAAGTTGAAATGGAGATAGTAAAGCAGATGATGTAGAACTAGGAAAAAATAAAAAATAAAGAGAACCGTTCAGAGCTTCCCTATTACAGAAGACAGAACAATTCTGATGTCAGGCCTGGAATCCATCTTGGGCCTTGGAGATTCAGGCCTGGCGCATTTACTCCTGTGGGAAATTGGGAGGGGGTATTATAGGGAGCTGGGCAATGTGTAGTCAAAATAACATTCTTTTCACCAAAAGTCAAGGTCACTCTGCTTATTGTGGCCCACCAGCGGCCTGCACGGATTGTTGCTGATCCCAACGATGAGGAAGCTGGTGTGGTGCTGCGCCAGCAGACTGTGCAGCTGGCGCTCGAGTCGGACAGCGAGGAGGCTAAAGAAGAGGTGGTGCCAGAGGCAGGGATTCAGCCAGGGCCTTCAGAACCTCCAGAGGCTCCTTTAAGTGAAGAGGATGAAGAGGAGGAGCCTCTTCTCAATGCACAGGCATGCAGAGCTGCCAAAATGCAGGAGTGGTTCCTCAGGAGGAGGTCTCCTCGAGAGTAAGGCTTGGGGCTAATTGGCCACTCCCTTAGCCTATTTAAGAAAGTACACAGCTGGTAACAAGCTGCAGGAAACAACTTTAGTTCGCTAACCATCGCGTTGAGATGTCTCTGCAAACTTTATTTCTGGGCTTTCTGCCAACTCCAGTAAGACTCTGAATATCTTATCTGTGGAATTCTGGCAGGCTGTTAAGAACGCTTTATTAACAGCCGGCATTCGCTAACTGCATTTTTGAGTAAACTAAGTTTGGTTCAGAGTTTGTGTGTGCTGTGTTCTTTGGGATCCGTAGCTGGGGCAGAACACTGCCCTGCACATGGATGCGTGTGACTGGGAGGCATCTCTACATGGGATGATGCGTTGATTTGACAACCTGATGGACATGTGGGTGCTGGGGCAAGGACTTGGACTTTCTTTTGGGTGGGAAAACCCGGAAGCTTTCAGATTTGGGTTTTCCCAGATATGCCAATTTGACATCTTTAATAAAATGGAACTTTGAGGAAACTCATGCCTCGGAGTTTTCTTTCGTTGGGGGTGTTACTTGGAACCCTAACATCTGAAGTGAGACACTTTCTTTATAAAAATAACAGCTCCAGTGTATTAAGTGTTCGTCCTACTTAGTTAAACTTGTGACATTTTGCATCATAGATCAAGGTAAGAAATCATTTTAAGCCTGGGTTTTAAATCCAGTTCTCATTTGCTGGTTCTCACAATAAGGTGAAGCATAAACTTCGGTTTATAAACTATAATAATTAGATTCACATACACGACATATTAAACCAAAGCCAAACAAACCATATTATGCTTGAATATACCCATTGCCATTTAGTTCGTATAGAAAGTCACACCTATTGTTGGGGTTGGAAATACAGGTAAAACACATAGTAAAGATGCAGCCTTCCTTTTTTTGCTGAGAAGGTTTCACTTATCTATTCAGAAATTTAATCAGGAACTAGGAAATCAAAGCAGGGAGATTCTCACCTTCAAGAATATGCATCCTGACTAATTCTGATCGATCAGGTCTACTGCGTATTTTATGCTTCAGAAAGTTTTCAGTCTGAAAAAAAAATAGGTAAAGACACTACAATTAAGTGGTAATAAGCACAAAATAGTCCAGTTTTGCTGAAACTGACAGAACTTGCAAAGTACTATCAGCAATGGTTTTATCCGACAATGCTTTGCAAGATGTTGCCTGATATTATAAAACTAAATTTAATATTTATTTTTAAATCAGTTAAAAATTCAGATTCTTGGTAATTCAATCAGCAAGGTGTAAAATGCAAACTGAACCACTTCAAGTTTTATGCTCCAAGTTTCAGTGCATTCAAGAATAAGAAACTTATTCTTACAGATGGCATGCTTCTATACAAAGCTAATTAGTCTATATAATCTAAAATTCTTAGCAAATGTGCAACAGGTGCAATCAGTAAATGAGGGGTGTTATTGAATAGACTTTGAATTTTAAAACAATTGTCATTATTCCTTATAATGTAGTTTGTTTTTCTGAGTGTTAGCTGCATTAGTATATCTATCAAAGGAAATGTGAGTTATTTTCCCATAAATTTGCATTATTGTTCATGAAAGCTTACAATATATTATAGTCTCATGTATTATACCTAATATAAAATGTTATATGAACATTAAAAATGTCCCTGTAACTGTGGGTGTTTTAAAAATTGTTTTTAATAATAAATCACCAAGCTATTTCCCTAGTTTCTCTTAGTTTCTAAGCAAATGTAATAAAGAAACTGCTTTTCAAAGGGGGAAAAAAGTGAAAATAATTGTATAGCACTTTTGTTTCCTCACCAGTAAGTTTTGAAAATTTAGGTGATAATTTAAACATTTACTTTTGCCTTCTCAAATTTAGAACTATGAGAGAAGGTGGCCTGGTTTTAATTGTTTAACAAATAATTTCAATTATTTATCTTTAGGTTGAAGAAGAATTACTAAAACGGCCTTTGCCCAAAAGAATTCTGAGAATTAATAGCTAAATAGATCATGAATAATTATTGGCTTCCAAACATAATACTTCAATAGCCAGGTATGAAGCACACCTTACTTCGCAAGGATTAGTTTAACTAATTTTGTAAGTGGCTGTAGGACTGTGTGGTTAATCAAGTTGTTGCTGATGTTTGAATTGTTTAAATTAGTTCTCCTGCAATTTCATTACAGAACAAATTCAGGTTTCATTTCTAAAAATCTGTAACAATTTCTCCTTGTTTCCAAAAGTCCCTCGTATAGCACTTTTCCCAAAACAATCATACCCAAAGAATGAAACATCATGTTCAAACTTGATTTCTCACCCTGGCTCTTTCCAAACTTTTTATTTGCTCATGAAACGCAGCTGGGCTCTTCAAAGCTAAAAGGAAACGAAAAAGGGTTATGAAGCCAGGAGATCACGAAGGTGTACATGAATATCTTACATGAAAGCAGGTTTGTTCCAGCTGACTTAGTAGGACGCTAACTGACCTGTACATAATGATCAGCTGTAATAAAATCACTCTGCAGTGGAGTGGATACCAGACACTCCGATTAACTTCATAAATGGAGTTATAGCTAAAAGACCATGAGCAGAAAAGGGCTTTTCGCACTACTCTTAACACAGCATTCGTAGACCAATTATGTAACAGCTATAATAGTAGTAGTAAAAAATGTGCGTTGCATCAGGAGCCTGGTGTCAAATAAGCAGGGATAATTAACGCTGGCATACTTTCTTCAGTCTCTCTCTTCATATTCTATATTCTGCTTACTATTTCTTTTAAAAATCAGTTTTGCATTTCCTTTACGATTTAGGCTGGAAACAAAACAAAGTAGCAATACAGTTACACCGTATAAACGAAGAGCATGACAGACAATAATGGGATCCTAAGGCCACTGTGAGTAACTCCACCCCACCTGGCAGAATGCAAGGAGGCCCAATAATAAGGAACTAACAATCCCAGTAATACAAATTTTGCCCATTATGTGGTTGCTGCAGTTTCTAGAGCAAGGGTGTTCAACCTTGCCAACTTTGACCTGTGGACGTCAACTCCCAGAATTCTCCAGCCAGCCATGAATTTTGGGAGTTGAAGTCCACAAGTCCTAAAGTTGCCAAGGTTTGACACCCTTGCCGAAAAGGGCTTTCTTTGACATCTTTTTCAACTCGGGGTCCAAAATGAGCTGGGAAGCAAATTAGTACAACTCATTTAATGCTGTGGTATAGCATGACATTTTCATGGATCTGTTAACACTGCAGCGATATTTTTCTCAGGCAAATCTCAGCTGTGCCAGGTAACAAGATGGTGTTTGCGTGACACACGGAAAACAAAGAAACACAACTATGTCTGCTTTGCAATCCTCAGTATCCACAAATTAATAAGTGGGACTCTTGGCTAATGAAAGATAGTGAATCCTTGCCCTAAATCATATTAAAAGCTGAGTGACAAGCATATCTGCATAGTGCATAACCTTTCAGAATATGTTTGGGGGAAAGTGCTGCCACAGGAAACTTAGTTCACCAACTTTTAGGGTATAAGAAGAGGGACTCTCCATTCAAAAGGACAAACACTAGAAAACAAATCCATGGCTTGTTTTTAATCTCTCAATGTCTTGGTCCTCTTGATTCATCCAGACACAAAAAATAAGAGTCTCATTTCTGCATACCGGATTAAATTATTATAAATCATTTCCCCCTTATTTAATTTCCAATTGGTCATAATTTAATTGTAATGAATTCCAGGTTTAATAACAGTAATGTATTTTCCATCCATTTCCTTTAATTTTCAGATGTTAGTAGAAGTAATATTTACAGAATTGTCATTCTCCCTTTAAATCTTGATAGGTCCTAAATATTATCATCTATTTCCTTTCATCTTTAATAAGACATCTAAGCACTCAATGTTACACAAGCCGCAGAAAATGAAATTAGTCTTACGTGGCATGATTCCCTGGTCCACCAGCTGTTCTCTTGTTCGCCTTTGCTGTAGCTTTAGCTGAAGAACTAGCAATGGAGAAAAAGGGATTTATTACTTGACAAGAAGGAACTCTATCTCACAATTAAAAACGCTGCATTCTTTTGAGAACTAAATACTAGCTGGCGTAAATCCTTAACATTAAGTGTTTAATTGGATCCAGGGTACATTCACTGCTCAGATAGTGAGATTGTGCCCAGGCAGCCCTCGGCTTACAGCCATTCATCACAACCGTTTGAAGTGACAACAGCACTGAAACAAAAGTGACTCAGGACCATTTTACACGCTTGCGGCCGTGGCACCCTCCCCACGTTCATGCGATCAAAATTCAGATGCTTGGCAACTGGCATGTATTTATGATGGTTGCAGTGCCGTGGGGGCGGGGGGGGGGGTTACGTGATTCCCTTTTGCAACCTTTCAACAAGCGAAGTCAATGGGGAAACCAGATTCACTTGACTTGTGTTATTAGCTTCACAATTGCAGTGATTCACTTAGCAACTGTGGCAAGAAAGGACGTATAATGGGGCAAAACTCATTTCACAATTGTCTTGCTTGGAGATGGAAATTTTGTAGCCATAAGTCAATTGTAGCCATAAGTCAAGGACCACCTGTAGTGGGTGTACACAACACAGGCAATATCATCCGGTATGGATGGATGGATGGATGGATGGATGGATGCATGTATGTATGTATGTATGTATGTATGTATGTATATGGCTTAAATGCCGCCCTATCTCCAACAGATTCAGGGCGGCTCACAATAATAAAATTCACAAAGCCATAGTACAAAATTAAAATCTAGTTAGACCTACTAAAATTTAAAAACCCATAAAACCCCGTCAGTCCAGGTCGGGGAACTTGAATAACCAGGTTTTTAATTCGCGGCAGAAGTGCGAAGGTCAGGAGCCAACCGGAGCTCCAAGGGGAGTCGATTCCAGAGGGTGGGTGCGCCCACAGAGAAAGGTTTACCCCTGGGGGCCGCTGGTCCACACTGTCTAGCCGAGGGCACCCTGAGCAGACCCTCTCTATGGGCGCGAACTGGGCGATGGGATATCGTTGCTGGCTGTAAGTGGTCCGCCAAATATCCTGGGCCTAAGCCATATAGGGCTTTATAGGCCATCACCAGTACCTTGAATCTCACCCGGAGGGCAACCGGCAGCCAATGCAAGTCACGCAGGACAGGTGTAACATGGGTGTATTGGGATCCTCCCATCACAAAACGCGCAGTTGCATTCTGTACCAGCTGAAGCCTCCGAGTGGTCCTCAAGGGCAGCCCCATGTAGAGAACATTACAGTAGTCAATACGTGAGGTGACGAGTGATTATGGTAAGAGAATCTCTAAGATACAAATGCTTTTATGGGCAATAATTTTTTTTTTATTACCAGTTCTATGGGCGTGGCTTGGTGGGCATGGTGTGGCTTGGTAGGCGTGGCAAGTAAAGGATACTGCAAAATCTCCATTCTCACCCCACTCTGGGGCCAGCCAGAAGCGCTATTTGCCGGTTCTCCGAACTACTCAAAATTTCTGCTACCGGTTCTCCAGAACCTATCAAAACCTGCTGGATTTCACCCCGATACAATCTTTACAGCACAGCTTCATACAATCATATTCAATGATAGACAATACTTAGGTTGGCAGTATTTTTCCTACTATTTATTTTATTTATTTTGCAATTTATATGCCGCCATTCTCCCAAGGGACTCAGGGCGGCTTACAAAAACAGCATTTCAATACAAATCACAATAAAATTTAAAATCACAACCCGATTAAAACAATTTAAAATTATACCAATGTACCCCCAGAACAGATCAGTTAAGTTGGCGAAAGAGCCACATCTTTAGTTCATGACGGAAGGAAAGGAGATCGGGGGCTGTCCTGAGCTCGGTGGGTAAATCATTCCAGAGGGTCGGGGCTCCCACAGAGAACGCTCTCCTCCTGGGGGCCGTCAGCCGGCATTGTCCGGCCGATGGCATCCTGAGGAGGCCCACTCTGTGAGAGCGCACGGGACGGTGGGAGAGCGACTGGAGATGGTCCTGCAAGTACCCCGGGCCTAAGCTACTATCACATATCTCAACCCAACTAACATAATTTTTGCAGATGCTCTTGTCTTGGTGCTATTAATACTTGTGAAGGCATCACGGGCCAGAGGCAATCTCAGCCACCCATGCTCTCTGCAACAGCTCTTAGAACTCAACCTGGAAATTGGACAAGAATACAAGCTGGCAATTCTCCAGTTCAAAACTTGAAACCTCTGGGAAGGCGCTATTCTCTACCACACCTATGGGGTGAATCAGGGACATGGGGAAAAGAGGAGTAAGGGAGAACTACATGTTTATAGCATCCACAATTTTATAAGCATTCCAGAAGATCAACAGAAGGGAGAGTTTTATTTGCTGTGCAATCTACACTTTATCTGTTTTCAATTATACGTTCATGTGTACCCCTGGATCTGATTTAAAATAGGAAAATAGAATTTTGTAAACAAGTCTTTATCTTTCTCTCAGCAATGGTTTTAAAATACTTTGAATTGGGAATCTACGTACAATACATTTATTCTCTTCCTGAGAGCACAGTACATTAAAGTCAAAGCAATATTAAGGTATTATAAACAAAAGCCTCTAATTAACAAGTAATCTTGCTGCTAAAATATATTAAACAATAATCTGAGCTATCCAGGATGAGCCTGGATAGCTCAGCAGACTAATGCATTGTCATTAACTCCAGCTGTCTGCAATTACTGTAAATTCAAATCTCACCAGGCTCCTTTCTAAGGTAGGTAAATTGAGGACCCAGTTTGTGGGGGCAATAAACTGACTTTGTATAAAATATATAAAATATACAAAAGTATGAAGGCTATTGCTTAACACATTGTAAGCTGCCCTGAGTCTCCAGAGAAGGGCGGCATATAAATCAAATTTAAAAAATTAAAAAATTAAAAAAAATCAAGACATGAAACTAGCAACTACAAGTCAGTTTCCCATTACTTCCTCCAAATCAACCAAGTTATTGCGTCACACAAAAAGTGATGTAGATTCCCTAATGAGATTAAGCAGTAAATAGTAATAAGAAAGCAAATTTAGAAGAAAAATATTTTCTTCTGGGGGAAAAAAATGAAAAAGCTAAACTTTCTAACCTTTATCCAAAAATAAGAAATGAATCTACCTATAAGTATACAAATTTATTTTTCAATTCAAAATTAGCTAGTATATCTCTATCAGCAAAGACTTTTTTTTAACATATGGATTTTTTAAAAAAATGTAAGCTCTTGCAGTCAACAAAATGTGAGTTGGGCAGCTATATAATTTTTTAAATAAATAAATAATAAATACGTAAATACATTTTTAAAAACCCACATGTGGGGATTGAATGCATTACTGGGGAATTTCTACCTGCAGCTACGCCATTATATTAAGACACAGCAAGAAAAGTGCTTTTTTAAAAGGAAAAACCTCATCATTATAGCTACAATTAGGATAAAAAAAAAGTCTAAACAGAAGCCAGGCTTTTAATATAAGGAAAGGCGACTCATTTCCTTGTTTTTTTCAAAGGCTTTTGTTTGCTGGCCTAATTTCTCTTTGGAAACAAAGAAAATAACTTGAACAGATCTTAGATTGTAACTCTGTCCACTCCTGCAGAGGTCAAGTAGGAAGAACAAAAACAAATTATCAGGAAACTATAACTAATCTTTTTAAAAACTTTGAACATCAACTATTTAAGTTACAATTATGTCAAAGACTTCAACCATTTTACAATGCCAAACATCTGCATCCAGCATAACGTTGTGAAATCTACCCCGTTTAAAGTAATGAGAAAGTCACCAGAGGTTTCGTACTTTTTGTATAGACTCAAAAAAATATAAAAAGTGTTGGATATCTTGACTCGATTGCAGCAAAAAAATAAAATAAAACCACCCTAGCAATTGTAAAAACAACTGCTGCCAAAAGTACAAATGACATTAGTGAGCAGAAATCCTATTTGTTACATGGATTACCAAAATATTTACTACTTCCAGAAACCCAATGCAAGCTAAGCCATGGGTAAACTCCACTGGAAGAACCAGACCTACACAATATCATGATGTCATTTCACCACACCGGGTTGTTTTCGCCAAAGGAAAAGCAATAAAAATCTTTTATCAAATCATCACAATCAGGGTCTTGCAGTAAATTTAATAGGGATTATGCTTCTGTATAGTTCTTTCCAATTGGTCAGGGAGCCGTTGACATTTTCAATCTCATAAAACGTATGGTCGATAACCAAACAAGATTTGCTGTACGGTTGTATTAAAATATAATAACATTATTGGAAAAGATGATACAGTTAGCTTTTAATTTGTTTCTTTTTTTGTTATGGTTTTTGCCTGTGTTGGCCCATCTTCAGTAGTTCAATTTTGAACTAGTATTCAGGGAAATAACCAGAAAATAAACATTTAATCTTGGATTTAGATATGGCGTACACAATATTTCAATAGTATTTAATCCAAACTTCAGCAACTTCTAAAACATTTTAGTTATCTGAAGTATTGCAAAAGACATGATACCTTTCATATAAACCCTTTCACTATTTGACTCTCGTTGCAGTTCAACATCTAAAGGTATGTTATGCTAATTACCCCAATTGGTTGAGTGAGCGTTTCTGCTAATAATGTTCATGACGATTAACAGAAACACATTCATTAAAGAATTCTAGAATCCCCGTAATGATATGCAGTCCAATTCAATTAGTTGCATCAAGTTGAACTGAAAGTATAAAGAAAATCAAAAGGAGTAGTATTCATTCCTTCAGGTGTCCCTTTTGAACAAGTCAAGAGATAAAATTCCAATTGCTAACTGAGACAATCAAGCCAGAAGATAAAACTTACCCCAGATTGTTGATCCTTTCTCTCCTGACATTCCTTTCTTGGCCCATCACTACTGGGAGGCCCCAAATGGCATCCCCAGATGTTAGGTTACCCACACCAACCCCTTACAATCTTACCACCAGTCAACCCCAGTAGGCCAGTAATCTGACACAAGCCACTCAGCTGGACATAAACCTTCCAAACACCGTTCTGTCACTTCGCTCCTTCAGTGAAGGTTTTTAAGAAGATATTGGACAACAGTTTGTCTGAAATGGTAGAGGGGTCTCCTGCTTAAGCAGAGGGTTGGACTAGAAGACCTCCAAGGTCCCTTCCAACTCTGATATTCTGTTATTCCCTTCTATTAACCAAACCCTCCTATTCTCTAGGTCCCCTCTTCACTAAGCATCCAGAAGGATAAAAGATGGAATTTCTCACTCTACAAGGTCACATGTCATCTAACCTCATATCTCACACAGGTAAACCAAACACAACATGAGCTCCAGACCAGGGCAATCTAAGCAGGAATCCACATCCTGGTATTCAATCTAACAATGCCAACAACTGAAGCCCAACCTACTTGCCAGAACATCCTGAGAAGACTTGCAGCAGGGATGTGTTGTGGCCCACTGTTGGCCAGCAGAGCTGGCAGCAGAGTCGGACAGTGAGGAGGTTGGGGAAAAACTTGGGCCAGTCCTGGGGGCTGGGGAAAACTTGGACGAGGGCTCTGCATCAGAGGCAGAGAGGGGACCAAGGCCATCTGATACTTATGTGCAGCCTCCGGAGTCTGACAACAGCGAGGCAGAAGAACAGTGGGAGTCTGTTCCCAGCGTGCGCATGCACAGAGCTGCCAGACAGCAAGAATAATTAAGAAAACCAGGGAATCTATAAGCAAAATGCACTATTTTCTCCTCAGAAGCTCTGGGAGCCGAAATGAGCGTCCTACAAAGCTGAGACTGAGTTGAAAAACTGGGGACCGTTATATCCTCAGAAATTCAACTCAGTCAATAGAGCTACGAGACTAGAGCAACCCATCCTGGACTCCCCCGTCGATACTATGGAGAATGGGACGTGAGCTTTTGCAGGAAGCAATTAGTTCATCTGGCCAATTCAAGATTTGAAAATTCTGTTTGTGACTCTGTGCCAAGTTTGGCCTTGCTCTGCGTGTGGAAATTAGCTCTCTAGCAGAGTTCCAGGTGAAATAGGTGGGTGTTGATAACCTTCCTCTGAAAGACTGTTTATCAAGCCTTGCAGACTGTAAAGGAAGTAATTTACAGTCATATAAATAAAAGAGGTTTTGTGGGACTAAGTTTGTGCTTTATACTTTCTAAGGAAGCCTAGGTCAGAACAGGATGGAACCGTTTCTAGTTAGAACCTTAGCCGCTGTACCCATCAACTGCCAGCTGTCCCAACCCAACACTTCAACCTCCACAACAGCACCTTCCAATTCTCTGGGCAGAGAAGGCTCCATCAGGCTTTGTCCTTTTTGCCACTCTCACAAGAACATATAGGTAGTCCTTGACTTACAACCACAACTGAGCCCAAAATTTCCGCTGCAAAGCGAGATCATTTTTAAATTGAGTTTTATTTTATGACCTTTCCGTTGCTAAGTGAATCATTTCAGTTGCTAAATCGGTAATACAGTTGTTAGTGAATCTGGCTTCCTCGTTGAATTTACTTGTCAGAAAGTTGCAAAAGGCAATTGCATGACCCCTGGACACTCCAACTGCTGTAAATATGAACCAGTTGTCAAACATCTGAATTTCGATCACATGACTATGGGGAAGCTGCAACGACTGTAAGTGTAAAAATGGTCATACGTCACTTTTTTCAGTGCCATCGTAACTTCGAACGATCGCTAAACGAATGGTTTTAAGTTGAGGACTACCTGTACATGCTGCCACCTGGGGGACTCTGCCTTTCCTTCCTTGCCTAGGTTCTTTTGGGGGGGGGTGACTTTTCTCTAAGGATGAGGTTCAAATCTGATCTGAGACAGAAGTGATACTCTGTTATTCATTCAAAAACTGTACATATTGCTTCTAGATTAATGACACTTACTTATTCTTGCAACGAAAAAGCACCTTATTCTGCCATATGATATAATAGATTTATACTGAAATATAATGAAATATCATTTTTAAATGCTTTCCAAACAATTTCTGTATCTTTATAATTGCCAAGATGTCATCTTTCTCCAGATACATTGCACACAAAACCCACAATATTTTGACTATTGTTGAAAGCAGGGGTGAAATCCAGCAGGTTCTGGGGAACCAGTAGCAGAAATTTTGAGCAGTTCAGAAAACCAGCAGTGGAAATTTTGAGTAGTTCACAGAACTGTCAAATACCACCTCTGGCTGGCCCCAAAGTGGGGTGGGAATGGAGATTTTGCAGTATCCTTCCCCTGCCACACCCACCAAGCCACACCCACAGAACTGGTAATAAAAAAAATGGATTTCACCACTGGTTGAAAGAAATAATAGCATTCGAAAGAGAACATCCAATCCCCTTGATCAACTTGTATTGTAATTAAACACCATCTGTCTGCAATTACTGCATGTTCGAATCTCACCAGGCTCAAGGTTGACTCAGCCTTCCATCCTTTCTAAGGTAGGTAAAATGAGGACCCAGTTTGTGGGGGCAATAAGCTGACTTTGTATAAATATACAAAAGTATGAAGGCTATTGCTTAACTCATTGTAAACCACCCTGAGTCTTCGGAGAAGGGCGGCATATAAATCAAATTTTAAAAAAAACTTTCAAAAGATACCAGGCATGGTTATTCTGATTTATAAAATTAATTACAACTGTCGCTTTCACCTAGATAGAATGGGGAACATCTACCCATATTATTCAAAAGCTGGGTAAACAGGGGTCTTTTAACTGCTATCATGGATTTTCTGATACTAATAAAATATACAACGGTTTGAATTGTATGTTTTGTGTTTTTACTTTAAAATGTACAAAATAATATTGCAGTGGGTTATCTTTAATTCAGAAGCAAAACAGATTCAGTATTTGGTTCTAGAACATTCCTAGTGTTGGTGGCTTTCATTTCTAATATTAGAACAAATTTTGTTGAGGAAGTATTGCAAATATTGGTAGCAATAAATTGAAAAGAATTATTGGATTACTGTTATATTTAAAAAGGTCGTTCATATAGCTAGAGAAATGGCTGCTGTAACAGATTCAGTATAAACACTGGTAGATGCAATTATAAATTACCCAAACATTTAAAAGACATTCGCAGTTTTGCAAGATACTCAACCAAATTACCATCTTTATATATTTATCCAGGCGCCAGACAGTGAAACTACTTTTTATATTTTTTTTACATTTTCATCCAATCCTCCTCAGTCTGTTCTTTTCTACCATACCCAGAAGGCTGACAAAAATGGCCACCTGCCCATTAACATTCTATTCTCAATATGTATCTGAAATTATATAAAAAAATTAAAGTGATAAATTCTGCTTTTGCATTCTAATACCTTACTACTTGTTTTTATTTATCTCACATTTATTATTTGCACTGTATGGTTCTGGCCAGCCTTTTGAAGTAGATAAAATCAGGAAATAGGAATTATCAGATATCGTGGAAAGACGTATTGCAACAAAATCCTGAAAACCTCTCAGACCTCCTCTCTACTTCAATTAATAGCTAACTCAGTAAAGAGAGTTGCCTTGAATTTCTTTCTCACAGTTTCTACTTTCAAAGCACATAACTTTTTTTTGTTAACTGACTATAATTCCCTGACTCTGCATCAGAATTTCACAATTTATTCCCTATCCAATATAATTTGGTTATTTTTTTTTAAAGAAAACTATTGGTTTAAGAGAAGAACATATTCATTCTTCATTCAACTGCCAGAAAGCTAAGAAACGGGGAGCCAAGAATGGTATCTTATCAGATATGTTTGTCACACAGTATGGAGTAACTAGAGTTGATGTCTATTGAGATTCTCAGCCATCCAGTTCATGGTTGTCCCAAAGGTATTTTTTCAAATAGGACTTTTCTTTGTTTATTTTCCTTGAAGACATTTCACTTCTCATCCAAGAACATCTTCAAGGAAAAATAAAGAAAAGCCCAGTTTGAAAAAGCACCTTTGGGACAATCATGACCTGGATGGCTGAGAATCTCAATAGACATCAACTCTAGTTAACTCTATTTACTACATAAAGGTAAAGGTAAAGGTTCCCCTCGCACATATGTGCTCGTTGTTCCCGACTTTAGGGGGTGGTGGTCATCTCCGTTTCAAAGCCGAGGAGCCAGCGCTGTCCGAAGACGTCTCCGTGGTCATGTGGCCGGCATGACTCAACAGCAAAAGCACACGGAACGCTGTTCCCTTCCCACCAAATGTGGTCCCTGTTTTTCTAGTTGCATTTTTTTTTTAATGTGCTTTCGAACTGCTAGGTTGGCAGAAGCTGGGACAAGGAACGGGAGCTCACCCCGTTACGTGGCACTAGGGATTCGAACCGCTGAACTGCCGACCTTTCGATCGACAAGCTCAACGTCTTAGCCACTGAGCCACCGCGTCCTTTACATACTTACTACATAATATGCGACAAACAGATACCATTCTTTGCTCCCAGCTTTCTGGCAGTTGAATGAAGAATGAATATGTTCTTCTCCAAAACCAATAGTTTTTTTTTAAATAACTAAATTATATTGGGTAGAGAATAGGTTATGAAATTCTGATGCAGAGTCAGAGAATTATAGACTGTTGAAAAGCACCGTTGGGATAACTAGAGTTGTGCACAAACATTTTCTTTTAAGCTCAAAACAAAACACTGAGCTCTAAAGGTTCCATCAACCTATTCTGGGCTGGCTGAAATTCTATAGGATGAATGAAGTTTGCCCTGATTCAGTGCTTCATGATTCGTCCAAAACAAGCTTGAAATGCAGATTCAAATGTTTCAGCAGCAGGACAAACAGTGGGAATCGAGAACAAGCCTTCTTGGTTGCCTTGCATCCAGCTGACCATGAAACTGGCAGCAAAGAAATTCAGAAATCTCTCCGCCTACTATTCTGCACTCCCTTATTAGCCCCATTATAAAATATGCAAACAGAATTATTTCCCAATTTTTTTTAGCAACAGATTTTTTTTAAAAAAAAATGCCTCCTATGTACTGCAAAGAATAATAAGAGCGCATAAATCCTTTATTAAATGTTAGCTATTCTACTCTGGTGCCTAAAAGAAAAGGAAGATGAAATGTCGTAAAAGTAGGGGAGGAATATGCAGTTGGTAACTTGTTGCCAAACCTAACAGGCCACGATGGAACCGTGTTACAAAGGTACTGGAAGAAATCTGCTAAACGTTTACACAATTGAAGTAAATGACAAGCCCCAGAAAGCTAATAGGTTGGATTGATTTTGTTACTCTCAAAGCAGAATTGTTGCAAGAAAAATATTTAAATGAAAACAATCCTGACATGAGCTATTAAGAAATACTCAGCTCCAAATGGATACAAAATATGAAATGCGACAATCATTTGAATCTTTTTTTTTCCTTAGATTTTGTGGCTCCAGAATCTTGTTGCTGTTTTGCAACAAGAATTCACACACAGATACACACAAACACAGATTATTTTAAGAATCAAAGCAAACACATGGAAGTGCATGGAAGTTGCAGATTAGCTGTTCTTGCATTGAAGTATGACTAACACAGTCCTTTAAAAACAGTTGTAAAATAGTTAATAAGAGATTAAAATTATCTAACTATGAAAAGCAGTGAGTACAGTTACACACTGCACTAAGCTGTACAATTACTGATTTTGGTTCAGGGCGTTGCATGAACCAATTCCCTGTGTTTCTCTTGCGTGAACCGAGTCAGTTATTTTTTTCAATAAAACAAATTCAAACAATTATGTGACTTCACATAATGTGTGAGTAAAGTCATGACATCCTGAGATGGGCTGTCTGAATCCTACAAAGAAGATGGTAGAGAAATGACATACAGAGAATGAAATTCTCTCTTAGTAGAAGAACGCATGCATTAATCTTTGCATACCTCCCAAAACAATAAAAAAAATATATTTGCGGATGCCAACATATTCAATTTTTCCTCCAAGACAGAAAGCTATTACAGTTACTCAGCAAATCTTCCAAGAAGCACCTGCCACTTAGCCTGAAACAAGAACTGTCAGTCAACTAGCATTCATGGTTTGAAGGGAGAAATGCTCTGTTATTTGCTCTGTTATGTTGGGTGTTAACATACCATATCACAGCATTAAGTTTTGGTCAATCTTGAAGCTCAACGAGTAAAGCCCATCTCAGTCTAACTTCTGCATGAAAAAGATACTACTCTGAACTCTTTGGACAAAGAATGAGATGCTATGGTGATTATCAAGAACAGACAGGAAGAAATGACAGCTGCAATCTAATTATCATCTCCACAATCTATCTATAATCAGTAGTCACAGAAAAGAATGTTTTTTTGAGACAAATCAAATTATTTCTCTGTCCATTGGGTTTTCTAGCAGGAAAATTTTAGGAATACCAGTAAATACCCCATTGTAATAATAAGGAAGAGATATAAGGTAACAGTAAGACAAGTCTTAAAACCAGTAAAAACTACTTCCAACTTTCCCAGTGCAGGTTTCCCCTTGATATTTTTATTAACTACAGTATTATGTCTTTCTATGGTAAGGCAGAGCTATTGTCTTGAACTAAATTATGGATATTCCAGACATCCTGTTTTTGTATTGCTTTCCGCTCATACGAGAAAAATGTTGAAGAAAGATTACAATGAAAAATAGAAGACGATTTTCAATACTGGAATGGATGCAATTGCAAAATTTAACATTAAGATATATATTTCGGCCTAGTATGGACCACAATACAGCTGCTGTTTCCTCAATGTTTGCCAGAGTTATTCTCTATATTTGTATGATTAGAAGGAAAGAAAAAAAAACATTATCTGGTTTGAGGGAAGTGCCAATTGTATATCAAAGGAAACAAACACTGTTCTCTGGCTCACTACCAAATACTTCACAGCCCTTTCCAAAAGGGAAAACTAGACTGAGATTTAACGCATTGTAAGCTGCCCTGAGTCTCTGGAGAAGGGCGGCATATAAATCGAAACAATAAAATAAATAAATAAAGGAAGCTGTATTCAAGGAAATATGAGGAGAAGGAAAGGTATAACAGAACTTTGCATTACAAATGGAAGACCAAGGTAGCTTGCATTCAGTATTGAAAGACCAATAACTTGAGAGATAAAATAATTCTGCCACCATCTAAAAATGCTTTAGCTTGCAAAATATAACGCATGCACATGTTGATTCGGGGAATGAAAATACATTTTCCTACTCCTAAAACTATTGCACATCAGTTCTCATTAGCTCAGATGGCATCGTTGAATATTTATAGATCTTCCTACTTGGTGAGTTTTATTGTAATCGTATAATGTAAGAAGGCTCTAAGCATCAAAAATTTAACTGCATAATACACGGACAAAAAGACTAAGCTATATCAAAACAGGAGATGCTATAATAGAAATCAACAGCCACAATACCACAAAAATACTTCAAGTTCTATTTGCTCTGGATGGTCTCGGCTGTAAAACCAAATAAAAACTACTGCAAGTACATCATTGAAAGATTAATTGTGCTTCAAGAATTGGAATTGGAGAATAGCCATGCCTCCACCCCCCTCTTCACATTTACTGTATAACTACTGGTTTGCACAGATTAATTCCATAACTGCTTATCGATACATGCCTCCCCTCAAAAATAAAGCAGTATTTAATGCGGAGTATTTTTCTTCCTCGTCCCCCAGAACTGACCTTCCTTAAGACACTTCGGGATGTCTGGGTCAAGGCATTCCTTTCCCTTTAAGGATTCGATATCTTCAAAAGGTAAAATCCCTGGGAAACTCTGCTGCTGCTGCTTCTTGGAGCTATCGATCATGATGGGATTCCTTCAGAAAGGCAGCATCTAGCGAAGGAAAGAAACCAATCTACCAGCTAGCCAGCCAGCGGTATTATGCTGCTCCTTTCAGTCAGTTTGGCAATAATTGAGCAATTATGTCTTTAGAGCATCGGAAAGCAGCCATTAGCCTTTGCTTCCCAGCTTGACCTGAAAGTATATTCAAATGACTAAAAGCACTTCGGAGAGGGCGGAAGGCTTGAGCTCCCAAACCCCACCTTCCTTTCCCAGGCAACTGCTCCGGATCCCTCCCCTTTTCAGCCACCCTGGTTCTTCTCCCGGTTGCTTTGCATTCAATATGCAGTTTGATGGTCAGAATCATCTGACAAACACTGAGTCAAGCAGTTAAAAATAAATCCCAGCCTTGTTGCAGAAGGAGCAACATTTGGCGAAGCTGCACCTAAGATGACAAACTCCTACTGGGGTCTCTTCTTTTGGAAGGGTTTTTTTTTTTGGAAACACTTTCAGCTGCCTGGTGCGTTGCGTTCGATTTCTAATATTGATGACTCTAATGTTAATATTCTAATTAAAAAAAAGGGCTTGTATGTATTCTAATAGAAAAGAGGGTTGTACATAAGCCAAAACAGTTATAATTTAAAACTACATTGACACAGATCTGTGAGCTCTGATTAGTTAATTATAGAGTATTAACATGTTGTGTGTTTACCTATCTACCTGTCACTTTTTCCTGGTCTATTTTGCTGACCTGGACCAGGGGAAAGAAAATGCCTGAGCAATCTGGAATAATCTCAAAAAAGAATGAAAGAAGCCACACATGCACACACACACACACACACACTCACACACACACACCCCTTGTTTAAAGCAATTTGGGAATAAAATCTTCACCACCTTTGTGCAAAACCAGTCCTTTTTCTACAAACCTCCCTGGAGAGTAGACAACCATCCCACTCAATCAACACACCTCAAAACGGTCAGGAGGAAATATAGGCACGTGTAGGGACCTCAAGAACAACAAACAGATTTCCTCCTGCACAACTCTCGTTCGTTTCAGTGTCCCTTGTGCAACAAAAAAAAGCTCCGTGTTGTTATTCAGAGGCAAAGCAAAGCAAAACAAAACAGCTGCTCCAGTACGGATACAGATTCAAGTGATATAACTTAGAATAGTAAGAAATATACTGAAAGAGAAGGGGAAAAAAAAACTCCACAGAGATATGCCACCACCCCAGAGGTTTGCTCACTGTACAAGCACTGACCATTTTTTTTCCTGTTTCAACAGTCATTCTGTACACCTATAAATTCAAGGAACTACCAACCACCCAATCAAGGAACCACTAATTCAAACAAACAAATAGCCTAAACAAGTAACTATCAAGAACACTCCCACCAACACTGAGCGGGCAAGCCACTTATATATCAACAGAGAACAAACACCACTCCCTTCTAGCCCTGATGATGTTACCTAGTCAGGTAATGAAATGTCCACAAGAAAACAACAAATCCAGACTTTAGCCAAGCAAAACTTAAAGCTGAGGGGAAAGGATACAGCCGACCGAGGAAAGAAAATAGGGAAGAAGCCAGGGGTGGGTTCCACTTACCTTTACTACCGGTTTGCAGCGGGAGAGCGCATGCGCGAAAGCTTCCTTTATTTTCCTTAGTTTTTTTTTTTTTTTTTTTTTGCTTCTTCCAGTGGTGGGTTGCTCCCGGTTCGGTCCGGTTCTATAGAACCGGTAGTAAAACCGTCGGGAAGCTCCACCCACCTGCCACGACATCATCATGAGTAATCTGATGAGTAATCTGATGATGTCGTGGCAGGTGGGTGGAGCTTCCCGACGGTTTTACTACCGGTTCTATAGAACCGGACCGAACCGGGAGCAACCCACCACTGGAAGAAGCAAAAAAAAAAAAAAAAAAAAAAAAAACTAAGGAAAATAAAGGAAGCAATGGAGCTATGGATAAGATGGGACCAACAATTGCAGAGGAGGCAGAGGAACTAATTGCAAGCCACGGGAACATTAGATCAGGTGGGAAAAGGAGATTTAGAGAAATAATAGGAGAGCTGTTATGCTGTACTGGGGAAGGAGTAGGAAGCCTTTAAGCTCAGCCACACAAGCTCCCTGGGTAAATTTGGGCGGGTTTCAGGGGTGGGCTGCTGGGGGTTCACAGGGGTTCGGGAGAATCTCTAGATAAGATTCTGTGCAGTTCGGAAAACCCCCAAATCCCACCCCTGGCTGGCCCCGCCCCTCCTGGGAGTCCCCACACGCCCCGTTTTGGATGCAGGTACGTGCAGGGCACGCACTGAGGCTCAGGGAAGGCAAAAAATGGGCCTACCGGAAGTTCAGGAAGGCTGGAAATGGGCTCGTTTCCAGCCTCCAGAGGGCCTCCGGAGCCTGGTGAGGCTGTTTTTGCCTCAAGAGGCTTGAGGAAAGCCTCCAGAGCCTGGGGAGGACAAAAACGCCCCCTCTCCCCCCCCATTGGCGCAGGAGGCCGACTAGGCCACGCCCACCCTGGCCATGCCCACCCAGCAACCAGGCAGAGGATTCCTTGCTAAAGTTTTTGAAGCCCACCCCTTGCTCTCTTCTCTCAATGATCCAAAGGTGCTTTTCCAAAAGGCAACTGGACTTCCTTGTTGCTGGTTTTTTCCTTGAAAAGGTTTAGCTTCCGATCCAAGAAGCTTCTTCGGTTTTCAAGGAAAAAAAAAAACCCAAGGAAGTCCAGTTGTCTTTTGGAAAAGCAACTTTGGGATAACCATGACCTGGACAATGAAGAATCTGCATAGACATCTCTCTCAATAACCAATCTATTTTACAGATTTATTGTGGGGAAAAGTAGAATTAGGGGATATATTCATTCTCTCTTTCTATCCATCCATCTCTATAAGTATATCTGTATCTATGTATTTATGCATTTATATATGTATTTACACACACACACAAAATCTTGAGCACCTTATTGAAAACTGAGGTATAAATTAAATAAATAATAAAGAGGACGAAGGTATTATTTAATTTAGCCAAAAATGCATTTTGTTAACTGGGAATTAATAGGCAATTCCAACATTTGAATGACATAAAACGGTTTGCAACTTCTAGGATGAGCTTCATGGTGCCTCTATTCTTTTCTTTTCTTTTTATTTTGTATGACATTTTTTAAGCAGAAAAATTCTAATACTTTCTTTGTGCTGCAGCACTTATCCTCATTAAATCACTCCAGAGAACTACCTCCTCCCCCTCTCTGGGCTTTTTAATCTCTTATTTTCAGTGTAAGCATCCTTTTAATCTTTTCAGTTAGTAATCAAAAGCAGCTTCCAAAATAAGCCATCCAATCAGCGAAAACAGTTTTCCTTAATGGGTCCCTGGAATTTATTATTATTGTCGCACAACCAAAACCAATTTTCGAGAGAAAAGGAAATTTTTTTTTTTGCTCTATTGTCAGCTAATTTTTATTGCCACTTTGGGAATGATATAATATGCTGCTACACATTGATTCAATCCCTTTACTAAATTCATGGTTTCTTCTCTGTACAAGTTATTTAATCCAGTTATAATTAGTAAATGTAAATTATTGGAGAGCTGAAGAGAAAAGTATCAATGCTTTTGAACTCTTGACGTTGGAGAAAACTCCTGAGAACGCTATGGGTAACTCAGAAAATATTACTGTTAGTTTTTCAAGATAAACCGGAGCAGGAAAAAGAAAGCGCAAGAATCACAAAAATATTTCTTTATTGTTTTGGGTACAATAACAGAAACTTGAAGGCCTGCTTTGCCCCTCTTATATCAAACAGAATCAAGGCAGGGTTGTTTTAAGTTGGTTCCTCACACTTTTGCCTTTTTGTCTGCTTTTCAGTCCTTTAAGAGCTCCTGCATAAGGGAATTTTCATACCCCCTTACAATTTCAATGGAACTCAGGCACTTAAAACTGTATCAGAATCCCAAACGTGTTAGGCACCATTAACAGCCGGGCCTCTAATACCGGAGGGGAAAAAAAACTGGTTTTCAAAGCTCTCCAATAGGTTAACAGGCTCGGGGCCCTCCAGATCTCTTGTGAAATCAAGAGTCATTGGGGAAGAATTGAACATAGGTAGTCCTTGGCTTACAACAGTTCATTTAGTGACAGTTCAAAGTTACAACGGCACTGGAAATAAGAGACTTATGACCGTTTTTCACACTTACGACCGTTGCAGCATCCCCATGGTCATGCGATTTACATGTTAGTTCGAAATATATAGAGAGAGGGGGGGGGGGGGAGGAGAGAGAGAGAGAGAGAAAGAGAGAGAGAGAGATTTTGATTTTGAAAACATGCAAAAATGGGCAACTTTTATAGTACAAAATATCCCCAGACCCTCAAAATTAAGTTCAGTATTCACTGCCACAACACTTCCACTATGGATTTACAAGGTTTTCCTCTACTGTGTGTGTGTGTGTGTATATGTGTATATATATATATATATATATATATATATATATATATATATATATATATATATATATATATAACATCTGCACAAATTCAAGAGATTTTTCCACTGAGCATTAATTTGGATTTCAAATACTGCATTTATAAAATATGAATTTGCTTTAATTACGGTTTTCATGACAGATATGGTCATACATCACTGTGAACAATGCCTTGATGGATCTATATGGAATATGCATGTCATATATTTTGAACCCATTCTCCCCTTTAGCAACATGAATAACATATGTTGACCAAGTATGTGTGTCTGAGATGATCTCATCTTTCTACCCTAAAGGGATGAATCAGTGCACAAACACTCTTTTGTATACCGTAGGGTGATTTCTTACTCATCAAAAACACTTTTGGTATATAAATCAACTTCGCTTTCCCATTACTTCACTAGAGCTTGAGAAGAAGAACAAGTCTCACTGTTGAGAAGTTAGAAATAGACCTAAATAAAAGTCTTCCTGGCAACTGCAGTAAAACAAACAAACAAACAAATACCCCAGGGACCTCTATCAAATTTGGCAGTATCAGTGTAATGCTGAGACAATTACTCCAAATGATTATTTTTACAAGTTCATTTTTTAAGGAAAGCATTTGTTGGCCCAGATATTTAATTGCAAGAGATATGCATATAGTGTTGATTTTAAGCAACATATCTGCTTTGCCTATCTTCAACAGATAAAAATAACAATTTGGTAATGTAACTGAAACTTGGGCTCTTAACATGCTTTAAGAAGGGAAGGGAAGAAGAAACACTTTTAAAAAAAAATTCCATTGCATTTTCTAGATTTTAATGTCCCAGCATCAAAGACATAGAAATTATTAAAGTAAACTCTGATGCAAGTCTTTATATACTTTTGAGTTATGTAAAAAAATTATAGTAGTATACAATAAGCAATTACACCTATGTTCTGGGTTCACATTTTAATTCAACTAATAAATCAGTGTTGTATGGATCACTATAATAAATTGTATATTTACATTTAAGCCAATTCATAGAGTTAATCGGAGAGAACACTGAATTTTAAAAAAGTCAGCCTTAACCGTTATTTTCTCAATAAACTATAACAGACATTTTCGGATTAGTAGGACAAATTTAAATCTAGCATTATCTTGAATCTCTTTTTACATCTACATTAGCTATTCTGGTTTCAAGATTTTTAGCATATTAAGATAAAGTATGTATTATCTGAATGTACTGGAAAGCCTTGGGACTGATACAAGGAATGTTGAAAAGGAATTGCAGTTTTACACACATATCTTTCAATGTAGTGATTTCTTTTCAGAGAGCTTTTTTTTACAAACTTAGAAATAATTACTTTCTTCTAACCAAGGTCATCACCTACAAATTAGCTAATGCTATTTTTATCCCAATGGAGTTACCATCAAGCTTTGCCAGAACAATTTAAAGTGAAACAGGAAACACAAGACAAATGTTTTCCAAAGTGGGTATAAATAGTAAGATCAAAATGAAGATCCCTTTATGAAGCCATTCCAAAACTGAAGCAGCAGTGACAATCCTTTAATCGCGCGTTCATTTTTTATTGTCTTTTCTAAGGCTTCCCAGAAGGAATGTCAATAAATACCAGATGAATTTATGGACAGATATTTTATTAAAATCATACAATCATCCATGAGGTAAACACTACGAGGTCACAATTGAGTGGCTGCTGGTTAAGTTGAGATGTCTTGTTCTTAGAAGAAGCTTGTTTTAGCTAACCAACTGCAAAACTTCTTACTGGCAAAACCAACAAGTCTTTTCTGTAAAAACTGTATGTCAGTAATTTGGGGAACTGAAGACATTTTCAGACATGTTTGGGCTTCTACAAGCAAGACATAGCTCACTAGCAACAAATTAATTCAACTCTCAGTACTGTATATTGTAAATAGGTCATTCTGTAGATTGACAGCAATGTCCTGAAGTCACCTGGAATTTAGTTATTAATTGTTTGTAGACAATTAATAGTAGACGGCCTATTTCGTTGACTGAAGGCAGACGAGACAATAATTTGTCATCAGCCATAAAATGACATCACAATCAATACATATTAATAAGAAAGGCTCCTCCAAGAGAATCAATTCCAGAATAAAACTCTTAAGTCCACGATAACTCGTCATCACTGACCAAGTCTCCAACTACATAAAGTGGTTTATTTATTTGTTTAGCAATAAGAAGTACAGAGCACCAACAGCAAAAAGTATTTTTCAGAGGAAATATGTTATATTTAACAGCAGAAAGCTTAAATTAGCTTATGTGAAAGTCCTAGTATTCTTTAATTCAGGGTTAGACCTCTGGCTGATGCCTGATTCAGATTTGATGTTGTGTGTTGATGGGAAAAAATGTGGAATTGTAGCTTATTACAAAATACCAATTCATCAATTCGTTTCCACTACTACCTCTTTAATCTCTCCTGGAGGCTTTTTAGCCCTACAGCTTCTCTTAACTTGATTTGCAGAGGGAAGGAAGGACACATTTCTGAAACAGGGATATACCAAATGCACCAACCAAAAAACCAAAACTTTCTGGAGAACTCCATTCTCTCTCCAGGCCATGCAGAAATTCACTAATTACCTTGTATTGTTCTGTTTTGCAATTTCTGGAAATAAATCCTCAGAACTAGAAGTGGTTCTTAAATGATCCATTTTCCCTTCCCAGTCCAAGTTAGGCATGGTCCTTATGGAAACACAATGCTCTGGAATTTCCAAAACAATGAGTTTCTGAATCAGAGAGATATTGCCAGATCCTTATCGTACAGTTTTGGGTGGTAGTCATGCAACCATGTTCAATTTTCTAAAAATGCATAAGGGACTTGTATAGATCCTTTCTTGTTAATAAAAACAATGCCAGCTTCTCATTTCTACAAATAAAATTAGAATTGAATTGGGATCAGAGGCTGGCACTTACCAAAACATGCATACATAAGACTACTAATGACTATGCATACTTCACTACAAGTCTAGCCAATATTCTGATTAGATCCACCTCTCTTAGCTTTCTCAATATATAGGTGAGTTCCTTTAGACTCTGTTAGTCATTAAATACATAAATACATCATAATGCATTGATTTTTCAATTCAGCCTCTTGCTTCCAACCCACAAGTGCATTTATATTCAATGATAACTTGCAAACAAATTCTTCAGTAAAATAAAATCTTATAATCATTGGGAAATCAACATTAGACACTCAAGAGTTATAATTTACATCTTAGCAATTATAAACAAATCAAACAATTGAGCAAAACACTATAAATAAAGGAAATCTGAAGTAAAATTCACAGAATAATTGCAACAGAATTTGCAGAAGAACAGTTCAAAGTCTCCATGGAAACAAGATTATTTTCCTGCTATGAAACTCTTCTGTATATATTCAAGCACAGGACAGACAAACATAGGCAGTTATCACCAAAAGAGCGCCTGGTTCAGTGCAGGACATAGATCTAAATTCTCCTTCACATTTAATGTCCTCTTTGAAAAAAATACAGAATAAGATGATAATTAAATATATTAAATACAATACATTTGTTACCATGTTAGGAATGTCACATTTGTAAAAATTAACCAAGCTTGCAGAAATAGTGAAGCTGATTTGGTCAGAGAAAAAAAGGATAGTCTTAAAAAAAAAAAAAAAGACTGGAATCCATATATGGATAAAGAGGTTGAGGAAAGGTTTAAAATGATATTTATTTGATAGAAAGAAGGATGGAAAGCATGATTGTATGGGTTTTCCCTCCCTTTTTTAAAATAAAAACTTTTTCTCTCTCTCTATTTCTTATTTTCTGTCTTTGCTTTTGTTTGTTTTGTATATTTTATTATGCTGGGAAAAAAAATCTAAGAAAAAAGAATACCACATGTAGCAAAGGGTTTCAACCAGCTCTGGACTTAGCCTTCCATCCTTCTGAGATCCATAAAATTAGGACCCAGATTGCTGGAGGCAATATACTGACTCTGTAAACTGCTTAGAGAAAGGGCTGTGTAAAACACTGTGAAGCAGTATATAAGTTTAAGGGCTATTGCTATTGCTAATTTCATTAAGTATTCCAGTGTACAGGTATTTAAAAAAAAAAAAAACCTACAGAAGACACGTTTTAAGGAAGAAGGCCATCTTTTGAAAAGACCCCAGGTGTGCCAATTTTCACCACACCACTTCAAAGCAAGAACATTTTATCAAGTAACATTAACAGCACAGTTTGACAGAAGGCTTGGCATTCACACAAATGAAGTTATTCCTGCCTTAATGGAAATGCTGGCATAATTGCAGCAGCCGAAGAGTTTTCTTTTGACTGCTTGCTTAGTGCAAAGAGACGCTGCCATTTCAAAATTGACCTCCCCCCCCCAAAAAAACATGAAGTATCTTTTCAAATACATTTTAAAGAAGGAATTGTAGAATGAGTTTCCATCAGGTTTCCTAAAATAAAGACAAGTTTTGCTCTCTCTCTCTTTTTTTTAACCACGAAAATGAAAGTGGAATTTACCTGGGAGAGGAAAAAGCCTGGAGACTTTACTTACAGGGATAATGACATACTTTCAAAGTATGTAGACGCTGAGAAGCACAAAAACTATGGAGAAGAGAAATAATGGAATTCAAAGCGTTTTAAATAAACAACAGATACCTCGAACCTGATGAATCATTCTGAATATACCAGGATGATGCAATTTAGAAAATAATGATCAATTCTGTGTTTGCTCAGAAGATACAGACAATATTGTTTGTCCAGCACAGAGAAATTCTCTCGTGAAAAAAAAGGCATCATTGAAGGGCCACTCAAGTTTAGAGTCAAGCCCTGGACCTTCCAATTAAAATGAAATTAAACCTTCCAAGTAAAATGGAAAAAAAAAAGGTTTATTTAACTCTTTAACTGCTGGGCAAGGAGAACAGAGATCTATTAGAAACAGCAGGCCATAATAAATGTAAGTATTAAAAAGATATTAACCCTGACTGCTCTTCAGAAGGTCAGATCATGAAGAGGAGACTCAGATACGTCAGCCACCTAATGAGAAGGAAGAACTCCCTGGAGAAGAGCCTAATGCTGGGAACGATAGAGACCAAAAGAAGAAGGGGACAACAGAGAACGAGGTGACTGGACAGAATCACTGAAGCAGTCGGTGTGAGCTTAAATAAACTCCAGAGGATGGTAGAGGACAGGAAGGCCTGGAGGAACATTGTCCATGGCGTCCCGATGGGTCGGATTGAACTTTGCAACTAACAACAATTAAAGAGATATTTCTAGCAGCGTCACTCTTCAGAGCAAAGGCTCTAAGCATCATTCATTCTCACAACTGTAGGGTTTTTCTTTGGTCAAACCTTATCCGTTTTTGCAGCTGAAGATGAGAGACAAGTGAGGGCTGATATGATATAGAAGTTATGGAGGCAAAGAAAGGACGCAGACTGAAGTTCTCCCTGGATGAAAGCATCCTGGGTAACTCTGGGCAAGTCACTCACAGCCCAACTGACTTCAAAGGGTAATTGAAAAATTGGAAGAGGACATGATTTATTTATTTATTTATTTATTTATTTATTTATTTATTTATTTATTTATTTAATTAATTAATTAATTTAATTTAATTTAATTTATATGTGTCCATCACACCCGAGAAGTAATTCTGGTTGGTAGGTTGCCTTGAACTCCCCGAGGGAAAGGGGTGTTATAAATATGCAGTTAAGTAAATAAGGACAGTTTTATGGAAAAAGTTAAGAAAGTATCTGAAAAAGACTGATGATAAGTACACTACTGAATTTTCAGGTTCACTGAGGAACAATGTTTCAAATTGGTGGGTTTTAAAAAGAAGCAAACAAAAAAAAAAAAAGAAACTAAACATAATTGTGACCTGTCAAATGTGTTTATTGCAGGTTTAGGTCTTGAATAAAGTCTTTAAATAAATACCATTTCTTTTACCAATATTTGTACTTGTTCTTACAGCTCTGACACATATTATTTCTCTATCATACTTGTTAGAGGGCTTCTATTTATTTACTTATAATACTCTTATGCTACCTAGCGCAATCATAAACACTGGATTTCTATGTAGAATTCTAAAAAATAGAAACAGCGAGACAGCACAGAACAAAAGCAGAAACACAGGATTTCTGCTTTCCTACGAACAACAGCATCATGTTGTTTAAGCAGCTACTCATTCCCCCTTTCCGTTTTGAATAGAGTTCCCTCACAATTAAATGCTAGGGGTTTTTTTTGCTTAGAAAGAAGGAAATATGCTACAATTGTACAAAACTATGTGTGACACGTAACACATATTTACATGGATTTCCTATCTCTCTTCTTCAAAATCCCCCTCCCCCCGAAGCTAAATTATAAGGAGAATCTCATGCCACCAAAGGTGATTATAGATGCTCATTTGGTAGAAGATAGGACTATCAGTGGTGATTACAATAATGTTTCCATAATAAAAAAAAAATCTTAATTATTTGTTGTTTGGAACCAACTAGGGAGAAATGGCAATAATTTCCATGGTTCCTGGATTTATGTTAGTGGCCACTGTAGAATACCAAGTTTTGGGAAAGGCTTTTCAATTGCCCTGGTATCATCTTAGATTCTTATTTTGCTTGCTCTGTGGTGGCAAAAATAC
Source organism: Masticophis lateralis (assembly GCA_030761175.1). Taxonomy (NCBI): domain Eukaryota; kingdom Metazoa; phylum Chordata; class Lepidosauria; order Squamata; family Colubridae; genus Masticophis; species Masticophis lateralis. The sequence goes on from JAUDYJ010000013.1 coordinate 9,455,734, forward strand.
TTTAAAACATGTTTCTAAAATGCATTGTATCCAAACTTCGTCACTGCTATATCACATCCTATTATATCCAATGCTTGTCAGTCCTAGAGGCTTATTAATACAGTATCCATCTTGACATGCCACTCCTATCTGTTCAAGATTTATTTGTTCATTTAAAACATTTACATAGCTGCTAGATAATAGGCTAGTAAGATGTTTTTGCAATGCCATCAGATCACACAGCTCAGCTTCATAGAATGCAGAAATGAAGATTACATCATGCAAAGAAGAGCTTCGGTCTGTTAATAATAGAATTTATTTGGAGGCACACAATCTAAAGAGAGATTATCCTGCTGCGTGAAAGAAACCTATTATTCCATCCGGAGATGCTGAAACTGGTTAAGCAACTATGACATTTGCTGGAAAACTACTAACTGAGTCCTTCCAGATAAAGAGATTACTCAGAATTGCTCAGACTGACTTCCCAACTTTTGAGCAGCGCTTTAAAGATTCTGATAGAAGACTCTTTTAAATGAAATTAAAGCTAAAGATGACACAGAAGATAGGAGATTTATATACCTCTTGATTGTGGGTTAATTAGCTCCACTTCTTAGGACACAAACCTTACTGCTGATCCTAAACAGAATCCATAAACCGATACTTGAAGTTCTTTTCCAAACAGATAAGCTTTTCAATTCTCTCTCTCTCTCTCTCTCTCTCTCTCTCTCTCTCTCTCTCTCTCTCTCTCTCTTTTTTTTACAAATTATGGGACTTTCTATCAAGGAAACAATATTACTCACAAGTTTTACAAGGCCGATATGAAAAAAACCCAGCATCCTTTCCTCAACTGGGGATGAGGAAGAGGGACATTCTAAAAACATTTCTCTGACAAGTCTTACGAATGTACCCTAAAAAGATTCTTTGTTTGACTGAGTGATAGAAACCAAAAATATCCAGCTTTTAAAAATTAACATTTTAGTTTTATTAACTAAGTGTACAATGGCTTCAAAACTTATTGTACCTAGGCGTTAGATCAATATCCTGCTTTCCTTCCAAAGCAGTAAACATAACATATAGATAGTACAAATCAGACTTGTTCAGTGAGCAGAAGGAATCTCTCTCTTTCTCTTTCTTTCTTTCTCTCTTTCTTTCTTTCTTTCTTTCTCCCCCCTCTCTCTCTCTCTCTCTCTCTCTCACACACACACACACACGGACAGAGTTCTTGTTTAAAATCCTCCCTCCTCCAGGCTGCTATTTGCCCTAAGGAAGATGATATTCCAATGACCTCATGGTGTGAGACAAATGTCTAAAAAATCTACTGCCACTCTCACTTTGATGTCACATCTAAATGGGCTTTCCCCATAAGTGTTTTACAAACAAATCACATATCTTACATTTGCTTACCAAACATAATGTCAAGCTTCTCCATTCCGCTCAATTATAAATATCCAGCAATCTTCACGACAAGTTTATTCATAGCCCTATTTTATTTCTGCGTTTTATTTACTTGCCTCGGTTGAATATATTAAGCTGCAACCCATTTTTCACATGAAGGAAAAACAAACTCAATGGAAGTTTATTTCCTGTTACTGTTTTCTGTTAGGTCATTTATAGGATATCATGGCATTCTTAAAAGCCATTTTACTGAAAATGTTCGAAACTTCATTCAACCAATCAGTACACTCAAGCTTTTTTTTTAATAGTTCAGGAAAAGGAACATCCTGAATTGAGTGATATCCTTTGGGGAAATGTTCATCTTTAAAAAAACAAAAAAACAACTCGTTCAGTAAATGCTAAACTGATCTTCAAATAAACAATGTTTTTATCCACACACAAACAAGGTCTGGAAGTGTACATGAAGATTGAATATTAATATCCATATAATTTTTTTCTTTTTTTTTTACTGTTAAAATTTGGACATTGAATTGGATTTCTAGCTATTTTGTTAAAGCAAGGGGACAGAGTCCATAATAAATCTCACTAAAAGTGACAGAGATTTAGCTTAAGTGTTTACCAAAAGGAATGACTCTACAGAAATTCTTTTAAGAAGCCTGTGAAAATGTCAGCAGAGAGTTGATTTTAGAGGTCAGTTCTCTGGAGACCACTGGAGCTTGGCCTGTGGGTCTTTTCACATGCTTTAATATTTGAAATTTGTTCCTTGCAGACACTGACAGATGCCTAGGGAATGCTGGAATTGTGGGAACTGGCAGTCCTGAGGACAATGACAGGCTAAATGGGAAATAGCACATACAAGATCTGCCTCCACATTTCTTATAAGCTAAGAGACGTCATTGCTTAGATAAAAGACACGAATTGACAAAATGATTCACACGTCACAGTTTCCTCCCCCTTGATTTTTACCATACTGGACCCCAAGTGAATTTAATTTACAGTGAATTTCACTACATGTTGCGATTTTGTATTTATATCATGGAACAGCATTGATCAAAGAAGTATGGCTTAAATAACAATAATTTTTAAAAAATCAAAGCTTTAAAAACAACGGAACTGGATTTAAAAGATAGCCTTGCATATCAGGTTATCAATTTGTTTGCAACCATTTTTGTTTTCCTCCTTTAAAGACCATGGGAAGAACTGCATCTCCGTGGATTTGGGATTATAAAGGTTAAAAACAGTGATTTTTAAAATGAAAGCTGGAGAGTAAAGAATTTGAAAGACTAACTGTAAGCAAAGCCACTTTCAAAATCAAAATCTCGGATCAGTACTAAAAGCTTTTTGATGAAAGACTTTAGAGGAATTATATTTTTGGAAGACTGGCCTCGCCAACAGTTGATTTGTACTCAACTATATAAAACAACAACTAGCTCAGAGGCCAGAAAATGTCATACTTCCTTTTAGACCACTTCTAATTTGTGCAGAATTCCCTATGGACTCTGGATAACTTAACATACTGCATTTCCTAAGTTCAAGCTGAGAAGATAAATGAACTTGAAGCCTGCGTTTTTATGACAAAAACAAGGCAATGCCTCATGACACAATGAATTCCCGTTGACAAGATATACAACATTATTTTCACACTCTGTATTTCAAACTAAGGCAGCAATGGAAAAAAAATACATTGGATCAACCTCCATTAAAGAAGCCCAAAGGACAGAGCTGACCAATGAGTTGCTGCAATAATAGTTGATGTGTTCAAATCAGGATCAAAAAAATAATAATAATAATAGTTGGGCTTCACACAACATATTCCATCTGATACTTTTGTTGTTAGTTGCGAAGTCGTGTCCGATCATGATCCCATGGACAACATTCCTCCAGGCCTTCCTGTCCTCTACCATCCTCTGGAGTCCATTTAAGCTCATGCAGACTGCTTCAGTGACTCCATCCAGCCACCTCATTCTCTGCCGTCCCCTTCTTTTGCCCTCAATCGTTCCCAGCATTAGGCTCTTCTCCAGGGAGGCCTTCCTTCTCATTAGGTGGCCAAAGTATTTGAGTTTCATCTTCAGGATCTGGCCTTCTAAAAAGCAGTCAGGGTTGATCTCAATCAATCAATCTATCAATCAGAATAGAGCTGGAAGGGACCTTCAAGGTCTTCCAGTTTGATTGCCTTGCAGTCCAAGGGACTCGCAGGAGTCTTCTCCAGCACCAGAGTTCAGAGGCCTCCATTCTTTGGCGCTCAGCCTTCCTTATACTCCAACTTTCACAGCCATCCATTGCAACTGGGAAAACCATGGCCTTGATTATACACACTTTTGCTGGCAGGGTGATGTCTCTGCTTTTTTGTATGCTGTCTAACTTTGCCATAACTTTCCTCCCCAGGAGCAAGCGTCTTTTAATTTATTGGCTGCAGTCCCCAAGGTGATCTTGGAGCCCAGGAAAATAAAATCTGTCACTACCTCCATTTCTTCCCCATCTATTTGTATTGTTAAGACATAAAGAGATTCTTAGAATAGATTTTCAGTCAAATAGGAAGACTGAAATGAAAGAAGTAAATATTGAGTATAAAAAACTATTTTTTAAACAAATTTGGAACCTGTCACTAGTTGACCTGTAGTTTTTAATCAAAATTTTTATACACAAGCAATTCTGCCAACATCATAAAGAATGGCTTTGAGGGTTTTTTTGGTTTTTTGTCACCGCCCCCCTCCCCCAATAATAAACTGTTGATTCTTAATATGAAGTGAAAAATCAAGTCACAACAAGCAAAGGATGAATAATCCATTTCAGGCTGCAAAAGAGATTATAATAAAACCTGCTTGAAAACTAGAATGAAAACCTTATTGGAAGAAATCCAGAGAGTTTAGGATATACATTCTAAGCAAACATTTTCAAGATCTGAATGGACTTGTTAGAACTTCTTTGAACAAAGCCAACTTCCCTTTGCTGGAAGAGGACAAAGCCAAGGGATATTAGAAATACTGCAGTTATAAGCAAATTGGTTCCCTCTGCTCAGTTAGCTTTCCCAATAAGCTATGCAGGACTATTGTTTTAATGGTTCATTCTCAAGTAAATATTGACTCCTGTAATTCTAAAAACAGGCTCTAGAACTATATTACCTTTGGTGTTATCTGAGAAGATGAAGATAACTGTCTGAATGAGCACTGCATTAAAATGTTTTCAATGGGACATAAATGAAATCATGGTCCCACAATCTAAAACAGTTACTACATCACATGCACTACTGCTATCTGACTTTCATGAAAGCATGAGCCACGCTGGCGCAGACAACTGTCTCACCATTGTTGAGCTGATACAGAAACGGAAGTTTTCTACTCCTCTTTAACACATCATTTCCAATTCCCTGGAAATTCCCTCCACAGCTACCTCCATGAGATACATTAAAAAGGTAGTTAAAGAAGCAGAATTAAATTCACTATTAGGAATAGGCAAAGTTAGAAGATCTGACGTCATGGAGATTTCCAAGACAAACCCTGTTATTTCAGGCTAAAACAGCTGTTTAAAAAGATGTAGGAAATCAACAGATAAGCATGCAGCAGTAAAAGACCACATATGCAAGTGTGTGTTTTCCCAAACAGATGCGAAGAATGAAGACCACACCAAATGGAAACATGTTCAGTTTTCAGACTAGACGTGCCCTGATTAAACCTCCTGTTTTTCTTGCCAAAAGAAACAGCGAAGGAAGACATGAAAACAAACATCCGTTAAGTTCTATAAATGACCAATGAAACGAACATTCCAAAACTAGATATTAAAATATAGGGAGTATTCATTACTGAGCGTTACCTACATGAGTAATTAATACATTATATATAAGCGCTGGAGGATCGCTGCATCTGAAAATCCCCCTATGTTAATGACAGAGTAACGTGATCCATTTTCTGCAACATTCTAGAACACTGGGCCATTGATCTTGTAAATGGGCATAAACCCAAAGAATGGCTGACTTAGATCAAAATATTAAGCATGGCATCAGCCACACCACGTACTTACCACTCTTCCTTTCATTGAGAGGAGGTAAATATTGGTTTGGTTGCAAAGAGAGTTCTTGAAATTCGTGGGCCACTGCTTCACTGTGAGGACTAGGTGCAAGGCGTGGTAATAACGCCAAATCATCTTCCGGGTCCATGGTCCCCTTATGTTCCATTGTGGTCTAGCAACTAGAGACAGTGACAACAGAAAATGACTTATTGGCAAAGCCGTTCACAAAGAATAATTACAAATATTCAACTACTTCAACCAGATCCAGGAGAATCTCTTCAGTTTAAGAGCCAGCATTCTTCATGACTTGCACCATGTTTTTTTCTACTCTTGTATGCAGATGGTAAATGGCTGTAAATTCTGTTTCTCCAGCTCAAACAATCTCAGACATTTAAAAATATGTTCTTGCTTCGAAAATGTTCCGCTCATTTTTATGGCTAAAATCACATCCTGTGGACGCTAGCCCACGTCCTCTGCCTTGCTTGTACATGTGGACAAACTCTATCCCCAAACTCCATGTTTGTGGCTATGGGTTTCAGTTTTTTGAGGCTTATACAATCTTAATAGGTAGGAGAATCCATTTCTGTGATAAACTTATTATCTTTTAATAAGATGTGATTTATCTCCTCAAATCAGTTAATTAAAATTATTCTTTCACATGGACTTATCTGTTAAACACACCTTCCAGTAAGTGAATGGTTTGTTTCCCTGCACTAAACCATGGTCTGATTAAGACATAGTTGGCTGGATTAATGCACTATCAATCATGATATACAAACCAAAGGTGAGGATAGGTAACAAACTATCCCAAAAAGAAGTAAATTGTGTCATGTGGATCCTGTTAGCAGATTATTTCAGATTAGTCCAATGTGCAACATATACAGTATTGCATCTTCTTCCATTTTATAATAAAAATAGCCAACAATGCACAAATAGTCAAATAGCGCAGCTGAAAATAAATTGTGTTTAATTATCATCTCTTGATGAATAATACCATATGCTATCTACGGAACATCAGTACTATAATTTTTCTTTAGCAGCTTTGTTAGCATACTTCCTCTTCAATCCAGTCGAAGGACCTCCTATAAACATAATACAGATAATTCAGCCTTGACAGAACACCAAGTTCTTGGCTTTTGCTAAATTGTGACTAATTAAAAACAAACCATGTTGGTTATAAGGCCGAGGTTAGGAATCTGTTGAAAGAATGTAGCTTAGCAAAAAGGGGCATTGGATTGGAATAAAAATCCCAGAATCCTTCTGCCCAAAATTAAAAGTGTGTGTATGTGTGTGTGTGTGAGAGAGAGAGAGAGAGAAGGGGAGGGGGGAACCTCTCATACATATATTCCTTCATTTCAGGATAAATTTGAGCACAGCTTTGATTTTATGGGGAAAATCTTGCTATAGCCAGAAAAATACAAGAACACAAAAGTGTTGTTTCCAAAATGCTTTGCATAATATTAATTATCCTAGTAACTTCAGGTAGCTAGATGACTTCACTGAATATTGTTTTAACATAACTAGCTACTTAAAATAAACTGGCACAAGCTATGATGTACGGAACAACCTTGGGCTCTAAGAGCTTAGTCAGCCCTTCCTAAGAAATCCATTGCCATCACAACATTATAAACGGATGACAACGATGTTAAAAACTGGTGCCTGAGAATGTATTTTTCTTCCCCTTTTCACTTTCCTTCTTCGCTATTTTATTTAAGAGGTTAATCTGGCACTCTTATTTGGCTAAACCCAAGTATTTAGACATTTAGAAACAAAACAATAAACGAGACGAACCGCTGCTCAAATCTAGATGTTATGCAGAGCAAGGTGGAATTCTTGGTCGCCAGAGAAGACCATCAATCTACTGTATTGTCTTAAGTACAGAATAAAACCAAGCAGACACCAATTCAGAAACAAAATAAACGGTAATGCAAACATGGACATAATCTTTTTTAAAACTTGAGAAACTGAGACAAAGTGACTGAAGAAATATAAGAAAAGAGACAGGCCAACAAGGTCATAAGTGTGAATCCATTTTATCCAATGAGTGGGGGGTTTTGCCAGAAAATGGGTGTGTGTGTGTGTGTGTGTGTGTGTTGCAAAATGTGATCATGTGTCCATGGGACACAGCAGCTGCTCATAAATGCATGCCTATTGCTGAGTACCCAAAATGCAATTGGGTGACCATGGGGGAGATGCAGCACTCATAATTTCAAAGAAGAGTCATAAGGAACTTTTTTCGAGTCCGTTACAACTTCAAATGTTAAGTGACCGGTTTCACGTCAAGGACTACCTGCATTCATATAATCAGCATGTTCATTGCAGAGAAGAGAAGAGGGGAGGGTAGAGAAGGGGAGACCCAGATTGTTGGGGGCAATATGCTGACTTTGTAAACAGCTTAGAGAGGGATGTAAAAAGCATTATGAAGCGGTATATAAGTGCTATAGAGAGGAGAGGAGAGGAGAGGAGAGGGGAGGGGAGGGGAGGGGAGGGGAGGGGAGAGGAGAGGAGAGGAGAGGAGAGGAGAGGAGAGGAGAGGAGAGGAGAGGAGAGGAGAAGGGAAGGGAAGGGAAGGGAAGGGAAGGGAAGGGAAGGGAAGGGAAGGGAAGGGAAGGGAAGGGAAGGGAAGGGAAGGGAAGAGAAGAGAAGAGAAGAGAGAGAAGAGAAGAGAAAGAATGAAAATCCCTTATTTCTCTAGTGCAAGATTTCAGCTATCTGCTTTTTTTCCCCATAATAAGTAAGGATAGAACCTTTTAAATTCTTACATAATTTGTCAAAGCATTTACTCAGGAGATAAAATGGTACTCATGGTAGATGGTGGGTGTATTGTTTGCTAAGCCTTTCTCTTTTTATATCTATGATTCACTGTTCTTAAGAACACTTCATTTTCTAACCTCCTTATCCTTCCACTCTTCTTTCTGCAAAGTATTCTTCTTATTCCTTCTATTCACTGACTATCAGTCATTTTCAAGCATACCACCGTGGTCTTCATGTGCTGATTGGAGCCATCAGACTGTTCTGCTGTAGCTTATGAATGCTTTGTCCAATGATTTCCAGCATATTCTTTGCTGGAATTCACTACAAGCCATTTTTGTTAGATTTTTTTTTTTAATTTGACTTATATGCCGCCCTTCTCCGGAGACTCAGGGCGGCTTATAGTGCGTTAAGCAATAGCCTTCATACTTTTGTATATTTTATACAAAGTCAGCTTATTGCCCCCAACAAACTGGGTCCTCAATTTACCCACCTTATAAAGGATGGAAGGCTGAGTCGACCTTGAGCCTGGCTGGGATTGAACTCGCAAGTAATTGCAGGCAGCTGGATCTTAAATGCTGCCTTTGTAGGAGGCATTACCCCCCCCCCCCTACGCTACTCAGGCTCCTTATTTGCCTATGAAATGGAGGGCCTGAAGAAGGTGGTGTACAGCTACTTCTTGACATACAACAGCTCATTTAGCGACCGTTCAAAGTTACGATGACGCTGACAAAAAAAGTGACTTATGGCCATTTTTCATACTTATGAACTTTGCAGAATCCCCATGGTTATGTGATTTACATTCGGATGCTGGATAACTGATTCACATTTATGACGGTTGCAGGGTCCCGGAGTCATGTGATCCCCTTTTGCAAACTTCTGACAAACAAAGTCAATAGGGGAAGACAGATTATCTTAATGACCCTATTACTAATTTAAGAACTTCAGTGATTCACTTAACAAAAGTGGCGAGAAAAGTTATAAAATGACACAAAAGTCACGCAACAAATTTTTCGCTGAACAACATAAATTTTGGGCTCAATTGTGGTCATAAGATGAGGATTACCTGTATTTTAGAACACTAAACACTCCTGCATTTCACAAACTGCACATTGTGTAGCTTATGAATAGCCAAAAGTTCCTTTTAAACATAAGCACTGGATTTACAGATACAGGGGGAAAAAAAACATTTAAAAAGGGTTTTGGAATTTAACTGAAGGTACAATAATATGTGGTTGTTACTGCTTAATAATTAGCTTTTTATATTCCTCCTGTCAGTCCCATTTTATGTCATTATATGTTCTCCCAAGCACCCACACATGTTCAAACAGGTAACTCATTAGAAGAGTCATTCCAGAGCAGAATCCCTATTAAAGTTCTAAGTAAATGCAAATTACTATCTTGGTAGCTTCAGCATCTTATCCATCAAAAGCTGTTATTTTAATTGCGCAAACTCAAAGGAGTCTACATTCCACTAAAACTATTTAGGGTCAGGAAATCTATTTGATATGGAATCAGTGCTGCACATTTGCTGCCATCAGAAACTGAACTGAATAAACCAAAGGCTAGAAGCCCTATTAAATAGGCAAATTAGCCTCTTGCTTTGAAATTCCAAACTTCAACTGATTGAAGGGCTTAATTATATAACTCATGATTTAACTGCTATCTTTACTATATTTGTTAGGCAAAGAGGCCTGCTTATTGAAATACGCAAATGAAGGCATTGAAATATGGTACCTAGCAACAACTGCTTCCAATTCTCATTACTATGGTTACATGTAATATAAAAAGAATCACTATTAGAGAAAAGTGAATTGTATGAATAAGAAAGAAGATTAAGCAAGCGAACTCTTTAGAAACTAGCATTACATTAGACAGAGGCTTAATCGGACAGCAGTTACAAAGAGGATATGGAAATTTAGCTGGTCAAGGAGGGAAAAAATAATTGGGTTGCTTGTTCCAAAATATCCACAATGCAGAACTACACAAATTCCAAGGAAACCAAAATTTAGCAGCAAGTTTTCAATCCTCGTGCACAGAAACGTTAAAATACAGTATTCAAGTTAAAATATAGTAATCAGGTTATTTTTTTTAAGAAGCCACTCACAAAATGATTTTAAAGGGGGAAAAATAAATTGTGAAATTTTCCTCTCAAAAAAACAAAAATATAGCTATCAGAAGCTGGGCTTTCCAATCACATTAAAAAAAAAGAACAATGAGACTTTCCATATCTAAAATTTAAGGCAGCACAAATTCCTCTTTGACAAATTCTAATTCTACAAACTAAACCCAGCATACTAGATAAAAAAAAAGTTTACTAAAAACTGTTTGCACACAATTAAGTTAAATAAGCACTAGTCCACACAACCTAAGCCTTTTAACCACTATATGTAGCCTTTTTCAGTATACATAATAAACAGCTCCCTAGGAAATAGACACAAGGAAAAAAAATATTAAACATCATTATCTCTCCAATACATTTTGCAAGAAAGAAACAGCATTCCAAAACTGTTTTAACCAGAGAAAAACGTTACGCAATCCGCTTTTTTTTCTTAGGATAAGTACTGCAGGAAGGCAGGTAGTCCTCGACTTACAACTGCAATTAAGCCCAAAATTTATGTGGCTAAGTGAGAAATTTGTTAAGTGAGTTTTGCTCCACTTTACGACTTTTGCTTGCCACCTTGGTTAAGTGAATCAGTGTAGTTGTTCAATTAGTCACACGGTCATTAAATGAATCTGGCTTCCCCGTTGACTTTGCTGGTCAGAAGGTCGCAAAAGGAGATCACATAGCTCTGGGACATTGCAACTATCATGTGAGTCAGCTGTCAAGCATCCATATGTAAATCACATCACCATGGGGAGGCTGCAACGGTCATAAGCGTGAAAAATGATCATAAGTCACTTTTCCCCCCTTGTTTTTGTAACTTCAGACAGACACTAAATGATCTGTTGTACGTCGAGGACTACCTATAATGCCAATGGCTCAGGTCAAACACTAATGACAAAGCATTAGAAGCAAACACAAGATTTTAAGAAGAAGAGCTTTTTGGGATCAAGTGACGATCTGTCTATTCCAGGATTCTGTACACCAGATGTCCCTAGAAGATGTCTCTTAAGAAATAGCCTTATTATTGTTTCTTAGCAACTATTATCTATAATTTGCCTTTGTCTCTGAAAGCAGTACACAGATTTTAAAAGTAGCAACTATCATGAAATCTTTCTATGTAAAAGTATGACCATCATTATATGTCCGTGATGGCGAATCTATGGCACATAGATTCAGCCCACATGCGCATGCAGGCCAGCTGATTTTCAGGACTTCCGGGCCCACTGGAAATCGGGAAATGGGCCGTTTCTGGCCTCCGGAGGGCCTCCAGAGAGATTGGGGAAGGCTGTTTTTGCCCTCCCCAGGCTCCTAGAAAGGCTCTGGAGCCTGGGGAGGGCGAAAAACAGGCCTTCCAGTCCCACTGTGCCATTGCATGCCAATAGCAGGAAGAGCACAGGGGGGTCGCACACACATGCACACTGGAGCGGGGAAGTAATAGTCTGTGTGATTAACGTGAACCAAGTAATATTTACTTTAGCAAAGGGGCATAACTTCTTCCGTTATGTTGGGGTAAGCTTAAATTTCAAAAATCCGTATTTTCTTACAATATTTTCCCATTTACCTTCTAGACAGGTCTACAGTGCTATTGATGTGCTTGCATTCTCTTAATGGTGCTGGACATTTGCTGGTTAAGTTTATTTATGATTTCACCGTTATGCTAAGCTGGCCAAATAATTTCATTTAAGAACGACCTGCAGGTGTTGCACTCTTGATTCGTATCCAGCAAGCTCTTAAACCAAACAAAGTGAGGAAAACGTTAGAATACAACTAGGGAGGAAGGAAGTTCAGGTTTGTTTCCTATGTGTACAACAAGCACATTTCCAGCTGTTTTCTTAAACAAGTCTACTCTGCGGTGGAAATTTTATCAACAATATTTATTCCTAAAGAACGAACATACCATCTTTTCAACTTCAAATGCATAGGCACATTCGGTGCACACTGTTATACGGGAAAGCAAATATTTATCTACAGTCGAAGTAATCTTCCCAGAAACCAAGCTTTCCCCAGAGTCTTTATGATTTGAGCTAATGCAAGCTTTGGAAAACACCCTTGGTCTCAGTTCCCCCAGGTGTTAGAGCAACCCTTTATTTGAATTCTGAAATTCTACCTAGCTGAGATACTGGACTCCCACTGAGTGTCTAGTACAGGCTTCTTGGAATTCACTGGGAAAATCAGCTGTGATTCCTCTGTAGAATAGAATAGAATAACAGAGTTGGAAGGGACCTTGGAGGTCTTCTAGTCCAACCCCCTACTTAGGCAGGAAACCCTACACCACTTCAGACAAATGGTTATCCAACAACTTCTTAAAGACTTCCAGCGTTGGAGCATTCACAACTTCTGGAAGCAAGTTGTTTTGCTGATTAATTGTTCTAACTATCAGGAAATTTCTCCTTAGTTCTGAGTTGCTTCTCTCCTTGATGAGTTTCCACCCATTGCTTCTTGTCCTGCCCTCAGGTGCTTTGGAGAATAGCTTGACTCCCTCTTCTTTGTGGCAGCCCCTGAGATATTGGAAGACTGCTATCCTGTCTTCCCTAGTCCTTCTTTTCATTAAACTAGACATACCCAGTTCCTGCAACCATTCTTCATATGTTTTAGCCTCCAGTCCCCTAATCTTCTTGGTTGCTCTTCTCTGCACTCTTTCTAGAGTCTCAGTATCTTTTTGTACATCGTGGAGACCAAAACTGGATGCAGGATTCCAAGTGTGGCCTTACTAAGGCATTATAAAGTGGTCTTAACACTTGACGTGATCTTGATTCTATCCCTCTGTTTATGCAGCCTAGGACTATGTTGGCTTTTTTGTAGCAGTAGCAGTCCAATGGTTTCAGGATCCGCAGCGATAGTTTTCAGCCCCCCAATGGCTTTCAGTGAGAAAAGAAGGCCCTGCTCTCTGTCCCATCCCATTGGCACAAACAGCATGTGTCTCGGGTTCAAGGCATGAACAGAACAAACACCTACAAAGAAAGTAGGAACGAAGCGAAAGAGCGGGTTTTGAGAAGGAGAGATTTGTAGGATGACAGCCTGTTCGCTATCACCATTTCTTGGCAGCGTTTGTCCGCAAAGCCTCATTGGTTTGAAGTTATTGTAGAAAACACACTTTTTTCTTTTAATTAATAAAGTTGCTACCTCTAAAGGATTACTTACTCTTGTGCCCCCTGGTCTTCAAAATAGCTGTTTAGCATACCAATACATCACTTACCTATTCTATTAAGAGGGCATGATTAATACTTTTAAACCAAAGAACACGCTTCCCACACATTTCTATCATTGTGACTTACACCCCTGCAATTATTTTCAGTTTGCAAGAGATGCATGCCCTAAGAATCAGCTTGAAAATTGATCACATTACTTATTGTGGTACTAAAAACTGCTTTTCAAAATTAACGATTAAACTTAACATTTAATCTTGAACATTTCTTTTGAATTTCTCACCTTTTTTATTCCTTAAGGGTGATCCACAACTTGTATTTTTCCCAAGTCTTAGTTACAAACACACACCTACACTATAAAGCAACACTTGTGGAGTTTATAACACCAGCTCCTTTGCCATCTCCCTCTTCTGCTGTCAGAAAAACAAAAAACTGACAGCAAACAGCACTCAACAACAAACAAGCAAGCTGAGAGAGCACCAAGGACCCCTCAATTAATCCCTGAGCTACAAATATTCTCCTTTATTGGTACAAAAAACAAAAGCCTGAATCTTTATCCAGTATATTTATATAACTGTCATGACCATAGCACACTGGTATCTAACTATATTCGTATGTTCATTAGTCGCAACACGTCAAACAGATTTTTGAAACCGAAGAACCAGAGCTATTAATTAGAGAAGCCATTTTAGTTGAGCAGAAGTGATATAATGAATCCACAGAGCAAGTAAGCTCAAGCTGTAATTTCAATATTTATCGCTACTGAATTCTAAAAAGGGACAAAATGAAACATTTTGTACGTGTTTCAGCTGGCAACATATTCAGCTGAAAGACTTGTACGTGTTTCAGAAGGCAAGGCAAGAAACGATGGAAACTAAGGAAGGACAGAAGCAACCTACAACTAAGGAGAAACTTCCTAACAGTGAGAACAATAAACCAGTGGAACAGCTTGCCACCAGAAGTTGTGGGTGCTCCATCACTGGAGGCTTTTAAGAAGAGTCTGGACAGCCACTTGTCTGAAATTGTATAAGGCAGTGTTGGTTAACCTTTTTGGCACTGAGTGGTCAAAGCACGTGCACGTGCACATCCATAATGCAATGAGCTTGCAAGCCCTCCCTGCACACCCTGCCCATGTGTGTGCAATCCCCATGTGCCCCACCCCATGCATGTGGTCATGACCCCCACATGTGCCCCGCCCCCCGCACATGTGCACACATCTCCCACATGTGCCCTGTTCCCCGCGCATGCGTGGCAGAGACCCGAAACCCAGCTGGGGCAACGGCAGGTGTGCCCACAGAGAGGGTTCGGCGTGACACCTGTGCCATAGGTTTGCCATCACAGGTATAAGGTCTCCTGCTTGAGCTGACTTGACAAAAGGTCTTGCACATGGACTTCACTACGAGATCGCCTTCTGCCACCGATAGCCTCCCACCGACCAACATGCTGCCACAGAGAGGGACTCCTCAGGGTGCCGTCGGTCAGTGTCGACTGGCGACTCCTAGGGGGAGAGCCTTCTCTGTGGGGGCACCCGCCCTCTGGAATGAACTGCCCCCGGGGATGCGTATGATTCCCGACCTGCGCACCTTCTGCCATGCCCTTAAGACTCTCCTATTCCAACAAGCTGGCCTGGCCTAGTAGGGAGTTACAATGGGTGTTTTAAATTGATGAGTTTTAATCTGGGGGCCAAATTGTTTAATACGTTTTTAAAGTGTTTTAAATTTTGTATTATATGTTGTTTTATTATGGCTTTACACCGCCCTGAGTCCTTCGGGAGAAGGGCGGTATAAAAATTTTAAAAATAAATATAAATAAAAAAAAAATAAAAAAAATAAATACTAATAGCTAGTGATATGATCAATAGACCAGACACACCATATCACGAATGAGAATGTTGGGCGTAATCACTACTTATTCAGGAAGCTCATTTGGTGATTTTAGATTAGCCAATGTCTTACAAAGCAGCTGAGGTCATTTATCGGGATGGAGGAGGAGCAAAGGAGCCCCTGATTTTATCAAAAGTATGCCCAATGAAATCTGTGGCTCTCCCCAAAGCTATCAGCGATATGGCTCCTTTGAGAATCGATTCTGTGATAACCAAGCCACATAACACCACAGTTGTAACTCATAAAAAAAAGGGGAGGAAGCAAACTATGCCCTCACTGCACCATCTTAAAGCTGCCTCTGTCTTGAAACTTGCCAATGTATGCTGCAAGTGATTTTTGGATATGGGTTTCATGCTAGGTACATCAATGTGCTCTGTGAATAGGAGTAGGGGTGGTGGTGATTATTATTCTCAGCCAGTTCACAATTTCTCTGTCAGTATTGAATTACTACAAACATTAAAAGCCAGAATAACAAAACACAATGAATGCATGATAGAAAAACAAATAAAACAGAAAAAGTCTCCACTGCCGTATATTGTACTCCCTTACAACTGATCGGATTACAAATTTAAAAATACTGGGCAGAAGGGACTGTTTTAGCATGGCACCCAAAATCATGTGCAGCAGGACACGTCTAGTCTCTAGAATGGACATTCCATAAGTTAAGGACCCACAACTAAGAAGAACCTCTTCATTGAAGCTACTCATCTTTACTAAGTAGAGGCTAGAGTTAAGTTCCCCCAAGGATGACCAAAATGCTCGAAATGATCAAAATGACAATGTATTAGACAGAACAGTGGATCATTAGAAGGGATTTGCACTTGCTTCCCTTGAACAAGTAATTTTGCAGGGAATTTAGATCCCTCGCATCAGATACACTCTGATATCCTAGACCAGGGATCAGCAATCTGCGGCTCTGGAGCTGCATGCGGCTCTTTGGGGCCTCTGCTGTGACTCCCTGTCAGATAATCCCACCACTGGCCCACCTTGCCCTTTCCTCCCAGTCATTCCTTACCTGGCTTGAGAAGATAAGGGTGGCGATGGAGGATGAGAAGCAACCAGGGCAGAGAGAGAGAATGCGGGGGGGGGGGGGGGGGAGGAGAGGGAGGGAGGGAGGGGAGAGAGATAAATGTCAAAAGGGTTTTGTGGTTCCTGGTGTTTTTTAACAACTGGTTCTCTGCCCTAATGACCAGCTGGGTAGGCATGGCTAGGGGTCATGTGACTGATGGAAGCGAGTGACATCAAGTTGGCCAAGCCCACCCAGGTTTTGTGGATCCCAGTGTTTTCTTTTCTGTGGGAAACGGGTCCAAATGGCTCTTTGAGTATTTAAGGTGGCAGACCCCTAGGTCCTAGACAAAAGCTATCAAGCAGAGGGTGGCCACAAAGCACTGGAGTCTTTTGGAAGGTACAGATTAAAGTGATCCAGTTCAATCTGGCTTCAGACTGTTTGGCTTAACATATTACTTGCTGCCAGGAAATATACAAGAAGCATGAAGCTTTTGATTCTCTAGAATTCATGCAATGAATTCATGAATGATTCTCTAGATTCATGCAATTTTAAGCCTGGCGGACTTCAACTCCCAGAATTCTGGGAGTTGAAGTCTGCCAAGCTTAAAGTTGCCAAGGTTGGAGACCCCTGCTGTAGAACATCTCAGCTGCTTTCCACATTATTATGGTCTGTGATGCTGTGTCTAAGAGTAGGGCCGAGAACAGGAAACACTTTTATTGTAATGATTCTGTTCCTGCTTCACAGGCAGATGTCAAAAGTTGAGTCTGTGGTTCAATCCTATGAGATTTATGTTATCCTGCCCTCTATGCTTTCTCACACCCACATATCATGTTTCAGAGACAGTCTAATAATCTGAAGGTTTTGCTGTTTCTGCTCTCTTTTTACAACCCTGTGTAATCCTTTAATTCGGGGAACCGCAGGAAAAGTGGATAAGGATGAATAAATTGTGGTTCACTCCTCTCAAGGTGACTGAAAAGATCCACGACTTTGAGTTTTCCCTGAATGAGACTGAACTTCATGTGTGAAGACGGGGGTTGGTGGGCAGGTCTTGGACCGTTACATGCTGCTACAATCAGATGTGTTTTAATGACACATACTTCTACAAAGCCATGACAAATATCTTATGAGCCTGATAAAACCTCTGACTTCATAACCAATAAGAATAAATTATTGTAACATGTTTTAATTTGGGTTACATTGGGAGACTATCCAAAACCTATTAATTCAACATTACAAGGAGCAAATCATTAATAGCATGCATAATTTGCATTAAGATAGCATGTTTTGGTTTCCAACTTGTTTCCGAGTGCAATTCTGAGTGCAAAAACAATTACTACCAACCTGCCTTCCATTGAGGGCCTATATACTGCATGAATCAAAAAGAGGGCTGTGAAAATATTTACAGACCCCTCGCATCCTGGACATAAATTGTTTCAACTCCTACCCTCAAAACGCCGCTATAGAGCACTGCACACCAGAACAACTAGACACAAGGACAGTTTTTTCCCGAATGCCATCACCCTGCTAAACAAATAATTCTCTCAACACTGTCAAACTATTCATTAAATCTGCATTACTATTACTATTAATCTTCTCATTGTTCCTATCACCCATCTTCCCCCACTTATGACTGCATGACTAACTTTGTTGCTTATATCCTTACGATTTATATTGTTTCCTAGTATGATTCGATTGCTTACTTGTACCCTATGACGATCATTAAGTGTTGTACCTTATGATTCTTGATGAATGTATCTTTTCTTTTTATGTATACTGAGAGCATATGCACCAAAGACAAATTCCTTGTGTGTCCAATCACACTTGGCCAATAAAGAATTCTATCTATCTATCTATCTATCTATCTATCTATCTATCTATCTATCTATCTATCTATCCATCCATCCATCCATCCATCCATCCAAACTTAAATCCAATTTTTATTAGAAAACATCTTTACCAATGTGAATCTTAAAATAAGCAGGGGTTTTTTTCCTGAAGAAAATGTCCTTATGAAAAATGTATCTGAGGATAAACTAGCTGTTTTAATCAAACAGGCAAAAATAAAACGTGTTAAATATGTTAATTTATAGGTCGCATTTCTGTAGAACATTCTAATTGCAATATTTGATTTTATACTTTAAACTGAAGTGTTACATTTAAATGTGGTGCTAATTGCTTTCAGGCTTTGCAGAATCCATACTTAATAAGGCAGTCACTTTTAAAAACATAAGTAAAATTCCCAGTACTAATGGCCTATTAGAAATGTAATTTCAAAACAGATGTACCTTTTATTAGGCTCTGCAAATAATCTGAGTTAATTCTAGCAGAACGGTGTCCTACCGCTGCTAAATAAAATATTGTATGATTCCGATAAAATAAAAAAACTTAGCAGATATTTTCTTCCAAGTGTGAGGGACTTGGAGATTTTAAAGTAGAATTACATAAGGATGAAGCTATTTTTGGCTCTCCCTTGATTCTCTGAATATAAAAATGATTTTGCCGATGAAGAGAAGAGATAACTCATGTCCAAGTGCCTAACGCTTGATCCAACACTAGAAGTGATAAAAGAATTATGATATTTTATTTTGTGATAGAAGAATTATGAAAGACAAGTACAAATCCATTTAAAGGAGCTTCATTTTTCTGTATATAATATTCCCTGTTCTCTATTTGGATGCTTGTTCTAGGAATAAGATACCCTAAATTATTAAATAAGGAAAGCAAGTATGTTTTCTTCATCTTATTCTTTCTACAGTTTTCACGAATCTTCTCCTAGTCCCTAATATATTCTATTCTGTGTGCTAAGATCCCTATTATTACAAGCTGCAACCTTATTTAAGACTTGGATAGGTAAAATGTTTTAAATCTAGTGAGAGGTGTTTTCCACTTATAAAAATGAACATTTTGCTTATATTTTCATGCTAATGGTATTTATTACTGATAAACTAGCACCAATTATTTTAAAGCATGTAGACTTTTATTTCTATATTCAACTTTATGACTACAGAGCTGAAAGAGGTGATTAAATAAACAACAAAAATGTCAGGAACAGGCTTTCACACAAATATTCAGCCTCTCATGGGGATCATGCTATCAGTTTCTATCTCTAATTCACTGTAAAAAGATGGGATGAAGGTTTTAATCCTTAAAGCCAAAGCAAAAATCTCTTATTACCAATGCATGTCTCTGAAAAATCCAGTTAAATATCCCAGCTGCTATGATTTCTCAATTGTTATACACGGAATTAGATTTCATTTACTACCCAAAATTTAATCCGGAGCTAGAATTGTCATTTTGACTACTGACTACTGCTATTACCGCTTGGATCAATACGTCCTTCTCACAGAAGCTCTCAAAACCAAATGCCCTATGGAAAAAAAAAATAAGAAGAGAGGAATACAGATAGCCCTCAATTTATGACCACAACTGGCGACCACAATTCCACTGTTAAGCAAGGCAGTGGTTAAGTGAGTTTTGCCCCATTGTATGCCCTTTTCTGCCATAGTTGTTAAGCAAATCACTGCAGCTGTTCAATAAGTCGTGCGGTCATTAAGCAAATCTGGTTGCCCCATTTGACTTTGCTTGTCAAAAGCTGGCTGGGAATGTTGCAGATGTTGATAATAGCAATAGCACTTAGACTTATATGGCGCTTCACAGTGCTTTACAGCCCTCTCTAAGTGGTTTACAGAGTCAGCCTATTGACCCCAACAATCTGGGTCCTCATTTTACCCACCTCGGAAGGATGGAAGGCTGAGTCAACCTTATGATCACATGACCCTGGGACAACGCAACTGTCAGAAATACATGCCAGTTGCCAAACTCCTAAATTTTGATCACATGGCCATGGGGATGCTGCAATGGTTATAAGTATGAAAAACAGCCGAAAGTCATTTTTCTCCCAGTGAGGTTGTAACTTTGAATGGTCACTAAATGAATGTATGTAGGGGACCCTGGCACTTAATTCCACCCCCTAAACAGCTAGTTTCCATTATAGATGGCTGTTATGGGACCATATAGGTTTATTTTTTCTCCCCCTCTCCTTTTTTCTTTTATATAATACTCTTTTGGAATGCAAGCCTAGGGATGATATAACTTAAAGTCGGGGAAGAAAAACCAGACAAAAGAGTTCTAATAAAAAATACACAGTAAACAACTTAAGCTGTTATTTGACAATAGCTGCCTCATAAGAATGTGATATTTTAATGCCAAAAGAATTCACAGAAGATCTTCATACGTGCCCATCTCTCCTCCTTCTCTCACATATAATAAAAACAAAGCAATGTGTGAAACAAAACTCCCACATTCATTTCTCTTTCCTCTGCTGATTGTGTTACCAATTTGACCTTTCAAACATTTATTACTAAGCGCAGTATTTATTCATATCATTAACTTTATCTATATAAACAGATGTTCTTTTATAGGTTAAGCGTTTCAAACACTTCATCTACGGTACCCATCTAAAAATGGTTCTCTTCGTGATGGTAGAATAGCAATAGCAATAGCACTTCGACTTATATACTGCTTCACAGTGCTTTCCAGACCTCTCTAAGCAGTGTACAGAGTCTGTATATTGGGCCCAACAATCTGGGTCCTCATTTTACTCACCTCGGAAGGATGGAAGGATGAGTCAACCTCAAGAAACTCTTCCAACACAGCCCCACATCAAAGCAGAAAGAACCAAAGCACCTTTCTATATAGAATAGTTTATTTGGGTGGATATTAGATCAAGCCCAAGATCAATGATACCAAATCCCTAGAATTTTTCCTCTACTGTATTTATCTCATTACTGAACACATGAATTATGTACTGTTTCCACGTATATATATATATTTGCTTAAAAATGGCCCAGTAAAGTAAGCCAAATATATTTCCTAAGAATAAGTAAACAGATTTTAGAAATATATGGGAAGATGCATTGAACTTATTGCCCTTCCATTTATGGGTGTGTTTCAGTGGTGGGTTCCTCCCAGTTCCGCCTGGTTCTGCCGAGCCGGTAGCGGTGATGATATGATTTCACCGAACCAGTTCTCTTTGTTCGGGAGCTGGGCCCTCCCACACACCCCCACCCGCATTATTCTTACCTTTTATTTGGCCCCACCCCCAATCTATTGCTGCCTCCTGAGTTCCAGCTAATCGGCTAGAAGGAAAAAAACTGTTTAAACTCTTGCCATGGGGCTTCAATGGGCCGCCCTGCAGCTGATCAGTGTTAAAAGGCAGTGTGGTGGTAGACCGGTGCCTCCAAAAACAAATGGGTAGACCGGTGCCTCCAAAAACAAATGAGTAGACCGGTACAGCTCTGCAAGCAGTTAAAAGCCTGGTAGCCCAGTATTTCTGCTAAATCTTAAAGAATTGCCACATGACCATCAAGCTACACCCACAAAATAAGCCACGCCCACAGAACCGGTAGTAAAAAAATTTAGAACCCACCCCTGGTGCATTTTAAATACCAGAAAGGTTAGAAGCATATGGAACTTCTGTAACAGGGCAATAATAGTCATATTAAAATAATATTTTTTGAATTATCGCCTCAGCTTCAAGCTGAGAAAATTGTTGCTTGATCAAAAGTGAGACCAGTTCATTTGGGCTTGTGACATAAAATTCAATGATTTTTTGGATACTTTTTTTTTTTTTGCAAAATACTTTATTTATATACTGATTATAATCTGACCTTATTCCAAAAGTAACAAATCAAAATAATACAATTAAAATGAACACATATTTATAGAGTAAAGTGGTTTTTTAAAAAAACTGACTAGAGCTTTTCCTTTCCATGGAATAATGCATGAGAGTGGTTGAAATTTGGAAAACATCTTTCCCCCAGATCTAACGATCCTCTACATTAGGGGTGGGGAACGATGATCTTTTTATGACTTGTGGACTTCAACTCCCAGAATGGCTGGCTCAGGAATTCTGGGAGTTGAAGTCCACAAGTCATAAAGGGGCCATCGTTCCCCACCTCTGCTCTATGTGGTCGAAACTCAAAGGTGGGAATGCTGCAATCTTCCCCGCTCAAAATAATTAATAATAATAATAATAATAATAATGATTATAACATACCAGTTTTGCCATTTACTTAAACAGATCTTAGCGAATATATTATGTCAGCTGCAGAAATCTAAGAAGAAAATGTGGATTTTTAGCCTTGCAGTTCATTTTACATTTCACTTAAGAAAATATAAATAAAATAGTGGAAACTGCAGTCCTAGCAAAAGTTCATGCCATAGAGGAATGTTATTAAGTATCTTGAGAAGTGATGAACTGGATAGGTCGGCAAACTAAATCGCTCAATTCAGTTATATGCTTCAAAAAATTATACAGTATGAAGTTCAGTAATGCATGCCAAAACATAAAATCACTTACCTCAGTAATAATCACTTGTAACAGTGTTCCTTACAGTCTGTTTCAACCCACTTTCTGTCAATCTGAAAGGTGAAAAGACAAAATCTAAAATAAACTTTTAACATATTTTTCCAAAAAAATAATCCTAGCTTCTAGTGCAGGAAGCTACAATATTTTGTATAGCTGAGCTACATTCAGTTTTCCTTTTTGCGCTAATACATGGAAAAGATTAAATTATTTTTTAACAAACTAATGAGATCTTATTTGGCTATAACACTAAAGCACAATGATTTAACTGGATGATGAACGTTAACTAAAACAGACATTTCATAAACTATATGGGATGATTTTATCAGTATTTACACTATTCCTACTGTATTAATTTTTATTTGGGGCTCAAAAGTAATAATAGCTAGCACTTAATAAATACTTTAAAACATGTTTTTTTCTGTAAAATACCTGGGAATGTTTTCAAGGATACATAAACACTTCCATTTAGCTTTAGCTAAAATGAAAGTAAAATTGTTATGGGAAATACTAGACAATTTCATATAGCAATAAATGACTACTGAAGCAAAATGTATCTAATGAAAAAGCAAGAGTAAACACACGTACATTTTGCTATGAAGCAGGTATAAATAGAGGTCTAGGCAGAACTGTTTTGTGTCAAACTTCTCTTTCAATATACAAAAATGCATCACAGGTAAACATATTCATACAATTGGCAACACCAGTATTTTTATATCATGACGGACCAACTTATATTACTAAAAACAGCACATGCCCTTCTGATACAATACAATTAGTCTTGCACAAATAGCTTCTTAAAGAGAGCACTCTCTTTATTTTTATTTAATTCTACAAAAAACTATAGTTGAATATTGGTTTGTTTGAAGACAAATCCACGTAGGATTGGATTTATTCCCTACTATTCCAGAGGGCAGAAGCAGCAGCAATAGGTTAAAATTACAAGAAAGGAGATTTAAGATAGCCATAACAATGAATTCCCGGACCACTTCAGCTATCAAGCCATTGGAACAGCCTACCACATGAAGTGGTGCATTCTGCTTCCCTAGAAGTCATCAAACATAAAATCGTCTGCTCTAATATTTCTTACCCATTTTTCTCTTAGGACACCTTCCCACTTTTAAAAATTATGGAGGCCCCCCCAAAAGAGCTTTCTGTTTGTATGGATTATATTCACTGATATTTACTACGTTAAAATTGTATCAGATGCTTTTCCCTGCCATTACCATTTCTTACAGTTGTTTGGTAGGATTTTTATACCGTGTCATTTTGTAACATAGGCTGGTGAGTAATTCGGATTTTGCAGACCCCTGAAACGCAATATCAGGCTAGTTAGTACATTTGAGGACCCGGATCGTGGGGGCAATAATCTGACTTTGTATACAAAAGAACATCGCTTGGGGGGGGGGGGGACGAAAGCCCTACTAAGCAGGTATATACAAAAATATGAAGGCTATTGCTTAACACATTGTAAGCCGCCCTGAGACTCCGGAGAAGGGCGGCATATAAATTGAACCAATAAATAAATAAATAAATAAATAAATAAATAAATAAATAAATAAACAAACAAACAAACAAACAAACAAACAAACAAACAAACAAACAAACAAACTAAGAACTTCAGTCTTGGAACTTCAAAGCTGCAAGAGTATTTTGCATTTAGAAGATTCAACGTCACCTCTGATAAAATCAAAGAATGCCACTTAGACCCTGATCGCAAGCAGGAATATCATCAGCAATGCTCCTACACTTACTCAATTTCCTGAAAACATACTGGACTGGCAGCAGTGGTTATAATTGGGTATAATTCAGTACACATAAAAAAACCGCAGGAGGGAACTTACATGATAGGATATTGAATGAAAAGATTTTGTGTTCAAGTATTTTGCACGCTTGTGCTGTGTGGAAACATTCAATCTGCGCCCAACTGCAGTTTAAACGGTATAGCTCAGACATCCACCGCTTTTATAAGGAGACCCCCAGCTTCACATTTTTAAGGCACTATGTATTCTGAGAACAGCAAAAAGACAAAGCCACCCTTCTACATGACCAAAATACTCCTGTATCAACAATAAAGGATTCAGTCAAGAAGTAAGCTACTGAACAAGAACTGGATATTCAGCATTCAAACAAAGTTAATATATTTATTTTTACTTATTAGTTTGCTGCCCATCTCAGAATGAGTATATATCATATAATATCAAATATATCATACATCTTTAAAATGTTTCAGAAATTGTTCAGTGAGACTTGAATAATAATATGCAAGATAAAAGAAACCACTAGGTTGCACAGAGTAACCTGGTGACATCAAGCCAGTGTTGCAAGGAAAACCCATCTGGTTCAGTTCCAAGCCGGGACGAAAGCACTGGAAATAAAATGGAGGTTGGAGGCTAGTAGGAAAGAGGATCCATTTATTAATGAACAGAACCACCAACCACATGGGATTCTGGGACAGCTGTCAAAATGGAGTTTAGAGTGGGTGGGTTTTTATATCTTCTGGATTCCTATGGGGGTCATGCAGTGGGGGGTTGCCGTTTCTATAGAACCGGTAGTAAACCGGTGGGAGGCTCCGCCCACCGACCCCAATGTCATCAGAATGCTTCTGCGCTTGCGCAGAAGAGCGGGCGCGCGAGCAAGCAAAGCAAGTGCAAGCGTGCGGCCCCGTTGCGAACCAATAGTAAAGTAGTAAACCAGTCACTCTTTCGAGGTTATTATATTAGGAGTAAAATAGACATTTGCAATAGTACCGAATATCTGTGCATTGGACATAAAATGGACATATTCTATTGTACCATGTGGTGTAGTACTTTTGTTTGGTATGTGCTTATATCTAGGCAAAGATTGAGACCTGTTGTTCTGTCCCCCATCCTCACACAGACAAATGCAATATCAAACACGCCTGCCAATAATTTATTGTATAAACAGACCAGAATTCCTAGCAGATGAGAGTTCTGGCAGCTACCTGTAAAACACCTGCCAAGTCCAATTAGTACTCCCAAAAAGCAGGAGAGGCCTTATCTGCAGTCCATTTCCAAAGCGACAAATTATCCACAAGAGTTTAGTCCAAAAGATATCTGAGCCGAAGTGCAGGATTCATGATGTGACTCTTTAGAGTTTAAACTTTTGTCCGTCATAAAGCCTGCCAAGCAATCACGCCCCCTTTTATTCCTTGTGGGGCGTGGCTCAGTGACTCAGCTCAATCCCTGGCCCTCCCACGCCTCTTCCTTTGCTGCGCATGCTTCTCCCTCCGACACTGCCTGGGATCAAGCCAGGATTCATCTTTATCACTCTCTATCAATGGATGCTCCAAAATGCCTTCCTCCTGGCCTTCGGATGGAAACTGAGGCATTGCCAGAGAGGAGGGCCATGGAGAGGGAGGCCTTGTCAGTTCCTCCCACTCACCTTCTGAGTCCTCTTCCTCCATGAGGACAGGCTCAGGAGTCGGAGTCACAACACCTATTTTCTCCCACAGTGATGATCCTCTGGCTGAGAGAAAGAGATGGCCCAAACCCAGTTATTGTTATTACCATCACCATCATAACAGAAGGAAACAACTGTCCCTTGTAGTTGCCAGTTCTTCAAATCATATCGCTTTTTACCTTTTAGTAACAGCTCTTCACTGCCCTCATACCAACAAGAACATTGTGTGTCATGTTAGCACCCCACTTTGGTTATAAAGATTAAAAGGGGGGGGGGTTTATAGTTGGCATAGAAAAATCCCAAGACATTGGTCATTATGACTTTATTACTATTCTCTTCAAGAGAATGGGCATCCAATAAAAGGGCTTAGTTTTTAAAAAAGGACTTTAGTTTTAAACCAAAGGACTTGGCTTTATCCTGACCTCACCACCTTATCCAATATTTCTTTTACGGGGCTTCAAACTGGTTGATTTTACTATGACATTTTTCTTTTTAAAGGAAAAAATTCATTTTTTTTTAATAAAAATGTAAAATTAATGCATGAACAGTGTGGCACCTGGGCACCATACATTCCAGTACAAACAGAACTGATCAGATTAAACATTATTATTACATTCAATCAACTTATGAAATTCCCATAACAATACACATCTATATTAGGTTACAGTCTATCATTATTCAATTATTTCACCTATTTCTCATTATTACTTTCGTTTTATCAAATAAAAATGTAATACATTAATATTCCCTTTATTTCTATCTTCTACTTTAGCTTTTAATCATATCATCCTATATTAAAAAGCTTTATTTATTTCTTTCCTGTCTGATGTCTAATCATGTCACCTGCCTACAAAAAGAGAAACAGAAAAAAAGAATAGAGAGGGAGAGATAGGAAAAGACAATTCAAAACAGCAACTGAGAACAGGAATCATTCATCCACCATCTTTTGAAAGCTATGGTTAAAAAGCTAAGGCTACTTATCTGAATGACTCCTATTGATGGCAGAGTGGCATGACTAATACATATCACCAATAAAATCTTATACAAACAATTTAAAGTAAGAGCAGGGTAAAATAATTTTATGTCATTTTATTCTATTCTACATATTTATTGTACTGCAGTGAGTCTTGGACCCTTTACACACGGCAGGAGAGAAAGTTGAACACCTTTCCTATGCGCTGTCTCCGACGTATCCTTGGCATTCCCTGGCATGACAAAGTTCCAAATAGCACAGTCTTGGAACGTGCTGGAATTTCTAACATGTATACACTATTGAAACAGTGACGTTTACGCTGGCTGGGGCACGTCATGAGAATGGCTGATGGTCGGATTCTGAAAGATCTCCTGTATGGAGAATTAGTGCAGGGAAAGCACCTTAGAGGGGGTCCACAGCTGCGATATAAGGATATCTGCAAGAGGGATCTAAAGGCCTTGGGAATGGACATTAACGACTGGGAAACCATAGCCTCTGATCGTTCAGCCTGGAGGCTAAAGACGCAACATGGCCTTCTCCAATTCGAAGAGACACTTGCTCGGCAGGCTGAGGCAAAGAGGCCATCCCGGAACTAGTGAAATCTGGGGGCTGGGCAGGGGACGGAATGTATCTGCCCTCCGTGTGGAAGGGATTGCCATTCTCGAATTGGCCTTTTTAGTCACACCAGATGCTGTTTTAAGACCTCTTTCCAGAGCATGATACCATAGTGTCTTGAGACTGAACGTTACCAATGAATTATGATGATGATATTTATGTATTAAATTATATTGTATCTTATTCTATAACTATTGTATTTTACCCTACCCTTATTTTGAATTGTTTGTATAGGATTTCACTGGTGATATGTGCATGCCTAATAAAGAACCTTTTGAAGTGGAGCAGCCCAGAAATGCCAATCATTCGCTATGAATTAACTAATGCCATTAATTAAATACCCAGACTCCGCCCCTATCATCCTCCTCCTCCCTCCCTCCCTCCCCATCCACCCTATCCAGAGCCCGCAGAAAGCATGCAACGTGCAGCCCCGCCCCTCCCTGATGCCAGGGGCGGGGCTTGGAACGCGGCCGCCGGGGGCGTGGCCTCGCGTTCTCCGCCTCAAACTCCGCCCCTATTCTGAGGAGAATTCTGAGGGGGGGGAGGGAAGAGAAGAAAGACGGGGAGAAAAAAAAAACCCCGCCGCCGTTCGCCAATGAGGCGCCCCGAGAGGGGGCGGGCTGCAAGGGAAGGAAAGTTCTCGTCCCTTCCCCCCCTTTTTTTTTTTACTCTCGCCTCAGCCACTCTTGAGTCGCCGGCGAAGGGGAAGCAAACCCCATCCCCATGACGCTCCCGAGACGTCCTTGGCTTTCAAAGCCCCGCCGACCGCAAAATCCGCCCCTCACTCACCCTCTCCGGCTGCCGCCGCCGCGGACATGTCCTCTCGCGAGTTTTGGCGGCGGGATTTCAGCCCTGCCTGGCGCGTGCGGGAGGTGTGCGTGTGGGGGGGGGGAAGAATACTGTACTTAGCCGTCGCGGGGGGCAGGGTGGGCGGGGCGGTCACAGGCGCGCCCCCTGCGGTTTAGAACTAGAGGCGGGACGAAGGGGGCGGTGTGATTGGTGGGAAGAGGCAGGGGATGGCTCCGCCCCTTCCATCCGGGTATTTCTCTCTCTTCCCCCCCCCCCCCCGCAATACCTCTCGAGCGAGGCTCTGAGGGGATTTTGTGTTTCTCGTGATGAGGGAAAGGGTGTCCTGTTTTTTGGAGTTTAAAAAGAAAAACGAACAAACAAAATAAACGACATCGTCCTTCGTCCAGGGCCGTTGTTTTTGTTTCTCCGCCTTGTAAAAGATAAAATTATAGTTGGAAAGAGATCTTGGAGGTCTTCTAGTCCAGGGGACACCTGTATCTAGTCTCCTCAGCTTAAGCAGGAGAGCCTGGAGATGTCCCTGGATCCTTTATGAAATATTTATGAATATAAAGGAAATACGTCCTAATTTTGAGGAAGAGCACAGCCTCGCAACGTTGTGGGTGGACAAGAGGATTTGGAGAAAAAAGTTTTATGATAAGGAATACGATATCTAGATTGCGCCTCCATCATGAATGAAAGTAAACAGCATCGTAACCAACGAAAAGAAAAAATTTGGAGCTCTCTTTCTTCCATTTTGTCAGAGCTCTTCCCAATTCTCACGTCACCCGTACTGTGCTATACTGTACAAACGTGGACGTCGTCAAAATTGACATCAATATGCAAGCTAAGAGACAGACTAAAACTGATCAAGCCTTTTTATTACTGCATATTATACTACACTGACTGGGTTTATGCCAAGCATTAAACCAGTGTTTTTGAAATGTGGGCACTTTCAAGATGTGTGGACTTCAACTTCCAGAATCTCCAAGCTTCTTAGACCTCCTTATGTCATGGAATCTAGATAAATGTATCCAGATGCTGCCTAGCTTGCTTCTCAAGCTCAGATAGATTTTAGAAGGAATTTATGGAATATCTACAGATACGTATCACAAGCATCAGGAGAACGGGTCAATAAAACTTGCAACTTGCAAATCTGGAGAATGACACAATGGCCAAAGGATTGGAAGTGGTCAGTCTACACACTAGTGTCAAAAAAGGAGTTAACAGAGGATGTGACCGGTCATTCCTTATCTTTAATTTCACAAGCTAGCAAAATAATTCTAAGGTCTTCCAACACAGATCTGAATCTTGCACAGGAAAAGATGTACCAGAAGTTTAGAAAAGGAACACAAGATGATATTGCTGAATCATTGGAATATGGAAAAGTAATGAGTATTTGCTTCATTGTGTGGGAAGTTAGCACCCACCCCTTTCCTAGAGGAATGAAATATTTTGGGAAATATTGAAAAGGCAGAGTATTATGTTTCCCTGGATGAGAAATGGAGAAGCATGTTTTAAAGACGAAGCAGCTCCTACCTTCTTGCCCCCCCCACCCTTTGTCAATGGGCCAGAGGCAGAAACTCAATTCCCTCCCATCTTTGTCAATGGACCATCATCTGCAACACAATAGGACCCATCTAGCAACAGAAACTCACCACAT
Source organism: Masticophis lateralis (assembly GCA_030761175.1). Lineage (NCBI taxonomy): Eukaryota > Metazoa > Chordata > Lepidosauria > Squamata > Colubridae > Masticophis > Masticophis lateralis. Next base: position 9,485,836 of record JAUDYJ010000013.1, read on the forward strand.
GGCACCTGGGAAGATTACATCAGCCAACAAGGCTAGCTAAGACCCTCGCCCCCTGGGAGTCTGACACTCTTTCTGGGCCCCAGGAAGTTCAAAGCCAGAGAGGGCATAAAACCCGGGGACTCACTGCGTCTCATCCCCTTTTTCTGTTCAGGAACTCAAACCATATGATTCTGTCCACCATTAAACCATCTTTCCAAGCAATCTCCATGTTTCCAGTGTCTTTTTCCCCACTTGGAGCTGAACTCAGAAGGATATTTCTTCCTACAATTGATTATAGAAAGGTCTTCAACTGTATCATCAAACTGTAGAATGTGGCTAAAAAAATTGGGAATCCCAGGATATTTCATGTATTCGTGTCAAACTTATACAAAGGGCAGGAAGCCACAGTCTAGACACTACATGGTGAAGCAGACTGGCTCCAAGTCAACAAAGGAGTGAGACATTGCTCTACTTTTTTTAAAGAATGAATTTAGTATATTATGATTTAACACTGGAAGAAGAGATGAATGCGATTTTTAACACTGGAGGAAGAAAATCAATGGCTATGCTGATGACACCACTGGAAGAGCTGAAAATGCAAATGATCTTCAGGCTCTAAAGAATGAAAGTCAGTGAAAAAATGGGACTACTCATCACTAAGGTGAAATGTAAAAAAACAAATCAGCCTTTGAATTGACAATGAAGAGACTGAAGTGATGGATAACTTCTGCCTTTTAGGATCACCATAATAAAGGAACCAACAATGAAGAAATATGCTTCAAACTAACACGTGGGAAAAGATATCCAGATACAGTGATATACAGTACCTAGAACTACAAAGAAAATGCACAAAAATGGAAACAGGAAGAAACACCAACAGATGAAGAAGTGATAAAAATTTTAGAATGTGCTGAGATGGACAATGCCTGTGACATTTTATTGATATGAAAGCTGCCCCCAATGTTGAGCCATTTATATTATAAAATACATCAGGGAGAAGTCGTAGGAAGGGTGTTCCATAAGCCCTGTGGTTTTATGCTTTGTAAATAATGTATTGTGGCAGGTCTCCACTTGTGAACCTCTGCATATACTTTATAAAAATTCAGTTAGATGTATCATGAATAATTCTCCATGAACTATGTGCAGAGATTTGAAAGAACGCCCAAAGGAACAAAGCTAAACAAGTTAACCTTTCTGTAAACAAAGTCTCACAATTAAGACTTACACTTAATTCTCTTTTAGGTCCCTAACAATTGTGTATTTCCAAAAAATAATCATAAGCAAACGTTTTATTGCATAATCCACCTAACTTCTTGAGAAATATTCCAGTTTTCAAAAACAAAATCAAGATGAAAGCTTGTTAGTTTTTGTAAACAAATCATCAATTTGGAATAGGAAAATGTTGTATGAGGGATTAGCTGAACAATATCTAATTAGGTTTGCAGCAATAATTTTACTAATTAAATTTGGTATTTTTCTTTTAGATGACCTGGGATCCTGGGGTTAAGGTATCATTTAAACAACCAGATGAATGTCAATGGCAACAGGCATATATTGAAGTTACGCCTGAAGGATTAATTCTAAATGTCATATTACCAGTTTACAAACAAGTCAGCAGAGATCAGAGGAATAATTTACTTGTATGAACAGAAAGCCCAATAAATTAGATCGCCTAGCCTCAATTGTACTTATTACTGCTTCCTTTCATAAGGACACAGCTGAACAGTCACTGAAAAATGATAAAATGGGAATTGAAGGAAGGCGCTTGTATCGGACTAAGTTTAAAAAACAACAACTTTAAGCTGGAAAAGTCCAGAGGATTAAAGAATTTGAAGAGGCTTCACAGTGCCAAAGCTCTTCTAGTGTAGGCATTATTAGATAAGCACATCTGACCCAGGAAGAAAAGTTTTTAAAACCAACTGCCTGCTTCAAGGGGATTTCTCCAGTAACTTCCTAATAAATTCTGCTTCCAGCCTCAGGCTTTTACTCTGCAAGTTCTAACTACCTACCTGATAACATCTTTTAGGAGCAGGGCGTAGAAAGAATGTTGTAATAGGCAATAAGATTATGTTTTGTGTGGTTGTAACCAGAGATGACACTCACAAAGATTTGTCCCTTTGGGAACAAAAACAAGGGGCAAGTGTCACACCAGGTGTTAGAAAGGAAGGTGATTCTTGGAGCCTTTTATAAAAAGTGTGATTTGAGCAGAACTTGAGAAAGAAGCTGAGAGTTTATAATTGAGTTACTGAGGTTCACATTTTGAACTCCTTTTCTGGTTGGAGAGTGGCCAAATCTCTGTTGATAAAAACAGGTTAGTTTAAATTAACTCGCCCTAATCTAGTGATTTTTTTATTTATTTATAAAATGTTTCTGGCACTTTAGTTAGAAGCTCTAAGTGACTCAGGAATTAATACAATAAACCATAATTGCTCAGTCGCCAGAAGCGTAAGATGGGTGGCGAATAAATTTGATAAATATATAACAGAATAGGAATCGGTTATAACTGAATGAGCAGATAACTGATGACTCCTCTTAAAGCTTGCCAGATAACATACTGGTCACTCGGACGTAAAAGTAAAACTAATTCTGAGTTCTCTTGAGTTCGCTTGGGAAGTGTTTGACTAGTGATTTGAGATATGAAATCCAGCATGGTCATCTTGTTTGCCGTGTATACTGTCATATAATAATAATAGAGAAGGAACCTTTCAGAGCGAAGCTGTTCTGGAGGGTGTGGCCACAGTAGAAAAAGCTCTTGATCTCTTTCTAATGATGTCCTCAGAAAGGATCAGGGAGATCATCTGTGATCCATTGTCAGCCACAGAAACTCCCACAATAACACTGAACTTGCACTCTGCCAATGCAAAGAACCCTGTATGTTGTCACAAATAAAAATTGCACTCAAAACTGAGCTCCTGAATGAAAGATGGGGTATAAATCAAACAAAATAGCTAAAATATACAAGGCAGGGAGATCTGGAAGCTATTTATTGACCTAGCTCTAGAAAAGTGGAAATACGCCATTGAGTGTTAGGATGTATTTCCAATTTCCTTTCTACTCCTGCCAAACAGAACTTTGCAACCACCATGAAGGTTAGAACTCCTTTTGTTCCGGAGTACTAGTTGGAGAAAAATCTGAAGCAGTCCAATTTTATCTTCATGCCACGAAAGGCTTCAACGCCCAGTTTCTTCAAAGCAAAGGAAAGCGGGGTGAGGTTGGCTGCATTTCCCTTTTGGGGACGGGCCAACCCATGCAACTTAAGTTAAAACCGTGCTAGAGTTCCTGGGATTTAGATTAATGGCCTGCACATATCGGTCATTTAAGCCAAACCAGTGAAAAAGTATTTTAGGCTACATCACCTGCAGGGGTTCCTCCCAAATGTCACCAAGAGGATTGCCCTAGCCTGACAACAGAGATTCTACCAAAGCCAGCATCCTTTCTGTGTTGGTAATGTGAGATAATACCTGTTTCTATGAGAATGACGCCTGGAAACTTTAGCTCAGGCGACTCCGCTTTAAATATAGAAACGGTTTGTTTGATTTGCAGACGGTACCCAGAATAAATAATGAGGTAATTTTTAAGAGGATCTCAAAGAGTCATCTGTTATTGATAATCACCAAATGGGGCACATTTTCCTCCCTTCAGTTTTTGAAAGACACGTCATTGACACCACATTAACTGACTCTTTGACAAAAGACGGGCTTAAAATAACATAGATATCAGCCATACATTTTTTCCTTTAAGGTTCTTCCTCCTGTAGATTTTGTACAGCCCTGCTTGTTTCTGCAGGGTGAACCCACAAATAGGAGCAGACATGGTGGAGCTGCACCTCAGTGTTACATGAAGATCCCTTATTCATTTTCATCCTCCTCTAGTAATCTGTCTTGTTGTGGTCCGCCCACACCCTACGGAGCTGGCAGCGGAGTCGGACAGCGATGAGGCTGAGGAAAAAGCTGGGCCAATCCTGAAGGCTGGGGAAAGCCCAGATGAGGGCTTTGCCTCAGAGGCAGAGATGGGGCCAGGGCCATCAGGGAGTGAGGTGTGAACTTCAGGGTCTCCAGAGGCTGACAGTAGAGAGGCAGAGGAAGAGGAGCCTGTTCCTAGTGCACGTATGAGAAGAGCTGCAGAAGGCAGGAGCAGATAAAGCAAAGGACAACTCAGGAGTTGGGCCAAGAGATGATTGGCCCCTTCCATAAGGCTTAAAACAGACCAGCAACGGCTCTTGGGCTCTTTGTTGGAAAACAACGTTGTCTTGCTGCACCTATCTCTGGTCAGCGTCTTCTGCTTCTGAACTTTTGCCAAGAGAAGCCGTTGGCAGTTTGCCTAATTATACCAAGGTTGGTGATTAGACTGAAGAATTTGCATTATGAAGAGTTTGTTTTGATTTAGTTTGGACTATGCTGAGAATGAGTTAATTCTCAGCTGTTCTAATAAAGTCTGTTTGTTTTGGAATTGTTTGCGTCTAATACTACTTACTTGGGCCTGGGTCACAAAAGTGACAGGGCTAAACATGCTTAATGCTCCTTTGGCTGTTCCAGTGTCTACTACTTGAAACATCTTAAGAATTTTTAACCCAATGTATTTTTATACTTCTGCTGATTCCCAGGTTTCCATGCAGATGAACGTAGCTTGTCTATGAATACATAGTACATGCTGGCTTTGTAAGTGTTGTGGCCCACACTGCTCAGATTCGGACAGTGAGGAGGTTGGGGAGGAAGCTGGGCCAGTGCTGGAGTCTAGGGAAGGATCTAGTGAGGGCTCTGCATCAGAGATAGAGAGGGGGCCAGGGCCATCTGACAGTTGTCAGCTGCCTTTGGAGTCAGAAATCAGTGAGGCAGATGAACAGCTGGAGCCTGTTCCCAGTGTGCGCAGAGCTGCCAGACGAAGGGAACAGCTAAGGATCAAGGGTTGACTTGGGAGTAAGGCCACAGGTGGACGATGAATGGCTCCTCCCAGAGGGAATAAAAGAGGAGTGAAAGGAGGGGAGGGGGAGTTTGCAGGAGACAATGTTCGTGTAATTGGTTTGTGACTTTCCGTGACTCCTTGCCAACTTTTGAAGATATTGGTCTGGCAGCTTTCCAAGCCAGATAAGGTCTGTGACTGTAAATTCACCCTTGAAAGACTTTGCTGGATGTGAATGAGAGGAATTCATAGTAACTTAATAAAAATGGGTTTTTGTCGGGACAAGGAGTCTGCTTCGTGGTTTGGGGAAGCCTAGGTCAGAACAGTAGGGCTTAATACTCACCAATAGATTTCTGGTCAGGATAGGATAAAAATCTGCATACAAATCGAAGAATTTGAATTCAAACATATGACTTGAAAATGCCTTTTAGAACATGGGTTTTAATCAGGCTAATATTTGGTCTGGTGATAAAAGCATCAGACTAGAAACACGGGCGTTCTAGACCCATAAAAATCAATAGGGTGATTTTGGGCCAGTCCCTCTCTTTCATTCAACCCACCTCACAGGGTTGTTGTTGTGGAGAAAATCGGAGGAAGGAAGGAGTATTAGATACGTTTGCCACCTTGAGTTATTTCCAAACGGAGCAGAAATTAACTTCTTTCCAATAGTGAATTTTCTTTTAATGCAAGTACAAAAACAGTTTTAATCACCAAGATTCTAATATTTTGTTGGACACTTGAAAATGGAAGATATCGTTACAGAATCATATAAAAATCCAAATTCTGTTACCAAATGACTCATCCTATCCACAGCAGACTAATCCTTGAATCCCAGATTTGCATTTCTGTGATTTCTACAAAAAAGCCAAACGCATCCCTCCGCAGTGTGAAATATTTGGAAAACAAAATCTTCCATCTGCCTTATTGAGATTTAAAAACATGCCCTGATTGGGCTCATGGGCAATTTTTAGGCCTTTCACATACTGCACTGTCTATTAAGAACAAAGAAGTATGGCCATTCTTGTTTATATTTATTTATTTACAGTCTCCCCCACCCCCCGGGCTGTAATAGAAAAGTAATTTCTATTCAGTTTCCAAAAACACAAAATGACTGGCATAGTATTTCCCCCTCCACAGAGAGGTTTGGTAGTCGGAAAAATGAGGGAAAGCATTGTGCCTATTTTATAGAAGACAATTTCTACCAGAAGTGTAATAAAAAGACAATGCTCTTTCAGCCCAAAAGAGTTCGTTTAAAGGCTGCACGTCTCAAATCTGATTTCTAGATAAATAACTTTAAATAAAAAGCTGAGCATCTGTCGCTGATGGTACTCCTTAATGGTAAGGAGTCTGGGCAATTATCTGGACATTGCATCAAAAACTTCCCCCCTTAATGATGACAAGGACTGTATTTCTGTTTCAATGTGAGTAATTGCTTCTAGTCATACATTAACACTGTTTCTCAATCACGGCAGCTTTAAGAGGGATGGACTTCAACTCCCAGAATTCCCCAGGCAACAAGGCTCAGGAATTCTGGAAGTTGAAGTCCACCCATCTTAAAGCTGACATGGTTGAGAAACTTTGAGTAAACATATCTATATATGTCACGCAAATAACTGAATTCATTTTTAGTAATGCATTAAGGGGAATCTATTTGGATCTACTTCCCCTCAGGAATGATTATTTATCTGCCAGCAATTTTTCTCCTCTCAGAAATTCATCTGTTATACCATCTGAAGTTGATTCAACATAAATGGAATGCACCTAAAGTATGAATTAAAAATTCTTAGATTTGGCTAACAGAAATGATAAGTATGCTAAGATCCTGGAAAGATCAAGAATTATAGCCTCAACTCTTTCATGGCATATATGTGAAGTTAAAGAAATCTGCATACATTTGCCTGGAATAAAAATAGTTGCAGTGCAAAGAAAGGCAACGCAGTATTAAGTTTATAAATAAGTCCAGGCACCCTCTTAAAATACACTTACTTTCTCCTGCATGACAGCTTATAAAATGCCTCTTCTAAGATAGAAAAATTTCCCTTTTTTCAGTTTCTATAAACATGAACATGAAGAGAAATAGTATTTTAAAAAATCTGATCAATAAGGCTGTGCTGTATTTTATGGATTAAAACTTTGGATCGATTTGCATAATTAATTCAATATTTTTAAAGCACCCTTTTAAATACATTTGAGGCTCACAACAACTGCCAGCAGCCATAAAAGAGATTATAGGCAGTCCAAATCAGTAGCAATGTATAAAAAGACCGAAATATCTGCAATTTTCCCGGTTTTTATCCAAAGCATCGATTAAACAAAAATGAAACCTACTTCTGTCAGAGCTGTTTTAAACTACTAAAGGGCACTTGTGATATCCTAGGTATAGCTAAATGGCTTTTGACAGACTTTAAAGCCCTTTAAGTCAATATTTATAAAATGCGCATTTATGTTTTTAAAAAAAACCCCAAAAAACTTGGATGAATCCCCAAAAAGAGCAGGAGCTGAAATCTACTAATAGATCTTCCTCCCACTTCTTTTCAAACAAACGCGAAGTACGGAACACAGCTATTTCTTTAAACAGTAATCCTATGGCAGTTACGTGTTATATAACGTCCAAAGTTAAGCAAGCAAGATTAGGAATGAATTTAGTGTAGATATTATGTCCAAAACTCTCTGCTCGTTTTACATTACTGTAAAACATTATGCATGCATGGCTGGCTCAGGAATTCTGGCACTTGATGTCCACAGGTCAAGAATTCTGGGAATTGATCTTCATAGATCATAAAGTGGCCAAGAGTGCACATTCCTGCTTTAAAGCTTGTAAAAGAACCAGGGGGGAAAATGTGGCATCTGGAAGAGAAGAGTGTTAAAATTTGCAAAACGGCAGACATCATACCTTGCAGGTTTACATACGTACACACACACACACACACACACACACACACACACACACACACACCCTATAGGCACCTTTATCCAATGCTTCCTGGAGCCAGGCATGGTTCAGAAGCGACCATTGCCTTCTGCAAAAGCCTGTGGCCAAAGGAGAAACTGCAACTCTTCATGTTAAAAATAAACTCGGGGGGGGGGGGGGGGGGTGTAGACAGCTTGGCACACCCAAGAAAAACTTGGTGAAGGAACTTCGTGATATCCAGGAGCGTTTGGCGGATCAGAAAAGGACATCTGGACCAGTCGAATTACCTTTGTCTCCTGCTGTAAACTGGCCCAGTTTAAAGAGACTGGACATGCACTGGTCACTCCTATGTGACAATTCCCATGAACGAAGGCGCCTTTGGAAGCCCTGGGGGCGATGCGCCATCACCTCTTTGTTTTCCCTTGAGAAACGGCCTCCGTCAAAGGCAGATGGATGAACTCGTAGAGCTGCTTGGCATTGGCAGCGTTGCCCAGAAGTTCGGCCAACTTCTCTTGAGAAAAAGTGATCAGTTCTGCGATGCTCTCAACATGATTCATTACGGCCTGGCAGTTTTTCGAATTGATTCCAGGCATTTTTAGCAAGAAGTCTTGAGGCCCGGGGTTGTATTTGTCCCGTTCGGGGAGGGTTTCGGAATCGGCCGTGATGGCCAAAGCCGCCGTTGCATCAGGCTGAGGCCTGTTCTGTTTCAATTCTTCGAACACTTCGGCCGTGGCGTGCGGAGATGGGCACCACAGGAGCCGGAGGCGGGGGAAATGAAGCGTCAGGAGGGCGAGCTTGGAGATCACATCATTGCTGGAGATCTCTTGGTACAGAGAAGCCCGGGGAGTGAGAGAAAAGGGTTTGCTGGCGTCAAACTCAATGAGCAGGACAGGCCGTTGATAGTAGCGAGACATGGAGACGCACTGAGTGTATAACCTGCCATTATTGAGGGAGCCGATGAGGTCGCTGATGCTCTTGCGCTCCACGCAGATGTCTGGGGTGAGGATGTAATCCCCGACTTCTAATGTCACTGGCTCGATGTCGATGCCCCGCCGATGAATCAAGGAGGGAAGCTCGCTGCGAAATTCACGCATGTCCACCACGATGCTGTGCTGCACAGCCTTCTGGCTTTGGCCACCTAAGGAAAGCGGTGAGAGACGGAGGTCATTTCACATGAATTAACAACATTCCCAGTTGCAATGGATGGCTGTGAAAGTTGGACCATAAGGAAGGCTGAGCGCCAAAGAATGGAAGCCTTTGAACTCTGATGCTAGAGAAGACTCCTGCGAGTCCCTTGGACTGCAAGGTGATCCAACCAGTTAGTCCTAGAGAAGATCAACCCTGACTGCTGTTTAGAAAGTCAGATTCTGAAGAGGAAACTCAAAGACTTTGGCCACCTAATGAGAAGGAAGGACTCCCTGGAGAAGAGCCTAATGCTGGGAACGATGGAGGGCAAAAGAAGAAGGGGACAGCAGAGAATGAGGTGGCTCAATGGAGTCACTGAAGCTTAAATGGACTCCAGGGGATGGTAGAGGACAGGAAGGCCTGGAGGAACGTTGTCCATGGGGTCACGATGGGTCAGACACAATTTCGCAACTAACAACAACAACAAAGGAAGGCTGAGCACCAAAGAATTGGGGCCTTTGAAGTCTGGTGCTGGAGAAGACTCCTGCGAGTCCCTTGGACTGCAAGGCGATCCAACCGGTCAGTCCTAAAGGAGATCAACCCTGACTGCTCTTTAGAAGGCCAGATCCTGAAGAGGAAACTCAAATACTTTGGCCACCTAATGAGAAGGAAGGACTCCCTGGAGAAGAGCCTAATTCTGGGAACGATGGAGGGCAAAAGAAGAAGGGGACGGCAGAGACCGAAGTAGCTGAATGGAGTTACTGAAGCAGTCAGCGTGAGTTTAAATGGACTCTGGACGATGGTAGAGGACAGGGAGGCCTGGAGGAACGTTGTCCATGGGGTTGCGATGGGTCGTACACGACTTTACAACTAACAACAACAACAACAGGGAGCTTGGCACTAGCCTGAGTACTAACGGATTGTCTAGTTGCAGGATGGGAAGTGCCTGTGAATTTGCCTTGCATCCTAAGACATCCCAGCTTAAGCTTAAGGATGAAGATACTCCAAAGATGAAAAGCCAAACTGTAGGTAGTCCTTGACTTATGACCAGAATTTCCATTGCTAAGCAAACATGCTGTAAAGTTACGCCTGGTTTTATGACATTTTTTTTTTACCACATGAAGCAGACTGTTAAGCAAATCACCGTAGCTGTGAAGTGACTCATGAGGACATTAATTAAATCTATTTCCCCATTTCCTTGTCAGAAGCCAGCTGGGAAGGTCGCAAACGGTGATCACATGGAAACCAGGAGACCCTGAGTTCTGGTCCTGCCTTGGGCCAGCCACTTTCTGTCAGCCCTAGGAAGGAGGCAATGGCAAACCACTTCTGAAAGACCTTGCCAAGAAAACTGCAGGGACTTGTTCTGAAAATCAGACACAGTTGAATGGAAGGAAAACAAATAGCTAGTTTAAAGCAGTCGTGCATATTTAGGGTGCCAGCTAGCACTACCCAGGGTGAATTCTTAAAAATTGAATTGTTAATCAATCCATGTACAAATCAAAGCAATCTTAAGCGACGTGGAACATTCAAACAACCCGTCTTGCCCATCGGAGTCTGACTTGGAGATGGAAGACAAACAGCTGACGAAAAGCGAGAGAGTGGCTCCATTGGCTGTGGAGGAAACTGGGGAAGAGCAAAGTCAGGCTGGGCAGAGGAGAGGAGAGTCAGAACAAGGGAGAGGTGGTTCAGATGAAGACCAAGGCCCACCCCTTCCTCATCCTAGGGCACGCAGGGAAGAACGGAGAAGAGAGCAATGGCTTACGAGGGACGAAAGGGGCCCGATTCCCTTCACAAGGCACACCTGGGGATGGAGTTTAAAGGAGAGGCAAATGGGAGGGACAGTTGTCAGGAACAAACGCTGAGTTCATCTCGTGCTAACTGCTTTCTCTGAGTTCCTGGCGTCCTCCCAACTGGATTGATTTACTGCCATGCTACTTCACTTCTGGAACTCATTATCTTGCTTGCCCTGCCGAATTAATTACCTTATCTTGCCTTGTTGGATTTATAGTTGGAAGCTTTTGCTGCTTAGAACGAGTGGACTGGAGTATTTCCAGCCAAAAGCTGTTACAGGTTTGTTGGAGAGCTTTTCTCCAGACCAGAGAGCAAAAGGGACATTGAGGGCAAAGTTGGAGCTAATAAAGGGACTCAGAATTATTCTCTGGTTGTGTTGCCTTTGTGCCACGCCTCGGGTCATCACACAACCATTTCATGAATCAATGTGAATCCAGGCCCCCAAAAGGGACAGAGACTGAGACACGGTCTTAAAAAGAGTTGCAAAGAGCCCCAAACAGACCTGCTTTGCGTGTGTCAATCGAAACGGTGGCTGCCGTGGAATCTCTTGCTAAATCCAAATTGGTTTCATCCCGCCCTTCTCTTTCTTCCGGAATTACCATGCCAGCCTTCTCTCTGAAAGGAAGGAGAGAAAAAGGATGCATCAGTACTACTTAACATTTAAGCTCTAAAACTGTCCAGCTCGAATGTAGGGGGAGAAAAAAAATCCACTCTAGAGCCATCAACATGTTTTAATTCTTAAGTTGGTGATAAGATCGGCAGCTACAGAAATGTTTTAATGCATAAATAAATGAAATTCCTCCCGTGGCCACAAGGCATGGCCACTGAGTGCTCTGCCTGGAGATGATGGACGGTGTTATTATCTATCATACTATATCTGACGGGGGAAGGTCCGGCTTGTAACTCACCACTAGCTGGGAAATATACTAGGATGAATGGAAATAGTTTTAATTTACTAACTTCTATTTCTGCAGGACAGAAACTGGGGCAATTAAATATGGGCAGTCTTTGACTTACAACCATTTGTTTGGTGACTGTTTGAAGCATAGCACTGAAAAAAAATGACATAGGCCTTTTTTTCCCCCCATGCTGATGACCGTTGCAGCATCCTCATGATCACGTGATCAAAGTTTGGATGCTTGGCAACTGTCTCGTATTTATGACCGTTCCAATGTCCCTGAGTCACATGATCCCATTTTGCATCCTTCTGAAAATCAATAGGGAAGCACTCTCTCTCTCGTCCTCCCTCCTTCTCTCTCTCTCTCTCTCCAAGCCATCCTTTCATTTATCTATCCATCTGCTATCTATCCATACATCCATCCCTCTATCTATCCATCCGTTCCTCCATCCATCCATCCCTCTATTCCTCCATCCATCTCTCTATCCCTCTATCTGCTCTCGGTCTGTCTGTCTGTCTCCGTCCTTCCATCCATCCATCCAGCCAGCCAGCCATCCAGCCAGCCAGCCATCTCTTTATCTATCCATCCCTCTATCCTTCTATCTGCTCTCGGTCTGTCTGTCTGTCCATCCTTCCATCCATCCATCCCTCTATCTATTCATCCCTTTATCTATTCATCCCTCTATCTATCCATCCATCCATCCCTCTATCCATCTATCTGCTGGCTATCCATCCATCCATCCATCCATCCATCCATCCATCCATCCATCCATCCATCCATATCTACCTACCTACCCTGTTTCCCTGAAAATAAGACATCCTCTGATAATAAGGCCAATCGGGCTTTTGAGCGCATGCGCTGAAATAAGCCCCCCAGAAGATAATCCCTCCCCAAAAATATTTAAACGCATGCACAGCCGGTCCCCGCCATTTCCTCTGGTTAGGGTTAGGGAGACAGAGCTGGAAATCAGGTAAAATGGCAAGAGGAGCCCTGTCTTGCTCCATACTTCCCAAAATAATAAGACCTCCCTGAAAATAAGGCCAAGCGCTCATTTTGGGGCTCAAAAAAATATAAGACAGGGTCTTATTTTTTGGGAAACCCAATACCTATCAAATTTATTTGCCGCCTATCTCTTATCCAATGATTCATCCTCTTTTTCCATTACAGAGTGCTGGATTAAAACTGGAAAGGCTCAAATCCCTTTGGTTGCCTTTCGATCGTTTACCATTCTCTCCACCCGACATGCATATACAGAGAGAGAAATCATACACCACTTCATCACCAAGGAAAAGATACTAACGCCTGCCTCCCACGCCTGCCACAGATAAAGGTATGGGAGCGAATTCACCAAGACTCCCTCTGCCTGCTTCCTCTCTCACTTGTTATATAATTCACTGCCCATCCTCTCCATCATTTTACATAAGTTTGCTACCTTGGAAACATGGAAAGGGAAGAGGACGACACAGGCTGCGTAGCAACAGAAAAGCTCTAGCAGTCTTCCAAATGAGTAGAAATCTTTTTGGGGAGTTCTCGCAGAGAATGGCATTTATAGAAACTGGCATTAAAACCTGGCCAATTTTAGAGGAGAAAGAGGTGGAAAAATGACTCAGCCTCTGTCAGCCCTCCAAGGTAGACCAGTCTAGGAAACTGTACCGGTTGTGTTGACCGATTGTGTTGGCTCTGAGAATTAGCCTGGGGATCCCAATGGGGGAATATGATCCTGGAGATAGCTGCTAGATTGACATCAGTCTCCATGTCCCACCCCTTGCTCGCTGCTCCCAACTCAGCCATCTTGGTTTTTTTATTAATCATACTGCTATACTTCCTTTTTCTTTTTCTTTTTCCTTTCATGTTCTTTAAATTTTGGAATTAGAATTCAGAATTAGAATAAAACAGAGCTTGAAGGGACCTTGGAGGACTTCTAGTCCAGCCCTCTGCTCCAGCAGGAGAACCAGTGATGGGTTTCAAATTTTTTTACTACTGGTTCTGTGGGCGTGGCTTGGTGGGCGTGGCAGGGGAAGGATACTGTAAAATCTCCATTCCCTCCCCACTCCTGGGGGAAGGATATTGTAAAATCTCCATTCCCTCCCCACTCCTGGGGGAAGGATATTGCAAAATCTCCATTAGCCAGAGGTGGCATTTGCCGTTTCTCTGAACTGCTTAAAATTTCCGCTACCGGTTCTCCAGAACCTGTCAGAACCTGCTGGATTTCACCCCAGCCCACAGCTGATTGTTGCTGACACAATATAAAGTACTAGCTGGACGCTTGTGCTTTGCTACAAAACTATGTGCTCAGGCTGGATAAATTGACACTTAAAGCCTGAAACTGTAGAATGTGTAAGTCCGTAGCATCAGAGTGTGTTAATATAAGGCAACTGGCAGTTGGAACAGAGGGGGAAGGGGAGTAGAATGTCCCAGCCCGCAGGCTGGATGAGTCACGCACTGGTCACGCCCACACCTGGTGTAGCGAAGGGGTAGCATCAGAGCATGTTAATATAAGGCAACTGGCAGTTGGGACAGAGTTCCTTTCAGGTAGAGAGGGGGAGTAAAACGTCTAACTCCTTAGCATCAGAGAGCGTGAATATAATACTGTACATGAAATACTAATGATCTGATGGGTCATTTCGAAAAATCCTTTCTTAGCAAGCACCTAGAAGCCAAGAGGAACATATGTGCCAAATTTCAAGTTTGTAGGCTTTACCATTCTGGAGATTTCGTGATGAGTGAGTGGTATTTGGCTTTCATATATATATAGATAGATAGATAGATTAATGCATTCTACAGCCAAAGCCCAGGAGGCCTTTTACCGAATGAGTTTTTCAAAAGCTTCCTTCTCTTTCCTTAGCATGGTAAGGTAGCGCTGTTCTTCCGTCGACCCGCCGTAGATCAGGAAATAAACCCTGCAAGGCAAGAGAAGAAACTTCTTCAAATCCAAAAGGCGACGGCTGGATATCTAAATGCACTCCATCCTGGCTTGCAAAATAAGCCACGATGGCCAGGGCATATTCATAATGCTAAACCATTCATCGTGTCTTATGTATTACAACACCAAAGTCTACTAAATGAACATCAGCTTAATGCGAATCCAGATCTTCTGTTTCCTAGAGGTTTCCTGAAGATTAAAATAAAAAATAAATATGGCCTCAATAGCACCTTCTTAATTCTCCACAGGTGTGTCCTAATCGCCTTGCCTTGGGCCAGCCAGCCTTGGATTCTTTTAAGCCTCTAAGCAACAAGCGAGTTTTCCGCTTTAATAAGAATTAAGATTAAGGCTCTCCTAATTAATAAGAATTAAACCCTGTGATTCATTGTGTGTAGGCAGGAGAGGCTGGGATCCGATTTCACAACCTACACGTTCTTCCTTGTTATAAGACCCTGAGTAAATACTGCAAAATGACTGTAGGCATGTACTCATTTCTCCAGGCCAAATCCAGTTGGGTCTTTTTTTTTTAAAAAAAAAGAAAGAAATGGCATTATTTTTATAAATAGAAGACAATTTGTAGCTCAGGATTGAACTGTGACATCTATTGGCCCTCTCTAAGCACTAGTGGACTAAGTGCTGTTAAAGTAGCACTTAGTTGCCAGCTGCCTGCAATTACTGCGAGTTGAAATCTCATCAGGCTCAAGGTTGGCTCAGCCTTCCAGCCTTCCGAGGTAGGTAAAATGAGGACCCGGACTGTGGGGGCAATAAGCTGACTTTGTATAAAAAAAGAACACCGCTTAGGGGGGCCCAAAAGCCCTACTAAGCAGGTATATACAAAAGCATGAAGGCTACTGCTTAACGCATTGTAAGCCACCCTGAGTCTCCGGAGAAGGGTGGCATATAAATCGAACCAATAAATAAATAAATTTTCTTGCAGACGTTTTCATGACCCAACTAGGTAACATCATCAGAGCTACAGGAAGTGGAGTTTGCTTTCTGTTTATACGGTGGTTTGCCCTGTTAAGTGTTGGTGGG
Source organism: Masticophis lateralis (assembly GCA_030761175.1). Taxonomy (NCBI): domain Eukaryota; kingdom Metazoa; phylum Chordata; class Lepidosauria; order Squamata; family Colubridae; genus Masticophis; species Masticophis lateralis. Next base: position 9,501,398 of record JAUDYJ010000013.1, read on the forward strand.
AATGTTCTCGCTGGCTTCTTGATTACGCTGTTCTTTACAGCATTGTTAGTACTCTTAGTCCCACTAATTGGGTAATGGCATGTCTGCAAGCTCAGAATCTGTAGAGATTCTCCGTCATCCAAGTCATGCAGCAAAACCGTGACCTGGATGACGGAGAATCTCTATAGGCTTTTAACTATACAATTTGGGGTGAACACCCTTGGAATGGTGTGGAAGTAGGAATGGATTTCCAGAGGGTGGGGGTGGGGTAAATGCAGACTACAGGAACCAGGAGCACTAACTCAGGTGACACTCAGGACACAGACACATCTCCAAGTGGCCTCAACGTCCCTCTCAAAGGATGCAAATGACCAGCTCTCTGCAAGGAGGATGAATCCTTCCATTCCCCACCATCCTCTCAGAGCTGAAGAAGCTTCTTGGATGAGAAGCGAAATGCCTTCCAAAAACTAGAAAGTCCAGTGGCCTCCTGAAAAAGCACCTTTGGGGACCACCGTGACCTGGACAACTGAGAATCTCTACAGACTTTTAGCTATGGAATTTGGGACGAACGCCCTTTGAATGGTGTGGGAGTAGGAATGGATTTTTTCTTTTTTAATTTGATTTATAGGCCGCCCTTCTCCGGAGACTCAGGGTGGCTTACAATGCGTTAAGCAATAGCCTTCATACTTCTGTATATTTATACAAAGTCAGCTTATTGCCCCCACAAACTGGGTCCTCAATTGACCTACCTTAGAAAGGATGGAAGGCTGAGTCAACCTTGAGCCTGGGGAGATTCGAACTTACAGTAATTGTAGGCAGATGAATGCTTTTCTTTCTTTCTTTCTTTCTTTCTTTCTTTCTTTCTTTCTTTCTTTCTTTCTTTCTTTCTTTCTTTCTTTCTTTCTTTCTTGCTTGCTTGCTTGCCTGCCTGCCTGCCTGCCTGCCTGCCTGCCTTCTTTCCTTCCTTCCTTCCTTTCCTTCCTTCCTTCCTTTCCTTCCTTCCTTCCTTCCTTCCTTCTTTCTTTTTTCCTTCCTTCCTTCCTTCCTCACTTTCTTTCTTTCTTCTTTTTTTTAAAATTACATTTCTATGCCGCCCTTCTCCGGAGACTCAGGGCAGCTTACAATGCGTTAAGCAATAGCCTTCCTACTTTTGTATATTTCATACAAAGTCAGTTTATTGCCCCCACAAACTGGGTCCTCAATTTACCTACCTTAGAAAGGATGGAAGGCTGAGTCAACCTTGAGCCTGGGGAGATTCGAACTTACAGTAATTGTAGGCAGATGAATGCTTTTCTTTCTTTCTTTCTTTCTTTCTTTCTTTCTTTCTTTCTTTCTTTCTTTCTTTCTTTCTTTCTTTCTTTCTTTCTTTCTTGCTTGCTTGCTTGCCTGCCTGCCTGCCTGCCTGCCTGCCTGCCTTCTTTCCTTCCTTCCTTCCTTTCCTTCCTTCCTTCCTTTCCTTCCTTCCTTCCTTCCTTCCTTCTTTCTTTTTTCCTTCCTTCCTTCCTTCCTCACTTTCTTTCTTTCTTCTTTTTTTTAAAATTACATTTCTATGCCGCCCTTCTCCGGAGACTCAGGGCAGCTTACAATGCGTTAAGCAATAGCCTTCATACTTTTGTATATTTATACAAAGTCAGCTTATTGTCCCCACAAACTGGGTCCTCAATTGACCTACCTTAGAAAGGATGGAAGGCTGAGTCAACCTTGAGCCTGGTGAGATTCGAGCCTGGTGAGATTCGAATTTACAGTAATTGCAGACAGCTGGAGTTAATCACAATGCATTAGTCTGCTGAGCCACCAGGCCCATTTCCAGAGGAGAACAAAATTGCAGACTACAGGAATCAGAAGCACTAACTCAGGTGACCTTGAGGACACAGAGAAACCTCAACATCCCCCTCAAAGGATGCAAATGACCAGCTGTCAGCAAGGAATATAAATCCTTCCATCCTTCACCAGTCAGTCAGAGCTGAAGAAGCTTCTTGGATGAGAAGCAAAATGTCTTCAAAGGAAAAAAAAACAAGAAAGTCCAGTTGCCTTGCTTAAAGCCTCTGATGATCCCAGCTGACTTGCCTGATCGGCAAAGGCTTTTTTTTTTTTTTTTTTTACTTTTAAAAGCATTTTTCGGCCAAAGAGGTTGTAGAAAAAATGCTTTTAAAAATAAAAAAAGCCTCCTGATGATTGCGCGGCTCAACTGGGCAATGGGGGGAGGGGGCAGGGATTTTTGCTACCGGTTCTCCGAACCACCCGCCTCCATCACTACTGGATCAGGTGATCCGGTCCGAACCGGGAGCATTTCACCCCTGGCCTGGAGTATAAACATAACCAGAACAATCTCCTTCAGCCGTTGCTGCCTTTCAAGCCAAAGTTACCTCAAGGGCTTTCCTGGTCTGCTGGCCTTGTAAACTTCCAGCTGGCGAACAAAAGTCAGCTCTGCATCGTACAAGACGACGTATCTGGGCTCCACCTCGTGCAAGACGGACGTGAGGGCGTACGGATCCCCACAGCCATTTAAAGGATGGATGACAGTCAGCGGTTCCTTTAGGATGCCGTAATAGGCATCGGAGGAGGACAGTTTTAACTGGAGACCCTCGGATCTTTCCCCATTACTCTCCTGGCTACTGTTGAGGCCCTCAGAATCTCCTTCTTCTACCTTGACATTTTCTTGCTGCTCCGTGTTCAACATTTGTGTCAAGGTTAACTCTGCCTTTTTCTTTCTCCTTTTCGGCTTGGAGGATTCCGTTTTGGCTTTTTTGGCTGACGGTTCTCGGCCGTTCTTGTCACGGTCCTTGGCCTCTCTCCGGTTCTTCAGGCTGGCCGCGCTCGCTTCCTTGTCCAACCCGAAGGTTTTGTTGTAGAGTCTCGTTAAATAGGCTTCGGTCCCGACGGTGATGTATTCCTTGAGCTGAGCGCAGGTCCGGTCATCGCTGGCACATACCAGCACTCGGCCTACAGCCAAAGAGAATTTCCACACATACGGTTTGAAATCAAGTCAACCTTTTCCCTCCTACAGGGGGTCCTCGAGTTACAACCAGAGCTTCTGTTGCTATGCCAACCAAAGAGGGTAGGTGCCTGACTTTATCACGATTATATGAAACACCGCGGTTGATAAGTGAATCCCGCAGTCGTTTAAGCGAGTCCCGGCTTCCCCTTCCTTGACTTTGCTGGTTGGAAGATGGCTGGGAAGGTCACAAATACATGGGACCCATGCATGCCGGTTGCCAAGCGCCCAAATTTTAATCACGTGACTGGGAGGATGCTGCAACAGTCATAAGTGCAAGGACCAGTCGTAAGTCACCTTTTTTTCCCCAGTAGCACTGTAACTTTGAATGGTCACTAAAGGAATGGTTGTAAGTCGAGGACCATCTGTATTTTTAACAGAAAAAAATAAGTATGGAATCTTCACAAAGTAGGGTATCTGTCATCATCCTTCTAATAAAAGTGCTATTGTTTGGGGACTCAGCTAGCCTGGGACAAAAGTTTTATATCTGAAGTTCAACTGAAGAGGTTTCAGGATGGAATGAAGGGGTATCCTTCCTTCCTTCCTTCCTTCCTTCCTTCCTTCCTTCCTTCCTTCCTTCCTTCCTTCCTTCCTTCCTTCCTTCCCTCCCTCCCTCCCTCCCTCCCTCCTCCCTTCCTCCCTCCTCTTCCTTCCTCCTTCCCTCCCCCCTTCCTTCCTTCCTTCTTCCCTCCCTTCTTTTCCTCCTTCCCTCCCTGAAAAATCTCTCCCTTTACACAGCTCCAAAAAATTTTTTTTTTTAACAATTTCAACACATTTACGATTTTCACAATGCTAATGGTCCAGGCTGCCTCAAGAGACAGTGTCTTTCTTTAACTTGAGGCTGTACCTTAGGAATGGAAGCAGGGGTGGGCTGCTGGAGGTTCGTAGGGGTTCCGGAGAACCTCTAGCTAAGATTCTGTGCAGTTCAGAGACCCCCCAATCCCACTCTGCCCCACCCACACAGGCCCTCCCCTCCCAGGAGTCCTCACATGGCCTGTTTTGAATGCAGGTAAGTGCTTGGCACGGACGGAGGCTCAGGGAGGGCGAAAAACAGGCCTACCGGAAGTTCAGGAAGGCTGGAAACAGACCCATTACTGGCTCCAGAGGCTGGGGAGGCCATTTTCACCCTCCTGGAGGCTTGAGAAAAGCCTCTGGAGCCTGGGGAGGGCATACCGCCGCCCCACCATGGTGCAGGAGGCCGACTAGGCCACGCCCACCATGGCCACGGCCACGCCTACCCAGCAAACAGGCAGAGAACCCCTTGCTAAAATTTTTGAAGCCCACCCCGAATGGAAGCCTCGACCGGATGACTTTAGAGCTGTTTTCATAGGACTCCCAGATTATTTGACAATAGCACACTTTTCTCCTCGTGCCAAAATGTCTTTCCATCCAGCCTCTATTTTGCTGGAGGCAACAGAGTTCTTTCGGAGTCGGTGTGGAGTCTACTTCCAATTTCAAAAGAGGCCCCTTGCCCTTGAAGTGTGCATGAAGAAGGCAGATGCTCCCAATGAGGTTTCTGGCTGTCTCACCCTGTCCGTCCTTGCCTGGAGGTAGGTCCTCACCTGGCCCACCCAGGGCTTCGCTGTCGGCGTTCTCCTTTTCAATCTCCTTCAGCACTTCTCCCAGAGCTTCCCACTTCGGACTGCTTTCCAGGACCAATTCCCGCTTCTGTTCTGAAAGGGAATACAGATTATGAGGGTTTTTTCTCCCATTTTCAGCATCAACTCAACATCACAGGTTATTGTTTTGTTTTGTTTTGAAATTTGGTGATTGTAAGCTTTTTACAGGAGCACTGGAACAATATTGGAATTACTGTATTTTTCGGAGTATAAGACGCACCAAGATTTTGAAGAGGTAAACAAGGAAAAAAAAAAGTTTTTGACCTCCCCGGCCCCCAGGAGCACTCTGCAGGCCTCCCAAAGCCTCTGCGCATCCCATTTTTTCACACAAACAGAGCCTGCAGAGGGTTTGGGAGGCCTGCGGAGTGCTCCTGGGGGCTGGGGAGGGCAAAAATGCTCCCGTTTTTGACCTCCCAAACCCCCCACGTGTCGTGTTTTTGCCCTCCCCAGCCCCCTGGAGCACTCTGCAGGCCTCCCAAGTCCTCTGCAGGCCCCGTTTTTGGCAAAAACAGGACACACGGCGCCCCGTGGGTTTCAGAAGGCCAAAAATGGCCGCATTCAGTGTATAAGACGCACCAACATTTCCACCCTCTTTTAGGGGGGAAAAAGTGCGTCTTATACTCCAAAAGTATATTAAAAATTATTTGAGAGAAGTGTGACCTGTCTATTCAGAAGCTTCCCCCCCCAAAAAAAAACCCTATACAGGTAGTCTTTGATTTACGACCACAATTGAGCCCAACGTTTATGTTGCTAAGTGAGAAATTTGTGAAGTGAGTTTTGCCCCATTTCACGGTCTTTCTTGCTATGTTTGTTAAGGGAATCGCTGCCCTTGTTAAGCTAGTAACCCGGTTGTTAAGTGGATCTGGTTTCCCACTGACTTTTCCCGTCAGAAAATTGCAAAAGGGGATCACGTACCCCCGGACACCATAAGCATCATTTCATAGTTATAGCTACATGTTGTGGCCCGCAAGCGGCTAGCAGAGCTGGTGGCAGACTTGGACAGTGAGGAGGTTGGGGAGGAACACGGGCCAGTCCTGGAGTCTGGGGAAGGTTCTGATGAGGGCTCTGCGTCGGAGGCAGAGAGGGAGCCAGGGCCGTCTGACAGTTGTCAGCTGCCTTCGGAGTCGGACATTAGTGGGGCAGAAGAACAGCTGGAGCCTGTTCTCAGTATGCTCATATGCAGAGCTGCCAGAGGAAGGGAACAGCTAAAGAACAAAGGTCGACTCAGGAGTAAGGCCACAGGTGGACAATGAATGGCCCCTCCCAATGGGAATAAAAGAGGAGCAAAAGGGGAGTGGAGTTTGCAGGAGATAATTAGTTCGCTTAATTGGCTTGTGACTCCTTGCCAAGTTTTGAAGATATCAGCCTGGCAGCTCTCCTAAGATGCTACATCAGTGAAGAAGGGTGTGCTATACCTTTCACTTCTTTGACATCTGTTTTCTCCGAGCCTTTTTTTTTCTTACTCGCATTATCTTCTGGCAGGCGATAAACTCTACTCCGAGCGTTCAGAAACATCGATGTACTAGAATCCAGAAAAAGCCAGCCTAGGAGATGAATGCGAAGCAAGATAAGACGATAAAGAGAGATAAACATTCAATATAAACTTGACCAGTGATGTTCAAAGGAAGAAAACTTTGTTTTTGCAATGCAGGTGTTTGGAGCCATTACCGATCATCCTCATCTGACGATCGCAATGGAGCCTATCCGTTATGATCGTAAAGTTGTGACCGCTGTAAAAGGAGGTCTTTATAGGACCGATCCGATTTTACAACCTTTTCTTGTAAAGCAAAAAAGGTCGTGAAGCAAATCACCATGGCCATTAAGTGAATCCGCAGTCATTTTATGTAACACCGCTGTTTGCTATAGGGCAGTGATGGCTAACCTTTTTGCCAATGCGTGCCAAAAGCGGGGGGAGTGCAGGGGTGTTGCGAGTGCATTAGCCCACACCCATAATTCAGTGCACCCCACCCTACTGTGCATGTGTGTGCGACCCTCCACGCTCTCCCTGTTATTGGCATGCAATGGCACAGTGGGACCGGAAGGCCTGTTTTTCGCCCTCCCCAGGCTCCAGAGCCTTTCTAGGAGCCTAGGAAGGGCAAAAACAGCCTTCCCCAATCTCCCTGGAGGCCCTCCGGAGGCCGGAAACAGCCCATTTCCCGATTTCCGGTGGGCCCGGAAGTCCCGAAAATCAGCTGGCCTGCATGCGCATATGGGCTGGAGCTGAGCTAGTGCAACATTCACGTGCCCACAGATATGGCTCCGCGTGCCATCCTGGCTATAGGGCATTTTTTTTTTGTTGAAAAGCAGTGGTCAACCGCAGTTTCCAGCAAAGGGTGAAAGGATCTAATCCTATTCATTTTGACCCTTCAGGTTTTGCATTGGAACCAAGATTTTATAACGCCAACAAATGAGCAGAAAAAGTATGTAATTCATAGGATGACAGAATAACCGAGTTGGAAGGGACCTTGGAGGTCTTCTAGTCTGACCCCCTGCTCAGGCAGGAAGCCGTATACCAGTTATGGTGAACCTTTTTTTCCTCGGGTGCTAAAAGCGCACATGTGTGTGCAATAGCACACGCGTGTGCCCACACCCAAATTCAATGCCCCCCCTGCACCCTGCACCCCCCTCTGCGCATGCATGCACGATTCCCCCATGCGTGCACGACCCCCTCCCTGTACCCCGTTTTGGGCCTAGCAGGCCTCCCTGAAGTCTCCAGAGGCCGGAAGTGGCCCGTTTCCAGACTTCCGGTAGGCTTGTGTTTTGCCCTCCCCAGGCTCCAGAGGCTTTCTTGGAGCCTGGGGAGAGGGAAAACAGCCTCCCCGTCCCCCGGAGGCCCTCCGGAGGCCCAAAACACCCTCCCAGAGCCTCCGCACGAGCCCTGTACTGAACTGGCATCCAAAATGGGACGTGTGGAGACTCCTGGGTGGGTAGGGGCAGCGTGGACGGGGCCAGCCAAAAATCAGCTGGCCGGCACTCGCATGCGCACTGGAGCTGAGCTTGCGTGCCCTCAGATATGGCTCCACATGCCAACGGTGGCACGCGTGCCATAGGTTCGCCATCACTGCCCTATACCATTTTAGATAAATGGTTACCCAATCTCTTCTTCAAAGCTTCCAGTGTGGGAGCATTCACAACTTTTGGAGGCAAGTTGCTCCGATGATTAAGTGTTCTAATAGTCAGGACATTTCTCCTTGGTTCTAGGTTGCTTCTGTTTCGTACATTAACAAAGTGTGCCTATTAGCACATTAATAAATGTGCCTATCACAGGCAGTTAATAAACCAGGAAATGCACCCCGAGTCCTATTGCATGCAGGACTATCACAAAATTGATACGTCAACGAAATGAGGGAGTTAAAAAAAACCCAAAAAGCTCAAAGGATAAGCCAGTTCTTTTTTCTTTCTTTTTTTTTTACCTTAACATAATTGTTTGAGGCAGGCATACGTGCCATGTTCCCCTCCCTACAATCCCCCCCAAAAAAGATTTACCACTTAATTCTGCTTTTGGCTTGAACCTGCCCCAACAGATGGCAACAGAAATGCTAATAATTTCCACGTGTGATAAATGTCTCGAAATAGCCCAGCTTCCAGATCCTTACGTCTCTCTTCTTCCCTTCCCAATGGCCAAGACCTCCTTATACAATGACTAAGGCATCTGATTGCGAATGGTACACGTTTTTTCAAGCAACAGACGTTAAGTGGGAGGCTGGATATATTTCGTGTCCTCCAGCCTTCTGGAGGGATGGGAACATTCGGGAACATTGGCGCGCGCGTGTGTGTTTGCTGGTTTTGCTTCTAATTAAAACTTTCGCTTTTTGATCGCAGAATGAACCGAAACTGTGCCTACCTGAATTCTGACCGAAAGCTTTTTCCGACACTTTGAGGGACTCTAAAAGATGAAGGAAAGTGACGCAGTCGTACTGAGTCAAGTACTGTAGCAACGTACGGAGGATCTTCAAATCTTGGACCAGGGATTTGGTCTTGGATCCAAGCTGGTGCCAAAGAGGATCTAAATAATGACGGATTGTCTGGAAATACAGCGTTGGGAATCACGGTTAGTGCGGGATGCAGCCATCGATGCTTGATCCGAACCATCTGATCTCTTAAAAGATTTAGCAAAAGCGCTTCAGGCTTATATACCACTTCACCGTGCTTTTACAGCCCTCTCTAAGCAGTTTACAGAGTCAGCCTATGGCCCCCACCCAATAATCTGGGTCCTCAATTTACTGACCTCGGAAGGATGGAAGTCAACCTTGAGGCTGGTGAGATTTGAACTGCTGCCAGTTGGCAGAATTAGCCTGCAATACTGCATTCTAACCACTGCACACATAGGAAGGAAGGAAGGAAGGAAGGAAGGAAGGAAGGAAGGAAGGAAGGAAGGAAGGAAGGAAGGAACAATAGCAATAGCCCTTAGACTTATATACCAGCCCTCTCTAAACGATTTAGAGTCAGCCTATTGTCCCCAACAATCTGGGTCCTCATTTTACCAACCTCGGAAGGATGGAAAGCTGAGTTAATACCAATAGTAAGAACACTTAGACTTATATACCACTTCACAGTGCTTTATAGCCTTCTCTAAGCTGTTTATAGAGTCAGCCTCTTTCACCCAGCAATCTGGGTCCTCATTTTACCCATCTCGGAAAGATGGAAGGCTGAGTCAACTGCTGGTAATCGGCAGAGTTAGCCTGCAATACTGCATTCTAATGCAGTATTTAGTATTTGGAGGCTGCAAACCTTTAAAAAGAACCAAGTCATAGATTTATTTCCATTTTTCAATATTGCCCATTCTCAGCCACACCTGATTCCATTGAAATTTTTGGTTCGACTTTTAGGGACCTTAGATTAAAGCTGTTTAGCTCAAGATGATTATTATTTTTTTAGACCAAAAAAAAAAATGAATTCTGATTCCAATGATGTTATGATCCTGGCACAAACCGCCCAATAAAAGAACATTTATTTCATTGTTAACGAGCTTACGATAAGCAAGCCAGAGACTTTGAGACCTCATAAAACATTCTTTTATGTAAAAACACAGTTCAAGTATTAACAGATGTCAGCCCCTCCATTAAAAAAAAAATTAAAAAATAGACTGCTCCCTAAACTAAACACAGCTGGAAAGAAAGGAGAAAAGTTCAACTGGGAGAGTTTTGACTAGGTGCTGTTGAAGCTCATGACATTTCACAAAACATTTTTTTTTAAAAAAAAAAGGCAAAAGTAAAACCACAGCGAAATTCCTTCCAAAAGAAGCAGATGTGCAATCTGAGGAGGCTTTTCCTAAATTAAAGGGAAGGGAAACTGCTGTTAATGAACGTAAGATGCATCGCTTCTTTGGATGGCTAACAAGCAACAGAAACATCACTACTTTTTCCTCCTTATAATTTAGCATTATCATTCTTTAACTGCCTGGTTTGGCTCTGCAACCCAACAAGACAGACACAGACTTCAGAGGATAATTAGGACTGCAGAAAAAACAATGGCTACCAACCTGCCTTCCATTGAGGACCTGTACACTGCATGAGTCAAAAAGAGGGCTGGGAAAATATTTGCAGAGCTCTCACATCCTGGACATAAACTGTTTCAACTCCTACCCACAAAACGACGCTATAGAGAACTGCACACCAGAACAACTAGACACAAGGACAGTTTTTTCCCAAATGTCATCACTCTGCTAAACAAAGAATTCCCTCAACACCGTCAAACTATTTAGTCTGCACTACTATTAATCTTCTCATTGTTCCCACCACCCATCTCCTTCCACTTATGATCGTATGACTGTAACTTTGTTGTTTGTATCTTTATGATTTATATTAATAGTTTCCTAGTATGATTTGATTGCTTATTTGTACTCTATGGCTATCATTAAGTGTTGTACCTTATGATTCTTGACAAACGTATCTTTTCTTTTGTGTACCCTGAGAGCGTATGCACCAAAGACAAATTCCTTGTGTGTCCAATCACACTTGGCCAATAAGGAATTCTCTTCTCTTCTCTTCTCTTCTCTTCTCTTCTCTTCTCTTCTCTTCTCTTCTCTTCTCTTCTCTTCTCTTCTCGCCAAGCATTTCCTCCTCTGAGCTGGGAATTCTTCCCCGAAATATCCTTCAAATGCTACAGCTAAGTGTCAGCTCTGGTGTGCCTGGAGGCCTGGGGCTGCCATTCCGGTGGATAACTGAGAGCTGAGCGGCCACGCCACACCCAAGCACCATACTGCTTCACAGGACCAACGGACTCATGCCAGAACGCCGGCTGGATGGGCGAGGACAGGCCAGTCCTGATTGCCGTTGCTGAATCTGCAGCCAAACAGCTGTGAAGCGGCCATACAACTGAGAAGCATCCTGGGTGTGCCTAGCCGTTTGCAGCCTGATGGTTTCTGTGTGATGGATGGTTGGGCGGGGCTGGGGAGAGGCTTAAATGGTGAAGTCCAGCACTGGGCAGTTAGCCCTGACGTTGTTTTCACAAAGTTTGTGGCAGAGTTACCGTATTTTTCAGAGTATTAGATGCACCTTTTCCCCCCTAAAAGGGGGTGAAAATTTAGGTGCGTCTTATACACTGAATGTAGCCCCGCTCACCTACTGGTCCCCATCCTTTGGCCTCCGCCTCCCAGCAGTTTACCTCCTTGCAGCAAACAGCAAGAAAAAAAACAGCTCCTTTCAGCTTGAGCACAGCCTAATTAGCACAAGTTGATTGGATCAGCCTCCCGACTCTCAGTTGTTTTGCGGAGGCCTCTGCTGCTTGCTGCAAGGAGGTAAATGGCTGGGAGCAGATTTCTTTTTTTCTTGTGCTAATCAAGCGATGCTGAAAACGAAAATGAAAATAAAGCAGGCTGTTTGCTGCAACGAGGCAAAATTGCTGGGAGGCAGAGGCAGATTTCTTTTTCTTGTTTTCCTGCCCAAAGAAGGTAGGTGCAAAAAATATGGTATTTGTGACAAAGATAAACCAATTGCAAACCAGGACTGTGTCCTATGCTTTCTTTCCGCGAATTACCGGAACCTGACATAAAGCTTGGGAAGCTGAAGGCTCTTTCGTCTTCATTTCAGCTTCACAGACTATTATCTCCTCATTACTCAATGGCCACCTCCTCCCAAAGAGGCTCAACCGCAAGGAAGTCCAACTCAGATCCTGCAATTAATGCAGCTTTAGTAATCAGCACAGAAATATCACTGAATCAGAGGGAATCTGCTCCCAGCCATTTACCTCCTTGCAGCAAACAGCAGAGGCCCCCGCAAAACAGCTGAGAGCAAAACAGCTGAGAGTCGGGAGACTGATCCAATCAACTTGTGCTAATTAGGCTTAGAACGCCCATGTTTGGAAGTAGTACATTTTGATTCGGAGAAAGAAACGTTACTACTCTCAAGGCTTCTACGAATCAATGCACTCCGCAGGGCAATGAGAAGGGCGCCCCCGACTTCACCAAAGAAGAGGTACCTTTTCGAACGCCGTGCCAATGGCATTTTCTAAGGACAGATCCTCCACTTCCAGAGCAGGGTTGCACTGCTTCAGTTCCTTCAGACAGGCGTTCAGGATGTCCAGTATGGAACTCTGGATGGCACGCATGGCTGGCGTCATAGTGATGTGGATTTCCACTACTTCGGGTTTGTGTCGCTCTAGAAAAGAGTGCACCACCGCGTGAAACCTGGGGGAGAGAAAGACAGGAAGATCTCAGCAAGGAACTGCAGGAATCAACCCCCTGTCCTGGTTCCTAGCTACTGTATGGACAGTTCATCTAAGTCCTCAGATTGGAAGGATCTTTTCAATCAAAGAGAGGCTTTTCCAAAAGGCAATTGGGTGTTTTTTGCCTTTGAAAACATTTCACTCCTCATCCAAGAGGCTTTGTGGCTGAGCTGGAAGCCATCTTTTACGTTTGGGCCTTCAGGCTTGCCACATCATCTTGTGTTGGAAAATGGGAGAGGGGATTGCATAGAGTGTAGATGATATGTAGTCAAAATAACATTCCTTTCTCAGAGAGTCAAGGATGCCTTGTCCTGGCAAGCCGGATGACTGGGAGGTGTCTTCAGTTTGGACGGTGGATGACTGGACCATGTGATGGAAACGAGGGTGCTGGGCAGGGAATTGAACTTTCATTTGCGTGGGGAAAACCTGGAAACTTTCAGATTCAGGTTTTCCCAGATGTGCCAATATGACATCTCTACATGGGGCTCCCCTTGAAGAGCACTCAGAGGCTCCAACTGGTCCAGAATGCAACCACACAGGTGATGATGGGTGCAACTCATTGTGCCCATGTAACACCTCTCCTGCGCAAGCTGCACTGGCTCCCAGTGGTCTTCCGGGTGCGATTCAAGGTGTTGGTTACCACATTTAAAGCGCTCCAGGGCTTAGGACCTGGGTATCTGCGAGACCGCCTTCTGCCACCGATAGCCTCCCACTGACCAGTTCGCTCCCACAGAGAGGGACTCCTCAGGGTGCCATCGGCCAAACTAAGTCGGCTGGCGACACCCAGGGGGAGGGCCTTCTCTGTGGGAGCCCCTGCCCTTTGGAACAAACTGCCCCCGGAAATACGCACAATCTCCAACCTCCGTGTTTTTTGCTGTGCCCTCAAGACCCTGCTGTTCTGACAGGCGGGGCTATCTATGTAAAATGAATTTTAAATTGGAGTTTTAATCTTTGGGTTTTTAATTAATTTCAGCCGAAATTGTAACAATTTTTAATAATTTTAAATTTTAAATTATGACGCCTGTATACTTTGTTTTTTACTTGGCTGTATACCGCCCCGAATCCTTCGGGAGAAGGGCGGTATAGAAAAATAAGAATAATAAGAATAATAAGAATAATAAGAATAATAAGAATAATAATAATAATAATAATAATAATAATAATAATAAGAAGAAGAAGAAGAAGAAGAAGAAGAAGAAGAAGAAGAAGAAGAAGAAGAAGAAGAAGAAGAAGAAGAAGAAGAAGAAGAAGAAACAACTGAGGAAATCTAAGCCTCCGAGTTTTCTTTCGTTGAGGGTGCTACTCGAAACCCTGACATTAAGCCGAATCTGACATTTTGTTGTGGCCTGTTGGCTGCTGGCCCCTCCAGCAGCCGAATCAGAGGAGAAGGTGGCAGCGTGGGAGTCAAGGTCAGCATCAAGGCAACCTGAGAGCTCTGAAGGGGAAGAGGGACTGGAGCTGTCAGCAAGAGAGAGACAGAGGCAGAGCCTGGGCGGGTCCATCAGCCCTCAGATGGAGAGTCAACAGCCCCCAGGTCTGGAGGTGGCTGATGAGGAAGAGGAGGAACAACTGGGCCCAGTGCCTGATGCATTGATGCACAGAAGGCAGAGGAGAGGAGAGCAGTGGAAATCTATGAGCCAGTCCTTGGGATGGAACAACCATCGCTGCTAACGAAGCTCCACCCTAGCTCTGAGGATAAAAGGCAGGGAGCAGAGATGAATGGGTGTGGCAGATAACTATTCATCTTCAGGCCAGCTGGATTTGTTAGCCTGTGTTGAGAGAGAAACTTTTTTGCCGGAGCTGCTGGCGCTCCTAATAAAGGAATCGTTGCTTCAACTGCAGACGGTTTGTCGTGTTTGGGGAGCTTCTTCAGTTCCGGATGAGAAACAAAATGTTTTCAGAGGGGAAAAAAAAGGAATTCCAGTTGCATTTTGGAAAAGCGCCTTTGGGATAACCATGACCTGGATGACTGAGAACGTCCATCGATCCTTCCCATCCTTAAGCCACCTTACCTTGGCCAGAGATACAGCTTCCTCACGAAGAGGTTTCGCATGACCCTTTCCACGTGACAAAAGCCGGTGTTAAAAGCCAGGGCGTTATCGGTGAAGGCTTTGACGAAACCTTGCTTGTTCTTCTGGCGATAAAGCCGCAGGATGAAAGCTTCTTGGCAAGACTCGATGATTCTGTGGGCTTTGTATACCAGAATTCCTGGAGTGAAGAACAAGAATTAAATTGGAAGCAGCAGGGCTGGTAGTGGTGGTGAGGAGTCTGGGACAAAACACACGAAGAGGACATGAAGTTTTTCAAGACAGGTCAAGAATTAGAAAGGTTTTGCCGATGAAAGCAGCATGAGATGTTTTTAACTACCCTCTGGCACCTTTTCCAGAGAGACAAAGAATGGATGCTTTTAATGCCTTCTTCAGGACAACAGTGTCCTGGTTTGAAATCGGCTCAAGGAATTCAAATTGCAGGAAGTTAGCCCCTACCCCGCTCCAAGAAGAATGAAATATTTTAGGAAATATTAAAAAGGCAGAATATATTTCTCTGGATGAGAAATGGAGAAACATGTTTTAAAGACAAAGCAGCTTTCTGTCTCCCCTCACCTTTGTCAATGGGCCATTAAGGCCTCAGCCAAGCTCGCTCATTCCCCCCACCCCCCTTTGTCAATGGACCATCATCTGCAACACAATAGGACCCATCTAGCAACAAAAACTCCCCACATGGCACCTGGGAAGATTACATCAGCCAGCAAGGCTAGCTAAGACCCCCCATATCCCCTGGGAGTCTGACAACCAATCAGGATACTACTCTTCCTGTGCCCCAGGAAGTTCAAAGCGCAGAGAGGGCATAAAACTAAGGCACGCTCAACATCTCAGCCCTTTTCTGTTCAGGAACTCAAACCATGTGATCCTATCCACCATTAAACCATCTTTCCAAGCAGTCTCCATGTTTCCAGTGTCATTTTCCCCACTTGGAGCTGAACCCAGATCGATATTTCTTCCAACAAAACAAGAACCGGAAGTACTCCCTAACTTTAGAATTATTCAAATGAAATACCAAACCTTGAAAGGATGCATCTACTGTATTTTTTGGAGTATAAGACACACCTTAGTTTTTGGGAAGGAAGATAAGAAAAAAGCTGATTGGCAGGTGGATCAGCCTCCTTGAATACCCCCAATCAGCTGTTTCCAGAGGTGAGTTTTAGCAACAGGTTCCTTGGTTGTGAGCTCTGTGCCTTGCTTTTTTTTTTTTTTTTTTTTTGCTTTTTTTTCTGTCTCTGAAACTTTTGAAACTCTGTTTCAGAAAAAAACTTTTTCTGCCTCTGAAAGCCTCCGAAACAGCTTCAGAAAAAAAGCCTCTGAAGCTCTGTTTGGGGGCTTCTTTTCTGAAGCTTCATTTCTGATGCTTTTTTCAGCCTCTGAAACCTCCTTTGAGAAGCTGGGTGGGGCTACATTCGGAGTATAAGACGCATCCATATTTTCACCCTCTTTTTTGGGGGGAAAAGGTGCGTTTTATACTCCGAAAAATACGGTACTCAAAAATATGACCCATGGAATACAGCAGGATTCACTCTTCAGATAAAAGCTCATAGGATTAAGGAGCAACCAAGAATCTCCAGGAAGCCACAAGCCGCACGTAAAAGTAATGGTTGGTGGGACTGTTTTCTTTTCAGAATGCACCTTTAAACAATTGGGGATCTCCCTCAATAAAAGAGAGATCTAAAATCAAGGGATCGTAAGAGATTTCCAGGACTGAACTGTTCTGACCGAGGCTTCCCTAGAAAGTAAACAGCACAAAGTTAGTCCCGGCAAACCTCTTTAATTCAAACGGCTGTGAATCATTATTGTTCCCAGTCTAAAAGGCTTCTCAAACAGTCTTTCAGAGGAGAGTTTACGAACACCCACCTTATCTCCCTTGGAATGCTGCCAGAGAACTAATTGCCACATGCAGGGCAAGGCCAAACTTAGCACAGAGTCAAACTGAAATTTTCCAAAGCTTTTACCAACCAGATGAATTAATTGCTTCCTGCAAAAGCTCATGTCCTGTTCGCTTCTCTTTTATGTTTTATGGGAGGGCCAATCATCTCCAAGCCTTACTCCCAAGTCGACCCTGTTTCCTTAATTGTTCCTGACTTCTGGCAGCTCTGTGGATGCGCACACTGAGAGCAGGCTCCCACTGTTCTTCTGCCTCACTGATGTCAGACTCTGGTGATTCCAAAGGCAGCAAAGAACTACCAGATGGCCTTGGTCCCCTCTCTGCCTCCGACTCAAGAGCCCTCCTCTGAGCCTTCCCCAGACCCTAGGACTGGCCCATGTTCCTCCCCAACCTCCTCACTGTCCGACTCTGCTATCAGCTCTACTGGCTGCTGGCGGGCCACAACATGAACACAGCCACTTTGTCCTAACATTACAGATCAGCCACAGATGCTGTTACTATTCTGTGACATTTTTACTCCAATCTTTCCCCTAAACTGGTCAGTGGCCTTATACCCTGTTCCAGTGGTGAAATCCAAATTTTTTTACTATCGGTTCTGTGGGAGTGGCTTGGTGGGAATGGTGTGGCTTGGTGGGTGTGGCAGGGGAAGGATACTGCAAAATCTTCATTCCCACCCAACTCTGGGGCCAGCCAGAGGTGGTATTTGCTGGTTCTCTGAACTGCTCAAAATTTCCGCTACTGGTTCTCCAGAACCTGTCCGAACCTGCTCGATTTCACCCTTGCCCTGTTCCCCATCTCCAGTTTTAGCCATTGGCTTTATAGCAGTCTTTCCCAACCTTGGTTACTTGAAGACAGGTGGACTTCAACTCCCAGAATTCCCCAGCCAATGTAGTAAACATTAAGACATGCTGGCTGGGAAATTCTGGGAGTTGCAACCCGCACATCTTCAAGTTGCAGAGGTTGGGAAACCCTGGCTTAAGAGAGACAGAAAGTGACTAGTTCAAGATTATCCTGCAAACCTCATGACCTAATTCCAGTAGTATCTCTAACTAAGCCACACAGGTTTTTCGGGCAGAAAAGAATGTCCCGAGCATGTCTCCGTGACTAATCTGTAGCTTACAAGCTGCATTTTTAATAGAGCTTTTCCCATACTGACCTCTAGTGGGAATGACCCTATAAAACAAAGAACATTATTTGAAATTCGCCTATATGTGAACCGGGAAGAACAATAGCCCTGCATTTTTTCAGTCTAGACTCAAAACTATGCACGGCATGCCGAGAGGCGGGAATGACACCCAGTTTTAAACTTCTTACCAGTGATAAGATCCGCAGGAATCCTGTCGGTCAGGAAATCCACCACCAGAATTCGGCTAGTGGCAAAAATAACTCCACCCTGGGTGTAAACTTCGTAGCGGCTGCTGCTGGCAATTTCATTTGTAACTCGCCGAGGAAGATAAGCAACGTTATCGGTCTTTAACTGGTCAATAAAATATTCCTGAGAAAGGAAGAATGATTCAGAGTAAAGAGGAAGATCAGCAATTAGTTTACTGTCTTTCCCTGGTCACTAAAATATACCTGATAAAGGAAAAATGATTCAGAGAAAGCCAGCCAGAGAAAAAGAATTTGTATTCTTTAGGCTAATTTGGGTGTCAGCAACCTGCAGCTCAGGAGCCGCATGCGGCTCTTTGAACCCTCTGCTGTGGCTCCATGTCAGGTGATCTTACCAATGGCTGGCCCCGCCCCTCGCCCTCCCCTCCCAGTCACTCCTTGCCTGGCCTGAGAAGGTAAGGGCGACGGTGGGGGATGGAGAAGTGGCTGGAGGGCAGACAGAGAGATACAAAGAGGGGGGGGGAGAGAGGGGGGAAGAGCAGGAGAGAGGGGAGAGAGATATGTCAAAAGGATTTTGTCATTCCTGGTGTTTTTTAACAACCGGTTCTCTGCCGTAATAACCGTCTGGGTAGGCGTGGCTAAGGGGGGGTCATATGACTGGTGGAAGTGAGTGACATCAAGTTGGCCACACCCACCCAGGTTTTGGTCTCCCAGTGTTTTCCGTGGGAAATGGGTCCAAATGGCTCTTTGAGTGTTTAAGGTTGCAGGCCTCTGGGCTAATTCCTTATTAGAGCAATTATTTTAAAATAGCTTTCTTTATTTCTGCAAACCTTAGACTCCCCAAATTCACTGTCAACTATTAAGCATTAAGTGGGGGATTTGGGCTATGTCAGACTGGTTTTCAGCAAACGAGTTTCCTGGAAAAGGCCAGTAACATATAACATTTTATGTCTCCTGTCAACTAATAAGATTCAAATGCCTACTACCGATAGTAGAAATCCTATCCATATTACTCAGGAGTAACACCTCTATTTAATTCAATGGGCTCCATTACTTGACAGATATTTTATAGCATTGCAACCTAAGGATGCCGTAAAGAAACAATTCAAATTTATAACATGATCTATGAATG
The DNA here is from genome assembly GCA_030761175.1 of Masticophis lateralis. NCBI lineage: Eukaryota > Metazoa > Chordata > Lepidosauria > Squamata > Colubridae > Masticophis > Masticophis lateralis. Next base: position 9,520,053 of record JAUDYJ010000013.1, read on the forward strand.
CCTGCGTAGACATGCACCTTTTCAATGGAATTGCTTTTCTTATATGTTCCTAGAGCTATGTCCAGATATGGATGGATGGGTGGTCAGACAAACAGATTAGATAGATTGAGAGATGATAGACAGACAGTCAGATGATAGATAGGTAGATGATAGATAGATAATAGGTAGATAGATAATAGATACAGACAGACAGACAATAGGCAGATAGAAGATAGAGGGAGGGTGGGGGAGAGAGAAAATGTTCCTCAATTTCTGGATTGTCTCTCAGCCCAACCTACCTCATAGGGTTGTTGTGGGGAAATAGGAGGAGAAAGAAGTATGATATGTTCAACATCTTGAGTTATTTATAAATAATAATAAAGACAGGATGCAAATAAACAAATCTCTCTTGGGGGGTTCTGCCAGAACACCCTTACACAAATGAAGTCACGAAGCTTGAGTGTCATAGGACATGAGATTTTGGGTGGAGTGTTTTACACCACATTTGAGGAAAGTCCTTCACAAACTGGACCTTTATCCAGAGAAGGTCTATTACCAGTGTTCTTGAAATTCATTGACTTTGGGCCAATCACCAGGAGACGGTGAGTTCTAGTCCCGCCTTAGCCATGAAAGCCGGCTGGGTGACTTTGGGCCAATCACTAGGAGACGGTGAGTTATAGTCCCGCCTTAGGCGTGAAAGCCAATTGGGTGACTTTGGGCCAATCACCAGGAGATGGTGAGTTTTAGTCCTATCTTAGGCATGAAAGCCAGCTGGGTGACTTTGGGCGGATCATCAGGAGACAGTGAGTTCTAGTCCCGCCTTAGGCATGAAAACCAGCTGGGTGACTTTGGGACAATCATAAGGAGAGAGTGAGTTCTAGTCCCGCCTTAGCCATGAAAATCAATTGGGTGACTTTGGGCCAATCACCAGGAGACACTGAGTTCTAGCCCCGCCTTAGGTTTGAAAGCCAATTGGATGACTTTGTGCCAATCATAAGGAGACGGTGAGTTCTAGCCCCTCCTTAGGCATGAAAGCCAGCTGGGTGACTTTGTGTCAATCACCAGGAGACAGTGAGTTCTAGTCCCGCCTTAGCCATAAAAGCCAATTGGGTGACTTTGGGCCAATCACCAGGAGATGGTGAGTTCTAGTCCCGCCTTAGCCATGAAAGCCAATTGGGTGACTTTGGGCCAGTCCCACCCCCACCCTCTCTCTGTCTCTCTCAGCCCAGCCTTCCTCACAGGGTTGTTGTGATGGGGAAAAGAAAGAGTGGATACCCTGCTTGGAGCTGCCCTCCCTCCCTGAATGACAGGCTTGGCCTTCTCATCCAAATAGGACTAACACTGAACAGAGGCCGCCTCAGGCTTCTACAAGGCCGGGCCGGAGCGCGGTGGAGCGTCCGGTGGGAAGGCGGGCTGGCTGAGGGAAAGCCTCCCCTACCTACCTCCTCCTCAGGGCTGGTGTTGAGCACCAGAACCAGCCGGGTGGGCTCGCAGTAGAGCCGAAGGAAGCGGAGGAGCAGGCGGTCGACGCCCAGCCCGCGGGCGCAGATGACCAGGCCGTCCTGGTGGAAAAGATCCAGGAAGATCTGCGTTTCGTGTTCGAGAGGCGGCCCGGCCGCCATGGCTACCGGCTGTCATCGGCAATCCTCTCTGCGCATGCGCCGGGAGAACCACGAAGTTGGCGAGGTAGAGCGACGCACAGGGACTTCCTGTGGCGCTCTCTTCAAGCCGGAAGCTCCTCTATCGAGGCGGGGCTGGGGTGAGAGGGGTGAGAAAAGAAAGAGAGGGAGGGAGAACAAGGCATCGAGCCTCGGAGCGGCTCTCGTCGATTAGAGATACAGACAGCGCTGCTGCCATCTAGCGGTCGGCAAGTTGATTGTTTCAGGCTTTATTGCAATTTAAAACAATTATTAGCCCCTTTTAATAATTGAAACAATACAGCCAATTTATTGCAATTGTTTCTACTGGACCTGCCTCTCCGGACAACCAATTATATTCTGCAGCGGTTCTCAACCTTCATAACTTTTAAGAAGCCTGGACTTCCAAACTCCCAATATTCTCCAGCCAGACTTTCTTAAAAGTAGCTACGGTTAAGAAACACCGTTCCATAGGGCCATACAAGTATGGTGAACATCAGAATGGAGTTTTAAAAAGTTATCCCAACACAAGAAGCCAGAAGGGATGGCCGAGACCTGTGTCACGATTAAGACAGCAGTAGAAAAGGGGTGATTTAGATGGTCAGGATCTCACCACCCCCCCCAACTACACATGCAGGATCCAATATTGTAATTTTTCCTACATAGGGGGAAAAGGGGAAAGCAAAAGGAAAATGGGGGAAGGGGCGGGGGAGGGGGAGGAGAAGAGGGGAAAGGAAGGGAAGGGGAAGGGAAAGGATAGGAAAGGAAAGGAGAGTGGGGAAAGGAAGGAAAAGGACAGGAAGAGGGAAGGGAAGGAAAGGAAAGGAGGAAGAGGGAAGGAAAGGAAAGGAAAGGAGGAAGAGGAAAGAAGGAAAGGAGGAAGAGGGAAGAGGAGGGAAGAAGGAAAGGAGGAAGAGGGAATGAAAGAAAAGGAGGAAGAGGGAAGGAAAGGAAAGGTGGAAGAGGAAAGGGAAGAAAGGAAGAGGGAATGGAAGGAAAGGAAGAAGAGGGAAGGAAAGGAAAGGAGGAAGAAGGAAGAGAATGAAAGGAATGGAGGAAGAGGGAAGGAAAGGAAAGGAGGAAGGAAGGGAAGGGAATGAAAGGAAAGGAGGAAGAGGGAAGGAAGAGGGAAGGGAAGGAAAGGAGGAAGGAAGGGAAGGGAATGAAAGGAAAGGAGGAAGAGGAAAGGAAAGGCGGAAGAGGAAAGGGAAGAAAGGAAGAGGGGAGAGAAGGGAAGGAGGAAGAGGAAAGGAAAGAAGGAAGAGGCAAGGCAAGTTTAAAGCAGGGCTATCCAACTTGCCCACTTCAACTCCCCTCATTCCCCAGCCATGCTGGGAATTGAAGTCCGCTGGTCTTAAACTTTGCAAAACGAGGTTGCCCAGCCTGGCTTTCAAGAGTCCCATTCAGAGCGTGCAGATCTTCCAAGCAACCCTCCGCGCAAACGGCAACCCTTCCGCGGCTTGGAACTACGCCTCCCACAAAGCCAAAGTCCCGGGCAGAGCCCCGCCTCTGTAGAAAGCGCGTGCACGCGCGCATGCATCAACCCAGGCGGGCACCGGCCGGGCTGGTCTTCCCTTCCGGGTCCCCTGCGCGTCCCCGCTGCTGCTGCTGGTCCCACCATGATCTTCTTGCTGGCTTTCTTTGCCAGCATCTTCCAGACAGGTGAGCACAGGGAGGCGAGGGAAGGCGCCAGGTGGATGTCTCCGTCACCGCTTAACCATGGTTTGGTCTTCTGCTCTCCCTTGGCCATCGCCCAAGGCTGCGTGTCAAGACCGCCCCCCCCTTTTAGTCCTCTTTGGATCCGTCTCAGGATATTGGGGAGGGGGATTTTCTTCCTCTCCCCACGTGCAAAAGACCCCAACCCTCATTCTTGAGTCCAGAAAAAACGCAGGGGATTGGAAGCCCCCCCCCCTCCCTTCACCTTTTTGCAAACACCCGTTGACGCCTCTTCAAGGTTAATCTGGAATTAAAAAGGCGAGGGGAGGGGCGGGGGCAAGATCGCTTTCAGACGAGAGGGATTTCACCTTTTCTCTCCCCCCCCCCCCATTGGGCTGGGCAGCAGGAAGGAGGGCGATGAGGCTGCGGTTTATGGGAGGCCCCTTGGGACCGCTGGCCTTGAGCTAATTCTTTAAAAACATCTTGACATCCTTGCTGGGAACAGGCAGCTCTCTATTCTTTTTCCCCCACGGAGCTATCGTGGCTTGAAAGAAAGATGCTTGTCAACGCACAAGCGATTACAGGTAGTCCTTGATTTATAACCGCCGAAGAGAGTGGAACATTCCTCATTTTAAGCGGTGCAGTTGTTAACGCAAAGACGTCTTACGACTACAATTTGCCACTTGCCACTTGTTGGTTTTTTTTAATTTGATTTATATGCCGCCCTTCTCGGGAGACTCAGGGTGGCTTACAATGCGTTAAGCAATAGCCTTCATACTTCTGTATATTTATACAAAGTCACCTTATTGCCCCCACAAACTGGGTCCTCAATTGACCTACCTTAGAAAGGATGGAAGGCTGAGTCAACCTTGAGCCTGGCGAGATTCGAACTTACAGGAATTGCAGGCAGATGGTGTTTAATTACAATGCTTTTAGTCTGCTGAGCCACCAGAGCTCCTAACTTGTGTTTGCTTGTCAGAAGCTGGCTGAGAAGATCATGAATGTCCTTGAAAAAACAGTGCTTTAAAACAGAAGGGGGACTTGTGACTTGATCTTCACAACCATCGCTTCGTTCCCCCCACCATCCCCCTGTGTTCCGAATTCAGGTCCTTGGCAACCGGCATGTATTTACCGCAGTGGTGGCACTGGTGATTGGCATTTGCAATCTTCCCAGCCGGTTGTCCCAAAGGTTTTACTTTTTTCTCCAAGAGGCAACTGGGCTTTCTTGGTTTTTTTTGGAAGACGTTTCGCTTCTCATCCGAGAAGCTGCTTCAGCTCTGAGTGAATGTCCTTCCGTTCCCCACCATCCCATTGGAGCCGAAGAAGCTTCTTGGATGAGTGGCAAAACGTCTTCCAAGGAAAACCAAGAAAGTCCAATTGCCTCCTGAAAAAAAGCATCTTTGGGACAACCATGATCTGGAGTGAGAATCTTCGTAAACGTTCCCAGCCAGTTTTTGACAAGCAAAGTTAATTGTGCGGTGGGGGTGGGGAGCTGGATTCACTTGAAGAGGACATGATTCATTTAACGACTGCAGTGAGTCACAACAAGCATGGCAAGAAAGTTGGTAGAATTGGGCACGGCTCCCGGAACAACTGCCTTGCTTAGCAGTGGAAATTCTGGCCCCCATTGTGGTTGTAAGCTGAAGACGATCTATAATGAGAATGACTGGGTGTATCTGGGCTTACCAAACCAACAATGGGCATTAGATGTTACCAATAAAGGAGGATATTTGTAGCTCAGGGTTGAAATGAGAGGGGTCCTTCGTGCTCTCTGAGCTTGGCTGTTTTCTTGCAGATGTTTCATTACCCAGCTAGGTTACATCATCAGTGTTGGAAGAGGTGAGGTTTGCTCTTGGTTCCTTGAACATTCTCCTCTAGCACTGATGAAGTTACCTAGTTAGGGTAATGAAACGTCTGGAAGAAAACAAGCGAACTCAGAGGGCACCAAGGCCCCTTCATTAGATGTTTCTCCATTTTTGAAGTCTTCATATCGTGCCAGGGCATAACACCTCTTTCTTGTTTCCAGCTTTTACGGGCGTGAACGAACGCACTTTCCTTGCCATCAAGCCAGATGGGGTACAGCGGCATCTGGTTGGCGAGATCATCCGGCGCTTTGAGAAGAAGGGCTTCAAGCTGGTGGCGATGAAGCTCATGCAGGTGAGAACAGCCATGGGAGCACCCAGGTAGCACTCGGGGACTCTGGCTGAACTTGATCTCATTATGGGCATCCTGATCTTTTTTTTTTTTTTAATTAGAGTGCGAACGAAGCTTTATTGAAATTCACAGATCGAAATAATACCCCTCTCTTTAAATGCAACACTGGTTGGTTAACAGAAATTAAGACAAATGAAGGCTTAGAAACAGAGATGAGCACCGCCCCCTAGAGTCAGGAATGACTAGCACATATGTGCAAGGGAACCTTTTAGCTTCTTTTCCACACTGTAGAACGTGTGATCTTATTTTAATAAAGAGTATCTTCTTTTGAACTTTCAATTACACGTTGAAGGTGATTTTGGTGATGGAGCCGCTCAGCCTTCTAATTCCTTCGCAATCTGCAGGTGGGAATGTTAGAATCCCGTGTTTTTACAAACGTCTGTATTGATTGCATCTGATGTATCTTCTGCTTAGGCTTCAGAAGAGTTGCTGAAAGAACATTACGCCTCTCTCCGTGAGCGTCCTTTCTTCAGCCGCTTGGTGAAATTCATGAGTTCGGGACCGATTGTGGCCATGGTGAGGAACAGAGATACGAGAGGCTAAATGTTAGCCTTAATGTTAATACCACTTTATAAGGCTTTGGTAAGGCCACACTTGGAATACTGCATTCAGCTTTGGTTGCCACAATGTAAAAAAGATGTGGGGACTCTAGAAAGAGTGCAGAGAAGAGCAACAAAGAGGATTAGGGAACTGGAGGCTGAAACATATGAAGAACGGTTGCAGGAACTGGGTATGTCTAGTTTGATGACAAGAAGGACTAGGGGAGACATGATAGCAGTCTTCCAATATCTCAGGGGCTGCCCCAAAGAAGAGGGAGTCAAGCTATTCTTCAAAGCACCTGAGGGCAGGACAAGAAGCAATGGGTGGAAACTAATCAAGGAGAGAAGCAACTTAGAACTAAGGAGAAATTTCCTGACAGTTGGAACAATAAATCAGTGGAACAACTTGGCTCCAGAAGTTGTAAATGCTCCAACATTGGAAGTTTTAAAGAAGGTATTGGATAACCATTTGTCTGAAGTGGTGAAGGGTTTCCTGCCTAAGTAGGGGGTTGGACTAGAAGACCTCCAAGATCCCTTCTAGTTCTGTTCTGTTCTGTTCTGTTCTGTTCTGTTCTGTTCTGTTCTGTTCTGTTCTATTCTATTCTATTCTATTCTATTCTATTCTATTCTATTCTATTCTATTCTCTATTCTATTCTCTATTCTATTCTATTTTCTATTCTAATTCTAATTCTAATTCTTATTCTATTCCTATTCCTATTCCTATTCCTATTCCTATTCCTATTCTATTCTATTCTATTCTATTCTATTCTATTCTATTCTATTCTTATTCTTATTCTTATTCTTATTCTTATTCTTATTCTTATTCTTATTCTTCTTATTCTTATTCCATTCCATTCCATTCCATTCCATTCCATTCCATTCCATTCCATTCTTCAAATCATTAAATTTCCTGAGGTCAGATGCTCCTCGCTGAGAGACAACAGAAGTCCAAAGGCTCAGGTAGTTTTCCAGACTCAGCCTGAGATGTTTGTCAAGCCAAGTAACATTAGCCAAGTGGGACTTTTGAGTTGCAAGAATTTTTCCTCCTCCATTTATAGAGGCCCCAAAATGTTCTCTCCTTGGACTATTTTGATCTGTCTTCTGAAGTTTCTAGGGCAGCCTGAATTAAAAACAGCATTGGAATTTTTCCACGACGAAATATTTGGTGCATATTTTGTTGAGGCTTTGTTGCATCTTTCTTAGGTGCTTTTTTCTTCGCAGGGGTCAGCAACCTGCGGCTCTGGAGCCGCATGTGGCTCTTTCACCACTCTGCTGTGGCTCCCTGTAACTCAAAATATGTGTCACCACTGCCAATGTGCGACACCCACCGGCACACAATTTATTGAGCTTTTCAAGCCCCAGTTGGCCAGCCATGGATAAATCCAAGAAAAGAAAAATTTCAGAAGAAAACAGAACATTTAATTCAACTACATATCCATAGTCAGGCACAGGAAGGGTTTTGTGGCTCCCGGTGTTTTCTTTTCTGTGGGAAACGGATCCAAATGGCTCTTTGAGTGTTTAAGGTTGCAGACCCCTGCTTTAGACTTACTGGTTTTGAGAAGATGCCACAACAATCTTTCCTGACAGTTGGGGCAGCCCAACTGCTTGTGTTGCCTTCTCTACTTCCATTAGGAAAGTTTTATTTTTGAAAAAAAGCAGGACCATTTACCAAAATGACATTATTCCTGCAAGAACTTTTGGGTAGCTGCTGTGAGAGATCCACTGAAGTTGTTGCCGTTGACCATTCTTCTTCGTTCGCTTTCCGTAGGTCTGGCAAGGGCAGGAGGTAGTCAAAACTGCCCGCATGATGATTGGCGAAACCAACCCAGCCGATTCGAAACCTGGAACAATCCGAGGAGATTTCTGCATCGAAGTGGACAAGTGAGTTGAATTGTCATGAGTCCTCGGCATACAACCCCAATTGAGCCCAAGATTTCTGGGCTAAGGGAAACATTTGTCAAGTAAGTCTTGCCCCATTTTAATACCTTTCTTGCCATAGTTGAATCATCACAGTTGTTAACTTAGGAACAAGCTTGTGAAGTGAATCTGGCTTTTTGTTGTGATCTAGGCTTCCTGAGTCATTATAACACACGAGTAGTCCCAAAAACCTCTTTTATTGCAACAGCTGTGAATTACGTTCATTCACAGCTGAGTCCCAATTAGTTGCAAAAAGTCCTTCAGGAGAAGTCCTTCGGGATAATCACCAATCTTTATCTCCCTTGACACGCTGCCAAAGACCTACTTGGCAAAGCCACACGGAGTCCAGAATCAAACAGATGCCGACTGGGAACAGAATTAACAACGTTGCTTTCCTGCAAAAGGCCCACTGCTCCTCTTTTAAGCCTTATGGGAGGGGCCAATCATCTCCAGGCCTTACTCCTGAGTCATCCCTTTTGTTTTAACTGTTCTTGCCTTCTGGCAGCTCTGTGCATGCGTGCACCATGCGCATGCTCCCCGTTCCTCTGCCTCGCTGAGGTCTGACTCTGGAGGCTCCGATGGTAGCACGTACTTCCCAAATGGCCCCCTCTCCCTCAACCAAGCCTTCCCCAGACTCTAGGACTGGCCCATGTTCCTCCCAGGCCTCCTCACTGTCCGACTCTATTTTGAAGATATCAGACCTCCAAGCCAGATAAGGTCTGTGACTGTAAATTCTCCCTTGAAAGACTTTGCCAAAGGTGAATGAGAGGAATTCCAACCGTTTAATAAAAGGAGTTTTGTCGGGACCAGGATTCTGCTTCATGCTTTTTGGGGAAGCCTGGGTCAGAACAGTAGGGCTATAAGGAACTGTATAACTTAGAGGGAGGTGATCCTTGTCTTGTATGTAACACATTTCTCTCCGAATACATTCAACTTCCTCTTACACTACCGTTTTTCTTTCTCTGCAGGAACGTGATTCATGGCAGTGATTCGGTGGAGACCGCTCAGCGAGAAATTGCACTCTGGTTTCGTTCTGAGGAGCTGATCTGTTCTTCGAAAGATAGCAGAGAGCACTGGATTTACGAATAACCATTAAAAAAAAATCTCAGGGGTTGCTCTTGGGGTCCGGACTTCCCCCATGTGGGAATCTTCTTGAATGTATTGCAAACTGACTCGTGTCAAATAAGAGTCTTGGTTGAGAAAACCTGTTCCAGCTATTGAGTCGAATATTAATTAGAATAATATCCATGAGCTACGAAAGCACAAACACGCAGAAGTCTTCCAATCAGATATTATTCTTCAAATGTCCCTCTTACATTAAGCTTTTCACTCCCATTTCTTATTTGGCCTCGTTTCATTGCTTGAGCTGTCTGGACAAAGCTGGGGAATGTTTCTTTAATCTTTTATCTAAATTCTCCAAAAATTCAGTCCCAAGATAAAAAGAGAGCAACGTAACTGGTGTTTGACTGCCAAGCAACAAAAATAACTTGTTCCCAATTAATAGGAGGCAGAGGGAACAAAGCCTTATGATTAATGTTTTTTGGAGTTTGTTTTTTTTTTTTTTTCAGTTTAAATGCCAAGGCTAATCTCATTCTCTTTTAAGGGGCAAGAAAGAGTGATGAAAAGGCAGACTTTCTGGCACTGTAGTTTGATTTTTTTCCCCCACCTGTCTGAAAAAGTATTAAAAACTCATTTTAGAGTTTTTAATACTTCAGAATAGACAGAATTCATTTTTAATGTTATGCTCCTGGGGTTGCAAAAAAAATGTTATAGAACAGGGAACAAATGAATGCCTGCTTAAAAGAGAGAGAGATCTGCAAGATTTTTAGATTTCTTATGCTATTAAGTTACCAACTGGAATGTTGGAACAAGAGACGCACAGCTCTTATTTGCAAATATTTTCGAAGGATATTTGTATGTCTGTACAAGCCTATTGCTTTCCAACATAGCTTTTTTTTTTGGTAAAATAAACGTGGGAAAGATACCCATTTTAATTCCTCCGGTTTTCAGAGAGGTTGTGTGGATTGCTCAATCTGTTGGAAGACAAAGAAGAGGAGGACTGCCCACCTTGAGGGATTGCAAAATAAGGACTCCGGAAGCAAATATAGAGGAACGAAAGCAGGGGTGAAATGCTACAGGTTTGCACTAATTTAGGCGAACCGGTAGTAAAAAAAAAAAAGCTACCAGTTCAAGCAAACTGGTAGTTAAAAAGCTACCGGTTTGGGCTAACTGGTATTTCCAATGATCAGCTGTGCTGTGAGATTTATTGATTGAATTAAAATCACGCGGCACATCCCCTACACCACTGTTCTACTTACCTTGTCAAGCCTCCTTTTTCTGCCCGCAGCATGCATTTGGCGCTTACCGTTCATGCGTGGGCAGCGAACCGGTGGCAAACCACACAGGATTTCACCACTGAGCAAAAGTGGTAGTCGTACAGTATGTAGCCAGTAGAAGGGAATATTCGTAGCTCAGCACTGAACGATGGTCCTCTCTGAGCTTGGAGGTTGAGTTGCAGACGTTTCATTATCCAAGTGGGTCACAACATCAGTGCCAGAAGGGAGCAGAGTTTGCTCTCTGTTTATATACAAGTGGCATCCTTGTCAGTGCTGGTGAGAGGGGTTTTTCTACCTGCCTTGGTAGCTCTTTGATTAGGCCGTTTACTATTTAGATGTCCATAGATAGTCTCAGTCTTCCAGGTCATGGTTGTCCCAAAGGTGCTTTTTATTTAAAGAGGCAACTGGACTTTCTGGGTTTTTCTTTGAAGACATTTCGCTTCCCATCCAAGAAGCTTCTTCAGCTCTGACTGGATGGTGGGAAACGGAAAGATTTACATACATTTATTTATTTATTTTATTTATTATTTGAATTTATATACTGCCCTACTCCCCAAAGGGACTAAAGGGCGGTGAACAGCCAAAATAAAATACAATAACATATAAAAGTTAAAAGTTATTTTAAAACAGAATTAAATATGGAAGCTACCTGCAAGGAATATAAATCCTTCTGTTCCCCCACCATCCAGTCAGAGCTGAAGAAGCTTCTTGGATGAGAAGTGAAACGTCTTCGAAAGACAAAACAAGAAAGCCAAGTTGCCTCCTGAAAAAGCACCTTTGGGACTGTTTACTATTTACTTCGATTAGTTTACCTATTTTACCAGAACACCACCTTGCCAGCAATCAACACCCAGATAAACGGAGATTAAAACAAGGATTAAAACCAAACCAAAGATCAGTCCATAATCAATACTGCAGTGAAGAAACACTCAACTTAGACAAACCAACAATAAACAGCCAGGAATTTACAAGGAAAGAACAACTTCCCTACCAACACTGATAGGGCAAGCCATTAGTACAGTACATAAGAAAGAGAACAAACCCTACCCCCTTCTGGCACTGATGATGATATCTAGTTGGGTCACGAGATGTCTGCAAGAAAACAACTCTCCTTAGAGAGCACTAAGGATTCCACGATATGTACCAGAACCAGAGGTGGGATTCAGCCGGTTTGAGCAAACCAGATGTTAATTTTAATCTGGTTCACCGAACCGGTAGTTGCAAGGAATGGCTCATCCCGCCTATCCCGTCCCACCCTTTCCAGGAGTCTCCACTCAGCCCGTTTTGAGAGTGAAAAACAGGCTTCCCAGAAGTTGTGTAAGTCTGGAAACGGGCCTGTTTCCAGGTTCTGGAGGGCTTCTGGAGCCTGAAGGAGACCGTCTTCACCCTCCCAGAGGCTTGAGGGAAGCCCCTGGAGCCTGGGGAGAGCAAAACATGGGACTCCCAGAAGTTCTGGAAATCTGGAAATGGGCCCATTTGCAGCCTCTGGAGCCCAGGGGAGGCCATTTTTGCCCTCCTGTAGGCTCGAGAGAAGCCTCCAGAGGGCGACCCCCCCCCCCATGGTGCAGGTGGCTGAGTAGGCCACGCCCACCCAGCAACTGGGCAGAGAGCTAGTTGCTAAAATTTTTCAATCCCACCCCTGCTTAGAACTCTCAATACACACTTGACAATATCATTTTTTCCACTTGTGTATTCCAGTAAGAAACGGGGGCCTATCTCTTTCTCCTTGGCATGTTGGAGACTTCCCATCTTTCTCAGGGGTTCAGCAAGGCGCTCACAACCCGTGACGATAATAACATTTTTATTACATACAGAACAGATAATGGTTTTCAGTTTGTTTGGTAGCACGGAAGGGAGAAAGCACGGGAGGGGTTGGTTTTCATAACAGCCGTCTCTTTACATCTTCAAACAAAACAGCAGAGTTTACAGCCTTCCAGACACATTATTATTTTTTTTAAAAAAATCCTTTTATAACGTACAAGTCAACTTTACATACATCACAGTGGAATTGCAGCAGGAAAGGTGTCTCTGTGAGGTCCCTCAGTCAGCGTTTCTCCAGGCTGGCTGACAAGCCCCTAAAAAAGGAGCACATTCTTTGGGTGCTGTTTTCCTTCACTGTCTCCTCCTCCTCCTACACGCCATTCCCACGTGTGTGCTTCTTTTCAACATGCTCCCAACTGCAAAAGGCTTGGGAGCAGATGCAGCAGACAAGCAAGGTTAGGACTAGTAAATGGCCAGAAAAATGAGAGGGGCCGGAGGGCTTCATCAAACTTTAAAAACAAAGAAAGAAACACAAAACTCGGTTTCAAACGTATGTAAGAACAGGATAAGCTCTGGTGCCTTATGCTATTTGTTTCTGCTGTTTATTTATTTTTCTTCGCAGTGTTTCTTAACTTCGATCACTTTTAAGAAGTGTCCGCCTCAACTCAACCCAGAATTCTCCATGATTTGAAGTCCAAATTTCTTTAAAGTAGCCGAGAAACATTGTTGTACGGTACCCAGCCTAAGTGTGCACGCTCTCTCTCTCTTTATATATATATGTTTGTTTGTTCATTCTCCCCTTGGGAAAATGCAGTGCATTTGTCCAGAAGCAAATCCCATCGAACTAAGAACAGCTTACTTTCTGAGACACGAATAGCATTGCGGCTTCAATCAACTCTTTCGTTTTTAATCATGGAGCCAATTTTGTTGGCTTGATGGGTCTGTCATGGTATATCAACCTTCCTCAACTTGCTATCCTTCGTGTTAGAAGTACAACTTTTTCTGAATTCCCTTTTGGCCAGGTGGATTTAAGAGTTTTTGGGAAAGGTAAGTCCTGATACATCTAGGTAGCACCTGGTGAACCACAGCTGATCTCCAAAAGCCAAAGCAGATCAGATTGGCATAGGAGACCACCAACTCACCCCAGGGTTGTAGGCCAGACTGGGTAGTTGAAAGAAGGGGAAGAAGAAGCCAAGACAGATGTGTCGATGAAGACCCCTAGAAGCTGACCTTAACTCACTGGGGGAATCGCCTTTATAGACCCAGCTGGAAGGCAGCCAGTTGGGAAAGGCTAGAAAAGGATACTTAGACCATCTGGGATGGTCCTGGGATCTGATCAAGTTCATCAGCCTTTTGAAACGCCTCTAAACACTGTATCTTTATAGAAGATAAAGTTCATCTCCTTAGCAGCTTTTTTGGACCTCATCAGACTCTTAACACTGTCCTCATCTGCCTCAGATTTCTTTTGCTACTTCTACAAGTCCTAGTCTAAGAAGGAAGGGCCTTCTAAGAACCTCCAGTTGTCCTTCACTTCCCCTCTTCCCTACTTCCTTCTCCCGGACAATTGGCCTCTCTCTCTACACATTCCACTCTTACATTCTCTGACCCATTTGTCTTCCATGTTTGTTTGATTTCTCCTAGTTTTCTACCCTGATTTTTCTCTTTCCGAGGTAGATAACCTGAAAGATTTTGTGATTTATATTCCTGCAGCTCCCAACAGAGCACCCCCACATACATCGAAGGTGGTTTCACCCTCCAAAATATTCATCCACTCTGGAATACTGCAATATTTCAAGGCAGAAGAAGTTCAGATTTTTCTGGCATGCAGTAGGCAAGATCCCAAATGCTCATCTGGTAAAACCTTATTATCTTTACTGCATTTCTATCCTTCTGGACCAACAAAGAGCTCAGAACAGTTTCCAGACTGGTGCCTAGACCGCGATGAACCCACCAGTGCCCAATTAAAATAAATTTAGTGATGGGAACTCATCCTGTGCCCAGAGCCCATATTCTACATACAATGCCAACTGCTGACATGTGGCTATAATTCCCAAACATACCTGCAAACCTTCCTGGTAGAGATTTTAAGATACTTTAGCCAAGTTCAGATCGCTCCCAAATTCGTGCCTGGACCTCACAGAATAATTGTGAAGGAGAAAGGACAAGGGATGTTAGTTGCTCTCAAAAACATCTGGCTCATACTGGCTTTGGAGATCAATCCAACTGTCGACACAGTTTCCATGGTGGCAAAAGGGAGTAAGCCAGTTAAGCAGTTCATAGATACTTTTCTCCATGCAGGTAGAAAGGAAGGAAGGAAGAGAAGGAGGGGGCTGCCTTGGAAAAGTTGTCCAGTCCTTCTGGGCCAAGGGTGTGGCCTTCCTTTACGTCTTGACTTCTGATGCAACAGACTTCATCCCAAAAGTCCCTCCAACCGGAAAGCCAACGGTAACCCCAGCCAGTCTAGACAAGTTCCACCATCTCAAGACCCATCACTGTAAACCTGGAGAGGGAGGGAGCCACTGCATGGCACAGGAATGGTTGTAGTTATCTGGGATCGGATAGGCCAGCGGTAGGAGTTATGCAAAAGTTCTGTATGTACATATTGGCATTCGGGAAGTGGGTGTCAGTAGAAGGGAGAAAATTATACTGGCAGGAAGAGGAAGAGAGGTTCATTCCGGGATGTAGGACACCTGCCAGACGATGATGTGGCTTCGTTCAGCCTTGGAGAGGATCGGCTTCACCTGGGCAACATCGCCTGTGTTTTCTTCGGTCTCGTCGTCTTCTCCGTCCCCTTTAGAAGGAAGAGGAACAAAAGAATAGAGCAGGGGTGTCAAACTCAATTTCATTGAGGGCCACATCAGGGTTGTGATTGACCTCTGGGGGCCTGGGGGTGTGGCCGGGGGAGTGTGGCCAGCATGACATCACTCACGTTGGGGGGGGGGCACCTGTGGTGGCCCGAGTGCTCTGCCAGTGAAAACGGGCTCACGAGCTCCGTTTTCGGCGGCAACGGCCTCCTGCAACCCTCTGCCCATGAAAACGGCTCTCGGAAGGGCCGCACACAGCCCTCCTGAGCTCCGTTTTCACTGGCAGAGGCATCGCGGGGCCTTCGCTATTTCCAGGGTGGCCCACATGGGCCAGATTTGGCCCGCATGCCTTGAGTTTGACATGCCCTGGAATAGAGCGTCAAGGAGTTCCGTTCTCAGCAAAATTCACCAAACAGACGATCAAATACCAACCCTGTTGACATCTTGGATTTACACAAGAGAGCTTTTCACGGAATGTATGTTTTGTAATCTTCTGACAAGGAAAGTCAGTGGGGAAGCCAGATTCCCTTAACAACAGTGTTAGTAACTTAACTGCAATGATTCACTTAACAACTGTAACAAGAAAGGTCATAAAACAGGGCAAATTTCACTTAACAAATGTTTCACTTAATAACATAAAGCTTGGGCTCAATTGTGGCCATAGGTTGAGAACTACCTGCATAGCAACTATAGTATTATGGACAAATGGGTGTTGGAAACCTCTGAAGAAACAGGCTGCTTCGATTTCAGTGAGTGTGTAAGAAGTCACCCCAAAGAAAGAGAAAACAGATGATTGAGTTCTGCCCTTATCAGCCATCTGTGTAGTCCTTGGTGTGATTTCTTCTTTCACCATCCCATATTCACTGGGCCATATTCATCCACAGCTGCGGCAAGAGACAAGGATGCACTGCGAAACTCACCAATCCGGAAGTCGATGTATCCTTCACCCCCGCTTAACACGAGGACATTTTTCAGCTTCTGTCCTTCCTCCTCGACGGTATCTGTGCTGGGGTTCTCTGAAGGACTATCCAGGACACTCCCATTCAACGTGGCAAGGACATTTCCTAGAAGGACATAGAGCTAATTAAGCAGCAGCTCCACCCCAACCTTTTGAGAAGCGGACAAGGCTTTGAAGAGCAGCTTGAAGTAAAATGAAACAGGATTGACATGGAAATATTTTCCATTCCATTCCATTCAATTCAAGCTGGGCTGATATGACCCTGTAGACGATCCTGACTCGGTCAAGGACCTTGGAGTACTCATCTCTAATGATCTAAGTGCCAGAGCTCACTGTAACAGCATTGCCCAAAAGGCATTAAGAGTTGTTAACCTAATCTTACATAGCTTCTTCTCCGGTAATATTGTACTAATAGGGCATACAAAACCTTTGCTAGACCAATTCTCGAATACAGCTCATCTGTCTGGAACCCGCATTGCATGTTGGACATTAATACAATTGAGAGAGTCCAGAGATATTTCACGAGAAGAGTCCTCCACTCCTCTGCTCGCAAGAGAATACCTTATGCCACCAGACTTGAAATTTTAGGCTTAGACAACATAGAACTTCGCCCCCTTTGGTCTGACCTAAGCATAGTACATAAAATCATCTGCTACAACATCCTACCTGTCAATGACTACTTTAGCTTCAACCACAATGATATACGAGCACACAATCGATACAAACTTCAGATAAACGGCTCCAAACTCGATTGCAGAAAATACGACTTTAGCAACAGAGTGGTCAATGCCTGGAATGCACCACCTGACTCTGTGGTTTCTTCCCCAAAACTTTAACCTTAGACTGTCTACTGTTGACCTCACCCCATTCCTAAGAGGTCTGTAAGGGGAGTGCATAAGCGCAACAATATGCCTCCCGTCCCTGTCCTACTGTCCCCCTTTTATTCGTATTCATGTATTCATAATCATGTTTATACTTATATCTGTTACCTTATACATGCTTGATGAAAATAAATAAATGAAATAAATGAAAAAGTTTTAAATCACAGGGCAATCAGGCCGTTATGTGGCAGCCTGTGAAATTGCAACTGTGCAAGGCTTAAGTATGGTAATTATTTGTTTCTTCCCTGCCAGTTCTTCCTTATTAAACTGAAATGCTTCTACAGTGTGGCAGTTTTGTGGAGATCCCTATCGTGCCATCTAATCACAAGTCTGTCTCTTCTCCACTGTTCTCGCAATAGTGAGGCTAACACCATAATATGAAAATTACAACCCTTCATCAAAAAGAACACTCAGTGTCATAGAGACAGTGATTCAAACCTAGCGGGTAAATACAGCATTATCAACTGCTTTGCTCCTTTTTTTTTTTTTTGGCAATCAATATTTATTTAGCCAAATTTAGAAGAACAAGACAAAGAGAGTGAAGCAAATAAATATAATAATATACTAACAGCTAGAAAAATAAATCACACAATATAACATTCCCTTCTCTATTATTATTATGTCAATATAGTGATAAATCTAAAACGTCAATAAATATAAAATAAAAATAAAAACTATTTGTTTCTCAGCATTTTGGCTAAGATCAAGTGCAGTATCTGGTCCTTCTTTTGCAGGACACTTATGTCGAGCTGACAGAATTCTATGTATAAGTGTAGAAATCTTTCAGATGGAGAGGAGAGGAGAGGAGAGGAGAAGGAAAGGGAAGGGGAGGGGAGGGAGAGGAGAGGAGAGGAGAGGAGAGGAGAGGAGAGGAGAGGAGAGGAGAGGAGAGGAGAGGAGAGACATTGAAGGGAAGGGAAGGGAAGGGAAGGGAGAAGAGAGGAGAGGAGAGGAGAGGAGAGGAGAGGAGAGGAGAGAGAGGAGAGGAGAGGAGAAGAGAGGAGAGGAGAGGAGAGGAGAGACATTGAAGGGAAGGGAAGGGAAGGGAGAGGAGAGGAGAGGAGAGGAGAGGAGGAGAGGAGAGGAGAGACATTGAAGGGAAGGGAAGGGAAGGGAAGGGAAGGGAAGGGAGAAGAGAGGAGAGGAGAGGAGAGGAGAGGAGAGACATTGAAGGGAAGGGAAGGGAAGGGAAGGGAGAGGAGAGGAGAGGAGAGGAGAGGAGAGGAGAGGAGAGGAGAGGAGAGGAGAGGAGAGGAGAGGAGAGGAGAGGAGAGGAGAGGAGAAGAGAAGAGAAGAGAAGAGAAGAGAAGAGAAGAGAAGAGAAGAGAAGAGAAGAGAAGAGAAGAGAAGAGAAGAGACATTGGAGGTCTTCAAGTCAAACTTCCTACTCAACCAGGAGACCCTACTATATCCGTGATGGCAAACCTATGGCACGTGTGCCGGAAGTGGTACACAGAGCAATCTCTCTGGGCACACGAGCCGTTGCCTGTTGCTCTTCCAGGTTCCAGCATGCTGGCCAACTGGTCTTCCTGTTTCTGGCATGCAAAGACCAGCTGACTGGTGCACATGCATGCGCCGAAAACTGGAAAATTATCTTCCCAGCATGCATGCGCACCGGGCAGCTGCTCTTCTGGTTTCTGGCATGCACATGCATGTGTGCTCTCTCTCTCTCCCGTTTCGGCAAGAAAAGCTTCGCCAACGCTGCCTATATCATTTCAGACAAATGGTTGTCCAACATCTTCTTAAAAACTTCCAGTGTTGGAGCATTCACAATTTCTGGAGGCCAGTTCTTCCACTGGTTAATTGTTCTAACTGCCAGTAAATTCCTCCATAGTTTTAAGTTGCTTCTCTCCTTGATTAGTTTCTACCCGTTGCTTCTTGTCCTGCCCTCGGGTGCTTTGGAGAATAGTGACTAATACTTTGGACCTGTATAAATGGAACACAAACTGCTTGGGGAAAGTTGGTATTGCAGTTATACACGCAAAGACCAAGAGAAGCACTACTGACCAGGTACGGAGACAAAGAACTTGACCGCATCGCGGTGTCCATGGAAACAGAGTTGGGCTTGCGCCATAGAACAATACGGGATAAAGCTACTAGTGGACTTGTCATTGCTGTCATCGCCACCGTAGACATGGATGACACCTCCAGGGCGGTTCCCCTCTCCAGATGTTGGCGAAGTCTTGTTGGCTGAGACCAAAGGAAGAGAAATGGAAGTCAACAAGCAAGGTGGAAGAAGATCAGGGGTGAAATCCAGCAGGTTCTAACAGGTTCTGAAGAACCAGTAGCGGAAATTTTGAGTGGTTCCGAGAACTGGCAAATACCACCTCTGGCTGGCCCCAGGAGTGGGGTAGGAATGGAGATTTTGCAATATCCTTCCCCCAGGAGTGGGGAGGGAATGGAGATTTGCAGTATTCTTCCACTGCCACACCCACCAAGCCACACCATGCCCACCAAGCCACGCCTACAGAACCGGTAGTAAAAAAAATTGGATTTCACCACTGAAGAAGATGGCTGGTTTCTCCCCATTGCAGGTTTTAAAACTGATTTATTCATAACTTCCTTTCACAGGGCGTCTGGGAAATATTATGAACAATCTCCTAATCTCACACTTTCAGGCAGAGGGGACTATAATCATCCCCAATCATGTCACCCACTGATTCACCCCACTATTTCATCCGTACCATTTCCTGGCAATTTCTGAGTGAAAGGGAAGTGAGATGAATAAATGGTCCAAAGGAGACAAGTAAACAGATGAATCAAGGGACGGAAAAATGAGTGGAAAGCTTAAACATCTAAACCTAGGAATTCCTTGTTGGTTTAGTACTTACCCCTGAGCCCAAGAAGTTGACCTCGGTGAAGGACTACAGCTAAGGCAGAGGAGAAAGCGATGAGAGAGAAAAAAAATGGATTGGGAGGTGGGGGGGAGAGAAAAAAAGTGGTTATTGAGAGAATAGCTAAAAGAGAATCTTGGCAGAAACACTTATCATTTTAATGTACTGTATTTTTCGGACTATAAGACGCACTGGATTATAAAACGCACCTATCTTTTGGGGAGGAAAACAAGAAAAAAAATCTGCCTCTGCCTCCCAGCATCGATCTGGTATTCATCTGACACACATTTGCCGCTGACACTCATTCGCTGCCGTGGCTTGTTCGCTGCTGCCCATTTGCTGCAGCCCGTTCGCCACCGTGGCCCATTCTAGACCAGCTGATCAGAACCACACTAATCCCCTCCCCCCCACCACAATATTCGCTGTATAAGACACACAAACATTTCCATCCACCTTTTTGGGGAGGTGGGGTGTGAAAGTGTGGTGAATCATTTCTTTTTTCACGGAGGGAATGAAGAGCATTCGAGAAAATGCTGACGTTTCTTCATACAACAGAGGAAATAATTGAAAACATGCAAATGTCCACCACTTACTCTCGGTCAAAGGGATAGAAATGACCACTCCGTTGCCCGTGCCAACCCAAAGACGGTTGCCAGCGATGAGTAAAGCTGTGATCCGTACAAAGGAGAAACCCAGTTTTCCAGTCCCTGAATAGAAGAGCAACATGTCATTGGTTGGTATTGTGCAAGCAACCCCCAAAGTTCAAGAAAGATCTGCAAACATTAGCTAGGCACTGTAGGAGATGACCAGGCTGAGCTGGAAGGCGGCGTTAAACACGTCATTAGCTTGGAATCCTTACGTAGCCCCATGAGACCTACATTCAGCTCCCAGTGAATTCCACTGACTCTTATCTAGCACTAATTTGTCTTAACCATTAATAGGCCATATTCTTATGTACAGGTAGCATGGAATAAACTTTTAGTGCTTTGAATTCAACTGGTTAGTTGGATCTGGCAACTGTTAAACTAAGCATCTTAGGGACTTCAATGACCATTGTCCAGAAGCACAATGTTGTAGGAGGCAGCACTAGGCACACGGAGCAGCAAGGAGAAGAACTAAAAGGAGGAATGCTTCCAATGCCATTTCACTTTACCTAACATTTTGCTGACATAGGGCTCAATATCCACATCCTGAAGATGTTGATGAGTGTGGGCATGATAGAGCCGTAGAGTGGAGTCCAGACGGATGGAAACCCAAACTCCATCTCCAATCCAGGCCAGCTGCCGGATCTGACTCTCCCGGCGAGGATGAGCATCAAAGGACTTCTGGAAAACCATCAAGGAAAGAAGCTTTGATTTCATGACAGTTACAAACCTAACTTTCTTCCGTTTCCTGTGTGTCCTCTAGCACATCACAACCTCAAATATCAGCCACAAAATTCTAAAATTATAGCTTGTCCAATAAGAATTTCAGTTGCCTTGCTTAAAAGTAACTTGCATTAAGTTATCTACTAATCCATAAGGAGGGTTGTCTCTCCCCCAAGAAAGAGCTATTGTTGACTTCTGACTGGGACAAGGGTGGCACACCCCAAAGGAGTCAAGAATTCAGTCAGATCAGGACAAAAATCTCACTTTGATTTAATTTAAATTTAATTAAAAGTGAAATAAATGACATCAGTGAGGTCTTTCCCCCATTGGGTTGATAAATTTTCTTTCCTGGCCCATGAAAAATTACAGTTTGATGACAACTTTAGGAAGAGCTCAGGGGAAGTGGGGATGCACAAAAGTTAGGGCGGGGTCCTCAAACTTTTTAAACGGGGCCAATTCACGTCCCCTCAGACTGTTGGGGGGCCGGACCAGCTGGGTGGGCATGGCTAGGTGATCATGTGGCTGGGTGGGCGGTAATTTAGCAGTCCAAATAATACACACATTAAACTTTAATTTGTTATCCTCCAGGGGATGGAAAGCAGATTAGTGAAGGGATGCGGCTGCCTTGGGGTGTGTATGAGGGACTTCTGTCTGTCTGTCTGTCTATCTGCCTCCCTCCCCCCTCTCTCTGGAGGCCTGGGAGGCAAAAAAGGCCCCATTTTTGCCCCCCCCCCCCCCCCACCCAGGCCTCTGCACATCCCATTTTTGGCCTTCCTGGCCTCCAGAAGATTGGGGGGGGGGGGGCTGCTGGTGGATAGGCAGGGTGATGGGGGCAGGGCAGCCTCATCCTGCACGGCCCGGATTAATGGCTTCGTTGGGCCGTATCCAGCCCGTGGGCCATAATTTGAGGACCCCTGAGTTAGGGGGATGTAACTGAACCTTGTGGGCGGGGGGCTCTTTTCAAATGGTGTGGTCCATAAAAGCTTATGCGAAAATACAAAGTGTTCTTCTCTAAAGTGATCACAACTTCTGGCTGATTCATGTACCCTCATTTGTCAAAGTAAATTGAGCTTTTAATATCCCATGAAAAAGCAGAGAGCAGGAAGGGGCTTCCTAAGGATAGCCGTAGAACCCTAATGAGATACTCCTGGTACCTCAATCTGCATTGTCTTTGGCTGGATGACATGAATTTTGTTCTTATAGCCACACCACACTCTGTCGTAGACCACGGCCATGCAGCGAATGGAATGATGGGTGTGGCCCAGATCCATGAGATGGTAGTTGCTGAGATCCCACTGACCATCTAGAGAAAAATGGAAAGAGGAAGGGAGAGGAAAAGAGAAGTCTCGAGACTGGAATCCTCTTGAGGAATCAGGCAATTCTTTGTTTAAAATTACAGAACCACTGAATTGAACAGGTCTCTTTGAGTGACTGGATCCAACCTTGGCTTTAGGAATCAAGATTAAAGTGCCTCTAACCCATGCTTCTCTACCCTGGTTCAGCAAAGGAAGCAATTGGTTCTACAATCAAACCGCCCAGATAGTATGAACTTTTTTTTAATAGAGCTGAATTGGAATTTGTTTTCTTAAGGCCACTATTCCAGGCCCTGAACTCTGGAAGCATAATCCGATCCAGACCTAAATTAATATTTGAAGCTCTAAATAGGAGTATTTTTTTAAAAATTTAATTTATATGCCGCCCTTCTCCGGAGACTCAGGGCGGCTTACAATGTGTTAAGCAATAGCCTTCATACTTTTGTATATACCTGCTTAGTAGGGCTTTCATCCCCCCCCCCCCAAGCGGTGTTCTTTTTTATACAAAGTCAGCTTATTGCCCCCACAATCTGGGTCCTCATTTTACCTACCTCGGAAGGAGGGAAGGCTGAGTCAACCTTGAGCCTGGTGAGATTCGAACTTGCAGTAATTGCAGGCAGCTGGTTTTACTTAACAGTACTTAACAGTACTTAGTCTGCTGCGCCACCAAGGCTCTTCTTCATATCCCAAATTTCTATGGAACACACCAGTGTTGAAATCCAAATTATTTTACTACTGGTTCTGCAGGCATGGCTCGCTGGGCGTGGTGTGGTTTGGTGGGCGTGAATTGAAAGGTGCGGCAGGGGAAGGATACTGCAAAATCCCCATTCCCTCCCCACTCCTGGGGGAAGGCTATTGCAAAATCTCCATTCCCACCCCACTCTGGGGCCAGCCAGAGGTGGCATTTGCCGATTCTCTGAACTGCTCAAAATTTCCGCTATCAGTTCTCTCCAGAACCTGTCAGAACCTGCTGGATTTCACCCCTAGAACACACCAAAATGTTTCCTGTCTGCTAGATTCTACCAACTGTAGTGTTAAGCGGCCATGAGACAAGTTAATTTTTAGTGCAGCCCCAAAACTTATTAATCCTAGTTAATTACTTTTTCCAGTTTTTTAAATATTTTTTTTATTTTAAATACAAATAATGCAAATAGTACATATACATCTAAACACAAAAAAAGGGGGAAAATACAAATATTACAGTGCACGCCCATCCCCAGAGACCATTTTTTCCTTATATTCCTTCTTCTATAACAGCTAAAAGATATACAATATATTCTAATTGTGTCCTTATCCCCTCCAAAACAACATATATTCTTGAGTAGGTTTATTCTCTTTGCCTTCCACCAACACTGATTTTATAAAATCCCCCCATATTTCATTATATTATTGTTTGCTTCAATCATCCCTTTTTAAAATTTAATTTCTGTTGTTAATTTATCATTTGTTGCCATACGTCAACTTTCATTACACCACTCATTTCTTTGAATATCCCAATTTCGTACCCAATATTTAGCCATCGCTAATCTAGCTGCCACTTTTTCCAGTTTTCAGCAACAGGATATCATTGATAGCAGCTGACCCTTACCTTCTCCCCGATGGAATATGGCAAGGGTCCCATCCGCCAAAGCCACAAGAACTCGCCCTTTCACATGCCTAAATAGACAGAGGGAAGAGGGACATAGTTTTTCAAGTTACACGGAGGTAACTTTGAGGTGGAAGAGAATGATGTGCATTTGAGAATTCTGCAGTATGACAATCATAAAAATTTAGCATCCTAAATATCTTACTATAAAAATAAAGGTTTCCCTTGCACATATGTGCTAGTCGTTTCCGACTCTAGGGGGCGGTTCTCATCTCCGTTTCAAAGCTTGAAGAGCCAGCGCTGTCCGAAGATGTCTCCGTGGTCATGTGGCCAGCATGACTAAATGCCAAAGGTGCATAGAAAGCTGTTACCTTCCCACTAAAGGTGGTCTCTATTTTTCTACTTGCATTTTTTTACGTGGTTTCGAACTGCTAGGTTGGCAGAAGCTGGGACAAGTCACAGGAGCTCACCCCGTTATGCGGCACTAGGGATTCAAACTGCTGAACTGCCAACCTTTAGATCGACAAGCTCAGTGTCTTAGCCGCTGAGCCACCGCGTCCCTTCTTACAGTGAAAAATAACAGCAAAGTTTGCAATATCAGTAATGTAGGGCTTAGTTTAGCTTTTTTGAGATTGGAGGTGGTATGTAAGAAACCACCCAGAGTCAGTCATGTGAGCCAAACAGTGTAGAAATTTGATAGGTAGGAGAGAGGGAGAGGGAAAGGGAGACGGGGGAGAGAAAGACAGAGACGGAGTGAAAGACTTTTAATGCAAATATGCAAGTTCTGATTCTTTTAATTTTATTTTAACAAGTAATATCGTACATACCGTATTTTTCAGAGTATAAGATGCACCTTCCCCCCCCCCAAAGAGGGTGAAAATCTGGGTGCGTCTTATACTCTGAATCTAGCCCCGCCCAGCTTCTCAAACGGATGTTTCAGAGGCTGAAAAAAACATCACAAATGAAGCTTCAGAAAAAAAGCCCCCAAACAGAGTTTCAGAGGCCTTTTTTCTGAAGCTCTGTTTCGGAGACTTTCAGAGGCAGTAAAAAAACATTTTTTTCTGAAACAGTATTTCAGAGGCAGAAAAAAGAAGCAAGGCACAGAGCTCACAACCAAGTAACCTGTTGCTAAAATTCACCTCTGGGAACAGCTGATTCCAGGAGGCTGATCCACCTGCCGATCAGCTTTTTTCTTATTTTCCTCCCCCAAAACTAAGGTGTGTCTTATATTCCGGTGCGTCTTATACTCTGAAAAATACAGTAGTTCCATACATATTTATCCATAAAACCCCCAAACTCATCTGGTCTACTTACACCAAACTTAGTACAGAATCCTTCAACTTGATGGAATGCAGGCACTTCTTCCAGTTTGACACTGCTGAGTGTACATACAACCTGGCAGGGAGGGAATATTAGACAGGATTAGGTTGGCAGTACAGGGACAGCATCTGGATCATCATCTTTGGGTTCAGAAGCTAAACAGGCTCAGGTCTGGTTAGTACTCCGGTGGGAGCTCCTTGACAAAAATCTCAGCTATAGGCCAGGTCTGACATTGGAAAAAAAAATTCTTAGAGTAAGCCGATGGCAAGTTGGCAAAAAAAACTACAAAGACTATGAAATCGTCACAAATTGAGTCAACTAGAAGGAGAGTTTGCTTTTTACCTAGTTAAGACTGGTGTTTTTCAAATTCAGCAACTTTAAGATGTCTGGACTTCAACTCCCAGAATTCACCACCCAGCATGAATTGAAGTCCATGCATCTTAAAGTCACCCAGTTGGTTTTCATGCCTAAGGAGGGACTAGAACTCACAATCTCCTGGTGATTGGCCCAAAGTCATCTGTCTGGCTTTCAGGCCTAAGGCGGACCAGAATTCACAATCTCCTGGTGATTGGCCCAAAGTTATCCATCTGGCTTTCATGCCTAAGGAGGGACTAGAACTCACAATCTCCTAGTGATTGGCCCAAAGTCATTCATCTGGCTTTCATGTGTAAGGCAGGACTAGAACTCACAATCTCCTGGTGATTGGCCCAAAGTCATTCATCTGGCTTTCATGCCTAAGGAGAGACTAGAACTCACAATCTCCTGGTGATTGGCCCAAAGTTATCCATCTGGCTTTCACGCCTAAGGCGGGACTAGAACTCACAATCTCCTGGTGATTGGCCCAAAGTCATCCGTCTGGCTTTCATGCCTAAGGCAGGACTAGAACTCACAATCTCCTGGTGATTGGCCCAAAGTCATCCGTCTGGCTTTCATGCCTAAGGCAGAACTAGAACTCACAATCTCCTGGTGATTGGCCCAAAGTCATTCATCTGGCTTTCATGTGTAAGGCAGGACTAGAACTCACAATCTCCTGGTGATTGGCCCAAAGTCATTCATCTGGCTTTCATGTGTAAGGCAGGACTAGAACTCACAATCTCCTGGTGATTGGCCCAGAGTCACCCAGCTGGCTTCCATGGTTAAGGTGGGACTTGAACTCACAGTCTCTTTCTTTCTAGCCTTAACCACTAGACCAAAGTGGCTCTCCAACTGAGGTCTGATGGCCTTAGTAATAGACGGGCTGTGAAAGCAAAGCCTGAGATTCTTACCAGCCGTTCTGTGCTCCAAGCCACATGGTGGGGGCGGCACTTGTGGTAGCACCCACTGTATTGCCATTTGCCTCTTGATCCGGCACTGCTGCGCTCGACTCTATTTTTGGGTGTCCGTTCTCACTGTTGACAGAAAAAACATCCTTTTTAAGTGCCTGATGGTACGGGGGGGAAAAAATGCTTTCTACGTATAATCCTTGGTTTATGAACACAATTGGGACCACTGTTGCTAAGCAAGGCAAGATTTTAAGACCTTTTTGCCATGGTTGTTAAGTGAACATTGCAGTTGTTATGCGAATCAAGCGGTTGTTAAGTGAATCTGGCCTCTCCCATTGATTTTGCTAATAGGAAACCGGGTGCAAAGGTTGCAGATGGCTATCAAGTGACCCTTCAACTGTCATAAATGCACTAAACAAACTGTTGTAAGTTAAGGACTACCGTATTTTTCGGAGTATAAGATGCACCTTTCCCCCCTCCCACCCCCAAAAGAGGCTGAAAATTTGGGTGAGTCTTATACTCCAAATGTAGCTTTTTCGAAGCTTTTTTCAGCCCTAACGAGGCGCTAATGAAGCACTAGCGAGTGAAGTGATCTTCCCGGCTTTGCCTACTCCCTCTCAGCTGTGCTTTAACGAGGCGCTAGCGAGTAAAGCGATCTCCATGCTTTTCTCCAACCTTCTTCTGAAAGCTTTTTTTCAGCCCTAACCAGGCGCTAGCCGAGTGAAGCGATCTCCCCGTGCTTTGCCTGCTTTTCTCATTGCTGCTTCCTCTCAGCTGTGCCTTAGAAGCAGTTTTTTATCCCCAAGCAGCGGATAAAAACCCAGCAAACTAAAGTGCTGAAGCTGATCAGACTAAGGACACTAGCTAGATGAATACCTGGTAGGGAGATTTTTTTTTTCTCCTATTTTCCTCCCCAAAAACTAAGCAGCGTTTTATACTCCAAAAAATACGGTACTTATAGCTGGCCAAGCTTTGATCTTCTTTAACATGGCATTCTCTACTCTGCAACTGACTGTCCCTTTTCCATTTGTTGCTGAGTTCCTGGGACTTTCCAAGGACAAGAACAATCAATGTTTCTTTTACCTGTTCTGCTTTGCAGGTGCCTGAGCTGGAGTTGGATCGGTAAACACATGTTCTGTAAGGGGGCCAGTCCGGACTTGGGCTGGCTCCATTTCGCTCACGCCGTTCTCTGGCACCTCCGTGGCTTCGGTGGCCTCTTCGGTGGACTGGGACTGATCAATCCTACCATTGCTTGTTGCAGTCACTTCATCTGAAGGCAAAACGGTGACATTAAAGACGAACAAAAAGATGAACAAAAAGAATGGTTACCTTTAAGAGATACTGGTTCAGCTATTCATAGAGAAAAGCAGGCCCCAGCCCCCCAAAAAACACATCATAGATTTTAAAAGGCAAAATCATTCAGAGCTGCCGGGAGTCCCATAGGATATAATTTTTTTAAAAAATTATGGTTGTCTAGACTGGATTTGGCATTTTTATCCTACTATCATATCAGATAAGGAAAGGTAAAGGTTCCCCTCGTACATGTGGGCTAGCCGTTCCCGACTCTAGGGGGCGGTGCTCATCTCCGTTTCAAAGCCAAAGAGCCAGCGCTGTCCGAAGACGTCTCCGTGGTCATGTGGCTGGCATGACTCAATGCCAAAAGCGCACAGAACGCTGTTCCTTTCCCACCAAAGGTGGTCCCTATTTTTCTACTTGCATTTTTGACGTGCTTTCGAACAGCTAGGTTGGCAGAAGCTGAGACAAGTAACAGGAGCTCACCCTGTTATGCGGCGCTAGGGATTCGAACCACTGAACTGCCGACAAGCAGTTCGATCGACAAGCTCAGCATCTTAGCCACTGAGCTACCGTGTCCCTTCAAATCAGATAGGCCAATGTTATTATCTGTTCACAACACTGTGAAGTGACAGCTGCCAGTTCAGGTGTTGGCCTTTATATGTAAGCATCAAATTCTTCCCAAGAGAATGTAGTCATGTATTAATGTGGTATGTGTGCAGATCCAAGGAGTGTGGTCTTTTGCAATTGACAGGTGCAGATTTTGTATTTTTATTATTATTAAAACAATTTGGTAACTGGAAGGAAGGAAAGTGGAAGACAACTTTAATTGTTATTTAATGGGATTTCAACGAAGAAAAGTAGTGCTGTAACTGAATTCCATTTGCCAGTTAGAAAAAAGATAAAAATAATCTCTATCAGAATATTGATAATCGAAAAGCACAATCTACTGCCACCAATATTTATCCTGAAAATTTCAATGGCCTTTTCCCCTTCACTAAGATTATCCTGGTTAAATCCAGATTTAGGGGTGGTTAGCTTAAACCCTGTGGAAGTTTAATTAGGTCATTTGGATCAAGTAATGTGTATAATTTTCTCTGTTTTCTTTTTTTCCTCTTGATAGACAGGACACATTCATATAGTTCTGGACAGCAAGATTTTATTATCTACTGAGCTATTAGGGTGATCTATTTTAATTCTGTACTGTTAAATTCAAGGTTGTTCTAGTAAAAGAACCGTAAACAGGCTTAATTAAGTAAAAGCAAGCTGAAGAAAAAAAACCCCTGTCCTTAAAACATTTTGGAAACATACTTTGTCCTTTATCCAACACGGGGGTGTCTCCACGGGAGGAGCAATTGCTACTAGGGACATTGCAACGAGTTGCGCAGCCAACTAAAGTGATGCCTGCTAAGACTCCATCTGTTCCCGAAGATTCCTCAGGATTCAAGTCCCTTTCTAGAAAGATTTCTCCAGGAGGGTAGTCAGTATCACAAGCCGCTGCAAAGATAGCAATAGCAATAGCACTTAGACTTATATACCATGTCAATTTGCAAAGCATCCCTGGCATGCTCTCGAGTTGCCATAGGCAAGGGGGATGGGAAACCGGCGAAGCAACATGGCAGCCAAAGACAGGAGCACATTCCAGACATATATTTTTCAAGGCTGTCTCCCAGGGTTACCCACAGCAGCCCGAGGGGAATGATCTCTACAACCCGCGAAATTGCTCCATTGGATAATGTGATTGATGACACACCCGGTTTTCTTTTCTATGGGAAACAGGTCCGAATGGCTCTTTGAGTATTTAAGGTTGCAGACCCCTGGACTAGACTGTGTTAAAACAACCTCCTTGGTATTTTAAGAAATCTGGGCCACTGTGGACTTCAACTCCCAGAATTCCCCAGCCAGCAAAGGCAAGGTCAACGTGTCACATCCCTGGAAAGCAATCTCAAAGGTATTTTAAGGTTTGGCAAATACTGCGAACGTAGCCTTTCAATTTCCAAAAGATTAGGATGTACTGTATATTTGGAAACAAGTGAGAATGAAGGTTACTTCACATTCAGGTTTTTTAAAAATCATCCCATCTCACTATGTCTAGCCAAACCAAATTTCAGGCTTGGAGAAGACATTAGCTACCAAAGCTAGTTTCTTTTTAAGTAACAATACAATGAATTTCCATTGAGAAGCTTCTGAATATCATAAGGACTAGATCACTAGGGGTTTTTTTTCTCCCAAAAGAAAGCTAACAAACACCGGACACCAAGTCCCAGCCTCCATATTAAATTTCAAACTTGCCCATACATGCCTGTATTGTGCTTTATGGAAGTAGGAGACTGTTGTTTTTAGTGAATGTTGTAAAGTAGCTTTGATTCTAGTCAGCTAAATCTATTTCTTATGAATTACAAGCTTTGAAAGCAACCACTGAACATTTATGGATCAATGTAGGATTATCCATGATAGGGAATGACAAGCCTTTGTAAGCCTCCCAAAGTCGCCTTGTGGCGAGACGGGGTGGCAAATAGAATTTATTTGTTTTAAAAAGTCCCAAGATCTGCCTTCGCTTGCCTGGAATGCTGGAGATGCAAAGAACGTGGGCGTTGCAAACCGTGAAATGATCCACCACCGTTCCTGGTTGGTTGGCATCAATGATAACCACTTTACTAGTCGATAAGGTGCTGGTGAGGATCCAGACTCTACTGGATGTGGCATCCATCTCATGCAGTTCTTTGGTCTGTGAGAAAGCAAAAGGGTAATGGGCACACGGCCGGGTAGAAGGCAAAGAGTGGGAAGTTGCACATTGCATCAGAACAACTTTTCCAGGTTGAAATACGTGCTGGACCATCATACTGTGACATGACTTTGGACAGACTTCTATCCAGTGGTGAAATTCAATTTTTTTTACTACTGGTTCTGTGGGCGTGGCTTGGTAGGCGTGGCAGGGGAAGGATACTGCAAAATCTCCATTCCCTCCCCACTCCAGGGAAGGATACTGCAAAATCCCCATTCACCCTACTCCAGGGGAAGGATACTATAAAATCTCCATTCCCTCCCCACTTCAGGGAAGGATACTGTAAAATCCCCATTCCCTCCCAATTAGCTGGGACTTGGGAGGCAGAGAATAGATGGGGGCGGAGCCAGTCAGAAGTGGTATTTACCGGTTCTCTGAAGTACTCAAAATTTCCGCTAACGGTTCTCCAGAACTGGTCAGAACCTGCTGAATTACCACCTCTGGCTTAGAAATTAAGTGAACAGTATTGATATGACTTAAAATGCAAGGTGACTTTATTTTTCAGGAAGATATCATCTTATGCTGATTATCTAGCCTAGAAAAATTCTGTTTTATATATTATTATCCAGTCCTGGGGTGGGGTTGGGGGCACCCTGAATGCCTACACATATGAACAGAGTCAGCTATACGCCCAACCTTTTTCTTTTCTGGAGATGTGTGATTACTCTTCGTATTCTCTCCTTCCGTCTCTCGGTCACAGGTTAGTGGGTCACATCCCGGATCAGGCTTTTGACCGTTTGCAATATCTGGTTCCACCCCGGGCTTCCAGCCGGTCAAATTCACACCAGCTGCACACCATAACTGTAAAAGGAAAGGAGAAGACATGAGAGATCAAAGGCAGGCTTTCTTTCTGCATTGGTGGGACAATATGTCCATAGGTTGTGGTTCATAGCAAT
This sequence comes from Masticophis lateralis, assembly GCA_030761175.1. Lineage (NCBI taxonomy): Eukaryota > Metazoa > Chordata > Lepidosauria > Squamata > Colubridae > Masticophis > Masticophis lateralis. The sequence continues at coordinate 9,551,391 of JAUDYJ010000013.1, forward strand.
GATAGGAATAGTGTCACAATGAACTGCTTGAAGAGTGGACATGATAGGGGGACCCACAATAGAGGTATTCCAGTATTTGAGAAGTCGCCAAAAAAGAGGAGTGGGTCAAGCTATTCTCCAAAGCACCTGAGGGCAGAAGCAATGGATGGAAACTAATCAAGGAGAGAAGCAACTTAGAACTAAAGAGAAATTTTCTGACAGTGAGAACAATCAATCAGTGGAATAACTTGCCTTCATGAGTTGTGGATGCTGAAGGCTTTTAAGAAGAGACTGAAAAGCCACTTGTCTGAAGTGGTGTAGGGTTTTCTGCCTAAGCACGGGGTTGGATTAAAAGACCTCCAAGACCCCTTCCAATTCTATTCTTCTGTGATTCTATTATTCTGGGTCACCCTCTTTTCCAAAGCACCAGAGGGCAGGACAAGAAACAATGGATGGAAACTAATCAAGGAGAGAAGCAACCTGGAACTAAGGAGAAATTTCCCAACAGTGAGGACGATTAACCAGTGGAACAACTTGCCTCCAGAAGTTGTAAATGGTCCAATACTGGAGGTTTTTAAAAAGTGATTGGACAATCACTTGTCTGAAGTGGCATAGAGTCTCCTGCTTGAACAGGAGGTTGGACTAGAAGACCTCCCAAGGTCCTTTCCAGTTTTATTCTGATTGATTGATAGATGTAAAGTCTTCTAAAAGTGTGATTCAGCTTTCAGTGATCTGCAGGGTGGAAAATTCCCACTGTAAGAAAGGGAAAAATTTGCCCACGGTTGACATTACCTTCATGGTAGGATCCTTCTCCACTAGGGGGCGACAGTAAACAGGCACAGGGACATTTTTCATCCGATTATCTTCTTGGCCACCGTTGGGACTCAACTGTCGGGGATGAAGAATAGAATAGAATAGAATTCTTTATTGGCCAAGTGCGATTGGACACACAAGGAATTTGTCTTCGGTGCATAAGCTCTCAGTGTACATAAAAGATACATTCATCAAGAATCATAAGACACAACACTTCAGCAATAGTCACAGGATACTCAATAAGCAATCAAAATTATACTAGGGAACTAAATAAAACAATATAAATTGTAAAGATACAAGGAAGAAGGTTATAGTCATAAGTAGAAGGAGAGATTGGTAATAGGAAGGATGAGAAGAAGAATAGTAATACAGTCTTAGTAAATAGTTTGACAGTGTTGTGGGAATTAGTTGTTTTTAGCAGAGTGATGGCATGGGTGAAAAACTGTCCTTGTGTCTCTTCATTCATGGCACAGAGCTATGTGTTTGTATGACATGAAAGTTGCCGGAGGTTTTGAAAAATGTTGATTCTTGTCATCTTCAGGTGACCAGCTTAACCATATGAATTGTATTCCTTACTAGAGGGATAAATTGGAGAAAATTGACCAAAGAAGGGAAAGTTGCTATTTTAAATATGCTTTCTAGTAAGTAAGCTCCACTGAAGGCAGTGGGATCCTGAGCAACCATTGGTAAGTATGCACTGTATATTGCTTAAAATAAGGAAATAAGGAACAGCCAGGAGTAGGATTTCGGGGTTCTCCGAACTGCACCGAATCTTAGCTAGAGGTTCTCCTGAACCCCTGAGAACCCCCAGCAGCCCACCCCTGACAAAAAGGAATCAGTATGGAAAGGGAACAACCCACTTCCTGCCCAGAAGGACTCTGCTGACACATCTCCCTAATTGTCACATCTTCCTGTCTGTTAGCCAAGGAACATTACCTGTTTGTATTTGGCTGGTAGGCTCCACCCACAGGCCTGTAAGCGGCCATCATCATTCCTGACGTGTTCGCGGACTTGACGGTATTGCTCTCGCTTCTGCTCACGGCGTGCCGATGATGTGCAGTCACTGAGAAGAGAAGGATCAGGAGGAAGACAAGGACAGACCAAAAGGACAAGGAAAGGTCCCAAAGCAGTAGGAAGAGAGGGAAGAATCAGTACAGGAAGTCCTCAATTTATGCCAGTAATGGAGCCTGCCATTGCCTCTAAAGCCCATTGTCATTGACTAATCTGGTTTTATCTTTTATTGCAGTGGTCCTTAAGCAAATCACCATGGTTCATTAAGCGAATCCACGGTTGTTAAATGAACACCACAGTCATTAAATGAAGCTATTGTTCAAACCAGAACTCGCGAGCATACACGTACATGTCAATGCGCTGGAGTGCCAGAAACCCGAAGACAAGCTGACTGGCGTGTGCATACCTGTTTTTTGGCTGTTTTCTGGGCCTTTTTCCAAGGCTAAAAATTGCCTGAAAAACAGCCTGAAAACAGCCCAAAAAAGGTCTGAAAAACAGCCCAAAGAATGTTCCAGAAAACAGCCAGAAAATGGCCCGAAAAACAGCCTGAAAAAGGCCCGAAAACGCCCTGAAAAATGGCCTGGGTTTTTTTGCCCTTTTTCAGACCGTTTTTCCGTGCTCCGGCACCCGCAAAGAACAGTTGGCGACTGCACATGTGCTCACCGAGAGGGTTCTGCGTGCCATAGGTTCACCATCACGGATCTATACCTTTCATACATATTATTTAGGACTAGAGAAAATTTCCTCTCTTCTTTGCAAACCTATTTCTCTGGGCACATAATCTAAATAGAATATTAGTAAGAGAAAGAAACCTGTTCTCCTCTTTTTAAATCTTCTGCTCTGCATTTAACTCTAATAGGAGGGAAGGTGATATTTATTTGTTTAGTAGCATATAATAACCAAAATGAAAATCTCCAACCGTGGGCTTCTAGCCAACTGTGGAGCAGGCAAGCTCTGCTGACATCCTATCAGCATGAATTCTCAAAATCAGCAGGAGATTGGAAGAATCTTTTCCGATGAAACAAACATTATTAAAAAGCCTAAGGTTTTATGAATTATATGAAAGTTTGTTTTTTAATTGCTAGTCATAAATGGTGCTATCGTGTTTTTCCCAAAATAAGACCCAGCATGATTTTTCAGAATGCTCTCAATAAAAGCCCTATCCCCAAATATAAGCCCCAGTTAAGATCGTCAGCCAGGAAGACACATTTAGTACCCCAAAATAAGACCTAACTAGAAAATAAGTCCTAATGCATCTTTTGGAGCAAAAATTAATATAAGATCTGGTTCTATTTTTGGGAAAATACGGTACCAGACTTCTCCTGATTTTTATTTTTTTTTTGCTACCATAGTTTAACTCAGCTCTTCTACAAAAGCACACACACTGTTAAGCAGCCCTTCTAGTTTCTGATAAAGAAAATCATTGCCAAACTTACTCATCTGGGAAAAACTCAAGGGTTCGGTTCCCGGCAGAGATTTGACACAGAGTGTGACTGCGACGCTGGCTTAACCCAGCTGCTGTGGGAGATTTGTAGTGGATATTCACTGATGGGTAGCTCCTTTTTGCTGGTGGAGGGCTGGAGGAGGAACTGAACAATCGGCTGAAGCTGGAGAGGGAGAGAAAATACAGACAGAATAAAAGCAAGGTGTTATGAATTTCAAATCCGACGTATTTCCTGCTCAAAACAGGCCTTGGGCAGTGTAGGCTCTTAAGGAGGCTTCCCTACTTGCTTGCTTAGACATTTGAAGATGCTGTCTTAAATTAGCATGTTGTTCTAACCTAGGCTTCCCCAAAAAGCACAAAGCAGAATCCTGGTCCCGACAAAACCCCTTTTATTAAACAAACAGTCGAATTCCTTTCATTCACCTTCAGCAAACTCTTTCAAGGGAGAATTTACCGTCACAGACCTTATCTGGCTTGGAGAGCTGCCAGGCCAATATCTTCAAAACTTGGCAAAGAGTCTCGGAGAGTCACAAACTAATTAGGTAAAGTAATTGTCTCCTGCAAACTCCCCTCCCTTTTCGCTCCACTTTTATTCCCTCTGGGAGGGGCCCTTCATCGTCCACCTGTGGCTTTACTCCTGAGTTGACCCTTATTCTTTAACTGTTCCCTTCGTCTGGCAACTCTGTGCATGCATACACTGGGAACAGGTTCCAGCTGTTCATCTGCCTCCAAAGGCAGCTGCTAACTGTCAGACAGCCCTGGCCCCATCTCTGCCTCTGATGCAGAGCATTCATCAGAGCCTTCCCTAGTCTCCAGGACTGGCCCATGTTCCTCCCCAACCTCCTCACTGTTCGAGTCTGCTGCCAGCTCCATTGGTTGCTGGCAGGTCACAACACACATGTATTTTAAATGCAAGCTAGGAAATAACCAGCCATGAAAACTGACCCGTGCCAATCTTCGGTTCATTAACTGTGTATTCTCACAATAAGCCTAACCCATGATATCAAAATGATAAGATTGATTGGCATTTGACATCATTCCTGATCTGTCTTTATTATATTCCTACATGACGGTTGTTTGAATCCTCTTTAAATGGGTAAAGCCTGAGGCCTCTCCCCAATGCTATTAGGGAGCCATTTGCCCCAGTTTTTAAGGTTCCTTTTAGATCTCATAAATGCCAAATACTTTGGATACTATGCTATACTATACTGCAAGAATATCCTATACACCCAAATCTCTTTGCTGACGTCTCACAAGGAAGCTCCGCTACTTACAATTGCCAGATGGTGGATTTTTTCTTCTCCTGAACGGAAGGGTGTTCCCGGGAGGCTCTGCAGATAAACAGAAACAGAAAATTCAGAAACAGGACAAGACCAAAAGATTTTTGGCCAACCCCTCCCTCACTGGGTAGAGTCACAAATTCAGTTGATTCTCTGGGGGTCACAATGACTCTTCCCACTGCTATTTATTCCTTTAAATGTCTTTGTCAGTTTTGGAAGCCATTCTTTTCTTTTTAGCTTCCTAACTGCCACATATTTTAGCCTGGGAAATTGGGAGGGGGATTTTTGTTGGGAGGGGTGGAAAATTAGCCATAACAACATTCCTTACTCTGGGAGTCAAGGACATTTGCCTGCACCTGGATGGGAGTGACTGGGGATTGTTTCCAGTTGAGCCTGAAGGAAGGATTGGACCATGTGATGAACTTGTGGGTGTGGATGCAGGGTTGTGAACTTTCAATTGGGTGGGGAAAACCTGGAAGCTTTCAGATTTGGGTTTTCTCAGATGCGCCAACATGACATCTCTGATAAAGTGGAACTTTGAGGAGTTTATTGCCTTGGCGTTTTATTTCATTGGGGGTGTTTTTTGGAACTCTGACAGTCTTGCCTAAAAGAAGAAGGTGGCCTCACTAGATGTGGAGGTGTAAAACATCTCCCCTCCAAGTAGAGCAATGTTTCTCAACCTTCGCAACTTTAAGATAGGTATCTATGGAGATTCTCAGTTATCCAGGTCATGGGTTGTCCCCCTAAGGTGCTTTTTTTCAAGAGGCAACAGGACTTTCTGGTTCGTTTGTTTTTTGAAGATGTTTCACTTTTCATCCAAGAAGCTTCTTCAGCTCTGACTGGATGGTGGGGAATGGAAGGATTGATGCTCCTTGCAGATAGCTGGACATTTGCATTCTTTTAGCATTTAGTGGGGAATCCTGGGAGTTGAAGTCCACCCATCTTAAAGTTGCTAAGGTGGAGAAACACTGAAGTAGAGGATCAGTAGAGGCTGCACTGGCTACCGGTGGCCTTCCGGATCCACTTCAAGGTGCTGGTGCTTATCTATAAAGCCCTTCATGGCATGGGCCCAAGGTATTTGCAGGACCACCTTCTGCTGGCCTCCCACTGCCTTGTGCGGTCTCATAGAGCTGCCATCCTCTGGGTGCCATTGGCCAGACAATATCGGCTGGCGACCCCCAGGATGAGGGCATTCTCTGTGGCCGTGCCGACCCTCTGGAACGGGCTACCCACCGAGCTCCGAACGGCTCCAGATCTCCACATTTTTCGTACTGGTTTGAAGATATGGTTGTTCCACCAAATCCCATTACCGGTTACGGGGTTTTATAATTGGGGATTTTATAATTGGACTGTTTTAGTTGTATTAATGTCTGTTTTTACCATGTGAGCTGCCCTGAGTCCCAAGGAAGAAGGGCGGCATACAAATTTTAATAATAAGTAATAAATAAATAAATAATAAATAAAAGGAGAAAATTGGGACAAGAGCCCAGTTTGGCATCATCCTCTGCTCAATTATATCATCTGCATGCTGTGTTTCACCTTACGGATGAAAGTTTTCCTATGGCTACCCGCTCACTAGTCACAACCCCCAACTTGACCAACTAAGAAGTCTATATCCCCAAGTAAATGCTATTAATGGTTGTATGGAGCTTCCGGGTCTACTGGTATGCCAGAACTAAAAGAAACCAGGGAGGGAAGAAGGTCTGACATTTTGGTAGGCAGCTAGTAATTTAGCTGTTCATCTTACTTGTGAAAATGTGAACAGTCTTTAGGATCATTGGGTCATTGTTCATATACTTACTCATTTTACTTCTTTAACAAATGTTTCAGGGAAATCACCAGAACTAAATTCTTACTGTTTTTTTTTTTAAATATGGCAACTGATCTCTTATGAAATGCCGTCATCTCAGGGTACCGTCGGTCAAACAATGTCAACCGGCGGCCCCCAGGGGGAGACCCTTCTCTGTGGGGGCACCTGCCATCTGGAACGAGCTCCCCCCAGAAATACGGAGGATCCCGGATTTGCGCACTTTCCGCCGTGCCCTCAAAACATTCTTATTCCAGCAGGCTGGTCTGGCCTAACCTCCCTTTTAAATGACTTTTAAATTAGTTTTATAAATTGGGGTGTTTTAAATTTGTTTTTGGGCCAAAATATTTAATGTACTTTTAACTGATTTTTTTAACGTTTGTACTATGTGTATTTTATCTTTTCGCTGTTCACCGCCCTGAGTCCTTCGGGAGTAGGGCGGTATATAAATTTAATAAAATAAATAAATAAAATAAATGCCTTCCTGCTGGGCTCTGTCCAAGGTTCTGAAACAGGATTGCTAGCCCTCGGAATGGGACTTTTCGGCTCCTACCCTTGGCCACACCTGCTTCTCCACCAGGCTCCCACCTCAGGGGATTCTCTTCTCTGCTTTTCTTCACAGCTGACATGCCCACGCCCATTTGCCATGGCCAGTGGGTCACAGCCCCTCCTTCCCACATGCTTCGGTGTGGCCCATTCGATGCCACACTGTTTGTCCCAGGCTTTTAGCTGCCTGGGACGGTTAGCTGCCAGCCAATTGGCTAGTTGCCAATGCTGGCAGCCAGAAGCCATGGTGCAATCCATCAGATGGGTGGGGTTGGGGGAGTTGCTGAGCCAAACGGTCTCAGGCGCTTGTTAGGAGAAGGAAGGGTAGGGGTGGAAGCTTCCCTTCATCTGATCGTGCCTCCGTGATAACGAACGGGAAGGGAAGAGTGGGGGTGGGGGGCAGATAGTAAGCCAGCTCCATCCAAAAGGAGTTCTTGTTTCGGGTGGGTATCCTAGCGGCCAAGGGTAAGAGTCGAAAAGTCCTAAACCCGCTAGCCTTACAAGGTGGAGATCCCCCCTCCCCTTTGAACCTCAGCATCAATTCAAAATACATTTGCACATAACTTCCAACAGTAAGGAGAGATTCCTGAGAGACCTGGTGATTTTGGAGTGGGGGGAGAGAGGGGGTAGAGGAAGAACAGTGAAAATCAGAAAAAGAAAAGTGGGTTGGGGAGGGAGAGGAGGGGAGAGGAGGGGAGAGGAAAGGAAAAAGGAAAGGGAAGGGAAGGGAAGAAAAGGAGAAAGGGGAAGGGAGGAGAGGAGATGAGAAGAGGGGAGGGGAGGAGAGGAGAGGAGAGGAAAGGAAAAAGGAAAGGGAAGGGAAGGGAAGGAAAGGAGAAAGGAGAAGGGAAGAGAGGAGGGGAGGAGAGGAGAGGAGACTAGAGGAAAGGAAAAAGGAAAGGGAAGGAAAGGAGAAAGGGAAAGAGAGGAGAGGAGAGGAGAGGAGAGGAGAGGAGAGGAGAGGAGAGGAGAGGAGAGGAGAGGAGAGGAGAGGAGAAAAAATGACACAATCAATCCTCGCACTTTCGGTTGTAACAGGATCTCCACTGTTTTGGCAACCAGCATGTATGTATGACGTCCTGGGGTCATGTGATTACTATTTGCAACTTTCCCACACAGCTTCTGACAAGCCAAGAAAATGGGGGAAGCTGAACATGATGAAGGATGACATAATTCACCTAGCCATTGCAGTGATTGGCTTAATAACTGTGGCAAAAGAGGGTGTAAAATCAGACAAGGCTCAGTTAATAATCACCTTGCTTAGCAATGGAAGCTCTGGACCCAATCGTGATTGTAAATAAAAGAGCTACTTGTAATTCAGTTTTGGCTGTTATGGAACTCACTGCTTGCTTCGGATGCAAATCAGTGCAATGTGTATAGCAATAGCACTTAGACCTATATACCGCTTCACAGTGCTTCACAGCTCTTTCCAAGCAATTTTACTGAGTCAGCATATTGCCTCCAAAAATCTAGGTCATTTTATTGACCTCGGAAGGATGGAAGGCTGGAAGACTTGAACTTCAGGATTGAACTTCTGGCAGTGGGCAGATTAAATCTGCAATGCTGCATTCTAACCACTGTGTACCAAGGGAGGGAGGGAGGGAGGGAGGGAGGAAGGAAGGAAGGAAGGAAGGAAGGAAGGAAGGAAGGAAGGGCAATAACACTTAGACTTATATACCGCTTCACGGTGCTTTACAGCCCTCTCTAAGCGGTTTACTGAGTCAGTAAACTGCAGCAATCTGGGTCCTCATTTTATCAACCTCGGAAGGATGGAAGCCTGAGTCAACCTTGAGCCGGTCAGGATCGAACTTCTGGCAGTGGGCAGAGTTAGCCTGCAGTACTGGCATTAACAGTAAAAAACAACAACACCCCACCCACCTCTAATACGGAAACCAGAGAGGCTCATCCTCACCTGATCATTTCTGTCCACCTGACAGCCTCCTGCAGTTCCATCAACCTTTCTTTGTACTGGTTGCGCTCCATCAGCACGCGAGCCATCTCCACACGGGTGAAGCGCCGTCTCTGAGCAATAGGGATGTTGTCCTGCAGGGGGGAGGAGGACTTCAACCCACGGGAAATGGAAGGGGAAGGAGATTAGTACAATACCAAAGAAGGAAGTTTTAAAAAAACATTAGTTCCCTTTGAGTTTTCTGTTAATCCCACCCTCCCTCCCAGTAATGGATTATTATCTGTAGGTTCTGAAAATTAGCTCCAAACCCATTCAGAGGGGAACTAACATTTATCTGAAGAAGCAGCAAAAGCTTAACTACAAGGCAGAAATGTTTACCTATGGGCAGCCATGTTTTATTTTAGAGACTTTGGCAGATTCTGTTTCCACCTCTAGACCAAAGGTCTCCAACCGTGGCCACTTTAAGACTTGTGGACTTCAATTCCCAGAATTCTGGGAGTTGAAGTCCACAAGTCTCAAAGTAGCTAAGGTTGGAGACCCTTGCTCTACACCAGTGATGGCTAACCTTTTTGCTGTCGCGTGCCAAAAGGGGGGGGAGTGTGGAGGAGTCACGAGCGCGTATGCCCACACCCATAATTTAATGTGCCCAACCCCACCCCCCGCGCATGCACACGTGACCCCCTGCGCTCCCCCCACTTTTGGCACGTGATGGCATGGTGGGCCCATTTTTCACCCTCCCAGGCTCCATGGGCTTTCTTGAAGCCTGGGGAGGACAAAAACAGCCTTCCCCACCCACCCCCGGAGGTCCTCTGGAGGCCAGAAACGGCCCATTTCCTGACTTCCGGTGGGCCTCAAAGGCCTGAAAATCAGCTGGCCAATGAGCACATGTGTGTTGGAACTTATTTATTTATGTAGCGTATGGCTGGTCACGCACAATATTAAAACACTTCATTTTTACAGATTAAAAACAATTAAAACAATAAAAAAGCAGTAAAAAAACCTAAAAGAAAAACAGAAATAACATTTCAAAGTTTAATGTCGAGTTTGGAGATCCAGTCAGTAGCTGCCGTTGTTATGCAGAGGAAGTCCGTCGAGTCTCCTGGATAGCTTCTGTTAGGGCATTCCCTCACTATATGCTGGATAGTCTGTCGAGGGGCCCCGCAATCACATTGTGTTGAAGGTGTCTTTCCCCATTTATACAGGGAGTCAGCACACACCCCATGAGTTGTTCTAATTCTATTATATGTCACCCATATGTGACGGGGTGGGCTAAATCCTGGAGGTATACTACTAGGACTGATATGCTCGGAGACATATCAGTCTCAGTTGGAACATATCAGTTGGAACCAAGCTAGGGCAACTCTCATGTGCCCACAGATAAGGCTCTGCGTGCCCCCTGTGGCACGCGTGCCATAAGTTCGCCATCACGGCTCTAGACCACACCAATCAGGTTGCTTAAAAGTGGTCCAGCAGTTTTCTGGAAGAAAATTTTCCCAATGTAATTCCTGCCAGCCCAATGAAGAATGGCCAGCTCAGCAAAAAACTTAAGATGAAACAGAACGTTCTCCAAATCCATGGAATGGAACATTTTGCACAAACCAACCTACTTAACAGATTTTTCTGCAGGCTGATATTAACATCCAGGCTTAATTTCCTGGTCTTCAGATATTAGTAAGAGTTAGTAGGTTCAAATTAAATTTAAGTTCATTCTACCCACTGAACTGCTTTAACACAGAGGAGGGATGTTTTGGGGAAAAATGGGATGAAATGCTGAAGGGAAGACTGTTTAAAGCAGTTAAGTGGGAGGATCGTAATTGTGATAGAAATAAGGACCTTAAATTCTATACAACTATTGCTTAGATGCATCTCAAATCCCCTCCTGTATCATATGCTCATTCTTATCCATGCATTATATTCAGTTTTTAAAATATCTAAAAAAAACTTCACCGATATTTTGGTCCCAGGATCAGGACGAGCATAGCGTGACTCTTCTATAAGTGCTTGCCATTTAGCACTAACTATGTCTACTTATTCCATAACACATGAAACATTGGAGAGAATTTTGCATCAGAAAAAAAGATAAATGCATACACGTGGGTAAAAAAAAATACCCATGTTAGAGAGAAGAAACATGCTGTTCGTACACAAAATTAAAACCAGCCTTCTTAAGAGTATTCATGGGTTGTGTGAATTGGATGATTACATTATTTTGGATTTCAAAGGCCGAACAAGATGATGCATGCAGTCTACAGCTATTTCATACAAGTGATTTTTTTTTTAAAAAAAAGTCACTGACTCTGTATCAGACCAGAAAACAAAAGGAGGGATTACCGTATTTTTCAGACTATAAAATGCACCGGAGAATAAGACGCATCAAGATTTCCAAGAGGTAAACAAGAAAAAAATTTTTTTTTGCCCTCCCTGGCCCTCAGGAGTACTTTGCAGGCCTGCCAAACCAGGGGTAAAATCCAACAGGTTCTGGAGAACAGGTGGTGGAAATTTTGAGTAGTTCGGAGAACCAGCAAATATCACCTCTAGCTGCCCCAGAGTGGGGTGGGAATGGAGATTTTACAGTATCCTTCCCCTGGAGTGGGGTGGGAATGGTGATTTTGCAGTATCCTTCCCCTGCCATGCCCACCAAGCCACACCAGGCCAACCAAGCCACGTCTACAGAACCGGTAGTAAAAAAATTTGGATTTACCACTGTCCCAAACCCTCTGCAGGCCCTATTTTTGTGAAAAACGGGCCTGCTTTTGGCAAAAACGGGACGCATGAGGTGGGGTTTCGGGAGACCAAAAATGGCTGTATTCGGTGTATAAGACACACCAACATTTCCATCCTCTTTTAGGGGGGAAAAAGTGCATCTTATACTACAAAAAGTATGGTAACTCTTAAAGCACCCTCCTGTAATTACTATTCAGCTTTCCTAGAATGAGTTTCTTGATGTTTTCAATACACTCAACCTATACAGTGAATGTCATTAAGGAATGACTGGTTGACAAGTTACCTATTTCCATAATCATGGGAATACACGCCACCACCCTGATTATGGACATGGCAATGCTCTGATGTAAACACGCAGTGATGTCATAATTTCAGGGTCATGATTCAAGGAAATGGAAAAGGAAGACCCTCCCTCCCCAAATCCCCTCTTTCCCTAGGCATTTTAATAATGTAATATACCAATTCTGTACAGAGATAGCTGCTTACATCCTCCACCTCTTCTTTGGGTTCTCGGCGGGCAACTATCACCTCCGATTTCACTCTGGGGGGAGGGGGGGAGAGAAGAATGAAATTTATGAAACAAGCCCAGTAGTTACACAAAGGCAGAACAGGAAAAAAACAAACCTTGAATTTTCAATCATCAGATAGGCTGGTTTCTTTCCTGTCCCCCAAATTTAAGAAAAGTTAGTAGACATCTTTGCATCATTTTGAGAATAGTCAGAAGACAGGAAGTGTCTCTTAGGAAACTAGGCTTAATCCACATGCTTTCTGACAGATAAACTAGCCATTATAGTGGCTGCATGGCCTGGGGCCAGATTATTTGAAGATTATTTGTCTTTTCCTAGTCACATCTACCCGACCCACCAGAACAGGGAAGCATGAGATGTTACAGGTTCGCTATCCTAAGGAGGTCCATCTGTTGGCGTCAAAAAGAACCTTCTCTGTAATGGTTCCCTACCTGTGGAACATCGTCCCTTGGAGCTAAGATTCGCCCTCACCTTGATATTCTTTTGCAAGGTCTTGAAGATGGTTTTGTCAGTGGGCCTGGGGACTCCAGAGTGGTATGAAGCCCATCGAGTAATTGGTTGGATGGAAAGCTTGTTGGGTTTTGCATTTGGGGTTTTATTTTTATAAGCCATCCAGTCAACATGAGTAAGTTGGGCAGCCATATATATTTTCTAAAGTAAATAGATGCTGCCCTTGATATGAAAAAGAGAGAAACTAGAAGATGTAAATCATCTCAGGAGATGAAGAATAGATCAGTAAAAAAGAGTAACCAAGAATTTACAGTCCTTTCAAAAACATTGTGTGATTTCTGAGTCTCAGTGTAGTGGACTTGTATTTTTCTTAATTGCATTCACAACAATAATATGAAGGGGGAATCAGATCCGGAAAATCAAATTAAAAATTGAAATTTATATGCTGCCCATCTCACTGTCCATTGACTCTGGGCGGCTTACAACATTATAAATAAAGCTGACCCTGACTTCCACACCTCCTCCTCCTCTGATTTGACTGCTGGTGGGGCCGGCGGCCAACAAGGCACAACATTAGGTTTATGTGGTTAGGTTAGGAGTGCTGACAGTCTCAGTTGCCTAATGCTGTATCTATTTCAACCCTAGAGAAATAATCCCACTTGAGAAATGAATCCAAAAGTAGATGGCCACTCACTTTTTAAGCTCTTCCTCCAGTTCCTTGATGCGGGCTTCCATCTTCGATTTTGCCTGCTTTGCTGCTTCCAGTTCTCCTTTCAACACCTCTTGTTCTCCTGTAAGCTGGTCCACTTTTGCAATTAAGTCATTCTTCACAATATTCAAAGCATTTCTGCAGCACAGCAAGTCATCGAAAGAAACAGAAATACAGTATATTCAGCCTCAGAATATGGCTAGCATCATAGGAAACACTTTTGGGGAAAAAACCATCGATCGGTAACATCAGGAACAATGGGATATCGTGGAGAGTCATAGATAAATCATAAGGTATTTAAACTAAATCCTGCATTTTAATTAGTTGGACTCGCTTTGTGCCAAGTTATCAATGCAATGAAAATAAACAGACTCCAGTCTTTCCTAACCAGGCCACTAAATTGTCAGCTATAATCCTTCCCAACCTGGCTATGGGTGTTGGGAGTCCACCAATATCTGGGGCTCCAAGAATAAGAAAGGCTGTGGCATGGACAGAAAATGTTCCCCACAATTTGCCTTTGCAAATCGATTGGGTAGGTTGCAGGGGTGGGCTTCAAAAATTTTAGCAAGGAGTTCTCTGCCCGGTTGCTGGGTGGGTGTGGCCATGGTGGGCGTGGCCTAGTCAGGCTCCTGCACCATGGCAAGGGGGCATTTTTGCCCTCCCTGGGCTCTGGAGGCTTTCCTTGAGTCTCCGAGAGGGCAAAAACGGCCTCCCGAGACTCCAGAGGTCCTCTGGAGGTTGGGAACGTGTCCATTTTTCCAGAACTTCCAGTAGGCCCATTTTTCACCCTCCCTGAGCCTCCATGCACACCTTGCACTTACCTGCATCCAAAATGGGCCCCGTGGGGATTTCTGGGACAGGGGTGGGTAGGGCCAACCAGGAGTGGGATCTGGGGGTTCTCTGAACTGCACAGAATCTTAGCTAGAGGTTCTCCAGAGCCCCCAGCAGCCCACCCCTGGTAGGTTGGGTGAAAAAAGCTGCAAAACCCCAATAGGCAAAGATCTCAGCAGAATGAAGAAATCAAGGACAAGACAAAACAAACAAAACCGACACACGCAGCACCTCGTCAACTAGGAACTCATGCTAAACTCACAAGGAAACAGGAAACTTTGATCTGGAGAAAGGGAGGAGGAGTCTTACTTGGTCTCTAGCAGCTGCGAGTTCTCCATCAAGAGATTCCCCACTTCTTTGCCCATTCCTGGGGGAGGTGGAGGAAAAAAAACCCATACAAATTTTGACACATACATTTTGGCAAAAGAAAAGAAAAGCTCTCTTCTTTTTGAAGAGATATAACTTTCTTGTTCAAAAGCTTCTCATTAGTATACAGAGAATGGAAGGAATGGCACCAGAAGATGTATTCCATTCATACCAAAACTTCCTTCAGAAGTTAAGGTGGAAAATTATTTGGGGGGGTGGGGTCTTGAAATGCTGGCCTGCAGATTTGCTGCCTATACTCTAAATAGCTGTCATTAAAAAAAAAAGTCTAGTTAAGGACCAGTTCAAACTACACTGGCTTGATTTCATTCTGGATTAAAAGAATCATGGTTCTGCAAAGGCAGAACGGGGAAGAGGGGTCAGCACGCTAAATTCAGCAACTCTGGATTCATTTTCTTGTTTAGCCCAGATGCAAACTGAGCATCATTCACAGTCTAAAGTATTTAACAGAATTGGTGCAAATTTGTTTTTTTTTTTCCAAAGGAGAAAATGACTATATAAGCTACTCTTCAAGGAAGGTTGATACAAACAAGGAATAATTATAATGAAAATTTTCTTTGGAGCTTAGCAGCCGATGGCAATCTTTTGTCGATTATGGGATGGGAAGCTAAGCATCTTTGTCCTGATCATTCTTTGGGCTGAAAACCACTAAGGAATCAAGGACTATGAGCTAGGCTGGGAAGTCCTCCAAAAAAGCTTGCCAGAAAAAAAAAATCACCCTGTGGCAAATCACCTTCATACTATTGGCAAGAACAAGTAGCAATTTGTCTGTGAAGTTATCAAGAGCTTACATCAAGGGAACCTTAATTTGCCTTCTGCACAGGCCGCGACACCTTGCCTGAATTAAAAAAAAACAAAAACCAAATAGGATTGGTCCTGGTTTGCCTCTGGATCGGAAATACATGGAAGGGAATTCTGGGAGGTAGGCTAGATTGAGAAAACAAGAAAAGTTCCTAATAGTACAATCTCTCATTTCCATACTTTTCCCAAGAAATGTGCATGAAGGTGGCCATGAAGTCCACCAAACCTATGCTCAACCTGAAGGAGACCTCATATTTATACCTCAGCATGGAATTGCTGAATTGGTCCTCCTATTACAAAGCCTTCAGGTTCTTATAACCCATCTGTCACCTGGCTCTTTTTTTAACCTAATACTTTGTTGACAGAAAACATTCACTCATCCAGAGGACAACTGCCCCATTTATCAAGGCCACTGAAAGATCTGTAGTCTCATTATACTGAATCGCTTTTTCTAGAAATCTAGAGGCATATTACAGTACTGACAGAAGGAATTCCACAAGTGCATTCCAGACTTGACAGTCTTTTTAGTTTTTGAGAATCTTTAAGGGTTTTTTCACCAATAAGGTAACCTTTCTCTCCCAAGTGATTGAATAAACTGAGATGCTACCTTTGATTTAGATGGACCTCAAACCATGAAAGAGTCATTTGGTGGCCTTGGAACCACCTAAGCCGGTGATGGCAAACCTATGGCACGTGTGTCACAGGTGGCACGCGGAGCCATATCGGTGGACATGTGAGCATTGCACTAGCTCAGCTCCGATGCGAATGCGCGCCATCCAACTGATTTTCGGGCCTTCCGGGCCCACCAGAAGTCAGGAAACGGGCCATTTCTGGCCTCCAGAGGGCCTCTGGGGGAGGGGGGAGCCGTTTTTGCCCTCCCCAGGCTCCTAGAAAGCCTCTGGAGCCTGGGGAGAGGGAAAAACGGACCTTCCGGTCCTACCGGAAATCGGCAAATGAGCTGTTTCCGGCCTCCAGAGGGCCTGGCGGGGGGCAGGGAGGCCGTTTTCACCCTCCTCAGCTCAAGAAAGCCTTTGGAGCCTGGAGAGGGTGAAAAACGGGCCTACCAGATCCACATTGCCATCACGTGCCAAAAGCGTGGGGAGCGTGGGGGTGTGTGTGTCACGCATGCATACGTGGGTGGGCGGGGCACATTGAATTACGGGTGTGGGCACGTGCGACCCCTCATGCGACCCTGCTTTTGGCATGTGACGGCAAAAAGGTTAGCCATCACTGACCTAAGCTTTATCTAAAATAAGTTATACCAAGAAAGGCTTCCTGTGTATGATCCGATCCTTGTAGCCAATTCAATTGCATTGAAGTTCATTCTTTATAGGGCAGATTTCACTTCAAAGCACTGAGAGTTCAACAGAGAAGAAATTTCTTCTATCACAAAATGGAAACGGTACTGCTTTGAATCATTTTGTCCCCATTCCAGATGTTAAAAGAAGAGATCTTCTAGAGATCAATAACATAGCCAACCTCAACCAGCATCCAAACTCTCTTTTACTTCAAACTAGGTAGGAAAAATAAACTGGTTTTTGGTGGGGTTTTTTTTTTAATATGTGAGGTCTGTTTAAGTTACTTTCACGGGACAAATGCACACTCAGGACAAATGAAAAGTTAACAAGAGAATCATGGGAGCATACATAAGAAGTGAGAACACATCACAACACACCAGAGGCAGCGCACAGACCTTCTTCCCACAATCAGATGGAGATGAGTTAGAGATGGCAGAGGAATGCCCACTTCCCAGGGAGAATGGAAAAGCAGCTGCAGTTGTGTTTGAGAGGACATGAAGAGATTAGTCCCTTTTGATGTTTCAGGCAGCCTTTGATCTGCACGCCATTTCATAGGGCTCAACCAAGAACTAAATCTTTGGGGGACATTAACAAGGAACTGCTCCTTTGTCTTGCCTTTTCCTTCTGAGTCCAATCTGGCTAATGGAAGAGTCCAAGAATGATGCGTCTACTCTTCATTCTAAAGGTAAGTGTTCCCCTCACACATATGTGCTAGTCGTTCCCGATTCTAGGGGGAGGTGCTCATCTCCGTTTCTAAGCCGAAGAGCCAGCGCTGTCCGTGGTCATGTGGCCAGCATGACTCAATGCCAAAGGTGCATGGAATGCTGTTCCCTTCCCACCAAAGGTGGTGCCTATTTTTCTACTTGCATCTTTTACATGCTTTTGAATTGCTAGGTTGGCAGAAGCTGGGACAAGTAATGGGAGTTCACCCCCTTACGTGGCGCTAGGGATTCGAACCACTGAACTGCTGACCTTTCGTTCGACAAGCTCAGCTCCTTAGCCACTGTGTCCCTTTTACTCTTCATTCTAGCACGCCTTGAACATTCAGAGAGGAATGGTGAGCAATGGGGACTCTTGTAAGCAAGGGCGGGGGGGATGGGAACTTGGTCCATGCCATCCAATCCTGATATTTAATGCAGACTTTGAATGCAAGTTTCTTTAGATATGACCTTCTCCGATTTAGAATAGAATGATGAGCATTTAATCAATAATACTGCTAAATAAAGAGCGAGTCAGGAATTTCAGCTGCCACACCAAGAATCATCTGGTCATCTCTGAGTAGATCCCATAGAACAGTGGGTCTCAACCTTCCTAATGCCACGACCTTTTAATACAGTTCCTCATGTTGTGGTGACCTCCAACCATAAAATTATTCCTAAAACCATTGTGTTTTCCGATGGTCTTAGGCGACCCCTGTGAAAGGGTCATTCGACCCCCAAAGGGGTCCCGACCCACAGGTTGAGAACCACTGCCTTAGAATGAGTTGCTTGTATTTTTAATATTCTTTTTCTTTTTTTGTAAAAAAAAAAAAATCTACAATGAAGATGACCTGATGCTGTTTCAAACGGGTGGTAGAAAGAAGCTATGATAGGCCATCTCTACCTGCAGAAAATTAGCAGTTCAGGAAAAGCCTTTTCCCACCCATCCCACATTATTTTCTGAAATGTGTGATTTTTGAAAAGAAAAGTTTGGAGCACGAGTTAGAAAAACTGCCCAAAGCATCAGCACAATATGTCATGGTAAACGAATCACAAGGAAGCGGACTGCTTAGAGACAGATCTTCCCATCAGTTTGCCCAAGGAGCAAAGTTTCCACAAGAAAGACATGGGGGGGAGGGGAAGGACCCATTTTATGACCCCCACTTGGAAGCTGCTTGAAACATCAAAGCGGATAACCATCTAAGTCCCAAGAGAAGAGGAGAGGACAGTAATACCTCCTAGATGATGGCAACTGAAGAAGATCTGCTTCTCAATTAAAAAAAGCACCTTCATTACCATCACAGGGATCAATACAAAAAACATAAACCAAAGTCCCTGAGGAACCCCAGAAAGAAGACCAAAAAAAAAAAAAGGATGAAGAGATGCCAAGTGAAAGGAAAGGGGAACAACCATAGGTTTTAAAACTGGCTTTCGCCTTACCAAAGAAATCATCCCGTACTATGAAAGTCATTGCGTATGAGAGAAGAGGAAGGGAAGGAGCAAAGGATCCAGAGGGGGAAGAGATATAGAAGAGAAAAAAAAGGGGGGAACGGGAAAGGGAGGGCAGGGAGAGAGAGAAAAAGCAGCCATTAAATACAACTCAGCAAATGGTGATACCGTCTTTTGCACGTATGTGTATGGGAAAAAAATCATTTACATGACAGCAAGGCAATTCTTCACCGGTCTGATCCAGCTTTAGCAGAAGGACCTGGTCCTTGAGTGAAACTAATCAAGTGACAACTCCTGAAGGCCAT
Source organism: Masticophis lateralis (assembly GCA_030761175.1). NCBI lineage: Eukaryota > Metazoa > Chordata > Lepidosauria > Squamata > Colubridae > Masticophis > Masticophis lateralis. The sequence continues at coordinate 9,570,356 of JAUDYJ010000013.1, forward strand.
CATTGTTCTCTCCACCTGAGTAACAACCACCTTTCACATTGTCAGATGTGATAGTAGAAAATACAGCCTAGAGAAGTTCCAGAAGAATATAACTTCTGGATCGAAAGCTTGAAGGAGCACCTTCCCTCTTCTGATTTCCAAAGAACATTTGCCCCCAAACCTTCTCCTCCTTTGGTAAATAAACTGTTGTCTGTGGAGTCCTTGGTGCTCTCTGAACTTGGTTGTTTTCTTGCAGATGTTATCCAACTAGGTAATTCATTATCAAACTAGGGGAATTTTTGGTGGGTGGGGGTGTGTCTGGGGATTGTCACGTGAGTCGGGTCTGGTCTCTGGGTGTTATGTGAATTTCGTTGCATGGGTATACCGCTATACACGTACAATGACAATAAACTTTATTTATTTAACATCTTCCGTGTGAATGAATGAGTTTACCTAACTGGGTTGCCTAGTTAAGCTTAAGATGTTACTTAGTTGGGTGTTGGGCCAAGGCCAAGAACAATGTGGAACTTTTCAGTCAGAGGTGATATTCAGCATGCGTGCCCACACCCATAATTCAATGTGTCCCGCCCCCCCGTACATGTGCGTGCAACCTCCCCCTCGTTCTCCTCCCACTTTTGGCAGGTGTTGGCACAGTGGGTCCAGTAGTACAAAAAATGGGCACGCATGCACGTGACACCCCCCCCCCGCCCTACCCCCGCTTTTGGCACACAACGGCAAAAAGGTTAGCCATCACTGGCCTAGAGAATGGCTATTCTAATTCTCTTCCTCTGTCTTCTATCCGGCTCCAGGCTGTGCTACCTCTTGTCTCACCCCCTTTCTGGAATGTGCTCCCCCCACCTTCCTTGAAAACTGCCGTTTTGCTGTAGTCCATCAACCATGTTTTCCCTCTATGGGCGCCACTGTCCCTCACATTGGATAATGAAACATCTGCAAGAAAAAAAAAACCAAGCTCGGAGGGCACCGAGGACTCCCTAGTTCAACCCTGGGTTACAAATGTTCTCTTCTAAAGTGTTGTCTAAACAATTCTAAAGAAACCCAAAATCAAAATTATATGCCCTGTTTTTTTGTGGGTTAGATCCAAATGTTCTTTCCTTTTGAGAGAACGAGAGGGAGGTTTTGGGAAGAGCTCCTTGCATTCAAGGAACAAGGAATTTGGGGATCCGTGTCATCATGGTATCCTTAAATCCACCTCTCAGAACTGGAACATAGCAGATGAAGAATGCTGTTGCTCTAGGACCCTGTTTTTAATGTTATAACAGCAAGAATCTTTCCTCCTATCAAACAAGATTTCTGTGCCTGTCCTAGGCAAGATACACAAGTAACAAACAAAAAAATTTGGAGGAAGGAACCATCGAAATCAAACAGTGCCTTTTCATAGGCTGCAACCAAATTAAAGATCTTCATTACTTATTCAGTCATTCTCAAAGGCAATGAAAGAGGATTAAAGAGGGCATAAAATATCTTGGATTCAACCCTGGGGATACAGGCCCATTTCCGTAGTATTAAAAACATAGAAACACCCAAACTCTAAGGAAGAGCTCATCTTTTCTTGGAGGAGGAGGAGGATGGTGCAAGGAAAGTCCTAGCATTTTTACTCTCTCTGGAGAGAGTAGATGCTAGTATTGATACTTTCTTTGGAGATGTAAAACTGGAAGCAACAAAGAGAGCAAACCGGGGTTGGTAAACCTTTTTCTATTAAAGGTTGCATTTTGGAAGGGGGGATGATGTCTCGGGGACCATGTTTCCAGGCGCTAGAAGAATAGTAAGGGAAAAGCACAGCTTCTTTCTCTCTCTGCCATGTCCCTTTCTTTCTTTCTTTCTTTCTTTCTTTCTTTCTTTCTTTCTTTCTTTCTTTCTTTCTTTCTTTCTTTCTTTCTATTTCTTTCGTTTGTTCTCTCTCTCTCTCTTTCTTTCTTTCTTTCTTTTCTCTCTCTCTAACACTCTCATCTCACCTATCCATTTTGATTTCTGGGAAATTCACTTTCTTCTCCTCCGTTTCCTTATCTTCTTCTCCTTAGTTTGGCCCATTTGAACCAGTGGTGGGATTCACCGATTGTAACAACCGGTTCACTTTGTGCGCCCTCCAGAGGGTGGAAATGGGCGTTTCCAGACTTACAGTAGGCCCATTTTTTGCCCTTCCCAGGCTCCAGAGGCTTTTCTTGAGCCTCCAGGAGAGTGAAAATGGCCTCCCCAAGCACCAGAGGCCCTCTGGAGGCCAGAAACAGGCCCATTTCTGGACTTCTAGTAGGCCTGTTTTTCGCCCTCCCAGAGCCTCCACATGCGCCCTGCACTTACCTGGCATCCAAAATGGGCCGTGTGGAGACTCCTGGGAGGGGCGGGGTGGGCGGGGTCAGCCAGTCCTTGAAACAACCGGTTCAGCAAACCAGATTAAAATTAAAATCCGGTTCACCTGAACTGATCCGAACCGGCTGAATCCCACCCCTGATTAGAACCACAAAACCTGGTCTTGACTGAGGCTAAATAATTCAAGAGCTGCAGATAGCCTATCCTGACAACAACCTCCCAATTTCAGAGATATAATGAAAAAAAAACTTTGGGTTTCTTGGTGCTGCTTCTACCGCTATCTTTAGAATAAGAAAATAAATGAAACGAGAACTTTTAACAATCCCACTGGATTAATCTAAACAAGCTTTCTGCTAAATACAGTACTTGACCAGATGATGATTTTATTGGATTTCGTAGGCCTCTGGGTCTTAAGAATCTGAAACACTGGTTTGCCAAATCTTGTCACAAGTATCTGCTGTTGCTTTTAAGATATGCCAGATAAGGATGGCTTCGTCATTTAAGTAAAGCGCAGGGAATATTAATGGCAGGGTAAGAGGTTGGTGTAAGAAACAAAATATCCTTAAAACAAGCTTTCCTTTATAATACTGGGTCAACTTTTATCAAAAGCTGCTGGAGGTAGACTGAGCAACTACCAAATCTATGTCCTTCCATCATATAAGCTTAACTAAGTGGGACGAACAACTGAAGGATTTTGGCTTCCTCTGGGGCGTTCCTCTAGACCAGTGTTTCTGAATCTTGGCAGAAACTGAGTGGACTTCAATTTCCCAGATTTCCCCAGCTGACATGATGGCTATGGAATTCTGGGAATTGAAGTCCATACATCTTCAAGTTGCCAAGGTTGAGGATGCTAGTAGAGATGGTGCTGCTAAGGCAACAGAGTTCCATATCCAAGGTAATTTTGCTCAGCAATACTACAACCTTGCCAAGGACCAAGGCAGCTCCAAATTATGGGCAGTCAATTACATACAAAATACATACAAGCAGGGTATGATGGCAATCTCCTTTTTCTACAGTAGTCTCTCCAGGAACTGGTTTTCCAAAGCACTGGCTTTTGATTTCAAAAGGAATGCAGAGCCAACAACATGAGTAGCTATTCGTCTAAAGCAGTGGTGAAATCCAAATTTTTTTATTACCAGTTCTGTGGCTGTGGCTTGGTGCACGTGGCATGGCTTGGGGGCGTGGCTTGGGGGGGCGTGGCAGGGAAGAAAATCTCCATTCCCACCCCACTCCTGGGGGTAGGATACTGCAAAATCTCTATTCCCATCCCACTCCTGGGGGAAGGATACTGCAAAATCTCCATTCCCTCCCCATTCTGGGGCCAGCCAGAGTGGTATTTGCTGGTTCACTGAACTGCTCAAAATTTCCGCTACCAGTTCTCCAGAACCTGTCAGAACCTGCTTGATTTCACCCTTGGTCTAAAGTCATCAGGCATTCAAACTGACTCAAGGGAAATTTTAAGTTATACCAGATGGTACCACCTAATTGGTCTTGGTAGATTTTCAAAAATTAACTAAGAATGAGTTTGATTAGGGGTTTAATTGAGAGACATTCCAGTGTTGTAGATAAGACTGGGAATTTGGAGGGGAGAAATTGCCAAGAAAGAAGTGCCAAATTACTCTGCTGAATCTACGGGGTCAACCAAGAGTTAAGCTCCATCCAAGGAAACCATCTTTTAAAGCCAGTAGACCTCAGAATGAACTCTAGCAAAGAAGGGGAAAGTATAACTGTTCAAGTGAATTAGTTCCTGATTACACGAGATCGAAGAAAAAATCTCTTGTATTCTCCTCTAAAAGTTCCAGGATTATTATTAACAATTGGAAAAAGGAGAACATCACAACTCATTGTCCAGTAGTTGTTTCCTCCCCACACACACCTTATTGTTCGTTTATCAGAAATAGCGCCAGATCCATCCAGTTAACACTAATTAAGACAGTAATTTCATTCCGGCAACCCTTAAATATTGCAGGACTGTAATTCTCATTATCCTTGACTGCTATAGGCTAACCTGATTGGGGATGAAGCCCAACTACAACACAGGGCTATTACTTTAGAAACTGGTGACTTAAGCACCATTTTCCCAAATGAGGGTGTGTGTTTTTTAAAATCACCTAAGAATGAATGGATATTTAATTTCAGGCTTTGAGTCCTGACATGTCTTAATTAATAAAGAAAGTACAGTCTTCCTCCCATCTATCAGGATATCCTACCTTAAATCCCAAAGTAGATGGGATCAAGTAGACAGAGAGGATGGAGACTGCAGGAAGGAAATGGAAGCAAAAAACAGAAAGTGATCTCTTGTGTTTAGATACTTAACTGTCAGGAGCAAGCAACCAACATCATCACCTTCTTTTAACAACCCTTTTAACTCAATCCCTTGCGGGGTGGAGTCTGGGAAACTGAATGGAGCTAGCAGAGTGTTTACTGGCCAGATGCCCTTCCTGTCGCCAATGCAGAGTTTTGTTCATCAGATATATTCTCATAGTGCCCAGAGAGAGAAATATCTGCCTCTACCTAGGATCGAACTCACAGCCTCCAGATTGTGAGGCGAGAGCTCCACCTCTAGGACACCGCGCCACTCCTCAGGAGCGAGCAACCATAGCCTCTCACAAATACCCAGTCAGTACCTTTATTGTTTGCCACATATGTTACAAGAATCTCTTCATACTGCTTGCCTTTCCCTGGGAATGAACAGTTAAGTCTTAATGGCTCTTGGGGGAGGTCAAGCTTATGCTGTATGTGTCTGCACAATGATTCCAAGCTAGGTCCTTGCTTGACTCCTCCTTCCAGCCTAGCTGGCAGGTTCCCAACATCCACTGTCCAAACTAATAAAAGTAGGGAAAGGTAAGAACCAAGTTAACAAAAGGAACTTTGACAGGATTTATTACATGTGAATATCCTCTTCATTAGTTTTAAAATTCTAGAAAATAAAAAAAGGAGAAGGAGAAAATAAACCAGGAAACTAAAGAGAGGAGAAATACACACCTGAAAATTCCCCTATGGGCCATGTCCCACGAAGCACAGAGAGAGGAAGGAATGGAGTGGGGGGAGGGAAAAAAAGTCAATCAATGTCTAAAACCAACAATAACAAAAAATAATTCTTGGATTTTTTTTTTTAAACAACTCCGTCCTCCCTTCCCAAGACCCCAAGACAATGATTCTGCTGTTTCTGTATCAAAGGGCATGAAATCATAAAGACAAGGTCCATCGTGACCATAAAGAGCATGAATTTACATGAGGAAAAAAGCATGAGGGGCATGAGAGGGGAAGGGTTGATGTTTCTGATGAAAATGTGTCTGAGGAGCTTGCGAGACCCTCATTTAACCTTGCTTTTTTCTCACAGTAGTATCTGGTTTTCATTAAGGAAGAAATTTCTCTTGCTTTCTTTGCATTGTTCTGCTTCAACACAGCGAGGGATAAAAGAAAAACATGATTCTTTTTTGAAACCTAATTTTCACTAAAACGCTTAGGAGTGTCCCACCAGCAGCTCCACCAAAACCTCAAGCATACCTTAGATGTCTACCAAGGATATTTGTCTTGTCCCATGGTTGGATATTTGTGTGTGTTCTTGAACGGTTTGGATTCAGGTGTCACATTATCACATCTGATGTATTTTATTTGTTCCTACTACCTCTCTACGGGGTGTGGAGATGGGAAAAACAATGGAATAAGTTATGGTTTGTTTGAGGGCAAGTGACCTGTAACGATGGCTTGCTATAGCTTGCTTACGGATTGCAACTGTAGCTTAGCATGACATGCAAATGGAGAGTATGGTTTGTTGGTAGTTTTCTGGTTTGTTCATGGTTTCCTTTGGGCCTCAAACATCCTTCTAACTCTCCTATAAGATGCCAAGTGAGCCCAACAAATAAAGACTGGCAGGAACCAATGAGAAATTGAGCAAACAAGTTGTGAGTGAGGTGCTGTGAAGACTTGGCTCTTCCCCCAAGAATTGGGCTAGGTTGGGGGGGGGGGGATTTTGCTGGAAGGTTCTTTGGTCTGGCAAATCTTTGTTTTACAGATGGTTGTGAGCAGACTAGAATCATTATATGGATGGCCGTATAAGTCAAATAAAGATTTGTTTAATCATAGTTTCTTAAATAAATCCTAACTGGCTGGAATTTAATCCATAAAACATTGCTCACAAACCATAATAGTTGGGAACACCCAGCATACTACAGGCTTATTTGCTTTACTAAATGCTTTTTAAAACCTTAGCTACAAATCTCTAATGTGCATAACTGGATAGGTTGCTGTTCCTTGCAAGTGGAGAAAAAGTGAGAACAAAACATGATTCCGATCAGAGAATCCAGCTTTTTAAAGAAAACAATGACATCTTTATATTAAGTTCTAAGGTTAGGAAGAATAACTGCCTCAAAGGTGAGGGAATTGCACAGGCAAGATTCTTAGTAGCCCGAGAGTAACAAAGACATAATTTAGACCACAAAACTCTTTCCCAACCTTGAAACTAATGGAATAAATTAAGCAAATTAATTAGAAAATGCAGAACAACAAAAAAAATATTCATACATGTTTTAAGAGGCTGCGTTTATATATATACCGCAGAATTCTGCATAACCCCGATTAGTAAATTTTTGCCTTTTTCATACCTAAACTCTCCGGCATAGGTTACATAAATCTTGAAAGTAAAATGGCATGGATTGGTTTCCCCCTTTCCTTTTCTCTAGATATTTAAATGATCCAGTTAAATATCTACTGACATGCGACAAATTCGTGTCCAAAACCTACTTCGAAGTATGGTTGTGTGGATAATCAAGGTAAGGATTTTAAAAGCCATGCCTTTGAAATAATCTTTACCTAGTAGATCTGCTCCTTCATCCACGTCTCCAATGGCCTCTGAGCCCACTTCAGTAAGCTCGGTATACAGTGAATCAGTATTGATGCCAAACGCTTTATTCACTATCCCTTGTGTTGGGCTATTTAATAAGAAGAAAAATTAGAAACACATTGCAGCAAGGAATATTTTCGTTTTCCTCTCTTAATCACAGAAGGCAGTTTTTCCACCCAAAATACTTTTTTTTTTTTACCCTTATCCCAACCAGCAAAAGCATCTTCTACGCAGGAAAGAAACCAGAAATTGGTAACTGACTGTTCAGCACCGTGTTTCTCAACCTTGGTAATTTGAATATGTATGGCCTTCAACTCCCAAGATTCCCCAGCCAGAGGAATTCTGGGAGTTTATTTATTTATTTATAATCGGACTTATATGCCGCCCTTCTCCACGAGGACTCAGGGCGGCTGAGTTGAAGTCCACACGTTTAAAAGCTGCCAAGGTTGAGAAACATTGGTTTAGCAGGACAGCTACTCTTACAAGGAGTTGATTTAAATGACAATGAGTAGAAATTAGACCAACTTCATAAATTAGGGCTGTGATGGCGAACCTATGGCATGCGTGCCACAGGTGGCATGCAGAGCCATATTGGTGGGCACGCAAGCGTTGCCCAAGCTCAGCTCCAGCATGCATGTGTGCGTTGGCCAGCTGATTTTTGGGCCTTCTGGGTCATTGGAAGTTGGCAAATGGGCATTGGAAGTTGGCAAACAGAGGTCCTAGAAAACCTCTGGAGCCTGGGGAGGGCAAAAATTGGGCCTACTGTGCCCACCATGCTGTCACATACCAAAAGTGGGGGAGGGGGAAGCATCTGGGGATGTACATGTATGGGGGGGCAGGGCCCCTAGAATTATGGGTGTGGGCATGACTACCTCACACTCCCCCAGCTTTTGGCATGCGATGGCAAAAAGGTTAGCCATCACTGATGTAGGGTATCTGTTTCAATGATTCGCCATTAATTGAACCCTTTCAATGATTACGTTTGCCCCCGCCCAAGCATTCCGACCTGTTCCCTGTGCGCTCCAATCTAGGATCTTGGCACATGTCCAACTCTGGAGTAGAGTCGATATCTTGAAAATCCGACCCCTCGTCACTGCTTCCCATTCCTGTAACAAAGGCATGGGGAAACCATGTACGCTCTGGAGCCAACAAAGCATTTGGACTAAACATGCGTCATTGCTCTTCTCCTTCTCTTGAAAAACGCTGAGTAACACACGTCCCAAAGGAGCCTTTTCAAGTGGCAACTGGACTTCCTTGTTTTTCTTTGAGGACATTTCGCTTCTCATCCAAGAAGCTTCTTCAGAAAACATCAGCACAGCTCCAACTTCTCGATGAAAATCAGAACTGAAGAAGCTTCTTGGATGAGAAGCCAAACACCTTCAAAGAAAGTCCAGTTGCCTCTTGAAAAAGCACCTTTGGAAGAACTACGACCTGGATGACTGAGAATCTCCATAGACACTTAGTAACACAACCTGTGTTTTAGGGCATCAGAAATATCCCGCAGCCGCAATCCAGAATGCATGCCTACCTTGTCTCTCTCACATACAGGTAGTCCTTGATTTACAGCCATTCCTTTAAGTGACCGTTCAGAGTTACAACAACACTGAAGAAAGTGACTTAGGACCACTCCTCACACTTACGACCGTCTCAGCATCCCCACAGTCACATGATCAACATTTGGGCACTTGGAAACGTGTATTTATGATGGTTACAATGTCTGGAGGTCATGTGATCACTAATCACCACCTTCTGACCAACAAAGCCAAATTAATGCTTAATTAATCAACGCATTAATGCTTAACAACTCACATGATTCATTGAACAACTGTAGTGATTCGCTTAACAACCCTGGCTAAAAAGGTTGTAAAATGGAGCGTAACTCAACTAACAACTGCCTTGGTTAGCAGAGGAAATTTTGGTCTCCATTGTGGTTGTAAGTCAAGGACTAACTGCCTCAATTTAACTATGCTGATGAAATCATTAGCTCAAGTATTTTGGTTCCTAGCTATTTAGATTAGTCCTTTAGATTAATTTCAGGATCGCAAAGCTAGCCAGGTAGATGATGAGAAGCTAAGAAGTTCAGGAAAGGAGTTCAGCAGATATACCAACTATAGCCTGGATAGCTCAGCAGACTAATGCATTGTAATTTAACTCCAGCTGTCTGCAATTAGCAAGTTCGAATCTCACCAGGCTCAAGGTTGACTCAGCCTTCCGTCCTTTCTAAGGTAGGTAAAATGAGGACCCAGTTTGTGGGGGCAATAAGCTGATTTTGTATAAATATACAAAAGTATGAAGGCTATTGCTTAAGGCATTGTAAGCCGCCCTGAATCTCCGGAGAAGGGCGGCATATAAATCAAATTTTAAAAAAACCCTATACCTATGCTCACGTTCCTTGTCTCCTGGACCACTTGGACTTCCATATTTCGGCTGTTCCGTTTCTCCCGTGACCGTTTGTTGTTTTTGGAAGTGACGTAGTCGTTCATCGACTGAAGGCTCTCGTTCAGGGGCGTCACAGCAGCCGAAGGCACCGAGGACGTGGGGGTATTTGATTTTGTTCCTGTGGTGCTGGGCGTGGCGGCTGCAGAGGACTGTCCGGATTCCGACATTTCATCAGGAGGACACTGATGTGCAATGGGGTTTGCAGAGAGGAGAGAGAAGAAGGAGAAAGAGAAGGAGAAGGAGAAGAAAAGCAAGATATCCAGATCAATCTTTTTTTTCTCCCTCCTGGCTCTATTGCTGCCTTTGGAGCATTAAGAAGTATGAGTGTAAGACGCCAAGCAGCATTAATGGAAACCACAAAATGAACAACAATGTGACACAAAGTTTCATGGTTGAGGAACAACTTTGCTGTCGGGACTGCAAGGTCTTGAAATGAATCCGTTGGGGACTGAATGTTGGCATTGCCAAAGCCAGCTGAGCAAGTGCCCAAAACTCTTTCCCCTCCCTCCCTGCAATTGTCCTTCTGCCCAGCAGACTGCTAGAAGTGAGCTGGATTATTCTGACTACATCTCTATTCACTTGCAAGGAGCTTCCAAAATTAGGTCAGTTAACAGTGGTACCCAGAAGTGGCTGCAACTCCTTACAACTTCTTCTCAAACTTAAACCTCTAAATATGCTATAAAATCCATCTCGTATCCCGTACACGGTAGGATGCATAATTAATTACTGCCTCCTTTTAGTCAACTCCAAAAAAACCCCTCCAATATATTAAACTGGAGATAAGCGACTCATCGTCCACTACTTATTCTGAACAAATCCAACTAACCCTTGCCGCTAAATCAAAAGTTCATAACATTTGGTGGGTAGCACCAAACGGGTTACTTACGTTTCGACTAACACCCTGTAATAGAAATCAAGAACTCTGAGACAGATATGAATTCTGAGTCCAACAATATCACCAAGATAATATCCTCTCCACCACTGGCCTTAAGCAATAGGTGTTAGACCTTACAAGCCTAGGGTGTTATCTGTTGTGGCTTGCTGGCAGCCATCCTGAGGAGTCCAGAAAATGGATTGTCACCTTTGCAAAACTTGTGGGCCAATCTAGGCAGGATTTGACAGTTGGTAAGAATTCCTGGAGCAGGAAGTTCATGGTTAACCTGGTCCTTTCCCTGTTGAATGCACGCAAATGGAGAAACCACCTACTACAGAGGTCTTCAAACCTGGCAGCTGGCTGGAGAATTCTGGAAGTTGAAGTCCACAAGTCTTAAAGCTGCCAAGTTTGGGGATCCCTTGACCTACTACCTTTCTTCCAACAGGACAATGGAAAGAAACTGTGCAAACAGAGCCTCTTCCTTCATAGCTGGTATAAAATTTCAAATGAAAGAAAGACAGCAAAATGGAATCTTCTCTCCCTGCAGTTCAAGCACTTCCCATTTAGAGTTGTTTCAGCAGCAACCAGTTGGTTTGGGGGTAGATGCCTAATGGAAGCGAAACAGCTTGAGCTAAATAAATATATTGCTAATTTTTTAAAGGTCACATTCATATCAATGACAATAAAGGCCATGAAAAGATGACTGCTTAACCCTTTGCAGCCGTTTATATCTTCAGGAAGGTAGGCCTTGTTTTGAAGTCACCTACATTGTATGCTGGTGAGATTCAAAACAGTCCATCTGTGATTACACATGAGAAGCTGGGGTGAAATTAAAAAATTCCCCCTACCCGTGGCTTGTTGTTGGGAGAGAGGTCATGTGACTGGGTAGGTGTGGCCATCACTCACATTGAGGGGTTCCTCACGGGCGCCTCCCCTCCCAGCCACTTCTTGTCGCGAATGGCAGGACAATGGGGAGGGGAATATTTCTGCCTACCATCATTCCCTCAGTCTAAACTGAGATTGAGGAATGGATGAGAGGCAGGAAAATCCCCTCCCCCATTTTCCTGCCTTTCACAAAAACGGCTCCATTTCAGATGCTCCCCCCCCCCCGTCCCCCTCCCTACTGGGGACTACCTTAAAAGGGACAGGCTGCAGCAGCTCTGTTCTGAATAGAGGGAGAAAAGTTAGCATTCTCTCTGCTGCATTTAACATTGAATTCTGTGGAATATCGAGTGCCTGGAAGAGGTGAGCGGCGACCAGCCAGATGTGGGTGGGGTCAAGGAGGGGTAATTACTACCAGTTCAACGAACTGATGCCCATAATCCCTAGTGGTTTGCCCGAACCGGTAGGATTTCACCCCTGATGAGAAGATAATTTAACTTAACAATAGTGCACTTCCTGTGCAGAAAGTATTAATTTTCTTCAAAGTTCTAGGCTCACTGTGGTGATTGGCTGTTGGCATAAAGGTTTGCTTGACTACCAGCAAATGATGGAGAATTAAGTTCTCACTGCAGTCTGTTGGTCAGAAAGAGATAAAGGCTTAACAAGCCTACTATCCTATGTTGTTTTCAGGATTAAGGCTAATAAACTATATGCCAACTCACAAAGCATTTCTAGTCTGCTCTCGAGCTGTCATGGGCAGAAAGGGGAGAGATCTGTCGGAGCAGTTGTTCAGCACTTCACAAGCACATTCCACGCGTAACTTCCTCCAAGGTTGGATCTCAGATTACCAGAGCCAGTTTGAGAGGTGTGGTTTCTACAGCCCGGGAAAGTGTCTCGTTGGAGAATGTGATTTATGACGCAGCATGATAGGAGTGGGGAAACAGGGTCGTAGTTGAGCCGTAAATTACATGCGGCAGAGTTGACTACACTTGGGAAGCTGCCGACATATTGCTCCTAATAAATAACTGGATTTCTTTTGAAACTTGTCTCGAGGCTCATGAGTTAATTAGAGCATTCGTAGGAGCCTTGACACTACGTTCTTATTAAAAAGAGAGAAGGGTAATATTGATAGTTTAAATTATAAAAAATCCCATCCTTGAAAGAATGACCCACAGATGATGAGGCACAAATGTTGTGGGTTCCAGAGGAGAATTATCAGACTGAAACCACAAGAAAGGAAAAATTGATTCAATACTAGATATAATATCAAGATTTTCTGATCAAGGAAAGGATTGTTCCTGAAGGGAGGGTTCTCTTCCTTTCATTTAAATTTCTATTTTCCCACATTATAGCAATTGTTAGAGCTTGAATTTGAGGGTCTTTGAGGCTATTCCAACTATATGAATATCCATTTTGGCCCCATCTTTCTTCTCTGCCCTTAGTGAGTTGTGCCTTCACCTCGGAGGATGCTCCAAAATATGAAGGGTAGCAAATGAGCATGAAAAGACTTTCTACATCTGGTCATAAAATATTCTGAGGTTCTTCTAACACTGCTAAACTGAACCTCACAATGGACCCAACCTGGATAACCAAAAGGGAAGAATACTGGAAGATGTAGGGCCATAAGTTTATTTATTTATTTATTTATTAGTTCAATTTATATACTGCCCTCCTCTGGAAACTCAGGGCGGCTTACAATGCTTTTATAGCAATAGCCTTCATTCTTTTGTATATATCTCCTTATTAGGGCTTTTGGCCCCCCATAAGCGGTGTTTCTACAAAGTCACCTTATTGCCCCCATAATCCGGGTCCTCAATTTACCTACCTCGGAAGGATGGAAGGCTGAGTCAACCTTGAGCCTGGTGAGATTTGAACTCGCACTAATTGCAGGCAGCTGGCAGCTAAGTGCTACATAACAGCACTTAGTCTGCTGCACCACCAAGGAAAGGTAGAAAAAGTTAAGCAAAGCAAATGGGCTGGAGGTGTGGGGGGGGGGGCGAGGAACGGTTTAGGCTGCAAAGGGTTACAGACACAAAGGGTCCTTCTCCCCTGGATGGAAAACATAACTTGACAAGTAGGCAGGGAAGCTCTCATTTCCATGATAGTTGTAAAAAAAACCTTGTAGACGGAGTTGGACTGCAGCTGACTGAGGTCACTCAGGTGCCAGTGGTCCACTGCGGGGGCAATCTTGGCCCCCACCTGCCCACGTACCATATCATCTGTGAGGGGGATGTTCAGAGAATTAGGACGCCTCTTCATGCTAGAATGAGAGAGCAAGAGAAAAGAGAGGGGAAAGAATCAGTGAAACATGGCAGGCTTGGACCCATGGAAAGCAACACATTTAAAAAAAAAAAAAACTTGCCATCATAAATAGCATTCAGAATAACTGAGTTGGAAGGGACGTAAGAAGTCTTCTAGTAGTCCGACCCCCTGCTTAAGCAGGAGACAATGCTGAATAATGATAAAGGTAAAGGTTCCCCTCACACATATGTGCTAGTTGTTCCTGACTCTAGGGGGTGGTGCTCATCTCCGTTTCAAAGCCGAAGAGCCAGCGCTGTCGAAGAGTCTCCATGGTCATGTGGACTCAACGCCAAAGGCGCACGGAATGCTGTGACCTTCCCACCAAAGGTGGTCCCTATTTTTTCTACTTGCATTTTTTATGTGCTTTTGAACTGCTAGGTTGGTAGAAGCTGGAACAAGTAATGGAAGCTCACCCCATTATGCGGCACAAGGGATTCAAACCGCTGAACTGCTGACCTTTCGATCAACAAGCTCAGCATCTTAGCCACTGAGCCACTGAGTCCTTTAATGCCGAATAAAAAAGAATAATTGTAGCTTCGGGTTGAACTGTGGAGTCCTTGGTCTATCTGCTTGTTGTTTCCTTGCAGAAGTTTCATTCCCCCATAGGTAATGTGATTGGTGATAAGCCCGTTCCCTTCTAGCACTGATGATGTTACCTAGTTGGGTAATGAAACGTCGGCAAGAAAACAAGCAAGCTAAGAGAGCCCTGAGGTCCCCAGGATTAGAATTCAAGGGCTCTTTAGGATCCATTGTATGTAAACCTGTCTCTGATATGAATTTGGGCTGAAATGAATCATCCATGTTATTCCAGCTAAGGAGATGGCATACCAAAGAAGCTTCCATATAATTCCTTAGCGCAGTCTCTCTCAAGCTCAGCACTTAAAGGCAGCTGAAGTCCACCTCTCTTCCAGCTGCCAAGAAACACTGCCTTAGAGGCATCAACGATTTAACTGTCTCACAATGACAGCCGTTTTCCATTTAAAGAACAACACTCAAGTTAGTTGGGGGAAATTATCTAGATGATGAAATCTTCAACACCAGCATTTGGGGAACAAATACATTTCACGATGTTCTTTCCTATCCACATTCCTGGTCACTAAGATAAGGATATTCCTTCTTCCACGTGTATTCATTAATCAAATTTATATAGCCACCCGCCTCACGAAAAACAACTCTGGAAGGCATACAGCAAGTTGGTCTACTTGTTCTTCTTAGTCAAAGAAAGTCAAGTTTTCAAATTGAGTGCAATGCCTCCTGATGGATGTGGGTTTGTTTGTTTGTTTATTTTTTGACAACAACACACTAGTAGTTTGCCATTGGATTTTTCCATTTTCACTTTTCATGATTAGCGACATTTGGCAAAGCATTTACATTCGCTGTTAGATATCGTATAATTCTGGTTTCTACCACATTCTAATAGGTGCCATACTAGAATTATTAACTCCCATCAGAAGTATTAACTAAGTTTAATCATGTTTAGCTTTCAGGCAAGCTCCTCAAGGTGTGTTGAGGGCTGCCTTGTGTTAATCCCTGTCTGATAGCAATAGCACTTAGACTTATATACTGCTTTACAGTGCTTTATAACCCTCTCTAAGCGGTTTACAGAGTCAGCTTATTGCCCCCAACCATCTGGGTCCTCATTTTACCCACCTCGGAAGGATGGAAGGCTGAGTCAACCTTGAGACTGGTGAGATTCTAACTGCCAAATTGCAGGCAGCTGGCAGGCAGCAGAAGTAGCCTGTAGCACTGCACTCTAACCACTGGATCACATCAGCTGATGGACAAGATGAAAACAAACTAGTGGAGGCTGGGATCAGTTTCCACCAAAACTAGATGAAAATACCTTTACTCCAACCACCATTTTTCCCCCTCTGCCACTTTCTCTTCATCAGGTAGATGGGAAGAGGGGCAGAGCCACAGATTGACCTTGCCAGCAATGGGCTTCTTACAAAATGAGTTTCAAATCTTGCACACACCCTTAGGACCTAAAGTTGCTTGTCTTGCTCTAAAGGGCATGTGGGTTTTGCTATTTTTTTAAACAAGGTCCTTTTTCGGATTGTCTTGGAAATGTTAGGAGGTACACATAGAAAGCATGTGCTCTCCCACTGAATTATAGATCTTGTTACGATCAAAAGAATTGATAAAAAATAGCCCAAAATTGTATTAATTAAATCATGACAAGAAGCATAGAACATTATATTCTTTCCCTGTACAATCCCAAGTATAGATTGGCTGTGGCAGATTGGCTATAAGCACTGGGTAACAATTTGGGCAGCTATCAAATAAGAGTCCAGAGCCTTGCTGAGCCTTGAAATTATCTTTTGAGTTCAGTTACTCAAATAACATTCTATCTAATGTTGCTATCGAAATAAAAGAGGACTGAGAAGATCATGGCCGTTACTCAAGACACTTTGAAATAGAAATAAGATAAGAAAATACGATCAAAAGAACAATGCTATAAGACACTTAATGTGCAGCTTGATCCTTCTTGATTAGGTTAGGACAGAGTGACAGATAGGAATGAAAGTCAGATAATACATATCTATCCAAGATTGGGTTTAGAACAACAGAGGTGGAAGGGAAGGCAAAAATATAAATTCTTCAGTTCCTAGTTTAGTAAAACACAACTGATGTGTTCAAACAACATGGAATTCCCCACAAACCGTATTATGCCCCAACATCAGAATGTGATTCATACACAGCCAAGGTATGGTGAGATGCTAAATATCGAACATCAATTTTGTCTAATCTCTTCTGCTAAGCTAAGCCAAAAAAAAAAAAAAAAAAAATTGGGAGGTTTCTCTCAAGCAGCTCTGTGGGTGGTGGGAGTGATTTCCCCCCAACAAAAGTGCTCCTTTCCAGACCTATCTCACCAATGTTTTCAGTTTTCTGAGGGAGGAAGAGCTTTAGATACAATAACGAACTCCAGTTTCAATCAGGTTTTTATAAACATGTTCCTTTTCTTATCCTAAAGATAAGACTGGAGACGGTCGAAATGAGAGTCAAACTTCTCCTTGCGTGACTCAACTTCGTTTGACTGATTCGAAATGGGGATTGAATCCAGCTGAGAAGCAACTCAGAACTTAAAATGTAAAACTGAAGGTTCTGGAGGAAGCAATGAGGGAAAAAGGCTGATGAGGCTCCCTTAAATTCCCCTGTGGAGAAGAAGTCATATTAAGGGGATCATCAGGAACAAATGTAATCGCCTTGTGGGTGGTTAACAAAATCTCCAATCTGCTCTCTTTTCCAAAATCTTGCCACACAAGGACATGGATGTCTACCCTAGCAGGAAGCTAAGATGGGCTCTTAGAACTTTCTTAGGAAAAAAAAAACCCAATTATCTTTACCCTATATTTTATGATAAGGTAAAGGTAAAGGTTCCCCTCGCACATATGTGCTAGTCGTTCCTGACTCTAGGGAGCGGTGTTCATCTCTGTTTCAAAGCCAAACAACCAGCGCTGTCCGAAGACGTCTCCGTGGTCATGTGGCTGGGATGACTAAAGGCCAAAGGCGCACGGAACGCTGCTCCCTTCCCACCAAAGGTGGTCCCTCTTTTTCTTCTTGCATTTTTATGTGCTTTCGAACTGCTAGGTTGGCAGACGTTGGGACAAATAACGGGAGCTCACCCCATTACATGGCACTAGGGATTTGAACCGCTGAACTGCTGACTTTTTGATCGACAAGCTCAGCGTCTTAGCCACTAAACCACCGCGTCCCTTATATTTCATGGTTATCCCAGTTAATTTTTGCCTCTGGGCATCAAAACAACAGCCACACCCCATCCCACCCCAATAATGCTGAAAAACTAAAAAAAAAAAAAACCTTTAAATTGTATTTTATCCAATCCCATTTTAAATTGTTTTTATCAGATTTTAGTAATCGTTTGTCTGGAACTCTGATAGAGCCCAAGGGCTAATCAATAAAGTAAACTAAAGTAAACTAAACTAAAAAACTAAAAAAAAAACCCTGTAAATATTATAAGATCACCCAATACTCCAAGAGTTGCGATCTTGCCAATCTAAAAGGGTACCATTTTAAATGGTGCCTATTGTCGCTACTTCGAACATGATGGTCTGAGTAGAACATTGGGGCAAGTAGACCTCTCAACATTCTACACACACAAAGTATGGAGATGACAGGTGTGGCTACCGGGCCTGATTCGCACTCGGAACTTATACTCAATATGGCTCAGGAATGTTTTCCTCTGATCTTCAGAAAAGAGATTGTCCCACTTCCATTTAGCAGCAGTACAGAACAGCAAACGATGATTGGTGAGCAGAAGTTCCATGACGACGGCGAACATAATGATGATGATGATGATAAGAGTAAACTCAACCCCTTCCCCCAGCTTAGAAAGAGTCCGCCAAATTACCTTTTTCTCCATGATGGGTGGTGACTGAAGTGACAAACAGAGAACAGCCAACACAAGAGAGGTAATGGCACAAGAAGCAAGACAAGAGAACAATGATTAGAGTGCGGAAGTCATGCAAGCGTGCATTGACATGCTCAGACAACATGCTCATTTGAACAGGGATCGACAAGCTGGGCCCAGAGCCTGACAAGCATATTGTGAAGCAAGGATGATACTATCGTATGTACAGTTATTACACTGTGTTGCTGGTCTCCTATCCCAAGAAAAGTGATGTTTCTTTATTGTATGTTATAAGACATTCTGCAAAGATAGGGAAATAGTCGTTCCATGGTTTTTATCCTTCAAACCATGGTCTCTGAATTCAGGGCAGAAGACGGCAATTGTATAACGTTTGCAAAATATAGTAAGCCAAAAATTTTATAGAATTCTAGTTTTGGAGTAGAATTCTTTGAAACGCGCCACAAATCAAGAACACATCATAGCTTTCAGCTGTAGCTTCTTCTTAGGAGTGGGGCAAATAAGAATTTGGGGGAGGGGACGGATGGACTTGATAGTATTGATGCAGATAATAGTTGCACGTGAAAGATCTATGATTAGAACTTATAATGGATTTATTTTACATTTAAGGACATAGACGACTTGAATGGGAGACTCACACACTGGACACAACCCTTAATGCTTAACTCTTTTCATAATCTCAGGAGGTGGTGAAATGTAAAATTTGTTACTACCAGTTCTGTGGGCATGGCTTGGTGGGGAAATGTGACTGGGTGGGCATGGCCAACTTTTTTAAAAAAAAAACTTTTAAAAGCATTTTTTCTACAACCTTAAGAGGTTGCAGAAAAAAATGCTTTTAAAAGCCTCTGAGATCAGGCAGCTCAGCTGGGGTCGTCAGAAGCTTTTAAAGGCATTTTTTTTTTCTACAACCTCTTCGGCCCAGATCCGGCCCCCGGGCCTTGAGTTTGACATCCCTGCTGTAGAAAATCTGCCTGTCCGAATCAGTTGTTGTTCATATGATTTTTGAGTTGCAAAAAATGAAGGCAAGTGTCCACTCGCAAAGCATCCCTGGTTGAATTAGGGCATCAAACTTCCCCATCTCATAGAAAGAAACCCTAATGGAAGCAAGTCACAAGGAATGCCTGTTTGCGTGCTCCCATCATCGGATGGAAAAATGTTCTTATCCTCAATAAACTCGGGAGTTACGGAACACGTTCTGTGCGCCTACACACACTTTTGTTCTAAAGGATGTCCCCCCTTTTCAAAGAAAAAAGAGAACCTCAGCACAATCACAGTGCAAACCACATGCAGAGGTGAGATAAGCAACAGGGATTGTGGAATACAAGGACAGCCAAATACAAGCCAAAGACAAAAGAGAGTGCACTGACTGAGATGAAGGAAAAAAGACTCCTGATATTGGTTGGTGGGTCGCAGAAGATGTACACAGGATACCAATCCCCACACCTTAAAGGTAAAGATAAAGGTTCCCCTCGCACATCGTGCTAATCATTCCCGACTCTAGGGGGCGGTGCTCATCTCCGTTTCAAAGCCGAAGAGCCAGCGCTGTCCGAAGACATCTCCATGGTCATGTGGCCGGCATGACTCAACGTCAAAGGCACACAGAACGCTGTTCCCTTCCCACCAAAGGTGGTCCCAATTTTTCTACTTGCATTTTTTTTTACATGCTTTCGAACTGCTAGGTTGGCAGAAGCTGGGACAAGTCACGGGAGCTCACCCCGTTATGCGGCACTTAGGGATTCAAACCACTGAACTGCCAATCTTTCGATCGACAACCTCAGAGTCTTAGCCACTGAGCCACCACATCCCCACACCTTACAGGGATTTAATTAAACAACGTTCTTTTCTCTTCCCCAGAAGCAAGTCTATTCACTCTGAAGATGGACAACTTGTCCAACGTTGAAGAAATTAATGCTCCTGTGCTGACTCCATGAACTCAATCTTTGTTCTATCCCCATCTTTGTAATTTATAACCCCATTTCATGGTGGATCTGTCCCTGCCTACGGCATAAGGCATTTGAAAGCAAGAGACTACAGATAATAATCCTTACTGGGCTCCATTCCCCACTGCAAGCTGTAAGCTGTTAAGACTGAGTCAGAAAAGCTTTTGACCTTATACAGGTATTCCTCGACTTACAACCATTCATTTAGTGACCATTCGAAGTTACAAGGGCACTGAAAAAAATGACTTACGACCATTCTTCACCCTTATGACCATGGTCATGTGATCAGAATTCTTGGCAACTGGCTCGTATTTATGACGGTCGTAGTGTCCCGGGGTCATGTGATCCCCTTTATGACATTCCGATAGGCAAAGTCAATGGGGAAGCCAGATTCACTTAACAACCATGTTACTAACTTAACCATTGCAGTGATTCACTTAACAACGGTGGCAAGAAAGGCCGTAACATGGGACAAGATTCCCTTGACAACAGCCCTGCTTAGCAACAGAAATTTTGGGCTCAGTTATGGTCATAAATCAAGGACTACATGTATAAGAATAGCTCTTCAGCGAAGAAGCCCAGTCTTTTAAAAACATTTCTTGTAAGTCTAAAAAAAGTACAGCTACTTTAAGAATTGCGTTAACTTCAAGGGGATTTATTTAATCTCGCACTCCAAATTATTTTCAAAGTAATGCATAGCCTCAGTTTATAGCTCTTAAACTAGAACAGGAAGACACAAATATAATTTTGGCCTTTGAACTCTACTTTAAAGTGTTTTGTTTATTATCTCAAAAAAGCCAGACTTCTTAAGAAGGATATAGTAAATTGGGAAAAAATAGGGGGGGGGGAACCATCTTAAAGGAATTTACATTCAAACTTTTAAAATCATTTTTTTAAAAACTCTGCTGTGATACGAAATGCATTCACATTCGCTACCCTTTGGTTTGAAATCATGCTTCACAACATCTGGACGAAGTTACTGAACCCCCGGAGATGAAGGTCTAAACCAAGGGTGAAATGCTCCCGGTTCGGACCAGATCGGGTGATCCGGTAGCGATTGTGGCAGGTGGTTCGGAGAACCGGTAGCAATGGCGGTGCGAGGCTCCGCCCACCCGCCCGGGTGTCGTTACTTTCTGGTTTTAACCAGGAAGTAATGTGTTTTTTACCCTCTGTGCATGCGCAGAAGGTTCTGTGAATGCGCAGAGGGTCTGCGCGCGCATGTGACACCATGTGATCTGAACCGGTAAGGAAGGTAAGTAGATTTCACCCCTGGTCTAAACCAGCTTTTCCAGGACCATGCCAACAGGGACCGTGAAACAAGCTGCATAACACAACTAGAAGCATTTCAAGCATTTTTCCTTCTCTCTCCCCATGCAGATCCCACCATCGTAATTCACCCTGTTCCCAAATGGCTAAGGCTCAAAGATGCAGCCTGGCACATCTATCGTCCCAAGATGCTCATTTCGGTTACGTGGAGAAAAACCATCTATGCAAGATCAGAACAGGCTTTTCGCCTTGAAAATCTACTTCCTTAAGGGCAAAGCCCACACCCTACCTTCTCCCAGATAGACCACTCTCGTTTTGGCTATTTCCAGCGACTTGCTGCATCTTGGATCTCTCAATGTGTTCCACATAGGTTTGGATCATCTGCCAGAGAAGGGGAAGAAAAAGAAAGACAGTACTTAATCCAGATTCCCTCTAATTTAGAATTGTACCCGAGTCCAACATTTTCTGATCTGGAAAATGGCTTTTCTTTCTTTTTTTTTTCTTTCCTCTCTTTTTCAAAAAAAATAGCGTTCTGCCTTTTCTGTACAGCAGAGACAGAACTTACAAACTTCCAGCTATGATTGAGCTGTGGTTGTGCAGTGATTAGAATCTAGTATTGCAGGCTGACTCTGCCCGCAGTCTGGAGTTCAATCCTGACTGATTCAAGCTTGACTCAGCCTTCCATCCTTCTGAGGTCGGTAAAATGAGGACCCAGATTGTTGGGGGACAATATGCTGACTCATTTAGAGAGGGCTGTAAAGCACTGTGAAGCAATATATAAGTCTAAGGGCTATTGCTAAATGCTATGGTACTGCAATACCCACCACACTAGAACAGAAGATCAGAAATGATGGGAACCTAGTCCCCTAAATCTGAAAGGAGTTAAGAGTTACTGCTGTCATTTACTTTTTGACCTCTGCATTCTAACTAATAATAATCAGCTTTCATCCACTCCCAGTAAAGAGGAGATACCTCCGTGTGCCGCTGGTGTAGAGCATTGTATTCTTTCTTCATTTCAGATTCACGCTCCTCCAACCTGGAAACTGTCCATTGTTTAAAAAAAGGAAAGAAAAGAAAGTGGGTTGAGGAGAAACGGATCACTCTGAGAAAGACGAGACTAACAAGTTGTCAATGGAAGGAGGATATGTTTTCAAGCTTGCTCTAGTTCACTCCCACCGCTTTGTTATAACATTACAAATCAACAAAAGAGTAGGTCGTGCCTTGATTTCCTGGTGGCTTAATTGATACAGCACATACTTTTCAGGTAGAGATCTTAGATTCAGCCTCTGAACTTTTAAAACCAAGCTAGAAATAGCCACACCTTGAGCCTAGTCAGACCACAGCAGTGGTGGGTTTCAGCAGGTTCTGACCCGTTCTGGAGAACTGGTAGCGGAAATTTTGAGTAGTTTGGAGAACTGGTAAATACCATCTCTGACTGGCCCCACCCCCATCTCTTCTCTGCCTCCCAAGTCCCAGCTGATTGGGAGGGAATGGGGATTTTGCAGTAACCTTCCCCTGCTACGCCCACCAAACCACATCCACAGAACTGGCAGCAAAAAATTTTGAATCCCACCACTAGACCACTGGTCTATCTAACGAAGGGGTCAGCAATCTTAAACACTCAAAAAGCCACAACGGTCCTAACCGAAAGCCTCCCGTTCAATTCTGGAGCCAACTGGAAGTCCGGTTCCCCCACCATAGAGTCTCCTCCTAGCACGGCATCTTTTTTCCTCTATCTGTCTTAACAGAAAGCCCTATCAATTGTGGAGCCGACTGGCAACAGAAGCCGCATCAAAGGCATGTGGCTCCAGAGCCACTGGTTGCCGACTCCTGCTCTAATTCAACGGTGTCTTTATAAAAATTTGGATTTGGTTCCCTAGGCAAGCTTATTTGGAGGGCCAGGACTTGAAGCAGGAACCTTTTAGATTCCAGTAAATGCTTCACCTCTGAAGCCAACTAGTGCTTTGTCTATTTGGCAGTTCAGGATGCATTCAGTCAAATTCAATAAAATCTATGTATGGCATGCAGTAGAAAATGGCCAAATTCTGTCAACGGTTATACTCACTCTGGTCCGCATAGTTCTTGGCCTTCAGCTCCAGCTGCCGTGTTTGAAATTCCAGGTGCTCCACCTGAACCTGCAACTCTTTCTTTTCCTGTTCCAGTGCATCTTCAAATTCAATAAATTTCTATTGAAAGACATAAATAACAGAAACGGGTGATGTGAGCAGAGAAATTGTGACTTTTTACCACAAGCTGTAATCAAGGGCTGCTCCTTCTTACAAACAGTGCAATTTTCCTATGAAAATGCATATTTTTTTAACCATATAACAACTGTGTCACCTGAACAAATTAGTATTTTGGGGCCTTGTTTTCTTTATTAAAAAAAATCATTTTGGCTTTGTACATTTTTTTTTTGTCTGCACTGTAACATTTCTTCCTTTGTCTGCAATCCTGGGTTCAGACCTGAAGGCAAACACAAAGATTGTAAAAGATATTTACAATCTTTACACCATGCATAACTTTGGCTAATTCCCCATTATCGATCTGAAGCACTATCCACCACTCCTTGTGTTGGTACAAAAACCTCCATTATAAAGCCAGCTCTCTGCATCAGCAATTCTCAATCCACCTTGGTTTCATCTGTTGCAACCCCCTGCTGAACCATGCTAGTATCACTGACTGGTTAGAATAGAATTTAGAATAACAAAATTGGAAGGGACCTTGGAGGTCTTCTAGTCCAACCCCCTGCTTAGGCAGGAAACCCTACACCACTTCAGACAAATGGTTATCCAACCTCTTCTTAAAAACTCCCAGTGTTGGAGCATTTACAACTTCTGCGGGCAAATGCCACTTTTTTTCTTCATTGTTTTCACAAGACAAAGTGATCAAAACTGATAAGTTTTGGGAAACTGACAAATAATCAACAAAAACTCTGTTTAATATCTGTCATTGGTTTTCAGAAAGCTCCGATTTAGCAAGGAGACAATAAGGAATTTAGTCTATTGCATACTTGTATTCTTTGTCAATAAAGTACTGAATTCTAGTCTGTTGTCCTTTCTTGAACTGGAAACTTAGAGAGAGAAGCTAGTTTTCAAAATAATTACGGGTACAGTAAAAAAACCACTGTGTATTCATGAGTAGCCTGTGATGCTACCGTATCCTTAATAAAAATAGACCAATCCAGAAATCTTGACTACCTGAATAATTCTAATTTTATGCTAGTGAAGAAGTGGAAATGAACCAATGTCTACAAACGTGATTATCACTCAAAGCCAAACAATACTAAAATCTTTTATTACAGAAACTCAGCACCCTGGAGTTTTATTTTTCTTCTGCCAATTTAAGTCATAAGCTGCAAATGCCCAGCTGGGGAAGGACGACAGCTCAGTGGAAACGGTATACACTCTGAAGATAGAATGTTCCAATACGTATTTGATTTTTAAAAAGATTCTAGTAGCAGATGATGTGAAAATCCTTTGGCTGGGTCCCAGAGAACCATATTCCTGTTTAAACAATATGCTGCTAAATAGGCAAAAGGCCTAGATTCATGTCAATTTGATCTCTCTTAAACAACTGTCGGTGGCAATCGGTTTCACAAATTAACAAGTATTAATAAGGTTTTTCCCCCTCTTTTCTATCAGAGTGTAATTTCTAAGTGGAATATCTGGCATCTCTAGCTGGAGGGACCAAGATCTTTTTTGCATTGGTCATCTCAGAGGATGCTGCTACTCAACCTAATAATTAATGTTATTTTAAGTAGACATATTAGAATAGGATAGGATAGGATAGGATAGGATAGGATAGGGCAGGGCAGGGCAGGGCAGGGCAGGGCAGGGCAGGGCAGGGCAGGGCAGGGCAGGGCAGGGCAGGACAGAACAGAACAGAATAGAACAGAAGAGTTGGAAGGGACCTTGGAGGTCTTCTAGTCCAACCCCTTGCTTAGGCAGGAAACCCTATACTATTTCAGACAAATGGTTATCCAATCTCTTCTTTAAAACTTCCAATGTTGGAGCATTAACAACTCTGGAGGCAAGTTATTCCACTGATTAATTGTTCTAACTGTCAGGAAGTTGATTGTATGGAATACTAAGACCGGGTTCCCAAATGTTCTGTTTAATCAGTTTACTCAAATGGGTTCATTAAAGCCAAATCAAAATCAAACAAATTATATCAAGGCTTAAAATCTATTCTATTCTGACTGTAGAGGTGTCAAGAGTAAAACATTGGCAGCTACATTCCTCATTCATTTCCACTTGTCATTACAGTAAGAGTGGGGGAGATGTTGATTACAAATGGGTTAGTTGGAGAAACAAAATTTCTGCAGTCCCATGGAGGCTTGTGGAAACTTTTCAAGGACATGTTAACAAGAGGAAGGCAGATGGTTCCCATAATAAGATAACTGGTTTACATGGGATTCTGTGCGGTTGGGCTGGGAAATTCATTGTCTAATACCATGAACTGGTGCTAGAGAATTTCAGAGTTAGTTTTACCCCAACAATACCATGCCATATATTCAATAAACCAGTAAGGTTTTCATAAATGAAAATGATCCTCGACTTTTATTTGGATCCTTAAGCTCAGTGTTGACAAGAGATCATATATGCTGATACAGTTCTACAGAGGAACTACTGAGTCTGTCATCTGCACCTCTATAACTGTCTGGTTTGGTTCTGCAACCCAACAAGGCAGAGGAAGACTTCAGAGAATAACTAGAACTGCAGAAAAAAAAAATTGCTACCAACCCGCCTTCCATTGAGGGCCTGTATACTACACGAGTCAAAAAGAGGGCTGTGAAAATATCTACAGACCCCTCGCATTGTGGACATAAATTGTTTCAACTCCTACCCTCAAAACAACACTATAGAGCACTGCACACCAGAACAACTAGACACAAGGACAGTTTTTTCCCGAACGCCATCACTCTGCTAAGCAAATAATTCCCTCAACACTGTCAAGCTATTCACTAAGTCTGCACTAATAATCTTCTCATCGTTCCCACCACCCATCTCCTTCCATTTATGACTGTATGACTGTAACCTCCTTGCTGGTATGCTTAAGATTTATATTGACTGTTTCTCTATGACTATCATTAAGTGTTGTACTTTATGATTCTTGACGAATGAATCTTTTCTTTTTGCGTATGAGAGCATATGCACCAAAGACAAATTCCTTGTGTGTCCAATCACACTTGGCCAATAAAGAATTCTATTCTATTCTATTCTACTCTACTCTACTCTACTCTACTCTACTCTACTCTACTCTACTCTACTCTACTCTACTCTACTCTACTCTACTCTACTCTTTTCTAAATTCAAGTTGTTTAGTCTAGTCTAGTCTAGTCTAGTCTAGTCTAGTCTAGTCTATATGTAACAGGGTTTCCCAACCTAAACAGTTCCAGGCTGAAATATATGGATTTCAACTCCCAGAATTCCCAAGAAGCATATTTGGAACTTGCTTAGAGTCTAGTATACAGCCATTGAGGTGAATAAGGGTATGTATATTTATGCACAGATTAACAGATTCTCTTTCCCAGTCAATAATTTCAGGAGTTTAATGTTTGTGATAGGTGTACACGTTTGTGTAGAGGGCAAAGGAAATGG
Organism: Masticophis lateralis; assembly: GCA_030761175.1. Classification (NCBI taxonomy): domain Eukaryota; kingdom Metazoa; phylum Chordata; class Lepidosauria; order Squamata; family Colubridae; genus Masticophis; species Masticophis lateralis. The sequence continues at coordinate 9,597,198 of JAUDYJ010000013.1, forward strand.
ATTTGAAGGATAAGAGGACAACCAAGCCAGATAGAAGTTTCCTGACCTTGGGCCAAGAAAGTAATTTGAGAAAACATCTCAGAGAAGCTCTTTCCTAGTTCACACAAAGAAAAAAGGAGGGGTAAAGCACATTGTGTTGGTTTCTTTTCTGGTCTATCTAAATACTGATGTGTAGTTTGGGGGAAGGGAAAAGGAAAAATTCAATTAAGAAAGCAACAAAAATTCAGAGCAATTCAGGACAATTTTATGTGATTTTCTAGGGATTTTAGGGAGATATACCCTCACATTTCTTTTTTATCACTCCTTCACATATTTCTTCTACCGTTCTTACAACCATCAGTCAGAAAATTGTAAAAACTCACAAATAAAAACCTGTCCGGCAAACCACAGATTTATATTTCCCATTATGCTATAGTTCATATTAGCTGTGGTTTATTGAGTCATCATGGTTGCCCAGGAACAAGACATCAAGCCATACTTGATAGGTTTACATACTTCTAGTTCACAAGTATACTAAATCAAAACCAAAAAACCAGGTTATTTTATTTATTAAATTTATATACCGCCCTTCTCCTAGTGGACTCAGGGTGGTGTACAGCCAAGAATAAAAAGCACTCCAATACAAAATTTAAAATATTAATAAAAGAATTAAATAATTTTGGCCCAATAAATTTAAAAATTTATTTGTGCTAAGCCTAATATATGTACCCAGCTAACATATTTATTTTATTAAATTTTTATACCGAAGGACTCAGGGTGGTGTACAGCCATAATAAAACAACATAGAATACAAAATTTAAAAAGAGTTTAAAAACAAATTAAATATTTTGGCCCCAGAATTAAAACCCAAGAATTAAAACACCCAATCCAATTTCTTATTAAGCCAGCCCAGCCTGTTGGAATAGTAAAGTCTTAAGGGCATGGCGAAAGGTACGCAGGTCAGGGATCATACGTATCCCCGGGGGCAGTTCATTCCAGAGGGCGGGTGCCTCCACAGTGAAGCTCTCCCCCTGGGGGTCACCAGTCGACATTGTTTGACCGACGGCACCCTAAGGAGTCCCTCTCTTTGGGAGCATGTTGGTCTGTGGGAGGCCATCGGTGGCAGAAGGCGATCCCGTAAGTATCCGGGTCCTAAGCCATGGAGCGCTTTAAAGATGGTAACCAACACCTTGAACTGCACCCGGAAGACTACCGGAAGCCAGTGCAGCTCGTGCAGGAGAAGTGTCACATGGGAGCGCCGTGTCGCTCCCATAATCACCCGCGGGACCGCATTCTGGACATATAAACACAATGCAGCTCATTTTCTTTCAGTACTTCTGTAGCACTCATAATTTTCTAACAACCAACCATTTCTTCCCTAATCTTAAAATCTAGAGACCTGGCCCAAGTCCAAATGCAGCAAATTTCTCTTATTGTTTTATTCAGGCTGGTATCTTAATATAGTTATTTGAAATCAGCACAACTTCAATAGCATAAGCCTACACACATGCCCATACAGAAGGTAAATCCCCCTGGATTTGACTTTGCCTGGATTGTGATTATAATATTTTGTGAGCTCACCCTACATAAAGCAAGACCACCATCGCAAAAAAAAAATGTACTGAAAGTTGTCGAGAATGAGAAATTGGATTTGTTTCTAATTTAGGCAAGATTAAAGGAACTGTATTAATGCCTTTGCGATGGTTGTCAGGGTGTGTTAGTCAGAAAGTGCTTTTACAGAAACGGGGATGCAATGATGTGGGAGCTCTCATTTCTGTTCCAATGGACAGCTGCCCATCTCAGTTCTAGCTGCACCATTGGTAGAAATTCAATGGGGGACCAGGTCTCCCTGCTGACTTAATAGAAAGACACATCCAAGAAAGACGAATCTGGAAAAACGAAAAAAAGATTCATCCTGACAATACCATCTTCACTGTTAAAAAACCTCCTAGCCTCCCATCTCAGCAAGGTATCATTCAATAAAGCCACATTTCAAAAATAATGAAATCGAAACCACATTTCCAGTCTACAAAACTGCGGGACAAAATTGGAAGAGATTAAGAAGGTAACCGTGATGTAGAAAAGCATTTCTGAGAAGCCCATCACCCTCCATAGCCAGACATGTTTATTGCCTAACCATGGTTTGGTTTGTAGAAAAAAAATAATAATCTGAATGAAGACTACATGACCCATGAAGACTGAAACCATTGCTTGCAACTAACAGTGTCTGAACTCAGTTAACATATTAAGCAGAGCACATTAAATGAATCATGTCCCTGGGTGAAATGATTTTGGGTTTGTAGCTCTATTTTAGCTTTTTTTTTCTCAACATCCAAGTTGCTGGAACAGCTGGATTCACATAGCAGTTCAAATTTAATTTAGAGGAGTCAAGAAATCCATGCAGATCAAATGCATCTACTAAGTTATTCAGATGTACTTTCTGGCCACCTGCCACCCACCAGAGAAAGTCCCTTTTGTGCTTGGTTCTTCCTATGTTTACAAATGTATCTTTTTATTCCATGCAATGACAGAAAGAATATTTTTGCTGGCATTTTTATCAGCTCCAAACGTTCCTTTCACTAGGCTAAGAAAGGCATGGATGGTGGTACATCCAAATGCTAAATGGAAGAAAGGACAATCGCTAGGAAGCAAGCTAAACTTCTGAAAATGATAATCCAGAAAAGAGAAAAAAAGAGAGCATATTTTCAAAAATTGGGACAGATAAAAACATATTTTTCAAAAGACTAGCTGGGTGACTTTCTGACGTCCTCCAAAGATAAATGATCAAGTTTTGAGGCAGGAATTAATACAGGGGACAAGCCAATCTATTTGGTTGACTGCCAAAAGGAATGGAAAAGACATTTGGATGAATGCCTCCGTAATATACCAGCGATTCCCACATCTAGCAACCTCTAGTTTTGGGGGTTTTTAAAGGGTTTTTTTTTAAATCCCATCTTTATTTTTTTTTTAATAACTAACTCAAGGCAGTGAATATACCTAATACTTCCTCCTCCTCCTATTTTTCCCACAAGAACTCTGTGAGGTTGGTTGGGCTGAGAGAAACCCGCCAGCCCAAGGTCACTCAACCAACTTCATGCCTAAAGTGAGACTAGAACTCACAGTCTCCTGATGATTGGTCCAAAATCACCCAGCTGGCTTTCATATCTAAAGCAGGACTAGAATTCACCAACTCCTAGGGATTGGCCCAAAGTCACCTAACTCAGGGCTCTCCAACCTTGCCAACTTTTAAGACTTGTGGACTTCAACTCCCAGAATTCCTCAGCCAGCATGAGCTGAGCCCTGACCTAACTGGCTTTCAGGCATAAGGCGGGACTAGAACGCATGGTCTCCAGGTGATTGGGCCAAAGTCACCCAGTCAATTTTCATGTCTAAGACGACACTAGAACTCACTGGCTCCTGGTTCCTAACCTGGTGCCTTAATCACTAGACCAAACAAGCCCCCAGATTGTTGGATGACAGTTCCTATCATCTTGAGCAGAACAGCTCATCAAGGTTGATGATGTTAGAATGAGAAGCAAAAACCTTCGGAAAGATGATTGTCCCACTGGAGGCTAGGAAAAAAAGGATGGCTGGTCCAGAAGTGTAATTTGATGGGATTGGGAAGGAAAGTGATGGGGAAAACGAATTATTCTCAACTATGTCATTTATTCATAGGAAGCCAACCTCATGTTCCTTCCCCTCTTTCCCCCATAAATCAAGGGAGATTTCCAAGCCACTCTTTGCCCTTCAAGAAAGCCAACTGAAGCTCCAAGATGCCTCCAGATTCAGGCCACCTCTTCCAATGCTTTCCTCTACACCTGCTTTCATTTTTTAAATTTGTCTTTAATCCACCCTAAGAGAAACAGCCAGTCAGAGCCTTCTTTCAGACACAGCCCCAGCCTGAAAACAGCTGAATAGCTGGAGCTGCTGCCCCTCACCCCATCCCACCACCCAAGGAATGGGTCCAAGGCTCCCAGCATAATAAACCAGCGCTATGTTGTTCCTGCCACACAGAGCAGCTGCTACTCCTCTTATCTGGTGGTAAGGATGGGGAGGAAGGGAGGGATGTTCAGCTGCAACGGAGGAAAAGCCCTACTGCTGCTCTACTCGCGAGTCAGAGGGCCGGAGAGGCCTCGTAGCCTCCCCACCTCGAGCTCCGCGGCCAAGTCCGGGCCTCCGGAGAGGGGGAGAGGGGGGCTCTGCCCGCCTGGCTCACCTCCTCGGCCTGCTTGCGCAGCGCCTTCTCCCGCTCGTACTGGGTGAGCAGCTGCTCGTTGTCTTCCCGCAGCAGCTCCAGCTCCACCTCGTGCTCCTGGTTGTCGGTCAGCACCGAGTCGAGATTCTCCAGCACCGTCACCACCAGCGGCATCAGCTCTTTGACTACCTCCTCGTCGTAGCAGCGGATCAGGCGCTCGAACTCGCGGTAGATGCTGTTGGCCAGGCCCGAGACGCGCTCCGACATCACCGAGCCCGAGCAATAGTCGTCCCCCGGGTAGCCGCCGACGCCGCCATCGTCCAGCTGGATCTCCAACATCTTGGCGGAGGCGCCGCCGCCGATGCCGATGCGCGCTTCCCCGCCGCCGCCGCACCTGCTCGGCCCCGCCGGCTTGCAGAAGATGGACGGAGGCAGCAGCGGCGGCGGCAGTGAGGATGCTCTCCCGGCCTCGGCTTCGGTCTCCCCCCCTCCCGCACCTTCTCCGGCGCTCGCTCGCTCGGCTCTGCCCACCCCCGCTCGCCCCTGCCCTGCGCCACTGGCCACTCCCGTCGCCCGCCTCTCCCTGGCGCTCCTGCCTTGCGCGCACAGGCGCAGCAGAGAGGCAGAGGCGGCGGGCGGGTGGACGGGCAGGCGCCGGCTCTTCCCGGAGGGGAGGCTGAGAAGGGGGTCTCTGGGGAGCCCCCTTCCCCACGCAGGGATGGGGCTTTCATTCATGAAATCTCTGGACCGGGGCATAGAAGCAATAACAACAAGAACAAGAAGAGCTCTTCTGAGCTATCAGAAGGTAGAATAATAGGGTTGGAACTTGGAAGGGACCTTGGAGGTCTTCTAGACCGACCCGTTGCCCGGGGTCTATTCCGGACTTTCTTTGGGCTTGATGCAGGGCTGAAATCCAGCAGGTTCTGGAGAACCGGAAATTTTGAGTAGTTCGGAGAACCGGCAAATGCCACCTCTGGCTGGCCCCAGAGTGGGGTGGGAATGGGGATTTTGCAATATCCTTTCCCCAGGAGTGGGGAGGGAATGGGGATTTTGCAGTATCCTTCCCTTGCCACGCCCACAGAACCAGTATTAAAAAAAATGAATTCCACCGTTGCCTCAAAGGTATAGCTTAGTACTGGAAATGAACAAATAGATGGATAATTTTTCACTCAAGGAAATTATATAAATTGATTAAAATCCCATTCCAATACCCTATTAAGAATTTCTCACACACTCCTTGTTATTGGACTATTGATATCGATAGATAAATGGAGGGAAATTCTATTAACATAGGATACAGTTATTAAAAAGTGGGGGAGGGGGAATGTCTCAAATTAATATTTTGACCTGGACTTTCAGAGCCTTGAAGAAAACCTTTGGATGCTACTTCCAAATTTGTCCGTTATTTTTAAGCCATCCCAAAAGAATCATTCCTCATTTTGTGTGAATGAAAATAGAATGAAAAATCTCTTCTAAGAAGATGCTGGCATTAATTACCGGAACAAGCTTTTTTACTTAGGATAAATTTTTCTCAAATGTATACCATTAGTAACTATAGAATCAGCAATGGCATTTTTAATACTGTATTATTATCTTTTCCGAGGAAATTTACAGGTTCAAAATGTTAAAATGATAAAATATTTCCCCAAAGATAAACAGAATGATGTTTGTTCAAATGGTTTAAATATCTGACTTTGAGCCAAGTCTGTTTCCAGTTATTAAATTATAAAATACAAGCCCCCCAGCTTGATAAAGCCTACTAAACACTCTGATTTACACCACAATGTAAGATTGTGTTACTACATATGCCAGTTATTTAAAGCCTCCATCTAAGTTACACTAGGAGTAAATCCATTCATCCGTTATTTCCCATTCAATTACATGGCTGGTGGATAGAATATGCTTTCTATCTGATAATGCAAAACAGTTTCCCCATCATAAAAGTTATTAGTGGGCTAAATGAAATACACTTGGGATGGATTCTTGCATGTATGAAAGAAACTTAAGAAATGTCAGTCTGAAAGGACAGACTAAAACCCATCTGCAAATCCTAGGAGTAGGAATAGTATTAAGACCATATTTTACTATTACATTGGTTGTTCAAAGTTTCTTTTTCTATTAAAATATAAAATATATAGAAGAAAAAACCCTTGTGGCTAATGTCCATGTCCATACATTACCTTTAATAAAGAAATATTTCATATAATAGACTTGTGGTCTGATCAGCTCAGTAAACTATCTCTTTATCGGTCTATGAGTAAAATTAAATTGCAGCTAAATGAAGTTATATTGGTTATCACCAACAATAATCTCACTATTACTTTCTCTGCAGCTTCCCCCCCCCCCCAATGCTGCTCTATTCTATGATGTGAATGAAAATTAATCTTCCTGCTACTATCTATTTATTTTTACTCACTGAAGTGTTAAATACTGTGCCTTATTTATATCCTAGTAGTTTACTACTGTATTCTTGAATACAATAACAATAAACCTATGTTTATCTAGCAGTAATAGTTTGATCCCACAAAGAACTGCTTCTAGGTACAGTTGATTTTAAACTGTTCCAGTAATTGAAATGGGGCTTGCACAAGATAATATCAGAAATAGAATAGCAGAGTTGGAAGGGACTTTGGAGGTCTTCTAGTCCAACCCCCTGCCTAGGCAGGAAACCCTACAACACTTCAGACAAATGGTTATCCAACATCTTCTTAAAAACTTCCAGTGTTGGAACGTTCACAATTTCTGGAGGCAAGTTGTTCCACTGATGAATTGTAACTCAAGAAATTTCTCCTTAGTTCTAGGTTGCTTCTCTCCTTGATTAGTTTCCACCCATTGCTTCTTGTCCTGCCCTCAGGTACTTTGGAGAATAGCTTGACTCCCTCTTCTTTGGGGCATCCCCTGAGATATTGGAAGATTTCTGTCATGTCTTCCCTAGTCCTTCTTTTTATTAAACTACACATAGCCAGTTCCTGCAACCGTTCTTCATATGTTTTAGCCTCCAGTCCCCTAATCTTCTTGGTTGCTCTTCTCTGCACTCTTTCTAGAGTCTTCACATCTTTTTTACATCATGGCGACCAAAACTGAGTGCAATATATTCCTAAGACTGGTAGCACCTTTTCCAATTAACAATTTTTATTAAAAGGCATAAATTTTCATGAGTTGCAGCTCATTTTAACAGATGTCATTGATACCTCACAAAAGCTTTTAATAAAAATTATTAATTGGAAAAACTGCTACCCAAAGGCCTATGATTTTTGCCACCATATGGATGAATATGTCCCGCTCCTATAAAGATACATTGCTGATGGATTATGCTTCCTTTTTTTTTTAAGGGGAGAAAAAATTTGCCATTAAGCAATTGTTCCGGTGCATTAGATTCAACCAAACTCTTTGGAGCAACTTCATTAGCAAACATCACAATATATTAAATTGTGCTCTTAGACAGCTGGAATGTCCTTGACAAAACATAATAAGGCTGCTACTTCTATATTTACAATTACATTTGTACACAGCCCAAGTTCCAGAGACTCTGGGTAGTTGTATTTACAACAGCCCACAATAACCATTTTACTGATTTTACAATACTCTGTAATAGCCTTCTTAGAGAACAGTTCTTTCTGCATGCTTCTTCAGACTCTAATTCCTCCATTAGACTATAAGACTGATTTTAAGCAGGCAACCTAGTCTCAAACCGACTGCCATTATGGTATGGTGAATTGTATTTTTATTTGATAGCAGTTTTAAAGCATTTATGCTCTCTTTCAACGATTCTGGTTTTGCTTTCTTTTCTGATGGTTTATGTGATCTTTGGGGGAGATGCAGTATGTATCATTTGGGTTTTTATTAATAGGAAATCTCTCTGCATGACTCGAGCAAACAGTAAAAGATTATCTGAGAGAGTCTTACTACCATCTCAGCAAAGAACCAGAGTTGAAATTAACTGCATATCCAGAGGCATGTAATATAATCCTACTCCCAACACATACACTCACACACCACTTCGCAAATGACTAATCAATGAGGCATTAGGAGGATCCGACACTGATTCTAAAGCATCTGGGTTCTGAAGAGACAGAAGGCAAAGAAGAGGGAGCCAAAAACACTCAAGGGAAACCCTTTTTCCCTGTTTATGAAAGAGCTGTAAAATATTGTTCAAGGCTGTGGATGGATTTGTCAGGATCTCTGTAGAATGGAGTTTTGGATAGCTGATATCAAAATGTTTGGGGCTTTATTTATTAGTTGGATTTTAACTAATCCCACATGCACAAAATAGATAAGGTAGAAAGAAATAAAAATGTCCAGAAATGCACACATGCTTTGAAGAAAGCAAATGAAAAAAAATTCTCTAGGAGGTTTGGGAAAACTGCTGGATACTCCTACCGACACAAGTAATTATCAACAGTAAGTATTTTGCTAACATATAATGGATTATATAATTAAGTATTTTAAAATTTAATAAATTTAATAAATAATAATAATAATAAAGCAGCTACCTTCACATTTAGGAATGACTGTGACTATGCTGGAAGTTGAAAAATTAATTTGCCCTATCTTAATTCTATCACATTTTGCAGATTTTTTTTTTATCACATGTTCTATCTATCCTCTACTGTCTCACATTTTACTTTGCTGGCCATCAAATGTGGATAAGCTCAATAATAATTGTGTGTGTGTGTTCTTTTAAAGTTGACTCCAACAAAATACATTACTGTGCTGCAATTATTCCATGCCTTATGCCATCCAGATACATTAGGACTGCGATTCCCAGAGTTTTCAAGCAACAGATCCAATTATCCAATCCAGACCACTTGATCAATTACAGTTTTACTTGGCTCAGAGTTTTTACTCTTATCTGGCTCAGTTCTATGGTGTCTTCAGCTTAGTCCTATCATAGGGCCATCCTGATAATTGAAATAAGAATAACATTTTTCCCTCTGCCCATGGCTCTATAAAGTCCTTTTCTTGGCCTTTCTGTTGTAGAATGGTACACAATATATACCTGCAGAAACTCCTTGGGGATTCTTCAGTAACCTCAAGTATGCAATTTATAACTTACAAGACACATGTCTGTGCCAATATTGTATTGTGCTAATTGCTAATATATTGACTACAACTTTGATGCAATTAAGCTCTTCACAAATGATTTTTTGCTTACTTATTCCTTTTTCCAAGTTTTGGCCTCTACTGATTTTCAACAAAATAAATAAACCAGCTGACCGAGTAGGAAACATATCCTGTCCACAGTTAAAAATAATAATTGGCAGGCTGAATACTGTATAGCAGAACTGACCATCTAAGTCAGGTCTGAATGTTATAAGGTAAAGGTTCACCTTGCATGTATGTGCTAGTCGTTCCCGACTCTAGGGGGTGGTGCTCATCTCCATTTCAAAGCCAAAGAGCCAATATTGTCTGAAAACGTCTCTGTGGTCATGTGGCTGGCATGACTCAATGCCAAAGGTGCACAGAGCGCTGTGACCTTCCCACCAAAAGTGGTCCCTATTTTTCTACTTGCATTTTTTTAATGTGCTTTTGAAGTGCTAGATTGGTAGAAGCTGGGACAAGGAACGGGAGCTCACCCCGTTACGCAGCACTAGGGATTCAAACTGCTGAACTGCCGACCTTTCAATCGACAAGCTCAGCGTCTTAGCCACTGAGCCACCACGTCCCTATAACTGAATGTTATAGCAGATAATTATATTGCAGAAAGAATTATTATCTAAAAAGCAGCATGCATAAAGTTAGTAAAAGCCTGTCCCTGCCTGGAGGCTTATAATGTGAAAAACATAAAAAGATAATGGCAGAAAGAAGGAAAAAGGAAGTTTGGTGAGCTATTACAGCTAAATGACTTGTAATAGCTGACATGAGAAGAAATTGTTCTCAGATACCAAAAGAAACTGAACTTTCAGCTGCACCATCAGATTGTCTGCCTTCCAATTTTTCTCTGGCCTGCAACCACTTAGAATAACTGCTTCTAGACTAGACTGTGGAAGGAAAGGAAGAGTTTGATGGAATAAATCTCACTGCAGAGTAGACGGATGGATGCTTTCAGCCTCTTCCTCTGTCGTGCACACTGGTGGAATTGTATAATAGCACAGGGAGAGGGGATTATTTCTGAGAACTATACAGTTTCAGGTTAATAGCTAATGTTTAAAATTGCTGTCTAATCCAGCCATAAAATGCACCCATCTCTATGAAATGTTTTTGGATTTTCCAGCTCTGCATATAAGAGTAACATGTTCTTTTCTATTTGTGAAATCTCTCTAAGATGAGACTTACACAACTATTATGCACAGCATTTTTTTTTCTTTTGGCATGGACTTTATTCCATTTTTTTTTTTACAAGTCACTTAGGAGATTTTATAATGGAGAGACAACGACCCAGAAGAATGATTCGAATGCCTGGTGACAATTTGATTTGTTGCTCTTTTGTGGGCAAAGCATGATAGTCAAGCAACGGGAAAGTTTATTTTTTTCTCTTAGGCCGCCAATTCCCAAGAGGTATCGTCATAGGAAGAGCTGAGTCATTACTATTCTCTCATCTTTCCATGCACATAATAGCCTGCACCGCAGAGGAATATCTTGTGTCCTGAATAATTGACATGGCCTGATAAGCGTTCCTTGATAATTAATGTGAAGTACATCCCGACCTCACATCCTGTTCTACCTTAGAAGCCAGCAATATAACCTAAACTCTTATTCTTTAATGCCTATTGCTGGGTCTCTACCACAATTTCACCAACTGCAGGAACAACAGTGGCAGTGGCATAGAGTGGAAAACAGCTAATTAAATTATTATGCCTGTATTCACACAACACCCTGAATCTTCGTTCCTAGCATCCCTTCTATAGGAAAGTTTTGAGCTGATATCTGTTGTGGTCCACCAGTAGCCCGCAGAGCTAGCAGGGGAGTGGACAGTGAAGAGGCTGGAGAGGACCATGGGCCAGTCCTGGAGTCAGGGGAAGGCCCAGATGAGGGCTCTGCATCGGAGGCAGAGATGGGGCCAGGGCCATCTGGGAGTGATGTGTGGACTCCGGAGCACCCAGAGTCAGACAGCAGAGAGGAAGAGGAACAGGAGGAGTCTGTTCCTAGTGCACGCATGTGCAGAGCTTCCAGAAGGCAAGAGCAGCTAAAGCAAAAAGGATGACTTGGGAGTAAGTCCAGGAGATGATTGGCCCCTCCCATAAGGCTTAAAAGAGTAGCAAAGGCTCTTGGGCTCTTTGTAGGAAAGCAATGTTGCTAAATCTGTTTTCCAATCGGTGTCTCTTGTTTCTGAACTTCATGGGGCTTTGCCAAGAAAGGCCTTTGGCAGGGTGCCAAAGAAGATAAAGGTTTGTGATAAGCCCAAAGGACTTTTTCTGAAGGACTTGTTTTGGAATTAATTTGGACTAAGCTGGGAATGTACGTAATTCTCAGCTGTTATAATAAAATAGTTTTGTTTGAGAATAATTGTGTCCTGTAATGACTAAATGAGCCAAGGTCACAACAACGTCTAAAAAGGATTAGCAGATGCCAGATTTGCTTGTAAGATCTTCCAGCAGATATTTTTCTTTCTTCCTAGTATTTTTCCCACAAATGCAGGGCCTGGTTTTCCCCCCCTCCTGTATCAACCTAGTGTTTGCAACTGGAATACTGTCCAGTTATCCGTCTCTTGTTCTTGTAAACTTCTTCTGATCCGTTCTTATTCTCGGCTCACCATCTAACTACTTAGCTGGACAGCTCCGCTCTGATTTCTTCTCTCTCTCTCTCTCTCTCTCTCTCTCTCTCTCTCTTTGCTGGACAGCTCCCTTGTCTCATTATTATTGGAAATCACAGGCTCACAGCACTGTGGGAGGGGACATATTTCTTGGCAGGAATACCCTTTCCCATTGATTTATGAAGATCAATGCCATTCAGAAGTCGCACTTTCCTTTTTTACATGTAGCTGAGGTTTTAAAGAGCAGCAACACAGAAAATAGAAGAAACAAGAGAAATGATATAATCTAGTTAGATTTCTCCCTGGCTCTGAGTTATCATGCGTGAAATGAAACGATTCCTCAGCCTGGTAGGGAACTGCAGCATTTAATTGGATTTGAGACTGATTGAGGAAAAAAATGTACTATTTGCAGCTGTTCCTCCCCTTAGGTCTTGCTTAGGCTCTTTGGGCCCAGAAAATGGAAACTGAGTCATCACAATGAAGCAGCAAATAACCGATGCAGTAACTACCTCTAAAAGAAAGCCATATTGAATCAATTTTGACTGATAAAAAGAAGATGACAAAATAAGAAAGTTTGGGGGAAAAGCACTAACATATTTATCTTCTTATATGTCCTGTCCATGTGATTATACACACACGTAATTTTAATTTAAAAGGCTTGTTTAGTTTGTACTGTATCTTGTATTCTACATCCTAGAAACATTGTTAGACTATTGCATGGTGAGTTTGCAACGTAATACACCACTGTATTCTCTTTATATTCCAAAATATACAGAAGAAACAGGACAAAAGAAAGCTGTTTTTCATAGAAGCTCTTTGGTGCAAGGTCCAGCCAGCGTTTCACTTAAGTACTTCTTCCTTAACTATGTCCTTGAAGCTTTCCAAATGCTAGGGACATTGATTAAAAGAAACCTCTGAGGTTGTACAATTATATCAATAGCTGACTGGCACAGTGCATGTAGCTATATAGAGGTAATTTTTCTACAATGCAAAGCTTTGCTACAGAGCATAGTTCAACACTATTCTTTCTATACAAAAGCATCAGAGAAGATGACAGGCAGTGGAGATCAAACCCTTTCTGAGTAATTACAGGGATTTTACAGATGTATAGAAAGGGTAAGAAAGGTGAAACAGGAAGAGCATTGGAGATGGCACAAAAGAAATTGTGTGCTGCCTTTTAAACAAAAAAAAATATGCAAAAATGTTTTTGCACTTAAAGGAATTGGAAAGACATCAGACTGAAAAAGGTAGTTCAATACTAAGTAATAACACTGAATTCAATAATGTTATATTTTGTAATATGATTGTACTGGCAAGCAATAATTGACTAGAATAGCTCTTCTATGCATTTCCTTAGTTTGGTACAAGTTATAAACAGTTTTGAAATTTAAATAAGTTTTAGATACAGGTAGTCCTCAACTTATGACCACAACTGAGCCCAAAGTTTATGTTGCTAAGTGAAACATTTGTTCAGTGAGTTTTACTCCATTTTACTACCTTTCTTGCCGCAATCGTTAAGCGAATCGCAGCAGCTGTTAAGTTAGGAACACCGTTGTTAAGTGAATTTGGCTTCTCCATTGACTTTGCTTGTCAGAAGATTGCAAAGGGGGATCACATGGCCCCGGGACACTGCGACCGTCATAATTATGAACCAGTTGCCAAGCATCCAAATTTTGATTACATGACTATGGAGATGCTGCAATGGTCATAAGTGTGAAAAATGGTCATAAGTCACTTTTTTCAATGTTGAACAGTCACTAAATGAACTGTTGTAAATCAAGGACTACCTGTACTGAGACCTCATGCTTTCCAACATAGATACCAAGATATAATGCCTCCAACATTTCAGAGGTGAAAATAAGGTTTGGCTCAAAAGACATTTCTCCTATACCAAAGTTCCATTTTTTTCTGCTTTCTCCATCTTGTGGATGCTCTCATCATTTGTCCTGCGTTGCCAACTGCAAAGCCAAGAGTTTTATTGCTTTTTGAGAAAGCAAAAAGCAATAAAGTGCCCTGGTCCAAATGTACTTTATTATCTAGCTTTCTTTTTCATGTCACATTTCCTGGACAGGTGAGGTTATAAAAATGACTTTATGGACAGTAATATCCCACTTATGATGCTTTTTTTCTCAGTAAAGGAATCCTTTCATTCAAGCTGTTGGTGAAACATAGTTCTAAAGAAGATTTTAATGGCTATTGTCACTTCGGGGTTTATTGCTATTCTCTGATTTTATTGTGATTCCCCCCCCCCCCCCCGTCTGCCTTTATTACATGTATACACTTGGGTTTGTATATAATATTAAAATAATAAATTAATGTCTAGCCCATTCCTGTCCAGATGATTCTGGCAGCCTCATGAAGTAGAAACAACAAAATTCTGTCCAAAACAGAATCAATAAAAACAAATATTTAGGAGTAAAGTCCTTCAATCATGTTTCCAACAACAAAGGGCCTTGTCTATCCAACTCAAAGCCTGCAGAAAAAGCTATTTTTAAAAGATGGGCATTGTAGGAGCCCTGCAGATCTCCAAGGGGATATTATTTTCAAAGGGCCAATGCAGAAAACAACACCTCAACGGCATACTGCATAAAAATATAATCCATGTCTACACACTATATGTACAGAATTGTGAGGAAAACCCACTTCTGTTGCACCAGAGAGAAGCATTTTGTGGTATTACATGGTATTTTATTTGGGCATGCATTGAATATAAAGCTTAATTCTTCCCTACTCAGAGAATGTAAAAAAAGAAGCAGAAATCACAGTAATGGTCTTTTAATGATGCACTACAAATAATCCTCAACTCATGATTGCAAATTTCTGTTGTTAAGCATGGCAGTTGTTAAGTGAGTTGAGCCTTATTTTAGGACCTTTTTTTGCCACAGTTATTAAGTGAATCATGTGGTCATGAAGCAAATTTGGAATCTCCTATTGAATTTGCTTGTCAAAAAGCTGGCTGGAAAGTCACAAATGGGATCACATGACCTTGGGACAGTGCAACAACTCATAAACACATGCCAGTTGTACCAAGCACCTGAATTTTGATCACGTGACTACGGGGATCCTGCAATGGTTGTTAAGTGTGAAAAATAGTCATAAGTCAGGGGGTAACTGTACTCAAAGCAACATGCCAAGTATATATTGCTTTTGAAATAGATCTTGGCCTGCAATTTTCAGCATATTTTTGTGGAAGCAAATGCTACAGAACAGTTTAATGAATTATGTGATATCAAGTTGATGGCGCCTCTTACAAACCACACAGATATATTTTCTCAAGAATCATCTGTTCCAGACTTGATCCTATTGGTTTTCCAATGGTGCACCTATCACCAATTTAATTGTGCAAATTTACCTTGCTGATGGTTGTCTTCTTCTTCCCTTTCCTTCTATCTTCCTCGGCGTTACATATTTCTACAAAGTGTACCTGTTCAGATAAGATGCCCAAACTACAGTACGTAACCTGAGCCTGGTTATTTGTTCCTTGGGTGTAAGGACTGAAGGTTGACTGGTTTGATGATCAATTTGTTTGTTTTCTTGGCTGTCCATGGCATCCTCAAGAGTCTTCTCCAACTACAAAATCCAAAAGCATCAATAAGACTTTAATCCTGATATACTGAACAGGGAAAGCTTTGGATACTCTCAAATCAAGAACAAGTGATCCAGAGATGGGTTTCAGCAGGTTCTGACTAGTTCTGGAGAACCGGTAGCAGAAATTTTGAGTAGTTCAGAGAACCAGTAGTAAAAGTTCTGACTGGCCCCACTCCCATCTATTCTCTGCCTCCCAAGTGTCAGCTAATTAGGAGGAAATGGGGATTTTGCAGCATCCTTCCCCTGGAGTGGGGTGGGAATGGAGATCTTACAGTATCCTTCCCCTGCAATGCCCACCAAGCCACGCCCACCAAACCATGCCACACCCACCAAGCCACACCCACAAAACCGGTAGTAACAAAATTTGAAACCCACCACTGAAGTGACCTCATGAACATTTCCATTCTGATTTCCATACAACATGGACATGATATTGCATGGGTTTTTTTCCATGCTGCTTTATTTTTTTTTTTTTGTTCGTTTGTTTACTTTGAAACATTAAAACATCCAACTGCTGTTCTGTTCTGTTCTGTTCTGTTCTGTTCTGTTCTATTCTATTCTATTCTATTCTATTCTATTCTATTCTATTCTATTCTATTCTATTCTATTCTATTCTATTCTATTCTATTCTATTCTATTCTATTCTCATTTTTTCTGCCTCCAGTCTTCATGGTTTTCATTAACATTTTATTTCTCTTCGCTTTTCATTTTTCTTTCCCACATGGGTAACATAATGGAAACAGCCAATACTTTATTCAAATGCATTTCATTGACTTTGATATTGGCCGGAGAGAAAGCAATTTGTGGATGTTTTGAAAAATACAATCAGGAAAAATGTTTTCAAATTAATACCAAGGAAAATGAAGTGAAAATATAATTTATTAAATTTATACCCTGCCCATCTCACTATCCATTCTTACAACATGACAAGTTGTTTAGAAAATATGTGATTAGTTGAGCTTTCTTGAAGATACATTTAAAAGTTACTGTATTGGCTCAATCCGTCTTTGAAAAAAAAAAGACTTATTTAAGTTTATGAGTTCTTTCCTGAAAATAACTGTTTAGAACCTAATGGTACTGTTTGTCTACTAAAACACACTGCTTGATATTTTTTTCTATTGGTGCAAGACACTGAAGGGAAAAAAAGACTTTTTAAATTACTGCCAAAGATTGAATTATCTTAAATCGGTTTTTAATTTTTGTGTTGTTCCTGTTTTTATTATGGCTGTACACCCTGAGTCCTTTGGGAGAAGGGCGGTATAAAAATGCAATAAAATAAAATAAATAAAAAAGTATTTTTAGAAAGGAGTTTAGAAGCAACTGTTAGAAGGTTTGCAAAACCAGTGATTTTATGATTGGCCTTGGACTGTTATAATAAATGACCAAATATAATAATTATTTGTGGGACGTTTTCTAGGAATAAAGGAAGCTGAAAAGCCTTTCCACATACAAATTTCCATCTCCCTGGAGACAAAAAGCCGCCGCCTCAGAAAAGGCGGGAAAGCCCCCCGCACCTCGAAAGGAGGCGGGGCTTCACGCTGAGGGGCGGAGCAAAGGCGCCTCCAAAAAAAGCATCCGAAGGGTGTCAACGGCAGGGGGCGGCGCTTGCAACTGCAGGGGCGGGAGGAGGCGTGGTTTGGAGGCAAAGCTCCGATTACAAAAAACGAGAACGCGTATAAGGCAGGAGGGAGGGGGAAGAGGGAGGAGTTTCACGTCACGAGACAGAAGGGAGGGAGGGCTGGGTAAGTAGGCGGGGCCGAAATGTGGGCCGGCCAGGAACAAAGAGCGCGGCTGATGAGGAAAGGGGCGGGGCCTCGCTCCCGGGGACGGTGGGCGGGGCCTGGAGGGCGGGGCCAGCGCTGCCACGGGAGAAACGGCGTCGGCCAGCCGGGAATCGGAGCGATGGCGGAAGCGGCGGCCGAGAAAGGTGAGCCGGAGTACGTGACTCGCCGCTCCCCCGGCTTCGATGCAACGGGGAACCGGCTGTCACGGGGCGCTTTCTCCGTGGCAGGCTGTCAGGCGCGCTCTGCGTATGCTCAGAGGGCCCCCTCCCTTTTTTTTTTGCGTTGAGGACTAGTCTGATGCTCAGATCTGTCCCAGTGAGAATTCTGCACGTGATTTCCTCGGGGTACGTGGACGGGGGCTGGAGGAGGTCTGGTGGTTGCTTCGATCCTGGGCAGGGTGTTTAAAGCAGGAGATGGGGTGGTGGAAAAGCTCTCCCTGGGGCGGATTCCTGAAAAGAGGCAGCGAACTACCTGGAAGGTTAACTCCAGTTGTGCCTGTTGTGGGTGTGATGATTGCACTTGCTCCACTCAGTCTGAAAAGCGACCCTCGCCGTTAAAATTATAAATATAAAAGGTATTAAAAAACGTTAAATGCAAAGCCAGAAAAACCTCAAAAGATCAGAAAGAATAACAGGCTCTGAATGGGAGCAGTGGCATTGCTTTGAGGTTGCCAGCATCCTGCTTTTCAGGAAGCGGTTGGACTGCCATTTGTCGGAAATGGTGTAGGGTCTTCTGCTTGGGAGAGCGGGTTGGACTAGATGACCTACAAGATCCCTTCCAGCTCTGTTAATCTAATCCAGGGGTCTGCAACCTTAAACACTCAAAAGAGCCATTTGGACCCGTTTCCCACAGAAAAGAAAACACCGGGAGCCGCAAAACGCTTCCCATGCCTGAGCGGCCACAAAACTAGCATATGTAGTTGAATTAAACGTTCTGTTTTCTTCTGAAACTTTTCTTTTCTTGGCTTACCAGGGGTTGAAAAGATCAATAAATCATGTGCCGGCGGGTGTTGCACATTGGCGGTTGTGACACATATTTTGAGGGACAGGGAGCCGCAGCAGAGGGGTGAAAGAGCCACATGCGGCTCCAGAGCCACGGGTTGCTGACCCCTGATCTAATCTAATCATGTGGCTGGATGGAGTCCCCGGAGCAGTCGGCATGAGCTTAAACGGACTCCAGAAGATGGTAGAGGACAGGAAGGCCTGGAGGAGCGTTGTCCACGGGAGTCTCGATGGGTCAGATACGATTTCCCGACTAATAACAAGAGAAATCATGTGGAACAGGATGTGGGGATTAGGGGATCTTTAGGCTGGATTAAGCATAGGCTGCAGTATTTGGGCCTTTGCATCCGGCAGTTCCCGGTGATTAAAATCTCCGATTGGGTGTCAGCCCAATGGTAGAAGTTTTTAAGATGATGTTGGATAATCATTTGTCTGAAGTGTTGCAGGGTTTTCTGCCTAAGCAGGGGGTTGGACTAGAAGACCTCCAAGGTCCCTTCCAACTCTCTTCTATTCTATTTGGTTTATTTATTTGAATTTTTATGGACGGCAAGAATGAAGGATGGTATACGTTGAAAGTATAGGCGCCCCTCAATAGATTGCAATCAGGAGCAGAATTTCCGTTGCTTAACAAGGGGATTGTTAAGTGAGTTGCATCCAATTATTCAACCTTTTTGGCCACCGTTGTTAAAGTGAATCCCTGCAACGATTCGTTGACTTTGCCCGTTGACTTTGTTCATCGGAAGCAGGCCGGGAAGGTCGTACATGGAGATCACGGGATCCTGGGACGCTGAAACTGTAATCAGTACATGCCAGTTGCCAAGTGCCCAAATTTTGATCATGTGACTGGGATGCTGTGATAGTCATAAGTGCAAAGACCACCACTCACAAGTCACTTTTTTCAGTGCCCTCGCACGTTCCAATAGTCACTACACGAATGGTCGTAAATCAATTACAAGTAAATTACTTGTAGCTAAAATACAGTAGAACAAATATTTGCAATAAATGCCTTCCAAATTATATTTGTAAATTTAAATGTATTTTGAACAATATAAAGCGCCTCCTTGTGGTTTTTGCTGCTCACTGAACATGAAAAAGTGGGCCTCAGTGTACTACATTCCCGTCTTTGGGAAGTAAAACAAATTAGAACCACAATTAGTGTGTGTGTGTGTGTAAACTAGTACTGAAGTGTCTGGGCATTATATCAGTGGTTCAGATGCATAGTGCCAACTGGAAATCAAAATCCTGGGAAAATTACCGTGCTTTTTTCTTTTTTTACAGTAATTGCACATAGCTATTTATATTATTTATAATATATTTATGTAAGGGACACTGTGGCTCAGTGGCTAAGACGCTGAGCTTGTCAATCAAAAGGTTGGCAGTTCAGCGGTTCAAATCCCTAGTGCTGCATAACGGGGTGAGCTCCCGTCACTTGTCCCAGCTTCTGCCAACCTAGCAGTTCGAAAGCAGGTAAAAAATGCAAGTAGAAAAATATTTTTGGTGGGAAGGTCACAGTGTTCCGTGCGCCTTTGGCATTGAGTCATGCTGGCCACATGACCACGGAGACGTCTTTGGACAGCGCTGGCTCTTTGGCTTTGAAACGGAGATGAGCACCGCCCCCTAGAGTCGGCAACGGCTAGCACATTTGTGCGAGGGGAACCTTTACCTTATTTTCTGCCATTCTAACACTTTATTTCCCTTTGCAGCTTATTACAGATTCCTTGTGCTTTTCTTCAACTGTCTCTTGACCTTTGGCTCCTACTTCTGTTTTGACATTCCCAGTGTCTTACAAGAACAGTTTCAAGGGGTGAGTGTTCCCCCCCCCTTTTTTTTCCCCTCTCTCTCTCTGACCCTGTTAGAAGTCAACTTGATTTCCAGCCATGGAGCAAATAGATTAGAGGTGCAAAGTTTCCAAGCCTTTGTTCAATGCAAATCTTTCCGGAGCTGCAGAGATTAACACAAAACGTGCATCGGCTGTTCCCATACCTGAGTTACCGAAAGTATACGTAAGAATTCGAGAAACTCTCTGCACGGTGGGAATGCCAAGCCACATTTTGGATAGCTGATGTGGCAGCTTCATTTGCTTTCCATATAGAAGACTCAGGCCCCGCTTAAGAGTTTTTAGATATTGCTACTTACTGGCTTCACGCATTGTGCTAAGCTCGTGATGGGGAACCTGTGGCGTGTGTGGCACCTGTGGCATGTGGAGCCATATCTGTGGGCACGTGAACATTGCCCTAGCTCAGCTCCAGTGCACATGCGCACACCGGCCAGCTGATTTTTGGGCCTTCCGGGCCCACCGACAATCAGGAAACAGGGTGTTTTCGGACTCGGAGAGGGAGGGGAGGCTGTTTTCATCCTCCCCAGGCTCCTAGAAAGCCTTTGGAGTATGGGGAGAGTGAAAACGGGCCCACCAGAAGTTGGGAAATGGGCCGGAAATGGGAAGTGCCTCCGGGGGTGAGTGGGGAAGGCCGTTTTCACCCTCCCCAGGTTCCTAGAAAGCCTCTGGAGCCTGGGGAGGGTGAAAAAAGGGCCCACCGTGCCATCACATGCCAAAAGCAGAGGGAAAGCGGGTTGTGCGTGCATGCACGGGGCAGGGTGCATTGAATCATGGGTGTGGGGGCCCGTTTGCGACCAGGCCCATACTCCCCCCCAGCTTTTGGCATGCGACTGCGCTAAGCTATGGTTTCTAAACTATGCGCGGGTGATGAGGAAAGGGACTGGACTGCCAAATCACACTAAGCCATAAATCTTGATCAGAAGAGCACAATAGCTGCATAATGCGCTCCTTCGATGCCCACGAGTAAAATCTAAAACCACCTTGTGCAAGGAACCTACTCCATCCAGCGCTTTAGTCAGTAGATGGAGTTCTCTAATTATCTGGATCAATTAATGTAGGTGGGCCTCACTAAATCAGGATGCATTTTAACTTGGGTCCACGTATAATTTCTGATATTGGTCGTTTTGTCTTCGTTCTGATTCGTCCTCCAGAATCTAACCTGCCCCAACGGAACTCAACACAATGGCACAGAACGTAATGCAACAACTGATTGCGTGGAAGGGCTTGGAATGACTCCTGAAGAATACAATCTTCTATATGCCATCTATGCCTGGACGTGAGTCAGTCCCTCCCTCCCTCCCTCTCCCTCTCCTTCTCTCTCCCTGTCCCTCTCCCTCCCTCCCTCTCTCTCCCCCTTTCCCTCTCCCTCTGTCTCTCTCTCTTCTTTCTCTGTCTCTCCCTCTCTCCCTCTCCGTCTCTCTCTCTCTCTCTCCTCTGTCTCTCTCCCTTTCTCCCTCGTCTCTCTCTCTCTCCCTCTCCCTCTCCGTCTCTCTCTCTCTCTCTCTCATACACACTCCACACAATACTATTTATCTCACAATACTATTTATCTTATCTTTTTTTTGTTCTTGTTTTCTTTAGTAATGCACTGGTGGTGATTGTGGCTGGCTTTCTGATTGACAAACTGGGAAACCGCTGTAAGTTTTGGAGGAGCAAAACTATTTATTTAATTTCTATGCCCGCCCATCTCAACCCGGGTGACTATGCCGTTGTTTTCTTTGCCACTGGCCTGCCCTCTCTCTGAGATCATCTGGGGGTTGTGGGGTGTGGGGACGCTGTTCTGTATGTTCCTTTGTCTTCTCAAATCCAGCTGGCTAAAGAAGACCTTTTCTGCTCTGTTCATACATTTATGAAGAGTTGCCTTTCCTGGAAGGTTATTGGCATTTATCTCTGTCCGAGAAGTTTCACAAGGAGCTTTTAAATGTGAGAGTTTGCTTTAGCCATGTCTATTGGGGTACATTGGCTTTGAATGCTCAGCAATCTTTGAATGCTCAAAATGTATAAAGGAACTCAGTTGTGGTTTGGGATGCATTTTGAAAAGTGAAGCTTTGTTTTGGATACCGTATTTTTCGGAGTATAAGATGCACCTTTTCCCCCACTAAAAGGAGGTGAAAATTTAGGTGCTTCTTATACACTGAATGTAGCCCCTCCCACCCACTGGCCCCCACCCTTTGGCCTCTGCCTCCCAGCAGTTTACCTTCTTGCAAGCAAACAGCAAGAAAAAAAAAAAACAGCCCCTTTCAGCTTCAGCACAGCCTAATTAGCACAAAGTTGATTGGATCGGCCTCCCGACTCTCAGCTGATTTGCTCTCAGCTGTTTTGCGCAGGGCTCTGCTGCTTGCTGCAAAGAGGTAAATTGCTGGAGCAGATTTTTTTCCCTTGTGCTAATCAAGCTGTGCTGAAAACAAAAACGAAAGTAAAGCAGGATGTTCGCTGTTTGATGCAACAAAGCAAAATTGCTCAGAGGCAGATTTCTTTTTCGTGTTTTCCTCACCAAAAAAGGTAGGTGCGTCTTATACTCCAAAGCTGGCTCTTCGGCTTTGAAACAGAGATGAGCACCGCCCCCTAGAGTCGGGAACGACTAGCACATTTGGGCGAGGGGAACTTTTAACGTTACCTATAAAAGCCGCATGTTTTGCCTGCATAATTTTTTCCCACACCTTTTCCCCCCCTCCTTTTCTCTATAGTTGGGGTCTTTGTTTTCTCATTCCTGACCGTCTTGGGATCATCCATTTTTGCACTGGGCTCCCACCTAAAAGGAACTCCGTACCTCTTGCCCCTGATGCTAACGGGCAGGTTGCTTTTCGGTTCTGGAAATGGATCGCTTACAAGTAAGGAAGGAGCGCGTTTGTGTCGACGTGGTTAAATCTGGAGTTTGGTGACAAAGTTCCAGGAACTCAGACAAAGCTTTGAATGTCTAAACTTCTTCCCACTCTTTTTTCCTTTGGTAAGCAAGATGTAGCCATAGCTGCTTTCTTGGATTTGATCCTTGAGACGTACAACAGGAATCTTGATTTGAATCAAGATGCATTCATATCTCTTACTAAAGCCCAGGGATGGGCTTCAAAAATTTTAGCAAGGGGTTCTGTGCCCGGTTGCTGGGTGGGTGTGGCCATGGTGGGTGTGGCCTAGTTGGCCTCCTGCAGCAGGGCAGGGAAGGAGCATTTTTGCCCTCCCCCGGCTCCAGAGGCTTTTTTTGAGCCTCCGGGAGGGCAAAAATGGCCTCCCCAGGCTTCAGAGGGCCGTTTCTGGCCCTCTGGAGGCCAGAAACGGAAACGGGCTTATTTCCAACCTTCCCGAACTTCTGGTAGGCCCATTTTTCGCCCTCCCTGAGCCTCTGCACGCACCCTGCAGTTACCTGCATCCAAAACGGGCTGTGTGGGGACTCCTGGGAGGGGTGGGTGGGGCTGGGCGGGGACAGCCATGAGTGGGATTTGGGGGTGCACATAATCTTAGCTAGAGGTTCTCCTGAACCCCTGTGAACCCCCAGCATCCCACCCCTGCTAAAGCCCCTTCTTTTTTTTTTAAAGTTTATCAAACCCACAAATCAGATAAACAAATCAGGGCTTAGGATGACATCTGAACCGATGCTTATCTAGTTAATTGTTGAAAGAATTAACCTATTAAAAAAATGATCAGTGCAGACTTCCCAATTCTGCCTTTTGCAAACACAAATGAGCTTTCCTCTAATTTGCATTGAAAAGGGATTAAAAAGAACTTTAGTCTTATATGGGAGCGGAAGCCTATAAATGTTTGTTTTTATCTCCAAAAACATGCCTTTTTTTTCAGGGGAAAAATGAAACGGGTTTGTTTTAATTTATAAATTTATAAATGAAATGGATAGCCGTTAAAATAGCAGTATTTAAAAACCTGGCCGCATTCAGAAGTAATATAGCAGAGAATGCAGTATAAAACTAGTGTCAGTTGAGATCTCTAAATGGTTGCTTTCTTGTACAATTCTGGGAAAATAAATTAAGAAATGAAGATTAGTGGGAGATGAAATGATAATGATGCCAAAACCCCCACTATTCTCATTCAGTGGTAGCACTCCGATAAGAGGATCTTACGAAGTCTTCAGTCTAAGGCTAAGTGAACTTCTTGGCAAATACAGAAGCATAAAGAACATAATAATAGAGAGTAGAAATTGTGCATTAAATGCAGGGAGAAAAGCAGTGGGAGTTATTCATCAACTCTTATGTTCAAAACAAGTTCAGACTACATCTGAAACGATAATTCTGATATTGCACAAAGGTGTACAAGAGGGCATTTTTATACAAATAGCAGCTTGATTATGGACCCTAGAGAGAGATATCATCGCTATGCTCTGGTAAACAATTCACCAAGACCTTCCATTCCAGGCAAGATGGGGGAATCTGGTTTAAGCCTGTGGATGGCTAAATGCTGCATCTGGGGGAAATTGTTGATTCAAAATGGAAGGGATGAGTATTTTGAAAGACTCATCCCTTTAACATTTATTTATTTATTTATTGGACACTTAACACCAGTGCGCTCCATAAATCCAATGAATTCTAGGTGGACAGTCCCAGTGGACTCTATTAAAATGGACTAGCGTGGGGTGTTTTTTTGCTGTGTGTTCTTTCTTCATAATAATTAACTTTCTTAGTTTCTTTCTTTCCCTTTCTTTTTCTTTCTCTTCTTTCTCTTTCTTTTTCTTTCTCTTCTTTCTTTCTTTCTGTCAGCATTCCAGAAACCCCCCCAACTCCGAGTAAAGACTTTGAAGCAAGCATTTTGCAAAGTTCTCTTTACTAGAATAGGTAAACTGGCATATCTGGGAAAACCTGAATCTGAGAGGTCCGGATTCTCCCTCAGTAAATCAAAACCCCCCAAAACCATCCCCTTACTCCTCAGTCGATCACATGCTCCAGTCACCATCTGTCCCATCTCACTCTGACTACTCCTTCTCCAGATGCAGGATCAGCCTGACCTTGACCAACAGGAAGAATGCTATTATGTCTAAAGACAATCCCTTTACTAAATCTCAATATAATATTTATAATATATTACAATAAAGCATGGAAGCTTCCGGCCTAATATGGTTTCCAAAGCTGACCCTTCCTTCCTTCCTTCCTTCCTTCTTTCCTTCCTTCCTTCTTTTTCTCTTTCTTTTCTCTTTTTTCTTTCTTTCTTTCCCTTCCCTTCTTTCTCTTTTTTCCTTTTTTCTTTCTTTCATGTCTTTCTGTTCTTCCTTCCTTCCTTCTTTTCTCTTTCTTTCTTTCTTTCCCTTCCTTCTCTTTTTTCCTTTTCTTTTTCTCTTTCTTTCCTGTCTTTTGGTTTTTCCTTCCTTCCTTCCTTCCTTCCTTCCTTCCTTCTTTTCTTTCTTTTCTCTTTTTTCTTTCTTTCCCTTCCCTTTCTTTTTTTCTTTCTTTCCTGTCTTTCTGTTCTTCCTTCCTTCTTTTTTTTTTCTTTCTTTCCCTTCCCTTCCCTTCCTTTTTTCTCTTTCTTTTCTTTTTTCTTTCTTTCCCTTTCCTTTCTTTTTTATGCTTCGAGTGTCCTGCTTGCTTCCTTAAACGGAGGCACGGATTTCTATAAAGTTCAGGAAAATATGCCCTCCTCTGCATTGCTCTGTCCTGAGGCTTTGTTGTTAAAGCCCGCTGAGTGACGCTGATCTCTCTTCTGCTTTTTTGAGTTGTGCAGAACCGCATCACTGCCTTTTGGTTCAAGGGGAAAGAGCTGGCGCTTGCCTTCGGGCTAACGCTCTCTTTCTCCCGTCTCGGCAGCGTCCTCAACTTCTTTTTCACCCAGCAGTTTGAAAGCCATTTCGGAATCCAGTGGACCCTTTGGGGAGGTGAGTTTCTCTCTGGTGCAGCATCTCTAGATTTACGACGCGTGGCTCAACTCGATATTCTTAATATATTTTCATGTAAACATGCATATTAATAGTAGAACTACCTTCAACCGGCACCTTGGTTGGGATGACCTTGGTTCCCATGAGAAAGCTTTTTGTTTTGACTGCCAACCAGTCTATCTACTTCCCCCTCCCTTCCCCCTTTCAGAGTTTGTCGCAACTATACGAAACATCCCTAATCTCCGTGCTTTCCGCTGTGCCCTCAAGACCCTGATGTTCAATCAGGCGGGGCTAAGCATGTTAACTGGGAATGATTAAAATATTATATAATTCTGCGTTTTATTTAATTTGGGTTAAACTTTGCTATAATTTTAATTATCAATTTTATGATGTTTATGTATCTTTTATTTTTTCTTGACTGTACACTGCCTTGAATCTTGCGGGAGAAAGGCGGTATAGAAATATAATTAATTAATAAATAAATAAATAAATACATACATACATACATACATACATACATACATACATACATACATAACTATGAGGCAGCAAATGATGGCTTCAACCAGGCTCACTTCAGAGTTGACATACCAACCATTAGGTCCGCCATTGATGGAGGTTCTAACCATTGGTTCTCCTCTGTTCACAGGAGCTTTGTTATGCGTAATGGGCTTTATTTCAGCCATCACCGTTAGCGTGCTGGACAAAGTGGGCACGAAGCAGCTCGGCTTGGATGGAGTTCTCCAACAAGAGTCCAAGAAAGTGGTAGGTAACAGGGATGAAATCCAGCAGGTTCTGACAGGTTCTGGAGAAACGGTAGCAGAAATTTTGAGTAGTTGGAGAACCGGCAAATACCACCTCTGGCTGGCCCGAGTGGGGTGGGAATGGAGATTTTGCAGTATCCTTCCCTGGAGCGGGGTGGGAATGGAGATTTTGCAATATCCTCCCTGGAGTGGGGAGGGAATGGGGATTTTGCAGTATCCTTCCCCTGGAGTGGGGTTTGAATGGAAATTTTGCAGTATCCTTCCCCTGGAGTGGGGATAGAATGGGGATTTTGTAGTATCCTTCCCCTGGAGTGGGTAGGAATGGAGATTTTGCAATCTCCTTCCTGCTGGAGTGGGGAGGGAATGTGGATTTTGCAATCTCCTTCCCCTGGAATGGGGTGGGAATGGGGATTTTGCAGTATCCTCCCCCCCCCACCCCCCGCCATGCCCACAGAACTGGTAATAAAAAAAATTGAATTTCACCACTGGTAGGTAGGGTGGATGTGGCATCAGGCAACTTCTGCTTTCTTTTTATTGTCTTTTGGATGTGAGTCATTCATGACCCTGATGGTCCAGAGAGACTTCAAATATTGAAAGCTCATTGGGCTCGCCCAGTTTTCCTATCTCTTAAAAGAAAAGAGGATGGAGGGATTTTCTGAATGACTTTGGATTCTGAATACTTACTGGCTTTGCCTTCTGACTCAGTTCGTACATTCTACCAAGACCGTCATTTATGGTTATGGTGGAATAAAGCTGGTTGGCTGGCCTCAAAGAACGCTCTGTACCAAAACTAAATGAACCATGTTACAAGGACAGAATTAATCTGCCCATCTGGTTCCCCAGTTGCTTGTTTTGCTGGTTGATTTGCCTGTGGCGGATGGGACGTTGACCGTGCAAATTGTAATTCAAGCATTGCCTTCTATAGGAGAAAAACTTCATCCTTCCTCAGTTTATTGCCTCCTAGTTCTCCAGTCTCCGGTGAAAATAAATGAGAATCGGCAGGAAGGCTATGATGGAAAAATGAGTCTTTGGTTCCCCTGGCTCCTCTGTTGTACGATCCTATAAAACATTCTGGAATTCAGAATGATGCATCCTTATTTTTTCTTCTTTAAGCAGAACCAGGGTGGGAGGAAGCCTTGGTGAAGGACTGATGCAAGCCATCTTTTCCAGCTGAGATGGATTGCAACCCTCAGTCTATCCAGCCAGCATTATCAGAAACGTTGGGAATTGAAACTCAAGAATGCCTGTTGTCCAATAGGCTAGAGCAGGGGTGTCAAACTGGCGGCCCGCATGCCAGATGCGTCACGCACAGGCTACGCCCACCCCAGCTCCACAAAGGGGGGGGGAAAGTCACGAAACGTCACATGATGGCAATGTGACACAGCGAGTTTGACATCCATGGACTAGAGCAATGGTTCTCAATCTGTGGTTCGTGGATCCTTATGGGTGGTGGCGCAATATCATCACAGAGGGTCCACGAAGGCTTGAAGAAACGTGAATATTTAAATCTTGGAGGGTCCGTGGCCACAAAAGGTATTTAAAGGGGGTCCATGGTGAAGACAAGCTTGAGAATCACTGGCCTAGAGAAAGCTGCTGTCAGGGTTCCAAGTAACACCCCCAACGAAAACTCCAAGGTTTGAGTTTCCTCAAACTTCCATTTTATTAGAGATGTCATATTGGCACATCTGGGAAAACCCGAATCTGAAAGCTTCCAGGTTTTCCCCACCCAAAGGGAAGTCCAAGCCCCTGCCCCAGCACTCACAAGTCCATCACATGGTCCAATCAAAACACCGTCCCAAGTGGAGAGGTCTCCCAGCTACTCCCCTCCAGGTGCAGGGCAAGATGTCCTTGACTCTCTGAGAAAAGAATGTTGTTATGACTACATATCACCTACGCTCTATACAATCCCCTCTCCCAGTTTCCCGCAGAAGTGATTGTGGCAGGCCTGAAGCCCCAATGCAAAAGATGGCTTCCAGGCCTGACAGCTGCCTTTAGAGAATAATCCTCACAGTTATGGTTGTAAGTAATTAACGTGTGGTTTATTTTTAACTTCCAGAAAGTTCAAGATATCCGGCACTTACCCCTTCGCTACTGGCTTTTGGTCCTTACTATAATGTTCTTCTACAATGGGATCTTCCCTTTTGTGGCCGATGCAAGGTAAACCGTTTCATTTTGCAAAATGGGATAGAGGCTTGGCTGTTGGCAAGAAGGGAGCAGATCCCGTGGCAGGCAGTGTTTTCGCCCCCAGCGAATCGGTTAAGCTCAAGAAGAATTTTGAGTTATTCCTTACAGGACACAAATTGATCGAATGAAGTTAAAACAAGAGTCCCTCTGTGAGGGAGATGGGCGGTTTTGATTGACAAATAGATAGGAAAGTACCTTATCAGGAAAAGCAACCTCAATCTAAAAGATTGGTCAGTCTCTTATAGATATTGCTGTGCCAGTTCCCAGCCTTTTGCCCCCAACAATCTGGGTCCTCATTTTACCGACCTTGGAAGGATGGAAGGATGAGTCAACTTTGAGCCAGTCAGAATCGAACTGCTGGCAGTCGGCAGAATTAGCCTGCAATACTACATTCTAACCACTGGGTCACCATAGCTCTTTATATAGCAGCTGAGAGAAGTTTTAAAACAGCGCTAACTTGATCAAGCTATGATTTCCACCCAGATTGCAATA
This sequence comes from Masticophis lateralis, assembly GCA_030761175.1. Classification (NCBI taxonomy): domain Eukaryota; kingdom Metazoa; phylum Chordata; class Lepidosauria; order Squamata; family Colubridae; genus Masticophis; species Masticophis lateralis. Next base: position 9,626,521 of record JAUDYJ010000013.1, read on the forward strand.
AGCAGCAGTCAGTTGGGAGGTGGCTGTGATCCCTTGGATTTCCAAGATGTTCTCAACCGAAAAATCATTTCAATGCATGCTTTAATGCCGCTGGATTCAAGTCCGGTGACATGAATTTTAAATAAAAGGTCAGTCAAAGGAACTACCATATTTTTCAGAGTATAAGACGCTCTGGAATATAAGAGGCATCTATCTTTTTGGGGGACGAAAACGAAAAAAAATCTGCCTTTACCTCTCAGCATCCATCCGGAATACATCTGGCCCATTCACAGCGGCCCATTTGGCGCTGCCTCGGCCTATTTGCCACAGCCTGTTTGCCACCGCCACTGCCCATTCACCACCACCCATTTGCTGCCGCCATGGCCCATTTGCTGTTCGCCACAGTGGCCCGTTTGGCGCAGCCCGTTCTCTGCTGCCTATCCCTGCCGGAAATGTGATGCACGGAGGCCAAAAACAGCCGAAGGAGGGGAGCCGGCGGGTGGGCGGGGCTTCAGCAACATTTGGTGTATAAGATGCACCACGATTTTCCCCCGCTGTTGAGTGAAAAAAAAAGTGGGTGGTGGAAATTGTGTCTTATACTCCGAAAAGTACAGTAATGAGAATAGTTCTGGAGAGAAAGGGGAAGGGGAAGGATACCGCTGAAGGACACTGATTCTGGGGAGCACCCCACTCTACAAAGCTTCCACCAACCAGCTTCCTGTGTGCAATCCTTGGACCCGAAAATGGTAGCTGTGGCTTTTCTGTCTGTTATTGCAGCTTCTTCCGAAGGAGGAGCTCACTGTCTTAGGGATGCTTTCCTTGACGCTTTCAAATTTGTGCGATCTCGACAAGTCTCCTGCTTGATTCTTTTACATCAGCAAAAGAGAAATATTGATTGGGGATGGAGGGAGAGAAATAGGAAAGATGAGACTAGATGTTAACCAAGGACGACGCGGAATATCCGAGTCTTGCATCTGGGTTGGTGCAGATGTGAAGTTAGGAGCCAGGAATCACCTGGTGGAGGTTTTCTATACTTGTTTAAGACCGAGCAAGGATGGGGTCATAGAATGGTCTTTTCCAGCACTGTGTGAAAAATAATTATTGAATACTCAGTAAATACTTTCCCCCCACCCCGAGTTTTTTATTTTTTTACAAACAAATCAGTGCGTGAATAGTGTGGCACCTGGGTGTCGTTCATTCTAATACAAATAAAACTAGTAAAATTAATCATAGTTATTACAATCAAGAATAATGATATACAATTATATTAAGTTGCAATCTGTCATTATTCAATTATTCCATATTTTCTCCTATTACTTTTACTTTATTATATTAAGGTGTATATACTATATATCTCCTTTCTCTTATTTCTATCAACCTCTTAAGGTTGTAGAAAACATGCTTTTAAAAGTAAAAAAAAAAGTTGGCCACGTCCACCCAGTCACATTACCTACCACCGCCAAGCCAAGCCCACAGAACCAGTAGTAACAAATTTTACATTTCACCATTGCCCCTAATCATCTTGGTTGCTCTTCTCTGCACACTTTCTAGAGTCTCAATATCTTTTTTACATTGTGGCGACCAAAACTGGATACAGCATTCCAAGTGTGGCCTTACCAAGGCATTATAAAGTGGTATTAACACTTCATGTGATCTTGGGTCTATCCCTCTGTTTATGCAGCCTAGAACTGGATTACCACTTTTTTGACAGCTCCTGCAACACGGCTGGCTCATATTTAAATGGTTGTCCACTAGGTCTCCAAGATCCCTCTCGCAGTTACTGCTATTGAGCGAGGTACTACATATACGGTACCTGTGCATTTTGGTTTTCTTGCCTAAATGTAGAACCTTACTTTTTTTCACCTAAAAAAAGTCCTAATGGGTTTCTCTTTCTCCTGTGCCCTTTCCGTTTCTCTTTTTCTAGTAAGTTTATCCAAGATAAGTATTCTGGCTACAGTCAACAGGCAGCTGCTTATATAGCTGGAGCGGTTTACGACAGCTCTCTTGTGCTCTCGGCGGCTGTCGGCATACTCATCGTAAGTTTTGAAGGGTGGTTTTAAGACTTGAGGGTAGAAATGGGGCAATATCTTGATGGGGCATCTACCTGGGTTTGCATTTGTAGAGCAAGGGAAGGCAACCCATAAAATTGTGTCAATGGGAACAAAGAAGCCTGGAAAAAAAATATACAACACAACAAGGCGTGCAGCTTTTTCTGGGTTGAAGGCTGCATTGAGTTTTTGCTAGTGTCGGTGTTCCAAAACGGGAGTACGACATAGACAAAAACTACTGTTCTTTCCATGCCTTTCCCTCTCTGGTTAGCCCCAATGCAATTAACCTCCAAGTCATCAAATCATCACTGAAAAAAAAATATTTGGGGAATGGTATCATTCATTTGAAGGGATGTGGTGGCTCAGTGGCTAAGACGCTGAGCTTATCGATCAGAAGGTCAGCAGTTCAGTGGTTCGAATCCCTAGCACCGTGTTAACAGGGGTGAGCTCCCATTCCTTGTCCCAGCTTCTGCCAATCTAGCAGTTCGAAAGCAGGTAAAAAAGGCAAGCAGAAAAATAGGGACCACCTTTGGTGGGAAGGGAACAGTGTTCCGTGCGCCTTTGGCATTGAGTCATGCCAGCCACATGACCACGGAGATGTCTTCGGACAGCGCTGGCTCTTCAGCTTTGAAACGGAGATGAGCACCTAGAGTCAGGAACAACTAGCACGCATGTGGAGGGGAATCTTTATTTTTACCTTTTATAATTCATTCTTTGAGGTTCTCCTTTTAGACAGTAGATTCTTTTGGTGGGGGGAAGCAGTTTGTGGTTTTGAAAAATAGAATAAGAAGAGTTTGAAGGGACCTTGGAGGTCTTCGATTCCAACCCCGTTTAGGCAGGAAACGATACCATTTCAGACAAATAGTTATCCAATCTCTTCTTAAAAACTTCCAGTGTTGGGAGCATTTACAGCTTCTGGAGGCAAGTTGTCCCACTGATTAATTGTTCTAACAAAATGTGGGATTACCTTCTTAAAGCTAGATTTGTGTGTGGCCCCAATAAGCTGGATGCATTGATATTACCCTGTTGAGATTTGTGTGCATGTACGCGTGTCTTCAGGTCAGCGTTGGTTCTTAGCGACTGCAGTTTCACTGGCAAGATTTCAGAAGTGGTTCATCCTTATTTCTTCCTATAGCTGAGAGTGACCGGTCCATGGTCACCCAGCTGCTGTGTGCCTAAGGCAAAACTAGAACTCACGTTCTCCCAGTTTCTAGCTTGACGCCTTGAGCTTCCACCAAACTAACTCTCATTTCTCTTTTTCTGTTTTTTTTTTTCCTTCCAGGATTATATTGGGCTGAGAGGTGTGTTTGCTGTCGGTTGTGCGGTGCTAACATTGCCCGTATTTGCTCTCTTGGCCTTCACATTCGTTCCCCCTCTAGTCTCCACCATCTGGTTAGGAATCACCTACTCCTTTGCAGCCGTACGTTTTCAGAATTCTAAATGTATTGATCCTCTTCTGATTTCTACTCAACTTTAAGCCATGGGGAAGTTTCTGGTATTGATCTAATTTTGTCACACGTTGTTGGGTTCTTCTTTAGAAAGAGAAAGGCACGGGTGAAATGCTACTGGTTTGCTCCGGTTCGCAAGAACCGGTAGTTTAAAAAAAATGCTTTAAAAAGTATAAAAAAGGTTCCGACGATCACAGCTGTGCCGTGCGATTGTTGGAACCTTTTCTACTTTTTTAAAGCATTTTTTTCCTACCTATTTGCCCAGACTGGTAATAGGTAGTAAAAAATGCTTTAAAAAAGTAAAAAAAAGTTTCTGATCGTGCGACACAGCTGTGATCGTCAGAATCTTTTTTATATTTTTTAAAGCATTTTTAAGAAGTTTTTTATTAGTAGTTCAAAATTAAAAACATTGGACATAGATATGACATCACTGGTCCCAAGCATCTTCCAGCACTTTAAACTAATACATAATATACTAATGGTAATATAATAATATATTCCTTACACCTTATATGTTATTTAAATGTAGTATAATAGTAGTAATTTATACCTTATTCCTATACAATTATGCATATCTATACCTACATATACCTATCTATACAATTCATATACTGTATTTTCCTGTGTATAAGACTACTTTCTAACACACAAAAATCTTCTCAAAAGTCGGGGGTCGTCTTATACGCCGGGTCTCATTCTCCTGTAACCAGGCAGACCAGCCCATTAGGCTCTGACGAGCCTTAAATGGCTCTGAGGAGGGTCGTCTTATACGCCCAGTCGTCTTATACGCCGGAAAATACGGTACATATTTATCTATAATAACGTATATAATTCTAGTCTAACACTACACTACTATTTGTCTCGGCTATCCTCCTTTTATCCAACCATTTGTAGAATTTTGCCCAGATTTTATAGTACAATGTTTTGCTTTTATCCTTGAGTTCCAAGGTGAGTCTATTCAGTTTGGGCGAATAGGTAGTAAAAAATGCTTTAAAAAGTTAAAAAAAGTTGATCACGCCCACCCACCAAGCCACGCCCACAGAACTCATAGCAAAAAATTTTGCATTTCACCACTGGAGAAAGGTAAGAAGGAGGCGAGGAGAGAGTCAGAGCAGAACTATCTGGCAAGCCAATTTAAGCGGGATTTTGATTTTGCCGAGTCTCAACATTCCACTGCTGGCTTCAATAGTTTTAGAATCAGAGGTCACGGAGCACATAGAGTCTAATTTCTGCTCATTGCAGGAATCCAAATTTAAGTGTCTGGTAGGTTAAACGCTCCTGAGAAATGAGTTGGCTTCTGGTACTGGGAAGAGAATGAGTCCATTTAAGCCAGAGGTTTCCAACCTTGGCAACTTTAAGACTTGTGGACTTCAACTCCCAGAGTTCCTCAGCCAGCTGGGGTTATCAGTAAACAGGTTTTAGAAGAAGGTTGGGATCTTGTGATCACTTAGGAATTGTCAGTAAGAACTCCTGTTAATTCTGGATTCAGAATGGAATAGGAATAGGAATAGGAATAGGAATAGGAATAGGAATAGGAATAGGAATAGGAATAAGAATAGGAAAGAGTAGAGTAGAGTAGAGTAGAGTAGAGTAGAGTAGAGTAGAGTAGAGTAGAGTAGAGTAGAATAGAATAGAATAGAATAGAATAGAATAGAATAGAATAGAATAGAATAGAATAGAATAGAATAGAATAGGAATTCTTTATTGGCCAAGTGTGATTGGACACACAGGGAATTTGTTTTAGGTGCATATGCTCTCAGTGTACATAAGGAGAATAAAATACATTCATCAAGAATAAAAAAGTACAACCTTTAGTGATAGTCAAGGTTACTAATAAGCTATCGAATCATACTAGGAAACAAATAAAAACAATATAAATTGAAAGATACAAGCAACATGGTTATAGTAATAAGTGGGAAGAGATAGATACTAGTAAGTTAACGAGTTTATCTCAGCATCTCTCAACCTTAGTAATCTTAAAATGTATGAACTGGCTAGGGAGTTGAAGTCCCCACATCTTCAAGCTATTGCTTTCTCCGATTGTTTCCTCTGAGATGAAGCTGCTGTGAAATTTGATTCCTTCTTCCTGCAAAAGTGGTTTTTCTCACGCTGTTTCTCCCGTCTGTCTTTTCAACCGTCTTTTGCACAGGCCAGCATGTGGCCTTCCATTCCACTTGTGGTTCCTCAAGCAACATTGGGAACAGCTATGGGGCTGGCGACATCCGTGCAAATGATCGGGATTGGCCTCTCTAATGTGATCGTGGGACGGATCTTGGGAACAAAGTCCAGGTAACAAAGACTGTCTTTCTGCTTAAGTGAAAGTAAGGGTTTATGCCTTCAAAACAGGGGTGCTCTTCAGCATGTTCAGCGGAAATTTTGAGTAGTTTGGAGAACCAGCAAATACCACCTCTGGCTGGTCCCAGGGTGGGGTGGGAATGGGGATTTTGCAATATCCTTCCCCCAGGAGTGGGGAGGGAATGGGGATTTTGCAGTATCCTTCCCCTGCCACACCCACCAAGCCACACCACACCCACCAAGCCAAGCCCACAGAACCGGTAGTAAAAAAAATTGATATTCCACCACTGCTTCAAAATCAAGGAAAGTGTCCGAACGGCTTCCATAAATTGCTTGATGGTGGAATAACCAAGTACGGATAGTCCTTGATTTACAACCACAGCCAAGGCCAAAATTTTGTGTTGCTAAGCGAGACATCTGTTAAGTAATTTTGGCCCCATTTTACAACCCTTTTCGTCACAGTTGCCAAGTGAATTACTGCAGTTGTTAGTAACACAGTCGGTGAAGGGAACGTGGCTTCCCCGTTGACTTTGCTTGTCAGAAGGTCGCAAAGGAGGATCACATCACCCCAGGACATTGCAACCGTCATAAATATGAATCAGCTGCCAGACGTCTGCATTTTGACCATGGGACTGACTGCAGGGAGATAAGTCATAAGTGTGGAAAAACGGTCATAAATCACTTTTCTTTTCAGTGCGGTTGTAACTTCAAATGAATCGTTGTAAGTCGAGGACTACCTGTATCTCAGGGGTGTCAAAGTTCAATTTCATTGAGGGCCGCATCAGGGCTGTGGTTGACCTCAGGGGGCTGGGCAGGCGTAGCTGACTGCATGGGCGTGGCTGACTGGGTGGGTGTGGCCAGCTTGACACTACTCCCCAAATTGCTGGCATGTTTCCTCTTTGCATTCGGTAGACCACACTGGCTGGCTCCTTACATTTTCCAGGATTGCCCTGTGGGCTGGATCTGACCACATTGCGGGCTGGATCCTGCCCATGGGTTTTGTGTTTAACACCCCTGCTGTATCTTATGGAACTAATGCGATAGGACGCAAATTGTTGGGACTTGTTCCTCTTGCTCCCTATTCAGGCCGGTAATGTTCTTTTTTTAAAAAAATCCTTTGCCAGTGAACTGAAGATTCCCTTATGGCGCTGGCAGCAGATGATGATCTTCATGCTGGCCAACACCGTCGCTTGCATTGGGACCTCTGTCTGCCTTAACATAGTAGATAAGAAGCAGGTAAGAATCCACCTTGGCCGATTAACAAGGGGGAATCCGTTACCCTGCCTGGACTATGTGCATAAAGGTGCAACTTTCACCGCACTTTTCCAATTCTATGAATTCCCAGGGTGGCACGTTGAACCGCTCGACCAAACGCTCACCGACTGAGGCAGTGGCCCAACCGCCAGTTGATGCAGCTCCCCTTCTCAATGAGGTGGAAGAAGAACCATCTATCAACTAAAGAAGAGGCCTTCGGGACATGGGGTATAACACAAATGAGCCTCATTCTCCATGTCCTCCTTTTTCCTCCTTTGGGGGTTTGATAAGGGAATTCAAAGACCAGGACATAAATCTGGTGTATAGGAATAGCTGTTTTTCGAATAGCTGCTAGGTGCTATGTGTTAACTGAAAATCTTACACTATAATTAACTCTACAGCTGCCATGAGTGCCGAGATCTTTTAATGCCAATTTTGAGTTATTTAGCCATTAAGATGTCTTCTTTATTGCGGGAAATTTTCTGCTGAAGAGATTGAAAAAGTTTTTTCTGTAGATTTTAAACTGGATGACAGGCGGGAATGTAAATTACTGTGTGCAAGTAATTGTATATATAAACCTTGCACTCATTTATTTAAAAAAAAAGCCATCTTGCACTGTTAAAGGCTAATCATGGATTTCATCCTTGTAGCACCCACTACAGCAGTATTCTCAAAATCCTTTATAATTTTCCTTTTCCAAAATCATGAGGTTTTAAGTCAAGGTTTGCCTTCCTCACACATTTGTTTCAATTACTGTATATTGGTTTCTTTTTTAAATGAAAGTATTGAAAATCCTAATATATTCAGGAACTGAGGCATTATAGTACATTCCCAGATATTTCACAGTTTCCATTTTTCCTTTCTTGATTTCTTCTGAAGAAGGGCTCCTTCCTGCCCATTTGGGGATATAAAGGCTAATATGAACGATTATTGATTTGACTGCATAATGGATATTGAATATTCTGTATCTCTTTAGCACAATGTCCTTACTAGTAATTGTGGCTATGTAAATTGGTAATTTGTCAAGAGGGCTGTTTTAACTTTGCTCTAGAAGTAGGAACATAATATCCGTTAAGATAATCTATTAACACTGTTAACTATATTCACTTAAGAGTTAACCACTCTTGATAGGCAAACCCATCCCAGAGGCATTGGATGCTTTGAGCTGGCAGTAACGTGATCCAGTTATGAGTTAGCTTTTGGCTCTGCTGTCCCTCACGTGATTAGCTGGCCTTAGACTTCAGATGATGTACTGCAATTAGAAAATATAACAAGCACATGCCAACTTTCCCCAGATACATAATAATACATAATACATAATATTATGTATTATAATATGTATCTAGATATCTAGCCAATTATTGATGGGATTCAACCACTTGGTAGGAAAATCTCCAGAATTTGGAAGAGTATTGCAGGCAGGTTGTAGACAGGCCTCCCTGAACATAGATGGATAGTTTTCTGTAAAAACACACAACAGTATTCCTGACCCTCTTCCTTCTAGCATCTCCTGGTTCAAAACTGCAAGCTCATTTTTAGCCCAACTAGATAACGCATGGTCCAGCAGGACATCTTCTCAGAGATATTTCCCAACCAGGTATCCTAATGTCTTCGAAATCAAATTCAAGATACATTCAGAGATGCAACTGCCTTGAAAATAGCCCATGTGGAACTATATAGCACAAACACATGCTTTATGAAATTTTTGCATTATGTCACAAACGGTTTTGTGAGGGTTTTTATGTCATAACGTATTTTATAACGTTTGTCAAATTTCAATCCCGTGATTGAATTTGGGATGCTTTCTGTAAAGTTAGCCCATTTAAGGCACCTTGGTTGAAAAGGTTTTGCCCCATGATGCATTTGGTCAAAGATTACAGGAATGAGATCTCTATGGAGACTCTCAGTCATCCAAGGTCATGGTTGCTTCAAAGGTGTTTTTTCAAGAGGCAACCTGACTTTCTTGGGTTTTCCTTCAAGGCGTTTTGCTTCTCATCAAGAACTTCTCGTTCAGTTCTTCTCAAGAACTGAAGAAGCGAAACGTCTTCAGGGAAAAACAAAGTCCAGATGCCTCTTGAAAAAGCACCTTTGCTACAGGAACCAGAGTTTATATAGGTGCCACAACTTGGCTTGATCTCCTACCTCAGCTTGTAGTAGAAGAAAAGTGACCCACAACTCTGCTAAGGGAAGACCACTTGCAATGCTAAGATTTAGAATGGGAAATACGATAGGTACATTTTTGCGATGCAAGCACAGTCACTCACAGGAGGCCTCTTTGCAAAATTAAGAGCCAGTCATGGTTACAAGCATCTCATCTACTCTGAAATTATCTCTGCACCACTTTCGCCAGTCCTTTTAAATGAACCATTGGGTTACAGCTTATTTAATTTTCTCTGAATGCCTGTGTAGCCCAACTCACATGAAAATGAAGACTGCCAACTTAAGTTTTTTTTATTGTCAAATGATATAAAGAACAATGGACACAAGCTTGATTTGTCTAATAGCAACACTCTTCACATTTGGATACTAGAGTGGGGAAAAAGGGATAGTGGTAATGTTACAAAGGGATTGAATTTTTTTAAAAAATGCAGATGTACCAGACAGCCTTGACTGATGAGAGAACCAATGGCACAGAAATGGATTCAATCAAGTTAATTATTATTTCCCTGAACACTATTACAAAGAAAGACTTAAAGGCATTTCAGTAGAACAAAAACATTTTTGTATTTATGACAGGAGGAACTGGGGAAATTCTTCTCATTCCTCTGTACAGATTGTCAATTTCACAAAAGGAACTGCTTGCATCTTAACCCGTTCACAAAAGTCTTAGGAATGAGTGGGTTGCCTATGTAAACTAACAGTCAGTTCAAGGGTTGAATGTCAAGATTGCATAGCTAATGACTGTGCCACCTCACAGTGGCTATTAGCACAAATAAAAGGAATTTTATAAACCTTGCTTCTGTTTTGCCCCCAACAATCACATTCTTTACAATTCATGTAATATACTGTGTGCTTGTTTGGTTACAGTAAAATCTCTGGATTACCAGCCACTTGGGAAGAAATGACTGGTTTTTAGGAGAGGCACCTGGGGCTTAGGCGATCTTAGTTTGTACATGTAAAACTCATAAGGCTATAAGGGGATTAAAAAAAGACTTGAAGAATCCATCAGTTCTACTGTAATGGACTAACAAAATACAGTTGTTTATTAAACGGCGCGATTCAACATATTTGAGTTATTCTTGAATCCTAATGTAGTTTTTTTTTAAAAAAAACAACCCTTTCTGGATACACAGTGTAATCCTCAATCACCACTCGAAAAAACAAATGATAGGCACAAAGTTAAATCAATCAGAACTTAAGGCTTAGTTGGAAAAAAAGGCTAACAGAGAAGCACTGGTGAAAACGCCCCTTTGAAATTTTGCAATCCCAAGTAATCCACATGTAGCAATGACCTATGCAAATGGCATCCAAAGCTGACGTTGGCTAATTGTTCTCATATCGCTTGCTTCATTACAAAGCTAAGCAGCGTTTGCATTCTGTTTGTTTTTATCCATCTCCCTAGTATTGAAAGGGTGGCATTTACTCTATAGCAAACCGTGAGAGAGAACTCGGCAAGAAATATTAAACCAGCGCTGAGTTTCAAGCATGGGTTGACTGATTAGTTCAGAGTTTATCAAAATGCTGAACTGTTTCGGCGTCTGGTACAGAGCACCTCAGAAATACTTTGCAATGAACTTGTGATATTGCTGATAGATCAAGTTACTCTACAAAGGCCACTGGTTTTCTGATATGCTTGATGAATTCCAACAGAAAATTCAGGGAGTGGAAATGGTCTGATCTTTTGACATTGAGAAATTTGGACTACTCATACACGGTCTAAACCAGGGGTGTCCAACTTTGGCAACTTTTAAGACTTGTGGATTTCCAACTATCGCAATTCCCCAGCCAGCTGTGAGTTGAAACACACAAGAAGTCTTAAAATTGCCAAAGTTGGACACCCCCTGGTCTAGAAAGAATTCATCCAAAAACGCAGACTTTTTCCCTTCTGTCTCTTCACGAACTCACTCTGCAATTATGGTAAAACAGTGCAAGGTGACATCCATACAACACTCTATATTGCAAATGTCCTGGAAGCAACAGTGATGAGGAAAGACCAGTAGGGGTCTTGAGTCAGGTCTAATAGTCAGCTAAGTTAGTCCTTACTTCCAGCTTGTGCTTGGAGATGTTGGCTAACCATTAAATATAATATGCAGCAGGACTGTTAACACTACAACGTTTTCCCTTGATTCTATACAGCAAAACCATCATAGCCAAGTTTCTAATTCTGCCAAAGACAGTTTCTCAATAGAGACATGCTTGGAAGCAGCTATCCTGCCCCTTCAGTCCTCCCTTGGCAGTCATCTCACTAATTTGCAACTCCCTCTTGCTTCTGTCCTCTCCAGCAAGGTATTACATTTAATACACACCTCAGGAAATCTTCCAGAATAAGTCAATAGCTGCCATTTTGCCCATGCCTCTTTGGGATTTGTTACCCTGAGCTGCATCTGCATAGCAAAAAAGCAGACATGATGTCAGTAGGACACCGGTTGAAAAGACCCCCAGCCAAACAGGTGAATATGATAAGGAAGGAGAAACAAGGAAGATAATCCTCAATTTTGTTTTCTAATTTTGCCTTCCCCTAATGGGGATTTAAACAATGAATGCTAGAATGTATTTTGGGATTGATCTTTTTCATAGCTTCTTGTCAGTGTGAATAACAAATCCATTCTAGGGCGACTGCTTGCTTTTGAATGTCCTTTGAATTATGGAGCAAGTTTATTTGAGTGTTAAGTATGGATCTGGGCTGCTTTATGGTGGAGACACCTCATTTTTGTTCCAATGTGAAACAGATAACCAAAACATTACAAAAATAGGCAGTTTTCTCATGATACTTAAAGGTATGTCCACAGGGACAAGACCATGATTGTAGGAAATGTTACGGCAGGACAGCTGTGATTGGGGATAGAAGAGCATTACTTGTAAATCAAACTAAAAAGAAATTGACATTCCAGTTATCCAGACATCATACTCTCTACAACTGAGAGTTACCCTTGATTGCTTCCTGCTGTGGTTTAAAAATGGAATACATGGGTGTACGTGCGAGCACTAAGACTCACCCTTTCCTAATGGTACTAAGCTGTTAGAAATAGACCTCAAGGGTCATCCTTAGGTCATCCTAAGAATCGGGTTAAAAATTCACAGGAAGTTGATATTCACAGTTTAAGGGCTATAGCAATGTAAGGGTGTTTAAATACTCTCTTGCTAGTTAAAAGGCACAGAAATGTTAGTGTTCAGTTGATAAACCTGGAAGCTCTCTGGTTTCCAATAACTACAGAATAAGTGACCTCTTACAGAAACCTGTTTTTTTTTTCCAAAGAAAGCTTTCATACTTACATTCTTCCAAGAAAGGAATTTCAATAACTTGGGTTTCAAGCTTTCTATTGTTAGAACACCCTGGGCATTTGGAGAGTGGTGTTCAGCAGGAGGTCTCCAACCTTGGTAATTTTACGATTTGTGGACTTCCATCTCCCAGAATTCCTCAGGCAGCATGGTTGACTGAGGAATTCTGGGAGCTGAAGCCCTCAAGTCTTAAAAGTGGCCAAGGTTGGAGACCCCCCTGGTGTTCAGAGGCCACACGAATTGGCACTATGCAATGTTTGAAGTGGGTATAGGTGGGAAGGAGGTGCTGAGGAAGAGATAAATTAGGTGAACATATAAGAAGATGAAGAATTGTTCCTGGAAAGCACAGGAAGGCGAATATGTGAGTTATGAGACCGCCGTAGTTAAGGTACTATCCATTACTCTGACCCCACCTCTTTTGCCACCGCTTGCCCTACAAGAACTGGTGGGCCAGTCTGATTTTTTTCCCCTACCGGCAGAGGCAGTAGAAGAGGTGAGCCCAAGGACTTGAAAAACAAAACGGGCAGTGTCTAAGCAACATCTCATGTAACTAAAGGTAACAGAGGCTGCCTCTGCATGGAAAGACCAAGCTAAGGGGAGAGAGAAGTCGCTAAAGGCAACCAAAGAGCAACAAGAACAGTCTAAGAGTCGGCATAAAATTAGAATGAGAACTTTTCTGCAAGCAGCAGCAGTTCACAGCCTAATGAAAGTTACAATCTTCAGGCACAATAGCTTGTGCAAGGAGGTTAGTGATGAAGGAGAGAGTTAGTCACTAGCTTCTGAACTGCCTCCTTGGAGAGGATTCAGGCTCTAATTTTAAACTTAAGTGGTTTGGCTTCGTTCTCTCAACAAACTTTTTTTTTTCTTATGTGCTATTCACCATGAAGTTATACCCAACTAGTCAAAAGAAGAGTGCCACAAAGCCAAAGCTTCTAAAACTCTTCCAGAAAGGGATTTGTGCATGATTCATTTCAACTACAATTTATCTCAAAAACTAATTTGCTCCTTTCACTTTTCTGCAAGATGACAATCTTTTTCCAGGACATAGTGGAACAGTCTCCCTTCTTTACAAACACAGAGAAAATCTACTTGAGGCTGGGTTGGTCTAACTGGCAGACCAAACACTGGTCTCGTGCCTTAATTGGAATGTGTTCTGCAATCCATCTCAGGGAGTCTTCCTTAACTGTGTTCAGAATGCAGAGGGAAGGAAGGAGCTCAGGGCTCATCCCTGTCTTACAAATGAACACCCAAAAGGCTTATGATGATGGCTGCCGTGGACTAAATAAGCCAAGCTACTATGCCCTCCCCTCCTTCAAGTACTAAAATATTAGCCTTTTGGTTCCGATAATGAAAGCTTAAGACATTGGGGAAGGGTGGGGGGTGGGTGGGTGGGTGAGAAAGTGGCCTTCCCTAATAGAATGCAATGCTAGATTTGCCTCCTGGTGGGTTGAGGACTTTATTGTGAGAACGCGGCCGTGGTCCCAGCCTGGGCTCGTGATCATCTATCTTGGGGCCAGGTTCTTTGGTGATCTCCTTCGGCAGGTCCTTCTTCTCACACAACTCTTCTCTCTGTGGTCTTTGGTCTTCTGGAACTGCGCAAGATGATACGTGGCAGGTTAGAATATGATGGTCTGGTTTCAATTTTATTCCGACTGTGTTGGCAAGACTTGGATTTTGCATGCAAGGTTCCCAAGTATGGTGCGGTGTTTGATTAAGTTACTACTCCCAGTTAGTCTTCTACTACTTCATCTGAAGATGTTAGCTCATTCAGTTTATGCAATGCTTCCCCACACATCATCATTTGGAAGAAGGGGGACAGGGACAGGGACAGGGTCTGAAACTCTTAACATTTGAGGCATGGCCTGTCAAATGTGGTACATTGTTAGGATCATAAGGGGAAATCTCTCTCTCTCTAGAGCCAACCTTGGCAACTTTAAGACTTGTGGACTTCAACTCCCAGCCAGTCATGCTTGGGAACATTGCATGCAAAACCTATGCTTGCTGGGGAATTCTGGGAGTTGAAGTCCACAGGTCTTAAAGCTGCCAAGCTTAGACACCCCTGCTGTAAAGTATATAGTACTAAAAGTTATAATGTGATTTTCAAAAGCTGATATGATATAAAGGATAAAATAATGGAGCTGACCAAATCCGGGGAAGCCTTGCTCCAATTACCTTTTGGTTCCCGTGGTGAATCTCCTCTATCCTTCAAGAGAAAGGTGTGATCCTGGATAAGAAGGAAGAAAAAGGTTCTAGATATTAATCAACACTTTGAAAAGGCTGTTTTTCACGAGAATCCTTTCGAGCTGTAAGAAAAACCAAGTCTGGAAATCCAGCTTTACAAAGCAATGCTTCTAAGGATGTGCAAACTCTGCATCAGTCCTGCATGAGACAGAAAAATCTTTATATTTTGTTTCGTGTTAACGTCAACGTTTCCCTTATAGTCAATTTTAATGCTAGATTATTTATATTGCTTGGCTAATCGAGATAGCATTAGTTTCATAAGAGCTTTTTGTCGCTAGAGGTGCATATTCAATAGCTTCCTTTGTACAAACACAATTGCTTTGCCTACATTGATTACTGTAATTTCGGCTCCCCCCCCCACTTTTTTTTTTAAATTAAAAAAAAGTGAGTAGAAGCTGCAAATGAGTTACCTTGGGCTTATTCGGATGTGCTTTGACTGCGCTGACAGGTGATGGGGTCCCAAAGATATTGCTTGTTTTTCCTCCAGGTGGGTTTATAAATTGCCGGGATGCATTAGGTTTATGATCCTCAAAAATGCCGCTATCCTTCCCACCTGCAAGACAACAATAACTGAGGAAGTCTGCAGGAATTGCTCTTCCTCTCCGATTCTCCAGGGCAGGAGGAAACGAGCAGCGAACCCTAAGGCTAGGATGTTGAGGCCCTCCCGGAACCAGGCATGCTTGTACAGCTTTGGATAAGGGTTTCCTTTTTGAAATCCTGTTGATTTCCCTTTCTGCTTCTTAATATTCCTTTATTACACTCTTTTATCAGCATTACAAATACAAAAAAAAAAAAATATTTCTTCTTTCTTGAAGAAATTATCATGTAAAAACAACACATTTAAGCCAGAGATTTGCACCAATGTATGGTTCGGCAAGCATTTTTTGCAATCTAAAATGTAAATGAAGCATTAACATCCTTTAAAAGTTAATGTAAGTTGGATTTATCTATATCTTACCTAAACCTTAAATTTTGAAATAATTGTATAAATAATAAACCATAAATATTATGTTTTATAATTTGTATACGTTAAGAGAAAGCATGTCTTGAGACACCCTAAAAGGGCCGCATAGGAAGCCATACAGGTAATCCTTTCATTTACCTTTCATTTAGTGACTGTTCAAAGTTACAATGGCACTGAAAAATGGCTTATAATTGTTTTTCACACTTACGACCATTGCAGTAGCCCCATGGTCACGTGATCAAAATTCAGATGCTTGGCAAGTAGTTCATATTTATGACAGTTGCAATATCTTGGGATCACATGAACTGTTTTTGCAAGCTTCTGACTAGCAAAGTTAATGGGGAACCCAGATTCATTTAATAACCATGTTGCTAACTTAATAAATGCAATGATTCACTTAACAACTGTAGCGAGAAAAGTCGTAAAATGGGGCAAACTCACTTAACAAATATTTCACTTAGCAACATAAATTTCGGGCTCAAGTGTGGTCATAACAGGCAAGAGTTTCTACCATCGAAGAACCACAAGCACAAAGTCTCTGAAGATAAGGATTCCCTTTTTCCAAATAATCTTTGAGGGATGTCAAAAGCGGAAAATAAAAGTTAATGTAGAGGAAAAGAACTGCCATGTCAAACAGATGTAATGCCAAATCACTCCAGGTAAATCTATTTTATTCCATTTGCCAATGAAAATATACTTGCATCCAGGGGTGTCCTTACATGTAAAAAATGCTTTGACCGCTTGGTTGTGGTTACTATCTTGACTTTACTCCTTCCTTCCTTGCTACATGTACCAGCAACTCCAAAGTACTAACATATAGTAATTTTAAAAAAAATCTTACACCTTACACACATTCAGCATTGTTTAAAAATTGTAACATACTGTTGTTACAAAAGAACAAGATGTTGTTACAGAACAAGTTGTTTACTTGTTTCAAAATCTCATTCTCAAGTCAACTTGCAAAACACTTCACTTATGCATAGTAATAAACTTATTCTTTTTATGAGTATTTAACTCTGAAATTGTCAGTAAATTATGTCAAGTAGTGAATGACGGGTGTTTTTCTATTTAAAGCGGGACAATGGCTGGCACTATATAATCCGTTCACTGTAAATGAAATCTCACGGATGAGTACAGAGTGATTTGTATAAAAGTTTGAATGAATATTATTTAGTCAAAGGTAGCTTAGAGCAAGGACCATGATAATAGAAATAGCCACAGCACTTATATACGCTTCATAGTGCTTTGCAGCCCTCTCTAAGTGGTTTACAGAGTCAGCCGCTTGCCCCCAACAATCTGGATCCTCATTTTACCCACCTCGGAAGGATGGAAGGCTGAGTCAACCTCGAGCCAGTCATGATCGAACTCCTGGCAGTGGGCAGACTCAGCCTGCAATACCGCATTCTAACCACTGCGCCACCACAGCTCTTCGAATGATAAATGATAGTTATCTGGTTTCATGGAGGAACTTATCAAACCTGTCACTTCCATTCTCAGTATTTTCAAGAAGTGTATGGTTCTCACCTGGAGGATTTGTTCTCTTTGGGAAATTCATAGGTTCTTCAGCTGCTGCAAATATGTTAGAGGCCATTTTTTGTGACTTGGAAGAAGAGGACACTTCTGCACTTCCAAAGAGATTGCTGGAGAGTCCACCTGGTGGCTGCAGCACCCTATTTTGCAGAAGATAATCCACAATCAACCATGATTATAAAAGACAGTCCGCACAAAGAAGTAGACAGTGTGGGCTAAGGTTCAGATATCACAGTAGCTTCCATTTAATATAATTCTGTGAATTGTGGGATCATTTATTTTGGAAACCATGATTTAGGTGCATGGAATGATGTGCAAACGCTGATCAGCATCTGAGTAATCAAGGTTCTTCTTTATCTGGAAGTCTTCAATTCATCTAAAATATTTCTTTTGAAAGAAGTAGCAACAAAAGTTTCTTGAAGTCTGTAATACTTAACTATTTTCAAAACAACATTCGTTTAAATCCATGTGAAGAATTCTGATTAAAGTATCAGAATTATTTGTACAGTACTGGCAAATAATGTTCTTAGTGCAAACCTTTCCTTCAAGAACTGTATATACATTTCCCCCTCACCCACCCACCAAAGGGATTGTTGCAAAGTAGGATCAACTATTGGCTTGGTTCTTCTTGCTGGCGATTTTCCTTTCCTTTCGGTTGCTGGGTGAGGCCACAACCACACCCAATCCCAAACTGAGGAAGGCTGAGCTCAATTTATCCCTCAGGAACTTGTTCACACCCTTTCATGAATGTGTGAAAACTACAGTATTTGAATACCAATACGGAGATACACTTTTTAAAAAAGATTATAGATTTGTATTATTGCCTAGCATAAAAACTGCTCTTTATTGTTCTCTGAAGGATTAAACCATGGTTGTCCAAATTTGGCAACTTTTAAGACTTGTGGTCTTCAACTCCCAGAATTTCCCAGCCACCATTCTGGAAGTTGAAGACCACAAGTTGCCAGGATTGGAACAACTCTGGATTAAACTATTTTAGTAGTGCATTTTATATCTTGATCTGATAAAGTCTATTAGTCTAATCAATTCTCTCCAAATTGATAGGCCTGAAATGTGCCGAAGCTTATCCAAAAAAAATTTCACCCTCATTTAATGTGTTTGAAAGTTTGTGGTTTGAGGCAGACTCACTGAGACTAATAAGGGTGGCCCAGAGACATTGAAAAAAAAAAGTTTGGAGCTGGCAATTAGAAAAAGATGGGGCTCATCACCAGCAACACATGCAAATGGACACATGAAGGACTATATCACAAAAATTATTAACCTTTATCCTTTGTTTGGGGCACCTTAGCATACAATGTTAGATTGCTGCAGTCAATGGAGGGTCACTTTCAAAGTAAAAATCAACTTGTCTACAAAGTTACAGGCTGCATCATTTAAGAATACAGCTTTAGTGGTAACCAGACAACAGTACAACCCACACCCTTGAAGGATTACAGTGCTTGACAATACAGTGTAAAAAGCAAGTATCCCTAAAACTGACTAATACAATTCAGGAATATGTTCAGAAATCTCAATCAAAGTTTGTTGAGTGATTATGATCTAGAAAGGAAAGGAGATAAAATGTTTCACTGGTAATACCATTTTTGCCAAAGGGAGGTTAAAATGCAGTTATAACCCATTGCAAATACTATTATAATCCACGCCAGATGTTTACCATGCTTATTTCATAAAGCAAATTTCCTTTACAATCAAACTGCTTGGATAAGAAAAAGAAATGAAGATAATAACTCCACTGCGGAATTACAGCTATTTTCTTTCAACATGCCATTGTGGAAAAGAGCCTGAAGTGTTATATCTGCATCCAAAGGAAATTACAGAAGTAGCCCAATCATTCAGACACATTTTGGCATTACTTCACGCAATTTACATGCAAACCATATTTTCACAGGCAGCTCATTTACCTCAAATTTAATTTGAAAAATACATTTATGCTATTTCCAGAGCTCATCCCATGCTCTAGCCCTGAAGTATCAGCCCTGGCAACTTTTAAGATTTGTGGACTTTTAACTTTTAAAACTCCCCAGCCAGGGAATTCTGGAAATTGAAGCTTGCAAGTCTTAAAGTTACCAAGGTTTTGCCAAGGTTGGACACTGGGGCTCTAAGCCTGATGCCTGGGGGGGAAAACAAGAGATTCGGAAGCTTATTAAAGATCAACAAGGTCAGGATCATGTGAATTGGAAGGGGATTCTTATTTCAGTGCCTGGAGGCTAAAAAAGAAAAACAAAAACAAAATGGGACAGAATTCTTGAACAATGGATCCTGCTTATCCAGAGACCCCTGTGTACTTTGCCCGCTCCTCTTGTCAAGTGTGCAGAGAGGGGGACATTTGCCCTGTAGGAAGGATTTCACAATCTGGGCTCCCCTTAGACAGCAGCTACATTGGTACTAGATTGGCAAATGGAGATTGTCACTAGTGGGGTTTCTGCCGAGGTTTGGCTCCTATGCCATTTATGGCCTTTTCAGGAAGATAATACCTTAGAAATACACCCTCATCACTTGGAAAGGTACTTAGAAGTGATGCTATAGAAGCAATGGCTTACTAACAGCTATTATCCATTTCACATAACCTCAATGCTGCTCTGAAGCCACAGACTTCTAAATACAATTCTAAGTTCCAGCTTTAACTTACAAAGCCCTGCAAAGTTGACATGGCCCTAAACCAGCTGCAGGATCATCAGTATAAGACCAGCCCAGAGGATGGGGGCGGGGTGTTGAGGTCCCCCCCCCTCAAACACTTCAAGATAAGAGAGGAAACTAAGGTGCACTGCTTTTCATGATGCTCCATTATGGCTCACTTTTATCTCCAGAGATCCAAATGGTTCATTGTTACATGCTGGAAGGCAGTTTACATGGTCTTTTTAAAAGGATTTTGATACCAAAGTTCATACTCTGGCACTAGGGGAGAATTATGTTTTGTGGGGTATACTGTTGCTTTTATGTACTTTATTTGTTGCAAGCCACTCCCAGTTGTTTGGAGCTAGTGGTCTAAACATATGAAATACTGAATAAATACAATGTTTGTTGCTATGACCTATATAGTTTAAAAAAGGATTGAATTCCAACTTTTATCCTGAGTTACTGCTTCATAAAAAAAAAAAAGCCCACCGCACATGGCCTAAAAGAGCAATTCCTTGGCAGTTTTAGAGAAAAGATTTTATGCCTCAGGCAAGGCATGAAACTGCAGAGATGCAGAACTACAGCAAAGATCGCCGGTCTCACAACCCACACCCACTTTGTAACAAAGCAAGCAAATGCAGTTGAGCCTTTTTGGAATTTCATACCAGACAGCATGGTTGGGTGGCACCTGATTCCCTTTGGCAATCAAAAATTTATGCAGGAGCATTGCAACTCCAAAACTAGTAATCAGGCCGAGGGTTCAAAAGAACAACAACCAAACCCTTCTCACTCATTTGAAATCCTACTCAGATTCATTTTCATAATCCCTCAAGGCAAAGGCAGCTACTGCTCATCATGTGCTGGTTAAAAAGTTGTCCCTGGCCCATGCAGAATATGGTTCTAACAACATAGCCAGATTCAATGGAAATTGCTACATGTTTATTTATCCAATTCCAGATTGTACAAACCGTGAAAACCCCTGAAAGCAAACACCGGCAATAAAATTCTGGAACATAACAACCAGCGTGTCGCAACCCAGACAAATCGATTTTGCAGCGGAGCATTTTTTACAATTTGAGAGGATAATCCCAAGGTGAGTTCTAGTCCCGCTTTAGGCACAAAAGTCAGCTGGGTGACTTTGAGCCCAACATGCTCTCTCGGCCCAACCCATCTCACAGGGTTGCCGTGTGGGAAAACAAGAACAGGAAGGAATCTTATGTACCTTGGTGAGAATCACTTAGGCAAGAGAAATGAAGTAGAAATTTAATAAATGAAATAAAGATAGGAATCAAACAAATAAACAAACTGGGCTGGATGTCATAAATAAGCAGGACTTAATTAAGCAGGATTGAGCACATTCTGGCCAGAACATTTTTCACAGAATGTTTCCCACCAGCCCTTACAGAATAACAAAATTGGAAGGGACCTTGGAAGTCTTCTAGTCCAATCCCGTTGCTCTAGCAGGGGACCCTATACCATTCCAAACAAAAGGCTGTGCAATCTCTTCTTAAAAACCCTTCAACGTTGGAGCATTTACAACTTCTGGAGGCAAGTTGTTCCACTGGTTAATTATACTATCAGAAAATTACTCCTTAGTTCTAAGTTGCTTCTGTACTGATTAGTTTCCACCCGTTGCTTCTTGTTCTACCCTCAGGTGCTTTGGAGAATAGCTTGACTCCCTCTTCTTTGTGGCAGCCCCTGAGATATCGGAAGTCCTTCTTTTCATTAAACTACTGTAGACATACCCAGGTCCTGCAACCGTTCTTTATATGTTTTAGCCTCCAGTCCCCTAATCCTCTTGGATGCTCTTCTCTCCACTCTTTCTAGAGTCTCCACATCTTTTTTTAACATCGTGGCGACCCAAACTGAATGCAATGATTCCAAGTGTGGCCTTATAAATGAATGGATGGATGGATGGATAGGGACAGCAATAAAGAGACAGATCGATAAAGAGATAGATAAATATAGAGATAGATAGATATAGCAATAGATAAAGAGATCTATAAAGAGAAAGATAAATAAAGAGATAGATACAGCAATAGATAAAGAGATAAAGATAAATAGATAAAGCAATAGAGATAAAGATAGAGATAGATATAGCAATAAAGAGATAGATCGATAAAGAGATAGATAAAGATAGAGATAGCAATAAAGATAAAGAGATAAAGAGAAAGATAAATAAATAGATACAGCAATAGATAGATAGAGAAAGAGAAAGAGAAAGATAGATAGATACAGCAATAGAGATAAATATAGAGATAGATAGATATAGCAATAAAGAGATAAAGATAGATAGATAAAGAGATAGAGATATAGATATTTTATATTATACATTTTGCTCCGAGAAAGGCAGACACAATAAGGTGCTGCCCACCCTCCCTTCGTGTTGCAGGGTTCCTTTGCGGGGGGGGGAGGGAGAGGACCCCTCCCTCGATTCCCTCAAGGACCCCTCAAAGGACAGACAACGCCCCCTCCCATCCCATCCCCACGAGGTGGGGGGGGGAGGGGAGGCTCCAGCCGGCAGGTCGACCCCCTACCCCCGCGCCACCAGGCAAGCCGAGTCGCCGGCATCAAGAGAGAGAGAGTTGGGGAGGTTTCCCCTCGCGACCTCCCCGGCGACGCCCCAGGCGGGGTTCCCCCCCCCCACCTCCCCAGAGGAGACCCAAACCAGGTGTCCCCCCACCCCACGAGACACGCCGTGGAATCTGGTCCCGGGCTGGGTGGCTTGCGTGGAAAACGGGAGGCGGGAAAGGGAGGGTGGGGGAATCCTCCATGCCCGGGTTTTCACGCGTCGTGTGAAGGCGACCTGAGGCGGGGAGAGAACAACCTCCGCCTCCTCACATCCCTTCAAGGCGGCGTCCACGTGTTCCTCAACGCGCCCGGCAAGAAGCGGTAAGTATGGGGTCGGGTGGGGATGGGGGGGGGGGGTAGTCTCAAGGCTGGGGATGCTGGGATTTGGAGTCCCCGCCTCACAACAGCGGAGATTTCTGAGGTAAAAAATAACAACAACCGCACCCACGGCGGCCGCCTCACCTGGAGCTGGGTCTAGCCGAGTCGGACTCGGGTCCTTGGAACATGGTGGGCCGGTAGAGCGAGCGAGCGAGCGAGCGACGGCCGCCAAAGCTTCTCTGTTGCCCGCCCAACCGCGCGACTCGCCTCAGTCTCTTCCTCTCTCTCCCGCTTCTCTCCCGGCCGGACGCTCGGCCCCACCCTTCGAAGCCCATTGGCTGAGGGCGGCGCCGTTCCATCCGGCCTCGGCCAACCGCGGAGGGAAGGCCCGCCCCTCCTCCACCTGGGAGCGCGAGACGGGGGAGGCGGGTTTGAGGTGGCGGGAGTTGAAAGGGGCGGGGCGTCCGCTGTGGAGGAAAAAAGGGCGGGGGGGAGGGTGGAGGAAAAAAGGGCGGGGGGGAGGGAGGGGCCGCTCCGAGGAAATCGGGCGCTCATTGGATGACGAAGGCAAGAAAAAGAAGGAAATGACTCGGAAGTTTTTTTTTTTTTAATTTAAAGGGACGCCCCACGTGTTTCCTAAACGCTTTTTTTTTTAACCTGGTTCCCGTAGGGTCCGATTCGCATAAACACATCGTACTCTCTCCATTCATTGGTACCCATTTATTATGTTCATATTTATGTTTATACCTATACCTGTTATGTTTTACATGTTTGACAAACTAAAGAAAATAATAATAAAAATAATAAAAACCTGCGCCAAACTTAAACGTGGAGCAGAATTTTTACAAAGTCCAATATGAATAATACATGCATCAGATCTTTAACCTTGTTTTAAGTGGGTCGTGTGGACGTGGCCATCAGTTGGAAGGAGAAGGAGCGGTGGAAAAGGACAGGCAACTGGCTGAACTAGTATTGGGGAAATGATTGATCTTCCTGGGGAGAGGTTAACTGATTTAATCTTTGACAAATCCAGAGATTTATTTTGATCTGTGCCCAGCTGGATTGATCCTGATGAAAGTGGCCTGCTCAGATCATGCAGGGGGTTTTTTTTGGTGTCATCCAATGTGTTTATAGTTGTTTTCTGGTCTAACCAAAACATTTGGCATAGTTCAATGAAGTATGCAGACTTATAACAGTTCATTTAGTTGACGGTTCAGTTACATCACTGAAAAAGTGACTTCTGACCATTTTTCACACTTACGACTGCTGCAGCAGCCCCACGGTCATGTGATCAAAATTCGGAGGCTTGGCGAGTGGTCATGTGATCGCCTTTTGTGACTTTTTTGACAAGCAAATTCAGGGAGGAAACCAGATTCACTTTAACAATTGTGCTACGAATTAAATAGCTGCAGCGATTCACTTAACAAATGTGGCAAGAACAGTTGTAAAATGGGGCAAAACTCCCGTAACAAATTTCTCACTTAACGACATAAATTTCGGGCTCAGTTGTGGCCGTAAATCGAGGTGGACTACCTGTAGTTTAGTTATGCTGTAGTTAGGTGGTTGTGTGAACACAATGGGCGATCTGTTGATCAGATCCAAATATCAACTTCCAAGTCAACTCATCATAAAACTCATTAGAATAGTAAATTGTATTTTAGAATCATTCTATTAGCCAGATGGGTGGAGGGGTGTTGTTTAAAAGAAAAGCCACAATGTTGTCACTATCTTAACTTCTTTTGACCTTGGTATTTTTGTCTGTTTGTCTGTATCTAACTTGGGCATCCTTCTCATATCTGGAAAACAAATCTATTGTTTCAAGGATGAGCATGTGAGGCATTGATCTACAATTTAAAGCATCACTCAAATTATCTTGCTTGCTGGGCGCAGTTCTTGTCGGGAAGGCCCTGGAGGGCTGTTATATTCCAGCCTTTGGCAAACTGGTTACTTCTAGATGTGTGAACACATTTACTACTAAAATTCTCGGCAATGGCTACTTTGGCTAGGGCAGGAGTGGCCAATCTTGGCAACTTTTAAGACTGTACTCGCACAAGCCTGAAAGATGTCCACTACACCAACAGATGGTGTAATAATCCAGAAAATTTTTGAATGTGCAGAAATGGACAAACTTACTATAGAATTAAATAACAAGGAAGACTCGGAACATTACTCAACTTGGGAAAACTGGTATCAATGGATAGAAAATAAAAATAGGAAATGTACAGATCAAAATGGTGTTTACATATATTCGATCAAGAAGGAATATCTGAGAATATATGAATAGAGCGAAGATTTGGGTACTGTTAGAATGACGTTGAATTGTACAACTATCATGGACATATTTTCGTTACAGATGTATTTGTATTTTAATATTTTAAAGTTTAATAAAGTTTTTTGAAAATTAAAAAAAAAGACTTGTGGACTTCAATTCCCAGAATTCTGGGAGTTGAAGTCCACACATCTTAAAATTCCCAAGGTTGGACACTTCCTGGGCTAGGGAATTCTGTGAATTAAAAGTTCACAAATCTGCCAAGAGGCCAGATTTGAGAAGCAACATTCAAAACTGAGTAGTTTTGCTTTCTATTCAAAAGTCAGTGGTAGCAATTCAGGGCCATTTTTAGTTGTAGGTAGCAGAAGAACTAATTCACTTTTTGGGGGTCATTAAAATAATTTCTATGGAATGCAGGCACTCATCAAAACAAGAAATAAAAGGGCTGCATGCCTCAAATGTTAAAATGTTCCAGGGCATTTCTACACTCAATTTCACCCAATGTAACGGAATACTGATTTTTCACAGAGCCTCAAAAGAAATTCCCAACAGCCTCTAATGCCTCTGAACTCTAACTATAGCAAACTTGGGAAAAGAAAAATGATGATCAAATATTTATCACAGGCACACAAATTAGACCAAGGATTAGTAAGTGTTTATGGACAATCATAAAAACAACTTTACAACTCGAATTGAAAATTGAAAACAGAGGAAGTGTATATTATATTAAATAACCCAAACACCTTTTTTTCCTTTTTTTTTCCTCCAAAAATCGATAAAGAATAAATAATATAATTTACAATATGGTACAAAAAAATAATCAGTTAAGGACAGGCATTCTTGCTTTATACAGACGCTATATATATATATATATATATATATGCATATTATCTGAAAAACAAATTCACATTTTAAAACGAGACAAAAAACTTTTTTTTAAAAAAGATGATATGGCTTAACTATTATTAAAAGAAACAGCAACATCGTCCACTGCCAAATGCACAAGCTCAAAAGCCAGTTGTCACATTTTGGCAACTAGTGATAACTCATTGCTGTAGTGCTTGCAAATATTTTCATTATTTAGCATTTACAGGTCCACAAGGAAAGCTTTAAAAAGGGCTGGGTTAACTCAAAAAAAGTGCCGTTTCTTCCTTATACTCAGTTGAGAGTATAACTGAAATCAAGCTGGCTAAGAAAACATAAAGTTAACAATCAATGAGAGGGTTAAAGAATGCCAGCCTAAAACACCTTCGTGTAAAGAAGGGGAGGGGGAGCAGGGAAAGTGTAAAAATTAGGAGGCGGTTCACAGGGAATTTCATTCCGACGAACGTTGTGTAGAGGAAACTCCCTGCGAACTGCGTATCCCCGTTGATCAAAAGTAAAATAAAGTTAATGCTTGAATGATTGGCCAATTTCAATGCAATGCGCAAGCAAGACCATCAACCACTGTCCAATCCAGGCACTCCAAAAATGGGCAGATACAATGCCTAACCCACATTCTTAAAACTTTACATAGGAGCAAAACGTGTCCGAATCCTAGCGCCCTGTCTGGTAGGCCTATGAGAAAAGCTTATATCCACTGCATACATTCTCTTTTGTAAATACACGCATCAACTCGTCCATCGGATTGCAAAAAAAGGGAACATTTGACACCCAAAGCTTTTTGAGAACCAAACGCACAAATGAAAACCAGGCCATCCACAAGAGCTTTTCCTGCCTAAACAGAGGGTTGGACTAGAAGACCTCCAAGGTCCCTTCAAGCGGTGTTATTCTCTTCTCTTCTCTTCTCTTCCTTTCAATCCCTCAAGCCAAAAATAAAGGCACGATGACTCCAACAAGAAGTAGCCATGCCTGCAAATTCCCTAGAAATTGCACAGAAGTTCTCTGTAATGAATTTGGTATTTTTCTGCATCCAAAAGAGCCAGAGTTAACAGCTCAGAACTGTCTCCTGCACTTATCCAATCAGGATATCTCTTTGACAGTAGCCGTAAGGCCAACAGCTTTCCAAGCACTTAAAAAATCACTTATATAAATAAAGAAGCCCTGTAGTAAAACGGCTGGAGTAGAGATCACTGGAATTTTCCTTTCATTTTTAGACCTAAAAGCAGAGCTGTCCTCGCTCGACTTCAGATCTTAACAAGCAAGACATAAAAGGCCCCAAAAGGACTCACAGGGCTTGGACACCTCCGCGTGGTGGCCACTGGGTATGGTACTTTAAGTGCCAGAGCCAAAATCCAAGCCTAACAGGTCTAACTGCTTTGTAGAAGGCTTTACTGATTACTAGACTGACTATAGTAATTAGTCCTGGTGTTCCTGGAACTATGTTTCCCACAAAATAAGACATCCCCTGATAATAAGCCCAATCGGGCTTTTGAGCACATGGCAATAAGGCCAAGCGCTTATTTCAGGGTTCAAAAAAATATAAGACAGGGTCTTATTTTCGGGGAAACATGGTACAGGCACCCAAGACAGAACAGACAATTTCAGCTATCTGTGCTTTTGTGGTTCCCGATTTTAAGAGCAAACGGGGCCTCGGCAAACACCAAGCACATCGCCACCCGGCAAAGGTGAACGCCGAGCACGTAGCAGCCCTTCCCACAAAACGCCTGGTGTGGACCCAGGAAGACTAAGGATGCCTAAAGAACCTAAAGGACCCCTAAAGAAGCAAGAAAGGAGACAATATTTTTTCGAGGGAATTTTGAGCAGAGAATTTCAGAAGAACTAAAGTGACTAGGTAGATGTTGCTTTAATACTGTCGAGTATTGGGAAAGGAGCTGCTTTTGTGAATGCTTGCTTGCTTCTGGTTGTTTCAGGCAACAAAACAATATTAAAAACTTGCTGAGCCATAATAGTTCTTACAACTCTCTATGCTTTTATGGATGAAGAAAGCTGGTGGCGGAAGGGGCATTCATCACCATACCTGCAAGGCAGGTGAATAATATCCAGACATTATTCTGTTTTATGTCCAGACAGACATAAAATAAAGGGCTCTATAAACTCGAGTTTAAAATATCCATGTCAAATAGCCCAATAGTGAAGAGGAAAGAACTGCTAAGGAAAAATCCGTTATTACAAGCTTTCAGTCATAGCACAAGTTGTATGATGATCAGTGGAAGATTCAGCCTAGGTTGCTCTATTTAAACAAAACGTGCTGAATAAAACGTTTTTTTTTTTCCTTACAGGACACAGAACTGCAAAGAGCTGAAGGATACGGAGGACAAAAATAGAGTGTATCGGACAAGAGTCTGGCAAGAAACCGCGCCTGGGTGCATTAAGAGGATTCCGGCAGTGTGGGATCTAGGCTAAATTGCTAAAATGCCTCCTAAATCGCAGAGGCTGCCTGGAGGGGTCTGGATATCATGATCTCTATGACCACCAGAACTCCGTGGACAGCGATTATGTCCCTTGATTATCAGAACGGCATAAGATGTTTTGGCCTGAAATTAAAAGAAAAAAAGAGTATATTGAGCTATCAATTATGGTGAAGTACTTGAAAGGGCTACCACTTCTGAAGGAGCAGTGATATCGGACGGTTAGGTTAGAGGTATACATGATCTCAGCAGTTTTCTGTTCAGCTTCTGCAGAATTTGGAGAGCACCTTAACTGAATGAAGGGCAGGTGGACTCGGTTGCAAATACATCCAACTTAGGAGAAGCCATCCAGTTCTGCAGATAAAGTGAAGGGAAGAAACTTGGAGCGACGCTAAAAGAGGATTAAGAGATAAAGCCCAGGGACAGGGGGCGCCTTCTCTTGATCCAGCACCAATTTTTGGTCCCTTTGACATCGGTTTGGGCAAAAAGCAAGTGAAACCTTGTGGACCAGGTCCGAAGTCACGTTGCCCGTCAAACGTCTGAAGAAAAACGAGACAGCCACAGGACAAGGCTTGTTAAAAAGCGGCTGCTTGCAGGTAAATAGCGTTTCATAAGGGAATGAAATGTTTAGAAATGCTCGCTTGTGCGAGGTGAACAACTAAAAGGGGGACTGTTGTTGTCTGGAATAATCAGTAAAGAAGAGGGACGAGATGGTTCTTGACGGCCGCAAAAGTACAATTAAATGATAGCTGCCTGCTATTCAAGCTCTGAAGGCTAAGAAGCCAACATCTGCAGACCTCAGGAAGGGCATTTTAGGACCGTGGATGGGAGAGGCCCCTGTGTAAAACTGCTATTTGCCTTAGGAACCTACAGGAAGTAGAGAATTTTACCCGTTTCTTTCATCTGCAAGACCTTCATCAAAACATTCCTCAACTTCAACCAGAAATGTGTGTAAGAGATTTTGTTCTCCAAAATGAGGTAACAACCAATAATCAAAGGGGGCTTTTAAAAAAGCAAAGATAAAGTGTCAAGCTTGACTCCTGATATAACTAAAGAGATATAAACATGATTTTTGGGGAGGCAACAAAACGGAAGTGCGTTATCAATGATCTCCTTTGGGGAGCTTTGTTGATATCCCGGTCTAGTCTATGGGCCTGCTTTTGCCAAGAGGTCTCTCATCTACCGTGTTTCCCCAAAAATAAGACCTGATCTTATATTAATTTTTGCTCCAATTAGGTCTTATTTTGGGGGGGGGGGAATACGGTACTAAATGCATCCATCTGGCTAACAATCTTAACTGGGGCTTATTTTGAGGGCTTACATTACAAGCATCCTGATAAATCATGCTAGGAGTTATTTTCCGGTTGGGTCTTATTTTGGGGGAAACGGGGTAATAACTACCCAGAATCCACTGAGCTGCAGACTTGACTGGGAAGTCAGAAACTCACCCCAAAAACACAAGGGAAACCACTTGTACTGTTGCTAAAGAGACTACAAGGACATTTTCACAGCCATCAACCAATGATTGTGCTCATCTCAAAGGACTTTGACCCTATCTAGAAAAGGCCAGAGGAGTCTTCTCTTTAAAATGTGTGGACTTCAACTCCCAGAATGCCCCAGCCAGCATGCTAGGAAAAATGGAAGTCCTTGGGCGATAGCTGTCTTTTAAAAAAAAAAAAAAAAACGCGGGGAAGAAGGTTAAAAAGAAGCAGGGTAGGTCCTCTGCCTCTGCCAAGATTTCCTCTGACCCTATCCTAGTTTTTAAAAGATGGAACAGGAACAGGGTTTTTTTTCCCCTTCTCCCTGTGTCCTGCTGGAATGTTAATGAATATAAAGAAATGAAAGAATTCTGTTAAAAGCCTTGCGGAATTCAGCTGCTGTTGTGACAAGAAAGTGCCAGGAATACCAGCTCAAACTGACTTGCCAACAAGACAACCGTGACAGATCAGGAGAGGAAGGTTTTTTTTTTAAAGGAAAACGTAATAAAAACACACCACTATTTATCGCCCCCCCCCCCCAACTTTCAGCTTATTTGTGGATACGACAACATCTAAGGATGCCGTTTGTGGGATTTTTCTTGCTCAGACCTTAAAACCCAGAGCTGCCTTGTAAACGGTGCTGGTCACCAGCTTACGCGCATCATTTCCTATAATACTGCTCCACATCTTGTTCCCAGCCTATTGCACTTTCCAGGAACCGTAGAAGGTCGAAGAGAAAACTTCTCTCTTCTTCTCAGGCAAGCTCCCGCCAGGACAACGAAAAAATTAAAAAATAAAAATAAAAAACCCAATCCGCTGCATAGCTATGACGTCATTCCTCCACATTATGGCCAATTCAAACGGCGCCCACCAGCCCGCTGGTGGGATGCGTTCACTGAGAGAGGTCGCCAATGGGGGAGCCGCCGCTCCCTCCGTCAAAGAGAATTTCTCGGCGGGTCGGCTCCGGGATCGAGAGCTCCTGGGCAAGGTCGTTGAACCGAGATATGTAGTCGATGCTGTTCTCGTTCATCATGCAGGCCAACTGGGAATCGACCACCTAACCAAGAGAAGAGAAGGGGAAGAAAAGAGGCGATTGGCTTTCATGGTCTTCCAGCTTTCTTCTGACCGTAGCTGAGTTTAGAATATCCTTCGAAGGCATGCTGGTTAGCAGGAGTGTGTGCTGTGCGACTTTGCTAGCCAATAGCTGCCCAACGTTTGGGGGCGGGCGGGAGGGAGGAAGGAAGGATTGCTGGGGTGGAGTAGCGATGCAAAATATCACGTGTATGGGCTTTGTCTGTCTGTCTATGTCTCCTTCCTTCCTTGCAGATTCCTTCCTTCCCTGTTTGCTCTACCTCCTTCCTTCCTTCCTTCCTTCTGCTAGATTCCTTCTTTCCTTATTTGCTCTACCTCCTTTCTTCTTGCTAGATTCCTTCCTTGTTTGTCCCACCTGCTTCCTTCCTTCCTTCTGCTAGATTCCTTCTTTCCTTGTTTGTTTCCTTCCTGCTAGATCCCTTCCTTCCTTGTTTGCTTCCTTCCTTTCTGCAAGATTTCTTCCTTCCTTGTTTGCTCTAACTCCTTCCTTCCTTTAGATCCCTTGTTTGCTTCCTTCCTTCCTGCTATATTCCTTCCTTCGTTTGCTTCACCTGCTTCTTTCCTTTCTTCTGCTAGATTCCTTCCTTCCTTCTTTGCTTCCTTCCTTCCTGCTAGATCCCTTCCTTCCTTGTTTGCTTTCCTTCCTTCCTGCTAGATTCCTTCCTTCCTTCCTTCCTTCCTTCCTTCCTTCCTTCCTTCCTTCCTTCCTTCCTTCCTTCCTTCCTTCCTTCCTTCTCTCCCCTTCCCTCTCCTCCCTAATACTCCCACCTCCTATTTCGCACCACAACCACCACCCTTCAGGGGATTGGGTTCTGAGAAGCTGGCCCAAAGTCAACCAGCCAGCTTTTCTGCCAAAGCCAGACCTGGAACTCATGGTCTCCTTCCTTC
This sequence comes from Masticophis lateralis, assembly GCA_030761175.1. Classification (NCBI taxonomy): domain Eukaryota; kingdom Metazoa; phylum Chordata; class Lepidosauria; order Squamata; family Colubridae; genus Masticophis; species Masticophis lateralis. Next base: position 9,658,280 of record JAUDYJ010000013.1, read on the forward strand.
TTAAGGCACCTTCACCAGCATCCCAAACTCACTCTCTCACTCTCTGACCACGCCCCGCCCCCGGCCAAAAGCTCCGTACCATCCCACCGAGAAAAAGCTATGTTGTACCTCAGCGACATCAGCCATGGACCGAGAGACAAAAGAATCCCGTGAATTCCCATCCAGCAAACTGGGTCCCAACAAGGAGGTGCTGCTTGGATTGCCTGCTGAGGTGGGCAACATTTTCCGCCCCTTCTCCGGAGAAAGGAAACTGGCTGTAAAACAGATGGGATGAAGATGTCAGGCAGCGATCTGTGTCTTCTGCATCCAAGGTAGGAAAGTCCAGTGATGTCCTAAGAAAAAGACCCCCCCCCCCTTTTTTTGGCAAGTGGCAGCATTGTGCCCATTGTAACATGTTGTTTTCCCCCAACTGGGATCCAAGCACCACAGGTAGTCCTCGACTTACAACCATTCAATTAGCAACTGTTCAAAAGTGATAAGCCGCGGTGGCACAGTGGTTAGAATACAGTATTGCAGGCTATTTCTGCTCACTGCCGGCTGCCTGAGGTTTGGCAGTTCGATCCTGACTGGCTCAAGGTTGACTCAGCCTTCCCTCCTTCCGAGGTCAGTAAAATGAGGACCCAAATTGTTGGGGGCAAGAGGCTGACTCTGTAAACCGGTTAGAGGGCTTTAAAGCAAAAGCAATAGCACTTAGACTTATATACCGCTTCACAGTGCTTTACAGCCCTCTCTAAGCGGTTTACAGAGTCAGCCTTTTGTCCCCAACAATCTGGGTCCTCATTTTACCGACTTCAGGAGGATGAAAGGCTGAGTTAATACCAATAGTAAGAACACTTAGACTTATACACCACTTCACAGTGCTTTATAGCCTTCTCTAAGCTGTTTGTAGAGTCAGCCTATTTTCCCCCAACAATCTGGGTCCTCATTTTACCCATCTCGGAAGGATGGAAGACTGAGTCAACCTGGAGCCGGTTAGGATCGAACTGCTGGCAGTCAGCAGAATTAGCTGCAATATTGCATTCTAACCACTGCACCACAGCTAATCATCAGTAGCACTTAGACTTATATACCGCTTCACAGTGCTTTTACAGCCCTCTCTAAGCAGTTTACAGAGTCAGCCTCTTGCCCACCAACAATCTGGGTTCTTATTTTACAGACCTCGGAAGGATGGAAGGCTGAGTCAACCCTGAGCCTGGTGAGGTTCGAACTGCCAAATTGCAGGCAGCCGGCAGTCAGCAGAAGTAGCCTGCAGTACCGCACTCTAACCACTGCGCCACCGCGGCTTTGTAAAGCACTGTGAAGCGGTATATAAAGTCTAAGCGCTATTGCTATAACGGCACTGAAAAAAAAATGACTTACAGTCCTCACACTTATGACAGCTGCAACATTCCCGCAATCAAATGATCAATCCGGGCACTTGACAACTAGCGTGTATTTACAATAGTTGCAGCATCCTAAGGTCATGTGATCACCATTTTACAACCTTCCTAGCCGAACTTCTGACAAATGAAGTCAATGGGGGAAGCCGGATTCATTGCAGTTGTGAGGTTCACTTAACAACCACAGAAATGCGTCTAGCAATTGGGGCAGAAACGGCTGTAAAATTTGCCGGGATTCACATCAACAACCACCTGGCTTAGCAAAGAGACATTTTTGATCCCAATTTGTGGTTGTTTAAGTCTCAGACTATTTATAGTGAAAAATTTGATCTTCCCAATGGTTTTAGTTTTGTGTGGGACTAAGGAAAAGAAAGAAGCAAACGAGACGGGATAATGGTGGAATAAAGGTTGCTGATTAAACGGGCTGTAGCTGCGGTAGCTCAGTGGCTAAGACACTGAGCTTGTCGATCGAAAGGTCGGCAGTTCAGCGGTTCGAATCCCTAGTGCCGCATAACGGGGTGAGCTCCCGTAACTTGTGCCAGCTTCTGCCAACCTAGCACTTTGAAAGCAGGTAAAAAATGCAAGTAGAAAAATAGGGACCACCTTTGATGGGAAGGGAACAGCGTTCCGTGTGCCTTTGGCGTTGAGTCATGGCGGCCACATGACCACGGAGACGTCTTCGGACAGTGCTGGCTCTTCGGCTTTGAAACAGAGATGAGCATCGCCCCCCTAGAGTCGGGAACGACTAGCACATATGTGCGAGGGGAACCTTTACCTTTATCTGCACTCATGTTTTTTAAAAAAAGTGTATGTTTGGGTTTTCTACTTGCCCAATCAGCTGAATTTTGGCAAGAGACAAGCTAAGGGGCAAAAAGAAAGATGAACTTGGTCGTACCAACCACCCCAGACCTTCAGAGATTTTTTGGGCTGCACTCACAAAATAAGCTGCTGAGCGAAGAGTCGGTGGAGTCGTTCGGATACCACTGTGGATCATGGCTGGGCGAAGCGATCCAGCTCTGCTGGGGGCTGCAGGATGGGGACGGAAGACTTTTGGAATTATCGCTGCCGTTCAGCTTGGCTGGAGACAGGGAAACATTCTCACCTGTAAATGGATTTTTTTTTTTTACTGAAGGGTGTAAAATATGCAACTGTTCTTTTTTGGAAAGTCACAAGTTCCACCCTCTTGCTTTCAAAGAACACTCGTGCATTTGAGCATAATTGAACTATGGCAATGTTTTGAACAGCTAACCTTTGACATCTCATTCATTCATTCATTCATTCATTCATTCATTCATTCACTGACTCATTCATTCAATGCCTCCTCTTTTTCTCTCTTACCGTATAGGCCAGAGCTAATTGCTATTTCGTTCATTCATTCATTTTATGCCTCCTCTCTTTTGCCCTTACTGTATTGGCCAGAGCAAATTTCTTCCTTTCTTTCTTTCTTTTTCTTTCTTTCTTTCTTTCTCTCATTCATTCATTCATTCATTCATTTTATGCCTTCTCTCTTTCTCCTTTACTGTATTGGCCAGAGCAAATTTCTTTCTTTCTTACTCTCTCTCATTCATTCATTCATTTTATGCCTCCTCTTTCTCCTTTACTTATTAGCCAGAGCAAATTGCTTTCTTTCTTTCTCTTTCTTTCTTTCTTTCTTTCTCTCTCTCTCTCTCTCTCTCTCTCTCATTCATTTATTTTATGCCTCTTCTCTTTCTTTCTTTCTTCCTTACTGTATTGGCAAGAGCAAATTTCTTTCTTTCTCTTTCTTTCTTTCTTTCTTTCTTTCTCTCTCTCTCTCTATCTCTCTCTCTCATTCATTTATTTTATGCCTCTTCTCTTTCTTTCTTTCTTCCTTACTGTATTGGCAAGAGCAAATTTCTTTCTTTCTTTCTTTCTTTCTTTCTTTCTTTCTTTCTTTCTTTCTTTCTCTCATTCATTCATTCATTCATTCATTTTATGCCTCCTCTCTTTCTCCTTTACTGTATTGGCCAGAGCAAATTGCTTTCTTTCTTTCTTTCTTTCTTTCTTTCTTTCTTTCTTTCTCTCATTCATTCATTCATTCATTCATTTTATGCCTCCTCTCTTTCTCCTTTACTGTATTGGCCAGAGCAAATTTCTTTCTTTCTTACTCTCTCTCATTCATTCATTCATTTTATGCCTCCTCTTTCTCCTTTACTTATTAGCCAGAGCAAATTGCTTTCTCTTTCTTTCTTTCTTTCCTTTCTTTCTTTCTCTCTCTCTCTCTCTCTCATTCATTTATTTTATGCCTCTTCTCTTTCTTTTTTTCTTTCTTACTGTATTGGCAAGAGCAAATTTCTTTCTTTCTTTCTTTTCTTTCTTTCTTTCTTTCTCTCATTCATTCATTCATTCATTCGATGCCTCCTCTTTCTCATTTATTATATTGGCCAGTGCAAATTGCTTCCTTCCTTCTTTCTTACTCTCTCTCTCTCTCTCATTCATTCATTCATTCTATGCGTCCTCTCTTTCTTCCTTACTATACTGGCCAGAGCAAATTGCTCTCTCTCTCTCTCTCTCTCCCCCCCCCCCACGCTACCCTTTACGCCTCTTTCTTTCTCACTTACCATATTGGCCAGAGCTAATGGCTATTTCAATGATGGAGTCACTGATTTGAGTAGCCGGTTCTCCCTGAGACAAAACATCCTCGGGAGGGCCAGGAAGAGAGATGTCAAGGAGAGCAGAGACATTGGGAGGAGACAGACGGGTACTGGAGGTCTCAGAAGAGGGAAGCGGAGAGGAAGAAAGACCATTCTGGAGAGACGTTTTAGGCAGCTCTGGCAGGGAGAGGACCGGAGTTCCCTGTGGTAGCAAGCAAATGGTAATAGTAACAACAGTTAACAGCAACAACATGTCGTTTTCTAAACGTTTTATGCCATGCAGAAGACTAAGAACTTTGTCAGGTTGTTGCAACCCTACGTCCATGCTTGAATACCAAAAGCTGCCTTACATTAAACACAACCATCTAGAAAACAAATAGAATAGCAGAGTTGGAAGAGACCTTGGAGGTCTTCTAGTCCAACCCCCTGCTTAGGCAGGAAACCTTACAGCACGTCAGACTAATGGTTATCCAACCTCTTCTTAAAAACTTCCAGTGTTGGAGCATTCACAACTTCTGGAGGCCAGTTGTTCCACTGATTCATTGTTCTAACTGTCAGGAAATTTCTCCTTAGTTCTAAGTTGCTTCTCTCCTTGATGAGTTTCCACCCATTGCTTCTTGTCCTGCCTTCAGACACTTTGGGGAATAGCTTGACTCCCTCTTCTTTGGGGCAGCCCCTGAGACATCAAAACACTGCTATCATGTCTCCCCTAGTCTTTCTTTTCATTAAACTAGACATTCCCAGTTCCTACAACCGTTCTTCGTATGTTTTAGCCTCCAGTCCCCTAATCCTCTTGGTTGCTCTTCTCTGCACTCTTTCTAGAGTCTCCACATCTTTTTTACCTTGTGGCGACCAAAACTGAATGCAGTACTCCAAGTGTGGCCTTACCAAGGCCTTATAAAGTGGTATTAACACTTCACGTGATCTTGATTCTATCCCTCTGTTGATGCAGCCTAGAAGTGTGTTGGCTTTTTTGGCAGCTGCTGCTCACTGCTGGCTCATCTATTCCATCTATAGTTCAGTCTCATCTCCCTGAAGATGGCAGTGGTTGAAAGTATTTGCTTACAACCCACCCATCCCCATTCCTCCTTTCAGCCCCCGAGAAATTAATTTCCCCTTTTTACAGATGACCTATAACCAAGTTCAAGCTCTCTGTAACGATGGGATCTGGAGAACATTATCTAGCAAGGTTAAAATCAGATTGCCCCAAGGTTCAAGCTCACTGCTATGTTTATACAAGTATCTTGTTTAATAGGCGTTATCCAATGAAACAGCTATTTCAATAGCCTCCAGCAGGACTGTTGCTGATAATTCAGGGCCACAGAGCCCATAAATATGAAACGCATCCGTATTAGATGCCGGACTATTCATTTTGACAGAAGATAAACACGGGTGCCTTTCAGATTGATGGACTTTATTGATCTGAATTCTCAGCAATTAAGTCTGCCGGATGGGAAATTCTAGAAAACGGATCCACATTCTGGGAAGTTGCAAACATGGCGAAAACTTAGCCTAGACTACGGGATGCCAGCAAGTTGACAAGACGGGTATTTTTTTTTTCTTTTACACTTTGTTTGCAGTTCACAATCGCCTTCTTGCAATCTTTTGCGCCTCATATTTTGATCTAGCAAGCAAGATTTTTTTTTGTTGTTGTTGCTTCTCTGCGACGCTGAGCATATTAGCGTTTACAGGGACTAGCACGTGTCATGCGTTCACAGAAGGTGGAGGGAAAAGATATTCGGGTATCTCATAACAGGCTTTAAAAGTTCACACAACATTCAGATGAGTGCCTCGCCAATCTTAGAGCAGAACAGAGCTGGAAGGGACCTTGGAGGTCTTCTAGTCCAGCCCCCCGCTCTACCCGGAGAACCTATACCCATGATAGAGAACCTATGGCATGCGAGCCGCAGGTGGCACATGGAGCCATATCTGTGGGCATGCCAGCGTTGCCTTAGCTCAGCTCCAGTGTGCATGTGTGCGCCGGCCAGCTGATTTTCTAGTCTTCCAGGCGAACCGGAAGTCGGGCTGTTTCTTGCCTCCGGAGGGCCTCCTGGGGGGCAGTGAAGGCCGTTTTTGCCCTCCCCGGGCTCCAAGAAAGCCTCTGGCCTACAGGCCTACCAGGCCCATTGTTCCATTGCGTGCCAGAAGCGGGGGGAGTGGGGGGGGGGGCGTCACGCATGCATGCACGGTGGGAGCCCCTTGAATTATGGGCACACGCACACGCAACCCCCCTCCCGCAGTCCCCTCACTTCTGGCACGCGATGGCAAGAAGGTTAGTCACCACTGACCTATACCATTTCAGACAAGTGGCTGACCAGTCTCTTCTTAAAACCTCTACTGATTAATAATAATAATAATAATAATAATAATAATAATAATAATAATAATAATAATAATAATAATAATAATATTTCTATACCGCCCTTCTCCTGAAGGACTCAGGGCGGTGTACAGCATATTAAAAGCACAAAGACAAACATAATTTAAAAACAATTAAAATTATTAAATAATTTCGGCTCAAATATAAAAATATAAAACCCCAAATTTAAAATGTCCAGTTAAAATCATTACATTGATAGCCCAGCCTGGCGGAACAACAAGGTTTTGAGGGCACAACGAAATACATGGAGGTCGGAGATCTTACGCATTTCCGGGGGCAGTTCATTCCAAAGGGCAGGGGCTCCCACAGAGAAGGCCCTCCCCCTGGGTGTCGCCAGCCGACATAACTTGGCCGATGACACCCTGAGGAGACCCTCTCTGTGGGAGCGGACTGGCCGGTGGGAGGCTACTGGTGGCAGAAGTCGGTCTCGAAGATACCCACGTCCAATGCCATGGAGCGCTTTAAAGGTGGTAACCAACACCTTGAATCGCGGCCGGAAGACCACTGGGAGCCAGTGCAGCTCGTGCAGGAGGGGTGTTACATGGGCACAATGGGTTGCGCCCATAACCACCCGCGCGGCCGCATTCTGGACCAGTTGGAGCCTCTGAGTGCTCTTCAAGGGGAGCCCCATGTAGAGAGCATTACAGTAGTCCAGTCGGGAGGTGACAAGGGCGTGAGTGACCATGCGCAAGGCGTCACAATCCAGAAAGGGCTGCAACTGGCGGATCAGGCAAACCTGATAAAAAGCCCCCCTTGGCTACGGCCGTCATATGCTCTTCAAAAGACAGCCGTGCGTCCAGGAGGACGCCCAGATTGCGAGCCCTCTCTGTGGGGGGCAAGGATTTACCCCCAATAGTCAGCGATGGCACCAGCTAACTGTATTGTGATGCCGGAAGCCACAGCCACTCAGTCTTGGAAGGGTTGAGTCTGATGGAGCACCGACAATTTCTGAAGGCAAAGCTGTTCCACTGATTAATTGTCCTCCCTGTTAGGAAGTTCCTCCTTAATTCCAGGTTGTTTCTCCCCTTGACCATTTTCCAACGGTTGCTTCTTGTTCTGCCCTCTGGTGCTTTGGAGAATAATTTGACCCCATCTTCTTTGTGGCGGCTCCTCAAATGCTGCTATCATGTCATCTTCTTTATTTAGGGATGAAAGAGTTTTCAAAATGACTATTCTAAAATAACTCGTCTAAAAATAGGCTGCAAGTGGCTCAAATATTGGTTGCGCAGGCAGCCTCCGTAACCAAAACTACAGCGTTAGTATCTACCGTATGAAGTTCTGAAGTGTTAAGTAATTATTAGTTAAATATACTTTACCTGGAAGCCATCAGGAATGGCTTCCTGCTCAGGCTGGGATGGTAGACCAAGGAAAGGAACCCGACATTCATGGCTTGAACCCTGGAATCAAGAAAGACTGCCTGAGCCACACGGCTGGAAGAGAGGCACTGAAATTATGGAATGTTAATGTTTTATTAGATCATGCCTGCCCTCCTACTGTCAAGGAGTTTCCGAAGAAAAAAAGGAGAAATAAATCTAACCAATAAATGGTAAAAGAAAAAAAAGGGAAGATACCAGAATAGAAATTAGGAAAACCAGCGGATCTGGCAGAGATTCAGACAGTAAGGAGGTTGGGGAGGAACATGGGCCAGTCTGGAGTCTGGGGAAGGCTCTGATGAGGGCTCTGTGTTGCAGGCAGAGAGGGGGCCAGGGCCATATGCCAGTTATCGGCTGCCTTCGGAGTCAGACATCAGTGAGGCAGATGAACAGCTGGATCCTGTTCCCAGTGTGTGCATGCGCAGAGTTGCCCAACAAAGGGAACAGCTAAAGAACAAGGGTCGACTTGGGAGTAAAGCTACAGGTGGACGATGAAGGGCTCCTCCCAGAGGGAATAAAAGAGGAGCGAAGGGGAGTGGAGTTTGCAGGAGACAATTAGTTCATTCCTGCATTCTTGCCAAGTATTGCGGCTTCTGAAAGATATCGGCCTGGCCACTCTGCAAGCCCGATAAAGGTCGGTAATGGTGAACTATCTTGAAAGACTGTGGGAGAGGAAAGTCTTTGCTGGAGAGGAATTCACTGTAAATGAAACAAAATGGGTTTTTGTCGGGACGAGGACTTGGCTTCGTGGTTTGGGGAAGCCTAGGTCAGAACGTAGCATCTCCATTAGCTATCATGGCTAGCTGGCCTGGAAGTCCTTCTCTTGTGTTAAGACGGCAAGGACAACTATCCCGTAGAACAAATCGTTAATGTCTAAGATAGTAGATGCAGTGTCAATCTGGACTGGGGTAGAGAGGCCATTTCTGGAAAGCTGGGGCTGTGACGTAGGGTAAGGGTGCAGAGTAAGGCAGGTCAAGGTTTTTAAAGGGTTTTGGTTGCCTAGAGGAGTCTAAAGGCATGGAATATAGCGGGGTGGATTTCCAAGAGGAATAAGAGGCAAAACTCAGCGCAGATATTATGTGTGAGAGAAAGAGAGTGAAGACAGCTCCTCCTCGTTAGTTCCAAGAATTTATGCTTCACGCGGGGAGTTAAGTCTGCTTCAGTTTGGCAAGTTTCTGTCTGTAAGTCCAGAACAATCAAATCTGCTCAGAAGAATCACAATGTGTCTTTCTCAGTTTTTGGGAACCTGGTGTCTGATTGGTGCATGTTGTGCCCAAAAGCAACATCCTATTAGAACAGGGGGTGGGCAATGATGGTAACTTAAATGGCCTGTGGACTTCCAACTCCCAGAATCTCTGAGCCAGCCAGCCCTGCTGGCTTAGGAATTCTGGGAGTTGAAGTCCACAGGTTGTAAAGTTGCCACAGATGCCTAACCCAGTATTAGAATTGGATAAAGTTGGTTAAAAAATGTCAGGGTAATGAGGATTTAAAGCTGACCAGGCCTTTAAGATTGAGGATGAGTCAGCAGGGTTATTGCCCTTTAAGAAGCTGCCTATATAAGGGAGGCCATTAGAGGGCGTCCCTCTCTCTCCTCGGGTATCTGCATTGTAGTTTTTTTTTTAAAAAATTGATTTATATGCTGCCCTTCTCCGAAGACTCAGGGCGGCTTACAATGCGTTAAGCAATAGCCTTCATACTTTTGTATATTTTATACAAAGTCAGCTTATTGCCCCCACAAACTGGGTCCTCAATTGACCTACCTTAGAAAGGATGGAAGGCTGAGTCAACCTTGAGCCTGGGGAGATTTGAACTAGCAGTAATTGCAGACAGCTGGGTTTTAATTACAATGCTTAGTCTGCTGAGCTATCCAGGCTCCTGTGTGCTATCCAGTTCTCTGTGTGTGCTTCCGTGTAGAGTTGAAGATTGATTGCCTGGATTTGCTTAGCACGTGTATGTATATATTACCAGTGGTGAAATCCAATTTTTTTTACTGCCGATTGTGTGGGCGTGGCTTGATGGGCGTGGTGTGGCTTCGTGGGCGTGGCAGGGGAAGGATACTGCAAAATCCCCATTCCCACCCCACTCTGGGGCCAGCCAGAAGTGGTATTTTCCAGTTCTCCGAACTCCTCAAAATTTCCACTACCGGTTCTCCATAACCTGCTGGATTTCACCCCTGATATATACTGTATATAACTTGTATATAAACCACTGTTTGTAAAGATAAAATCTCCTGTGTCCTGTAATTTGCTCTTCGGTTGTCTCAAAATAGTAAGTCACACTGCAAACACTCTGACATAAAAGAAGAGAAACTTTATAGTAAAGCTGAAAACTGACCGCCACTGTTGCTATGGAGCCTCCATTCTGACGTGCCACTGTGGAGTCTTGACCTCCAACCGCGGTGGTTACTGCCTCTGGTGAGAGTGGGGAAACGCTTGGCAAGCCTTCGGTCCCTAGAAGTGGCAATGGACTGCCGGGAATAATACCGGCTGATTTAGCCGCCAAATCAATCGCACCTTTGGACAGAAAACAGCAAATGTGAGAAAGGACATTGTTCTGAAACCAAAGTTTTTAGCGGAACACTAAACATGAGGTTCTGGCAATGTTACATCTACACCAGCAGGGAAAACCCTTTGTTTTAATAGCACCTTATATTTACATAGTTCATCGACTCAGTATAGGTAGTCCTTGTTTAGTGACCACAACTGAGAGCGGCAACTCAATCATTAAACAAAGAGGTCACTAAGTAAAACCACGACTGTGCTTAGGATCTTATTTCTGCTTACAGACCTGTGAAGGACGTAAAATGTGAGAACTGGCAGCCGCATTATTTTTTATCATGGCAGTAACTCAAACGGTTGCTAAATAAGATAATGACTGAATGGAAATGACCTCTCTCTCTCTCTCTCTCTCTCTCTAAAAGCTAAGATTTTCCATGGCTTCATTATCTCAACCTTATTTAAAACTTTAATCTCCATTGTCCTGATATCACCTGAATCATTAAACCAGGTCAATAGAATATTTTCCAAAAGGATTTAAAAGACCTGGGTGAACAGAATTAGCTTCAAAAACTAATCATGGAGGAAGACAGAAACGGTTACTTCAGAACTAGTAATAACTGGGAGACGTAGATAAGGCACGTTCAAAAGTCAGCGCATGGGTAAGCATACCCATGTGCTATGAATTATTTTGCAATGTCCATTTTGTTCTCTGAATTCATGGGGACCTAACTCTAAGTGGATTTGCCCCCAACCTTATTTTCCCAAGTATTTTACCGGGAGACCCAGATAAGGCAGGCACAAAAAGTCAGCATCTTCCTAAGCGTACAGATGAGTTCCAAATCTGTTGGCGATGTCCATTTTGCTCTACAAATTCATGGAGAGCTAACTCTAAGTGGATTTCCCCTCACTCCCCCAAAAAATTGATTTTCCCATGTATTTTATCAGGAGACTTAGGTAAGGTAGACTTGAAAAGTCAAAGCCCTCTTAAATATACTGAATGAGCTACAAACCTGTTGGCGATGTCCATTTTATTCTCCAAATTCATGGAGACCCAACCCTAACTCTATCTATCTATCTATCTATCTATCTATCTATCTATCTATCTATCTATCTATCTATCATCTATCTATCTATCTATCTATCTATCTATCTATCTATCTATCTATCTATCTATCTAATCTATCTATCTATCTATTTATTTATTGGTTCGATTGATATGCCACCCTTCTCCAGAGACTCAGGGCGGCTTACAATGCGTTAAGCAGTAGCCGTTCATACTTTTGTATATACCTGCTTAGTAGGGCTTTTGCCCCCCCCCCCCCAGCGGTGTTCTTTTTTATACAAAGTCAGCTTATTGCCCCCACAATCCGGGTCCTCATTTTACCTACCTCGGAAGGATGGAAGGCTGAGTCAACTCTAAGTGTATCACACACACACACACATACACAGTGGGATTCCTTCCCATGGAAACCTAACCCTACCTCTACCTCCCTGGGCCTGGACTTCCTTTGGAAAAGAAAGACTTACTAGACAGACGGCTGGTGGTTTGAGCCGGAAGTATCTTGGGAACAATGGGGCGAGATACGGCAGCTTTAGTCAGCGATGACTGGATCGGCCGAAAAGATCCCCTTCCTAAAGAAGGAATACAATTAAAAAAAACAGAAGGAATGGTTAAAAAAACACCAATTTTGAAAACAACAACAACAACAACAAAAAGTCACTTGGGAGTTATATCCCACATGGTACCCAGTTCTGAGTCTTTCTCCCAGAAAGAAAACCAAAGGCAAAAGCTGTAGAGGCCCCCAACAGAAAGAATGGGCTACATAAGGATATGGCAAACATAGAATAACAGGGTGGGAAAGGGGCCTTGGAGGTCTTCTAGTCCAACCCCGTGCTCAAGCGAGAGACCCTTCGGCATCTATGGGTTAAATGCTTGTATCTTTTCTCAGCTTTTACTTGGGGGTTGTCATGGCAATTTAATAGGATCCCAGGACCGCAAATTTCCTTGAAGCATGCTCCCCCATCAATGTCCTTATAATTCTACCCAAAGGCTCATGTTTAACCTCCCCAGAGGGGGGAAGGATGTCACATCTTCTTTTAACGACCCCATAATCCCTTGTGGGGTGGAGTCTGGGCAACTGAATGGAGCTAGCAGAGTGTTTACTGGCCGGATGCCCTTCCTGTTGACAATGCGGAGTTCTGTTCAGCAGATATATTCTCATTGTGCCCAGAGAGAGAAATATCTGCCTCTATACCTAGGAGAGAACTCACAGTCTCCTGACCCATTTTAGATACCTTCATATGGCCCACTTTAGATACCTTCATATGCTAGCTAGAAATGATGGGATTTATCCTAATTCATTTGGAGACCCATCCTGCTGGAGAAGAGTCATCGGTGGTCTTGAATTAAGATTATTGCCCTGCAGTCACAGAGTAACCATTTCCATTTGAAGTAATCCTCGATTTAACAACCACGTGCCCACAGAAAGAAATATCTGCCTCTACCTAGGATCAAACTCCACTCTGTGAAGGAAGGATGTCACATAAACAAGCAAAATAAAGACTTGTTGACACAGGGTTGTTGAGACCACAGTTAGTGGTCTGGGATGAGCCCATAGATAGAAAAGGCTACAACTTTAAATCCCTTCTGGCTAAAGAATTTACAGCCTTCTCCCGTTCAGTGTAAAACATATTACTCAGATTATACCTGTGGCTGAGCAGCTCACCTGTTATGGAGGAGTTCGATAAGATGGAAAAGGAACAAACATGCTGGGAAGGATTTTCGGAAGGTCTAGGAAGCAGTGTCCTCTGCAAGAAGAAAGCGAGATATAACTTTAAAGAAAAATGGTGTTTTCTCCCTGGATTGTATCTCCCTGGTCCATGTTCAATCGTCATACAATCTCCAAATACATTCTGTATGACGTTATAGGTTGTCCTCAATTTACAGCCATTTGTTTCATTTACTGTTCGGGGCTCCTGAAAAATGAGACTTACGACCAGTTTTTATATCACTGTTGTAGCATCCCCATGGTTACACGATCAAAATTCCTAGCAATGGAAATTTTGACACCTGGCAATCAGCATGCATTTATGATAGCTGCGCTGTCCCAGGGTCATGCGACCACCATACGTAACGTCTCCAGCTGGCTTCCGACATGCAAAGCCAGATTTGCTTAACGCTCACTGCAATGATTCTGTTAACAATTGTGTGTGGGGGGTGGGGAATGGGGAATAAAATAGGGCAGAACTCACTTAAAACTGCAGAAAAAAACAATGGCTACCAACCTGCCTTCCACTGAGAACCTGTATACTGCACGAGTCAAAAAGACAGGTGAGAAAATATCTACAGACCCCTCGCATCCTCAATATAAACTGTTTCAACTCCTACCCTCAAAAAGATGCTATAGAGCACTGCACACCAGAACAACTAGACACAAGGACAGTTTTTTCCCGAACGCCATCACAGGTACTATTAGTCTT